>CM060845.1:67561666-68763333 GCA_030762175.1 Metallyticus violacea
GTAAGACAGGTTCCATGGCATTCCTTCCGCAAACCAGAAGGTCTGCCTTAAACCCAGTACTGAAGAAAAGAATGGAAAAAAACCGTTCTAGATCTTTAGGCAAGAAGATAAAAAATACAAAATATATACGGTTGAATCTCTGTTAGAGCGTAGCGTTTGGATTGCACAGTGAGACTTTTGTGTTCCCTCAGGACTCTTATTCCACGCCAGTCTCCATTTTCTCCCCTGCTTTTTTATGTTGGAACACAGCAGGAACGGATTTCTTCCCCAGCACAGATGAGAAAGGGTTCTTGGCCTCCTTTCCCGCGTTTGTGTTTGTATACCACGGTACATCATATGTTTAGAGCACTGATTTTCAACTTTCTTTCACAGCTGGCATTCCTTAGAAATGGCCCGAATTCCCTTTACTTTAGGTGTGTTCGTGTTTCTGTCTCTTCTAAATGCATATCTGCGCTGGCAACTGCATAAACCTCTAGATATCCGTTCAATAAAACTTATCAGAGAGATAATTTAAAACGTTTCTGATGCAAAAGTTTACCTTTGTGTAACTGTTTGTTAAATCACAAGTAGCGTTCGTTATACTAGGAAATGTAACAAAGCATGTGCGAATTAATACCCATTCTATTTTCCCTGCTCAAACTGAGCACTCAGATAGAATGATTAATTTTTTAACTATCGTGGCTAGCAATATTTCCAATTTGAATTACATAACATTTGAACCTTCAATGAAAAACAGCCTTCCCTGTTTCCACAAAGTTCTTCATTTTCTCCACCAAGGGACTATGCGCGCATTAAGTTCCGTCCGTAAAGAAAATCTGTTTTGTAAAAAAAAGCAAATGTTTCCGGTTTATCATATCTGTTGTTATTTTGTGGCATTGTACAATTCTATTTTAAAAGTACAGTGAAATCAGTACAAAGAAAAGCAGAAAATTAATTTTCTTTCAAAACTTACATCATAGCAAACAAGCGCTGGTGTAAATGCCATCAATTAACCTAAAATCAAGTCCAATTGTTAGGACAATAATGTCAGGTCATGGGAGAGAGAGAGAGAGAAAAAAAGGTGCCTCATTCATTTCAAAATTATCGACCATGTCGTGGTTTAGAAACAGCTGACCACTTAATAAATGAGTGAAACGATTTAGGCAATGGACTTAATGCCTTGAAAATCCCGTAATCAAAGCATAATTTACTGTACATAATTCTGCGAAAGTGATACCTCAATTCAATTATTGAAATTTTATTTAAGGGCATTTTTCAAGAATTTCAAGGGGTGGAACATAACTTCCTGTAAGGTCGTCTGAAAATTAATATCGTTATTATTATTATTATTATTTTTTTTTTTTTTTGTGATTTAAACTTTACTAAAGTGATAATAAATTGCAATGAACTTTAATAATAAAAATAACCATCGACCTCTATACATTTTTGTGAATTAGCAGCAAGTTTATTTATACAATTGCGATAAATAGCATGACTTCTAAGAACGGAAAATTTTCTAAATATTTTTTTCCGCTTCTTCTTGATTAAAGACTATTCTTCAGGAATGTTCCGGTGTTTGATCAAGTGAAAAATCGGGTGAATGTGCTGGTGGTTCTGTTCATCCCGCTTCTGCAGTGTTCTTTGCAAGATGTGTAGCCGGGCGTTATCGTGTTGATTTATTTTATTTGCCGACGCTCTTCAACATCTCAGGTCGTCAGTGTCCCATTCAATTCAGGGCTGAAACGACCGATAAATTTTGCTCAGAGGCCTCTTCTTTCAGGTTTGAGGTTCTTTTATATTTCGTAAATCTGTGATAAGGAAGCCACGTCTTTACTTCCCTTCCGAAGGAAGCTAAACTTAGTATTTTTACGCCCATAGGCCCTGACCGGGATTGAACTCGCGATCTTGGGTCTACGAGACAAGTATGGTTACCACTAGACCACCAGGACAGACCTGTTATCAATAAGAAGAATAGGTCCTTTTACAATGATTAGGCTAACCGTTTTTCTCGCAGATTCTGGTGTATTTTGTCAATTTTTTTACTGTACTTCTAGGTAATTATTTCACCACGATGCAGCAATCCAGCCGCAGACCACCATAGAGTTGCCATAGCCTGCCTCTGGTGTAATTTTGCACATTTTGCAAAGTGTTTCAGTTCTTCATCGAAATTCTTTATAGGTTACAATATGATAAAAAAAGAAGTAATTTTTGTTGCGCAAAAGCAGCGAAGAACACATAAAATATCGATATCGATATTTTTATGTTCATTTAGCTCATGTGAGATCCGTTTATCAAGCCTTTTCCCCTTTTTCTATTTTTTCAAGTGATCACAAACAATCGAAGGTGCAAGCCTGAGTTCCTTAGCAAGTTCTCAAGAAGTTTGAGGTGTTTGACGTGTTTAACAGCTTCCCTGAATTGGTTTTCAACTTTACTGTCACGTCCTCGACCTTCGTCACCTTCGAAACTTTTCGAACTAACGCTGAACTGCGTATTCGGAAATGCTTCCCTTGTGCTTCCATAACGTTTCGAGCGGTTTCACGGCATTGTGTCCAGGTTTAAACTCTTGGAAGAAAAATATATGGAAATCCCAGCTTCCCAATGCAATTAACAAGACAATTTAACAAAACACACGATTTTCTACAATAGTAACTCTAATATAGTAGGTCAAGTATAAGCTTTAAAATAAAATACTAATTACAATATATGCATATTTATGATTGACAGCTGGAAAGTATTAATACACAAAACCACCATTAATTTCAAATGGTGTTATATTTTTATTGTTATAAAAAGAAACGGAATTACAAAATAATGATATAATTATTCATATGTATGCATATTAATTTTGACAATTTGAAAGCATGAATGCACAAAACCGCCATTAATTTCGAATGATCATATATTTTTATTATTATAAAAAGAAAAGAAATTACAAAATAATGATATAATTATATATATGCATATTAATGTTTGACAATTTGAAAGCATTAATACACAAAACCACCATTAATTTCAAATGGTGTTATATTTTTATTGTTATAAAAAGAAAAGGAATTAAAAAATAATGATATATTTATACATATATATGCATATTAATGTTTGACAATTTCAAAGCATTAATACACAAAACCACCATTACTTTCGAATGATCTTATATTTTTATTGTTACAAAAAGAAAAGGAATTACAAAATAATGATATAATTACATATATTAATGTTTGACAGTTGGAAAGTATTAATGCATAAAACCACCATAATTTCAATATTTTTATATTTTTATTGTTATAAAAAGAAAAGGAACATTGAAGCAACTCTGATAAGTACAAACAAGCTAACTGCGCTAATGGAGTGTTTTTGGACATTAAGCCGGCGAGGAAGCAACAGCTTGAAAGGTAAATTAGACTGGAAAAATGCATGATCACGGTCTGGAGTAGACTATGGATCTTTCTGCCTTGCCTACGCATTTTCCAAATATAAAATAAACCCTGGAGCGAGAAAATTAAAAGCCTACTTACACGTTTGAATCCCTCCGGTCTGTTCATTATCTCTTAACGAAATTACTTTCTAGGTCTACAGGACAGAAATCCACGTTTGTGGCCGGGAGCACGCTATATTTGCATACTAACAATAAAAGGGTAAACCAATAACGGGTGTAAACTCTAAAGTTCCCTAGAGATTCGTCTTTATATCATTTTAATGCAAACTTAACAAAAGCTAAGGTTTTTCTGTCGTTAGCCTTTCGCTAATATCTACAACGAAATCTGCCTTTCACGTAAGAGGGCCATGTAAAATCTTTAGAAAGACAAAACATTGTGATTTCTGAAATTTGTTCTCTTTCCAATATTACACGACAGGAATTTTGTTTGAACAACTGAGTGGGTGAGGCATGCAAGTTTCGGGCGACAATGATAAAGCGCACCGAGAGCCGAAGCACTGCATTGTACCAGAAGCTGAAGGTGAAGATTGCGGAATGAATGCCATAGTAAACGTGGTCACGGAATCGCCAGTGTTTCAACAGCTAAAAACGTACGGTTATTCAAAATGATGTCAACATCAATATCAATTCATTTATTTCTGCATAACTGCACACACAATTGCACTACAACTTTTTGGAAATGAAAGAGTAACAGTCAAAATTTCTATAGTGCACCTGCATTGGACCTATACTCTATCTCATGTCACACGTTTTGTAGGATGTTCACGTCAATTTGTAACACTGCATTAACTCTGCGTTGTTTGAATGCTTATAGTGGCACTAACTTTAGGGGCATTTAAAACAGTGTCTTTCACATTACCCCCCAAGAAGAAATGCAGTGAGGTAAGGTCCAGACCAGGGGGCCATTTCATCAATTGCGCGTCCGACACAACATGGGTTGTAGTTCACGAACACATCTGAGAAAACAAGAGCCCGATTCCAGGTAGAGTAACTTTAAGATACATACATACATACGAGGGTAGGTCCATAAGTTTCCGGCTTCGCCGATACGGTTTATCGCCTTCATAAAACCCTTATCTGGTGTCATACTATGTGTTAAGTAAATAATTGCAGCTGTATCTTCAGCTCCGCTGTGTTCAGTTATTCAGATATAGTTGCATAAAGAAGGCTATGTGTAGAAGATTGTGACAAGTTGAAAATGGAGTTTCAAGCTATCATTAACTTCTTCACAAAAGAAAGACTTACTCCAAATGAAATGAAACAGCGATTGGACGGTGTATATTGGGAAGCATTTTCCCTCATATTCTAACTTAAAAGAATGGGTCAAACTTTTTCGAATGGGTCGAGAAAGCATTGAAGATGAAGAGCGTGCAGGTCGGCCCTTGGAGGTGCTCACTCCTGGAAACATAGCTCTTGTGAATGAACAAATTATTGAAGACCGGCTGTTCAAAGTTACAGAAATAGCAGCAAGGTCGGGCTTTTCTAAAACAACAGTCCTTCGAATTATTCATGAACATTTAAACATGAATAAGGTTAGTGCAAGATGGGTGCCTAATTTCTTTCCTCAGTCCAAAAGCAGCGACCAGTCATCTGTTGTCAGGCATATTTGGAGCTCTGCCGTGGAAACGAGAGAGAAATTCTGCAAATAGTTCTTACAGGAGACGAAACTATGGTCCTCTACTATGATCTCTTATCCAAAAGAGAATCAACGGAGTGGCGTAAACCTGGCGAAGCACCGCCTCCTAAGGCCAAGGTCACTCAGTCAACCAAGATGATCATGACCACAATCTTTTGGGATTATGAAGGAATACTCTTCATCGACTTCAAGGAGAGGAACACCACAATAAATGGGGAGTGTTATGGTGGTCTACTGCGCAGACTACATGCTTCCATCAAAGAGAAGAGGCGAGGAAAGCCGAGTGGTGGTGTGCGCCTTCTTAATGACAACACGGCTATTGCAAAGGAAGCTGTGAAGAAATGTGGCTTCAAGGAGATCGACTATCAGCCCAGTCTAGCTCCCAGTGACCATTTCCTCTTCTCAAAATTCAATAAGGCAAGGAAGGAAATTTAAGTGTGACGAAAAAGTGATGGATGCTGTTTAAGCCCATTTTGCAGACAAGACTACTGACTATTTGGGGGGGGGGGAGGATTGAAATGTAAATTCAAAGATATGAGAAGTGTATTGCAATAAAGGGTAACTATATTGAAAAGTGAAATATAATTTTTGTCTTTATCATAGCTAGAAAATGGTTAGGCCGGAAACTTATGGATCTACCCTTGTATATATAGTTGGATAGTTACCCCAGTCAGCATGTCGACCTGATAACTCAGTTGATAAGAGCGTCGTGTTATTCACGGGTAGGTAGAGCGTTCCAATCCAGACAACGGCTAACTTTTTTTTAATGTTCATGATTTGGCTACACTGTTGCAATATAATAAATGTTACTTTTTTATATTAAAACTTATAGTGTTAAAGCATAGGTTGTACATTTAGGTTAGGTTAAGTTGGATGAAATTAATATATCGTATATTGCTTGTTTCGTGCGATACGACTGTCTCATCCGCCTGCATTTGTTGCACACTACTACTTGGGTTGGGCTCCGCTCTCTCCGTTGCCGCTCGTGGAAGGAGACGTGAATGTAACCAAGTTTCGTCGGTCTGTACGGGTAAGTATAATTGGCTTCAGCTGAGAGACTACTTTTTCGAGCAGGTTGTTGTCGTTGTCAGTTGTATTGGATAATGCAAGCTCTCTGCTGGCCCTGTTTGCAGACGCCTGTCACACGTGCTCCACGGTCTCCTCACTTGTGCTTTCCCTCCCCTCCTTTCCCCAAATGCACTCACTATCTACAAACTTTTTGTACCACGAATAGATAAGTGAGTGTGACGTCTTGTGATATCGTACGTTGTAGTGCATGTAAAATCTCTCCTTATGTGAATTTTATCTTTGAAATGCTGAATTTGAAATAAATTGATAGATAATTTGCTTCTTGCGTTGTTAATTCCACAATGCTCCGAGAAGTTAGGCAATATGTATACATTCTTTGTATGATGTGGAAACAAAAGGAAACACGCTTTCTGGCGTAGTGTTGATCTGCTTAGCAGGTAAATAATTTAAATGTTTCTTATAAGTCGTTTTCGACATACTTACTTGTTTTAGAGAATGTTTTAGGAACAGAGTACAAAAACCAGACGCCGGAATATTTATTATTGAGTTTATTTAGATGTGTAAGTTGCTAAACGAAGAGATATTCGGTGACAGTTACTTTTGCAAGTATTGTCAAAATGAAAGAGCAGAAATGGATTAAAGCTTTATAATGAATATTTTAATATGTTTCTAATCACTATACACCACTGCCATGGATTGTAAAGACTTTGAAGTTAAAGAGATGAGTAAAAATATAGAATGGCCCAAAGCATTAATGTATGCAACATTATAAAAACATTCTTTTATAATGTTGCATAAACTTTAATTTATGGTGAAAAAATCCATAAAAAGTTTTTAAATTTTGATTTAGTTCTATTACCCATTTTTCTGCCCGGTTTCGTTATTACAGCATTTACATTGTTCATAAATATCTGCCTATTCAAGCATAATGAAATATGCACTGCTTGTGACAGTACTGATGCATTCGTTTAGATTTCGATTTTATTTCACCATATATTTCTGAGTGTGCAGTATATGCAAACTGTATTGTTATGCAATAAACGAAAATGGAACACTGACAGTAACAGATATAAATTATTTGCCTGAAATATGCACAATAAAAACCAGTCATGTGTAGAATTACATTCGTATTCTACATGCTGAAGTGAACAATAAATTCCTCTACCTATAGAAAGAACTCAATTAAGCACATTTTGCTCTAATAACATTTTAAAGAGTCAATACTTTCGTGCCTATATAAGCTGAACCTTTTCTATCTTCTTTCTGTGTAAAAATACTTGTTTTCCTTGTAGAGTATTTATGTATTTTCTTTTGAAACAAACATTTTTTTATGAAACTGTTTTTAGAATGTATATGCTTTATATATTGTGGTAAGGGGAAAAAAATTATTTTTAATATACTTGCACTGCATGTACCTTGAGGTTTACAGGCCACCTGAACGTGTATGCTTACTCGGGAAGTGCTGCCGTTGCTACCGGGGAAGAGGTTGTTTTTATATTGATTTATTTATGGACGCTCTTTAACATCTGAGGTCATCAGCGTCCCATTCAAAGCAGGGCGTGAAACGGCCGACAAATTTTGCTGAGGCCTCTCTTTCAGGCTTGAGGTTCTTTTTCGTGCTGTAAATGTACGACACGGGACCCACGGCTTTACTTCCCTTCCGAAGGAAGCCATACTTAGGATTTTTACGCCCGAAAAAATCCATCGATCCTGGCCGGGTTTGAACCCGCGATCTTGGGTTTAGGAGACAAGGTATGGTAACCACTACACCATCAGGACTGACATCCGGGAAGAGAGAGAGAGAGACAGACAGAGAGAGGAATCGCCGCTCGTCAAATTAGTATTTTTACTTTAGTATTTATATTCCTACTGAAAGTATAAAATAATATTATATATTTAAAATTGATAATAATGTGCATTGACCTAAGTTATAAGAGAAGTTGAAAATGATGCTCCTCAGCAGTAACACATTGCCGGCATTTGCGTGAGAAATTCCTGTATTTCATCTAAATTTTCTTCCGTAAGAACAAGATCATTGATAGATCCGGTCTCCCGTAACTTTTTAATGTCGCGATTCCACTTTTTTTCCTAGTGTTGCAAGATATAATACAACAGCTGTTGGTTTTGTAGCCAAAAGATATGAGACTTATAAGACGCATCAAATAAATTACAAACTGAAGTAACTGAGAATGGTTAACATGTTTTGACATCCGATATGCATCTTAATGAGAAAGCAAGAGATGAATTAATTCCTTCATTAAACAGAAATAGGATATCCTGTTATGCTTTTATTTCACCCAAGGCTGTTCATGTCTGTTGTAAAAATAAAATAATAATAATAATAATAATAATAACTTATATGAATATGCTTGTAAAATAAAAGTTTAAAAGTTGCACTAGATGCTAATGTAATCATTTAATTAATGTACATTGTTAGTGACCAACATATGGACCATTTTAAATTGAACTGTGTAAAAGTCAGTGGCGTGCATAACCTTTTAAAACTCTTTAATATGTTATGTGAAATCGTTGACACTAAGTTCCCTATGTCAAATTATTTGTCTAAGAGCATGTGGGATGCACATATTTCAGTGTTGTTCATTAAAACACTGTAGTGCTATGCGAAATGAGATTTTGTATTTATGCTGGTGAGTTTTAAACTAGATTAAGGGAATTTACCTTAATGCAGAAAAAAAAATATTTACTTAATTTTCTCTGTAACACATTTGCAATCACGCAATTCGCAATTAATTAATTTTCTGACACAGCTTTATTTTTCTTAATGTTTAACGCCCATTTTTACTGCCCATGCATCACAGGGGGTGTAAATTGATTATACATGAGATGAGGTGATAAATTGGGAAAGGATTATTTTAAGAAAGGAAACTTTCCAGGCCTACGTTTAGAGTACTTCCTCGAGATTTATGAGAACTGAGGAAAACGTTGGTGAGGGAGGACAGTTCTGGCAGGAATCGAACCCCAGAACTCCCATTCAAGAGTCCGTGTCTTAGCAACCTCGGCCACCCGTGTCGGTTCCTCCTGTCTCACCCAGTATGAATGTTTAATTTCCATGCATCTGGATACGTTAAGTGCTTGATTTGAAAATGTAGCAAAGTCTGAAAGTGTTCTGCGCTTTAGTAAAGAAGTACCAGTAATTTTGTTTAAACGTTCATTAGCAAAAGGTCCGTCATGCAGAAGCTGCGTAAACTAAGCGAATTCCTCACCTAGTAGAGTAAATTTAAAAAAGAATATAAAGTCCATTTTATGGCCTTATTAATTAAGAAAGCATTTAAGCATTACCGCGTGGTATTAGGGGAACAAAATTAAAACTCTTGCAACCTACAAGTATTATAAAAGAGGAACCACATTTTCAGAATTATTATTGTTGAGATTAAACCACAAAAATTAATGGTACACAATTAATTAAATTAATTATATGACCACTATAGACAAAGCTATACTGTGTGGGTATTTAACATTTTTAATGTAACCCTTTTTATGAACTGAGTTCTTGATATCATCTTTACATTTACTAAAATAGAGAAATAAAGAAAGTGTCGAGTTAATTTGTTTATTTAAGAAGATAATGTTCATATGTTTCAATAAAACATAAATAGTTACTATTTAAAAAATATTAAAATGTACTAAGCAAACATACACAATCAACAATAAGCAATCGAACGTTTCATCAGCTTTGAATTTAATTTAAATAATATTGTACTAAAAACAAGTAATGAAAACGTTTTCTGGAGATTATTACAGAGCGCTCTTACATACAGATATAATTCTCAAACACAGAGATTAATATTTCACATTTGCTATCTTCACGACGATGTTTTTGTTAAATACAGTTTATATACTGAATTAATTTGTCCATTTTTTTTAATATTATAGAGAAAATTAGCGCTTTTTAAATTTCGGTTTTCCAGCATACCCCTACTCCTAACGGTCCAATTTCCGTAATTTTTAGAAACTAGGCTTTTGTATTTCGATATATACCTAATTTTGTTATGAAGAAAGAAATACTGGTGCCGCTAGAGCGATTTTTAAATTTTGAGTTTCAGGTAAAACCCCACTCCTAATGACCCGATTTCTCTCACTTTCAGGAGCTATTTTTTTATAAATTTAAATTATTTATACGGAATTCCGTAATTCCATTGCGAAAAAGCAAATATGATGCGGTTAAAGTCATTTTTAAATTTCGGATAAACCCCCACTTCTAATAATCTGATTTAACTAAATTTCAGAAACTATTTTTCTTACTTAATTTAAATGGTACATGCCAAGTTTTGCTGTGAAATAGGGAAAAAAAAAAAACAAACAAACAAATATTGGTGCTGCTAGAGCGATTTTTAAATTTTGGATTTCAGATAAATCCCCACTCCTAATGGCCCGATTTCCCTGATTTTCAGATACTATTTTTCTTGTTTTATTTAAATGATATGCACAACGTTTCCTTTAAAAGGTTTAAAATTGCGGCCATAAGAGCGATTTTTAAATTTCCTTTAACCCACACTCGTTTTAAGGTATATTCACACCTAATGCCCCAATTACCCTGATTTTCGCAAACTTCATCACTTTATTTTTAAAAAATAGAGTTTTGTTGAGGGGAAAAAATGCGGCCGCTAGAGCGATTTCTAATTTTTAAAAAAAAGGTTTGCTTTAGGTTAAACCCACCTCCAATTTTTCTGGGTAATGAACTGTACAAATCATTTCTATTTGATGGTTATATGAAGAGTTCCGTAGAGAAAAAATAAAAATTAGCCCGCTAGAGCAATGACATACTCTCTCACTAATACAATCGCAATAATTACATTCCTTTGGCATTTGTAGCAATTAAGGATTATGAACATTAACATTTGTGTTAAGTCAAGAACAGAAAATATAGTAGCTAGTCGTAAAGATACCGATACATTGACGATCAACGCAGATAACTTTCCTAGTACTTGAATTTATCTCGGGATCGGTGTGAGAGCGAACGTGGGGCAGAACAAGGGGAACTCTGGAGCATGTCTTGCATCTAGATAGCTTCCAGCAGTGGGGTAAAAATTTCAGTTTGAGAACCTCCGTGTGGTGTAGTTGTGTGATGATCTGGTCTCTTTAGGAGCCCCGCCACGCCTGCCTCGCCCGGAGCACACAACAAACATTGCTCGACAATCCTTTGTTAACATCTGGCGCGTTTTGCTTGGGAGCGAGAGGGATATCGCTGCCATCCCAATCTTCCATTCGTTACAAGTTGGCTTTACTGTGCCGGAATGAGGTACCACATTCGCCCTAATTAGTGTTATAATAACATTAGTAGTGTTCCTAACTTAGCTATCTCTCCTTGCACTTGAAACAAGACACGATACGAGCCCCTGGCCCGTTATCTCATATGCTAAATATTTTTATCTATTCAATTTTGCCCATCCATGCAAACTCAAACGGTTGCAGTATTATATATAACATTTTCAGTGTTACCTTGGCAACGTGATGAATGTTTGATGCAGCGCGCGGTTCACAAGGTATCCAGCAACGCTGTGTAGTCACCGCAACATTGTGTTATATAGCGTCCCCATTGAATCTTGTGCTCAACGCATTTTTGCTGCCGATTTACGATATTTGCATATCGGAATTGAAAACAGCATCATCCTCAGAAATGTTATTCCTAAGAGCACACACATATAAGCATAAAAAGATCTTCAAGACCAAGAACAACAGATTAACGAAGACTTTAATGAAGTACTATGAAAAAATTAAGTCTTTTTCAGCCAGAGGAATACCGAGGTCGTTAATCCGCGGACCCGTGAGCGGGAATCCCGCCAGGATAGTCCTTTCTGATTGAGGCCAGGTTTTCCTCAGTCCTCATAAATGGCAAATGCCGGGGAGGTACCCTGAACGCTTATCTCCTTTAAAAATTCTTTCCCAATATTTCATTTCATGTAGCAACAGTGTTCACAGCCTGTGATACCTCAGTAATAAAAACCGGCGTTAAATATTAAAACAAACAAACAAAAAACAGAAGAATGACCAGCGCCCCGTCTATACGAAAGATGCCTTTGCCCAAAAGCACATTTTGAACTAATCAAAGCTCTAGGGATTTTGGCTAGCGAGCGCAATATATCATTGTTCCATGACCCATATTTTTCAGATTAATTAATTTTGTTAAAGACGAAACTTGGAACTAGTTTGACAAAATAACCACGTTTTATAGTAAGGAGACAAATTAAGAGTAAATACTTTTCAGTGATCAGTGAAGCAGTTGATCCTGATTTATGGTACTGAAGGCCACATATCAATTTATTCATATAGTTTCTCCAGAGTTTGCCAAACTTTAAGTCTTAGAGGCTTAACAGATTTTTAATATTGAATTGCAAATTTAGTTCACAAACATCGTATTCCAGTATTTTACACTCGGCTGTGTTATATAACCTCAAAGTAAAATAGTTAGATTTTTAGTTATAGACCGGCAGAGCGCGGCTACATTCGTCAAGACCGCATAATACATGTGAATATAGCAACATGTAATTAATTTGAGAGAGGCCTTGTCAGCGAGTAGTTGTGCGTTTGGGTGTTACTTGGTGCTTAAACTGTGTGTTTAATGTCCTTCATTAGTTATGCCATACACAAATATAGTCTTGAAGAATGAGTTTTATGAACGATAAATATGTGAAAACGGATTCTTGTAGAGAAGTAGCAAGGCTATTCGCAAGAAAATATCCTGGCAATGTAGTTCCAGGTCGAGAAACTGTTTGCGAACTTGTTAAAAAGTTAAAGAGACACAGGATCTCTCAATGACAAGAAACATGTTCTGAACCCCGTGATCTTACGGAAGAAATGTTAGATGAAATACAAGAAGTTCCTACGCAGAGGCTAGCAATGTATTACCGCTGAGGAGCATCATTTTCGATATCTCTTATTAAGCTTTAAAATAGGCTAGTGCTAATTAATTTTCAGTGAAAATATGATTACTACAATAAAAATAATAATTTTACGCGGAGGGACTCTATCTCCTTTCTTCCAATTACAGCCGCCCTCAGAGGGCCCAAAAATCAAATAACCTCAATGTATAAATTTATGCTATATATTCTAAACCCAGAAAACGTAATTTATATTTTGCTATCATTATAATATTAATATCATTTTAAAATATTTTATTCAACTTTGTAATGCAGCAACAACCTGTGGTACACAACTTGTAGCTTTCCAGGAATGCAGGGACGACAGATGAAGCTTCAGGTGGTGTGTGCACATAATAGCTCTTAATGAGGTTCTTCCTTCCGTTTCCATTCACCTCCCTCTTAAAACACTGCTCAAACCCACCGAGACATTGGTTTGCAGCGCGTCAGCAAACCAAGTCCGTTACAATAACCGCAAATATATCAGGCGCAAGATAGATACTCCCTTTAGAATTGAGTGTTTCTTTCTTTTATGCATAAAAACGCATTAAACATTACAGGAAATAACATTCAACTTTTTTGAAATAGCGCAATCAAGCAACCTCCTAGAGGAGCCGCCGTTGTATGATACCAAAAATCCATGAGAGACAACTAATGCACGGTTGCTTTGGTTACTACAGAAACAAATAAAAATACGATATAATATTTATATTTCTCGAAGTTTGCCGAGTTCGCTGGCAAACCTGTTTCGCATATTAATTCCCAACTACTGCCTCCAACTGCAGTTTTTCATTATTTGGAAGATTATTTTAGCCTGGAGGGAAACTTTTCAATACCACTTTATTGGAAAGCCTAGATTTTGGGCCACGAATACCGCTGGCTTCGATGCGCCGTTATGAGTTCACAGTAAACAAAATAATCCTCCAGATTCGCCTTGTTCACGTTGGATGGCCGTTGGTTCCAACACGGTCTGTATAACCGCTCAATGCTGCCTGTTTATCACGCATCAATAGTACATTCTTAGATGCTATTTGCAGGTTTCTGTATTTACCACCTACTACCACTACGATTTTCAGTGCCACGTCTGCGATAACGCATAAAAGTGAACCACCTTCACCCTTAGTTATTCCAATGATGAGAAGCCGGGCGTTTGTTCTAATAGTTGAGAATAGTTGAGTGAGTTACAGACTTCATTCAAGGAAAATTGGTATTTGAGCGCCAAAACTGTAGTTATAATTGCGCCCTTTCCAGTTGGGCACAAGTCACCCCTGAATTTCAAGGTTAAAAATAAAACAATTGTAATCAACAACGGCTGAATATATTTTTTGTGCATTATTCCCAAAAAGACATTTGGTGTACTGACGCCTAATGCCAACCAGATCTAGAGGGTTCATATTTTATCTACCGTGGCCCTGATAATGAGTTAGGAAGGTCTTGCATTAACCAATCCTCTGCTATTACGTAGGCATCATTCAAAAACTATAAATGTTTATTTTGTAGTCTGCAATTCCACGGAGTTTATTATTAGCAATGGAATTTCATTAAAATTACGGATTTAAAAAATTTTAATTTTAATATATTCTATTAAGTGTAAAAATAGGGCGGGGTGGCTCAAGCAGTAACGCTTGAGACTTGCATTCAGGAGCTTTGGGTCCAAATCCCTTGGGATCGGAAATCTTAGCCTTGGCTGTTTTAGTGATTCCTCCTGGTCGCTTAGGCGAATGCCCGGATGGAAGTTTACTTCCCATGAATTTTTCGCTCTCCCATTTCATTCCGTTGGTTCTGTTTACAGGATCGAAAGTGCCAGCGCGAGGTGGACTGACGCTTTGTACAGATTGATATAAACATGTTAAAGAGCCTGTTTACGTCCGAGCAGTCACCGGCGGTGTCTCCTACTCATATCCCTTCCTCCCGAAGATGCCCTCACTGGGAGAGTACGCACAACCGGCAGCAGCGAGCAAGTTTGAAATACCGAAGTATCCTTCGACCCAAACGATCCAATTTAAGTACAAAAGTATATTTATATTATAGAATGTAATAAACAATCTCTATTAAGATACAAAACGCGAAGCCGTGTGTTTGAAACAGTTTTTAAAGACCATTTTCCAGAGACTGCCAATTTGTCATTTGATTTTTAGGCAGGACATCCAGCCCCCAGATGAGCACTCAAAATAATCCAGTGAACTCACCCTATTTCTGTAACCAGGAGTTGTCCAGTTCTTCACTAATGAGTGTAAATGTGAAGATTTTTCCTAATTCGGTGTTTTAACAGCTTTTCACAAAAAGGATATTGATGTCATCATTTTGATTTTACTGGTGTTTTAAAATTATATTTGTTCTTTTATAGACTTTTGTGAGCAGCTTTCTTAAGCTTATTTTCTAAATTTACTAATGATGCCTGATCATATGCAAACATGAACATTTAAATATTTTTATAACACAAAATACGTCCGAAATGAACCGCCTGCCTCCGGAGGATGCTTACAGCGACTTGGTGAGTTCAAAATGACACACCCATCAGCATAAGATGCAGAATGACTATAACTGCCTTTTCTAAATGTCTAACAACGGTATTGTTCCGATCAAGAAACGAACGCAGTTTGATAGAATTGTGTCTTCATGTCATCGTATTGCTGACGCATTTGAGTTGCCTTTACTGGGTTATCAAATTTAATCATATTTTACAAGTCAAGTTGAATGGCTGACGTAGTTGCACTTTACCCTGAAGGGTATCGGCTTCGAGAGTACGATACTGTGCAACCTTGCGAGTGGTTAAAGAGCTAACATGACTGCATTTTGTAAATAAGCTGATTTAACTACGACGATGGAATAGTCTTTCTCTTTATCTCGCCTTCTTCGAGGCGCATTCTCGCCCTCCATAGCGAATTCTCAGTACTAGATTACCTATTTATACTATTAGAAACTCGTTCCGCAATCGTGGCGTCATTCATTTCAAATGACTCGCGGTAAAGTTCGAATAAATTTGATCAACTTGTACTAACAGATTTCTGGCATTGTTTACACAGGAGAGCTCCAAATTCGATAACTACATATTCATATTATTGCAGAAGTGAAATGTGCAATTAGATTAGTTCCATTTTAAAGATAGTCCCTCAATGTTATTGTTATTTTCTAGCGGCCCATCGATTTCCTAAACAATGAATACACTGCTTCTTTCACATCTTTTATAAATGGTATGTACTTTGCTTTTCAATATTTGACCAGCTTTCTCTCTATTGACAAAACCGAATGCACTAAATGCCTGCTTATCAGCAAGCGGACGCGAACTCTATTCCCTGATGGGAGGAAGTTAAATAAATGAGGTTCTACCTTGGTTTGTAAAGGCGAATGCCCAGAAATTCAGATACCGAAGCACTTCCACTCATCTGCGTCATCGCCGTGCCATTCATTGTGCTTACAACTGGCATACACGAACAATTTTCAGCCCCCGCTCCCCAAAGGACTTTCAGTTGTATACATTGCATTCATTCAAGTCGCTGTTGCAGCACTTATTTTTGAGCGATACAGTTTGTGTCTGTGTATCTATTTTTATTTACTAGTTGTCTAATTATCACGCAGTCCCTGGAATAGTTTCAATCTTTGATTTGTTAGATAAATTGCAACGAGTTAGCTTTATTGCATTACATTTTATTTCAAAATAGAGAGTGCAGCTATTTTCTTCACTCTTCGCAACACAGAATCTATTGCTTAATCCTTTTATTAAGAATTGAATTTCTACAACGCATGCTATAAAAACTGCAACCGAACCATTCAGTTTAATTTTTGCATCAACCGCGCAGTAGTAAAGTCGGAACTCAGTTTTTATGTCTTTTCAGCTTAGTTTAGAAACGTTTACAATTCAAATCCTGAGGAAATGCTATGGAGAGCTATCGCTTCTTTCTTTTTATTAGCTTGCTTTGGTTCCAGCAGCAGAAAACATGGCAAAGAGACGCTGGAAGAATATCAGTTTTGTGCGCTGAAAACATTTAGGCTTTTGGCTCATTTTCAAAGAGGAAAGTTTTAAAAAGTTTTACCATTTTTGTTGGAGAAGCTTATCCGTTCGCTTGCTGACGTCGAGAGAATTTGACAAGTTATTGAGGAGGGTTTGCGAGGCAGTGCAGAACATCCTTTAATCATGCAAACAGGAAGTAAAAAACGAAATTTACAGCAAGCGTAAACTCCGACAAAAGTTACTGAGTTTTATTACATACAGTAGGACGGTTCGTTGCAGAAATAGGGCATATTTCACAATTATTTTTCAGAAACGCAGAAGGACACAGAAAGAAAAACAGCCGAACGCATCCGTTTTAGAAATAGACGCTTTAATTTATGAACAGTGACTTCTCACTTTAACAATGCTAAGAGTTTGAAAATACGGTAACTTCAAGTCAGAGATAAGAACTGCAAGGAACGCTAAGGAGCGAAGTCTTGAACAGGAGTTATGAGGTTCGATTCCTGTCGGACTGTCCTTCTTGATTGGGGGTCTTTCCAGGTTTTCCTAAGTCCTCGTTAATGTCAAATTCTAGGAAGATACCTAAACGCTTTCTATAAAATGAATCCTTTCCAAACCAATCACTTCATCTCAAGCATCATCAGTGTCCACCGCTTATGTCTCAGTAGTAAAACCCTTACTAAAACAATTTCTTAAAGTATGGGTTTGCAGCAACGCTACAACACAGTGCATCAGTTGTATCAGTGGCACAAGTCCATCATTTGCTTTTTCATCTTTCTTTCCTAGTAATGGAGTAAAAGTTCCGAGAGGTTATTTCTTAACCTCTGCCAGCGATAAGCCTTTTCTTCCAAATTGACGTCATCCTCTGACGTAAGTACCTACTGGAATATGTGCTGCGCCATGTCTTACGGAATATGACCGTAGGTTCTTCACTGCCCAGACCCACGCTTCTTAAATTTTTAATCTGTCCGACTTGCAGGTCATTAGGATTCCCTTGATGTGCGATGACGTAACAAACTTCAAAATGTGTATCAAACGCTGTAGTACGACTAGAGGCATAAGAAAACTAGAGATTGCTTCCATGCAAGCAAGATTCACAGCATCTCATCCATTTCCTTAAAACAATTTACGTTTGTTTTAAAGCATACGCTTATTCTATCAGCACTTCAAACTTGGCAGCATCATAAAAATTGTCATACTGAGCATGGGTCAACCAAAAATAATAATAATAATAAATAAACAAATAATTTCATTGGGAAAACAATGAAACATATTTTATGTCGATGTTCCCCCCTCCCTCTCTTCCATTTTCATAATTACATTTCGTTCCATAATGTGCAGTATGCTTTGGAAAACTCTAAGGAATTTTCTTAGCTTGTACCCAAATAAACTAAAGCTAATGTTTGCATTCAAAGAAAATGGTCAATAATCGCAATAATAACTGGCTAGACAGTATGTATGAACAGCTGAAGGACACCTCCTTTGTAATTAACACACGGTATTAATGGATTTTGTTTGAAAATTACTCCCTAAATGTAATACAACACAATTTCTCTGTGATGTATTTATTTTCAAAGTTTATCTTTGATCCTCACTTCGAAGGAGATAGGAACGCATGACAGAGACAGCAAAAGCAAACGTGCAGCAATGCTACACAACTTCATCCCCAGAATGAAGAAATACTACTCGTGTTTGATGGCACGTGTCCCACATCTCCATGCCTGAAAAATGACAAATTCTGAGAGATATTTGAAGACCTTCACCTGCAGGCACTTTCCAATAATCAGATCCCCTCGGTCTGCACATCTCATTTGGCTTGCGAGTTTACCTTAAAGAAGAATTTTGGCAGAACACCGAAAACAATTGACGACGCAACATCGCAAGAAACTGGAGATATTTTCAGACACTGTCAACACCTGCTGAACCACAAAATGGCATATATATATGCAGCGGCTGTTTTTATATAATGGAGGTGATTAATTAAATATGTAATGGATCGAGGGAAACATTTTGGAAAAGGAAGTTAATTTGATAGGTTTTGGATGTAATTTCAGGGGTAAATAATTCCTTCCTCTCCGACGATGGTTACCGCTATCTTACAGTTGCCACGGTTGTTGAGACTTTCTGCTCGATATTTTATGGTCCTGTGACCATAGGGGAAGGATTCTTGAAGGTTAATAGTATTATCGTTATGGAAGATGACACAATTTATTGTTCATACACTATTGCACTTAACTAATGAAGCTCGTCCACTTAATACTCTTCCAAAAGTAACTACCGCTTTCCACTAATTGAACTGAACGGTGAAATCCCTTCCACTGATATTGTCCCGCTGAATAATCTTGAAAAACTGACTGCGGGCAACTAAATTGCAAACTAAATAAACATGGTCTACGTGACTTTTCCCATATAGAATCAACTCAAGCGGTTGGCTTCTTCACTTGAAGAGGTTATCGGCCTGTCTTTTCATCCCTGTAATTGCCTCCATATGTTTTATTGTGCCTACCCTGCTTCACAATTCTTTAACAAAATACCAATAAACATCTTTTCCATGGACCCCTTAAGAATTTCCTCCAGAAAATATTGGTTTGCCATGTCCTTGCGCCTTCTATACAAATATTGTTACAATAGGCAACTTGAATTTCCAAGTCAGATTTTATGTCTGGGGTAGCTTTCTGCAAAATTGCGAGAAAATAACTTTTTACACATAACAACACTTGTACAGAAAAATAATATTACACCCATGTTATAACGAAGTTACATAAAATTACTTGCTATAACTACTTTAATTAAATATGCAGGTAGCAGCTCATAAATACTGTCTCACATATTACCAATTCCTAAATCACAACAGCGATATTTTATATCTTCAGTGCGATGCTTTTGGTTATTTGTATATTCCTAATATCATGAATATTAGAAATTGTGAAACATTGAAATTAAATGTTAAGAGCGCCGATTGGAGTCAAGGACTGATAAATGCAAAGTTGAGGTCAGAATTCTGCTGAAAAGTTTGTACTGTTTTAAATGATACCATTCTATCTCGATAACTAACATTTGTTCATCACACTAGACAGCGAATTTCAACTTTGTTTAATTGCCTGTACCAAATAAAGTGTGAAACTGGAGTATTATATCCGAAAACCAATTTATTTCATTGCTATAATCTAAGATTTTTTTTGCAAATTCACATTAACGATTTAATCCAATTTCATATACGTTTATTCAAAATTCACAAATTTCAGTATGCTATTTCTGAACAAATACGTTGAAAAAAGTGACTACAATATCCATACGTTCAGAAATATTAATTATAATTTTACTTAATATGTAATTGTTCTTATATTTCGGGAACTTAAAATGTATATCACCAGTTACATTCCTGTCATTGTTAAAGTTTATGATACACCAGCGAAAATACTGTAAACATACAATATCTAGATATTTTACTCCAGTCCATTACAAGTACACCCTTTGACCAAAAAAAAAAAGAAAAAATGTAGATCGGAGAACTTCCGGGACGCTCATAAACACTGTATTCACAACGCGCATGCAGCGAGTGCATATCTGCAATGGGCGATTTGACTGTAAACAATCATAAGCATCTGGAAAGAGAACATTAGGGTAAAGCAGCTGTGGCCGAGCGGTTTAGAAGGCGTAAGCTCCTGGGTTCAAATCCTACACATTTTTTTATAAATGTTTATATAGAATGAACCCTCAGCATGTATAGCTCCCCTCAATCTTCGGGGCATAAATGATATCATATTACTACAGAAGTGTGGACGAGAGGCTGCAACATACCATGCTTCTTGAAACTGTGCCCATAAGCCATTTTTTCCCTTCTTGCATGTGCAGAGAATGCGTATGCAGCATGTTACATTTAGATAGAACAAATACTGAAGAAAATTATTCATTATATCGTACATAATATGTTAACGTTAAAGCTTGCTGGGAAACAATATTACGAATCTAATTTGCCATATAACACAACTGCTGCAGTGGCTACACAGTCTTGCTGGATACCTTGTGAACAATGCGCTGCGTCTTGCCACATAAGACAACTGCTGCAGTGACTACACAGTCTTGCTGGATACCTTGTGAACAATGCGCTGCGTCTTGCCACATAACACAACTGCTGCAGTGGCTACACAGCCTTGCTGGATACCTTGTGAACAGTGCGCTACGTCTTGCCACATAACACAACTGATGCAGTAGCTACACAGCTTTGCTGGATATCTTGTGAACCACTCGCTGCGTCTTGCCACATAAGACAACTGCTGCAGTGACTACACAGTCTTGCTGGATACCTTGTGAACAATGCGCTGCGTCTTGCCACATAACACAATTGCTGCAGTGACTACACAGACTTGCTGGATATCTTGTGAACAATGCGCTGCGTCTTGCCACATAACACAACTGCTGCAGTGGCTACACAGCTTTGCTGCATATCTTGTGAACAGTGCGCTGCGTCTTGCCTCATAACACAACTGCTGCAGTGACTACACAGTCTTGCTGGATACCTTGTGAACAGTGCGCTGCGTCTTGCCACATAACACAACTGATGCAGTAGCTACACAGCTTTGCTGGATATCTTGTGAACCGCTCGCTGCGTCTTGCCACATAAGACAACTGCTGCAGTGACTACACAGTCTTGCTGGATACCTTGTGAACAATGCGCTGCGTCTTGCCACATAACACAACTGCTGCAGTGACTACACAGCCTTGCTGGATACCTTGTGAACAGTGCGCTGCGTCTTGCCACATAACACAACTGATGCAGTAGCTACACAGCTTTGCTGGATATCTTGTGAACCGCTCGCTGCGTCTTGCCACATAAGACAACTGCTGCAGTGACTACACAGTCTTGCTGGATACCTTGTGAACAATGCGCTGCGTCTTGCCACATAACACAATTGCTGCAGTGACTACACAGACTTGCTGGATATCTTGTGAACAATGCGCTGCGTCTTGCCACATAACACAACTGCTGCAGTGGCTACACAGCTTTGCTGCATATCTTGTGAACAGTGCGCTGCGTCTTGCCTCATAACACAACTGCTGCAGTGACTACACAGTCTTGCTGGATACCTTGTGAACAGTGCGCTGCGTCTTGCCACATAACACAACTGCTGCAGTGACTACACAGCTTTGCTGCATATCTTGTGAACAGTGCGCTGCGTCTTGCCTCATAACACAACTGCTGCAGTGACTACACAGTCTTGCTGGATACCTTGTGAACAGTGCGCTGCGTCTTGCCACATAACACAACTGCTGCAGTGACTACACAGCTTTGCTGGATACCTTGTGAACACAGCGCTGCGTCTTGCCACATAACACAACTGCTGTAGTGACTACACAGTCTTGCTGGATATCTTGTGAACAGCGCGCTGCGTCTTGCCACATAACACAACTGCTGCAGTGACTACACAGTCTTGCTGGATATCTTGTGAACAATGCGCTGCGTCTTGCCACATAACACAACTGCTGCAGTGACTACACAGTCTTGCAGGATACCTTGTGAACAATGCGCTGCGTCTTGCCACATAACACAACTGCTGCAGTGAATACACAGTCTTGCTGGATACCTTGTGAACAGCGCGCTGCGTCTTGCCACATAACACAACTGCTGCAGTGACTACACAGTCTTGCTGGATACCTTGTGAACCCAGCGCTGCGTCTTGCCACATAACACAACTGCTGCAGTGACTACACAGTCTTGCTGGATACCTTGTGAACAGCGCGCTGCGTCTTGCCGCATAACACAACTGCTGCAGTGACTACACAGTCTTTCTGGATACCTTGTGAACACAGCGCTGCGTCTTGCCGCATAACACAACTGCTGCAGTGACTACACAGCTTTGCTGCATATCTTGTGAACAGTGCGCTGCGTCTTGCCACATAACACAACTGCTGCAGTGACTACACAGCTTTGCTGGATGCCTTGTGAACAGTGCGCTGCGTCTTGCCACATAACACAACTGCTGCAGTGACTACACAGCATTGCTGGATGCCTTGTGAACACAGCGCTGCGTCTTGCCACATAACACAACTGCTGCAGTGACTACACAGTCTTGCTGGATACCTTGTGAACAGCGCGCTGCGTCTTGCCACATAACACAACTGCTGCAGTGACTACACAGTCTTGCTGGATATCTTGTGAACAATGCGCTGCGTCTTGCCACATAACACAACTGCTGCAGTGACTACACAGTCTTGCTGGATACCTTGTGAACAATGCGCTGCGTCTTGCCACATAACACAACTGCTGCAGTGACTACACAGTTTTGCTGGATACCTTGTGAACAGCGCGCTGCGTCTTGCCACATAACACAACTGCTGCAGTGACTACACAGCTTTGCTGGATACCTTGTGAACGTGCGCTGCGTCTTGCCACATAACACAACTGCTGCAGTGACTACACAGTCTTGCTGGATACCTTGTGAACACAGCGCTGCGTCTTGCCACATAACACAACTGCTGCAGTGACTACACAGTCTTGCTGGATACCTTGTGAACACAGCGCTGCGTCTTGCCACATAACACAACTGCTGCAGTGACTACACAGTCTTGCTGGATATCTTGTGAACACAGCGCTGCGTCTTGCCACATAACACAACTGCTGCAGTGGCTACACAGTCTTGCTGGATACCTTGTGAACAATGCGCTGCGTCTTGCCACATAACACAACTGCTGCGGTGACTACACAGTCTTGCTGGATACCTTGTGAACAATGCGCTGCGTCTTGCCACATAACACAACTGCTGCAGTGGCTACACAGTCTTGCTGGATACCTTCTGAACAATGCCTGCGTCTTGCCATATAACACAACTGCTGCAGTGACTACACAGTCTTGCTGGATACCTTGTGAACAGCGCGCTGCGTCTTGCCACATAACACAACTGCTGCAGTGACTACACAGCCTTGCTGGATACCTTGTGAACCGCGCGCTGCCTGGAGAAGTTAGCTGCCTTATTTAAGGTTTCAGGATTTTCTCGCTTGAGCATCTAACAGCATCAGTAAGCATATTGATCGTTCCTGATAGTTTGCCTCAAACTCTTTTAAATATTTATAGAACCTTTCACCTTATCCTTCACTAAGAAACCCTAATTTTTCGGAAAAGATGTGAGCCTAACAGAATTTTTCAAATTCATTTTGCAGCCAATTTTCTTAACTGCAGCTAACTCAACATGCTTAGAGTCTGGAAATTTGTTACCAAGAAATTTTGTTATGACATCTGTATATGCTTTTCACGCTGTGTTGTGTTTGTGTCCAGCGTAGATATCAAACATGACTTTTCTGATATCACGACCATTAAATATTCCTTGCTTCAATTTTGCTTCTTAATGAGCTGAAAACTTTAACAAACACACTGAAAAAAGGCACCATCTTCGTTTAAAACCTTGATAAACTTTTTCATTAACCCAAGTTTGACATGGAGAGCGATGGTGGAATCACTTTGAAGGACTGATGAGATTTTGTTACAACGACTTGGATCCAGCAGCCAAGTGATCTCGAGGTGGACAATAAATTGAGTGCTTACTTAAAAGGATCTAATCCAAACTATGTATACAACAGGTTCCTTAATGGAGGCATAAGACTATCCTTCTCCTACTTTTTCTTGTTCCTTGCTTTTCCATTGTCAGTAATGATTTCGTCTTCAAGAAGCCTACAACCTAATTACAAGCAAAACGTTATTGTGCATCGAGAAAGCAAATTGGAATGTGTTTTTTTTTTTTTTTTATAAAATTCCCTCAAAATAGTATATGTACACATTAACATATATGTAATTTAAATTCCGCAATCAGTACGTACTAGGAAGAGTCTGGCCATTTTATTGGATATACAGTGATGTCATCATTTGAAAAATATGTACATTTTTGAGACAATAATTCCATCCTGGTTACCAGTGTACTGGTAATCAGGATATTTAAATGATTATGCTTTGATATTAAAACTTTCTAATCTATTTCTTTTCTTTAGTAAGTCTAAAAACCACCGGTTGCTATCTTCATTAGCGGAATCTCTCACTGCTTTTAAAATATTACACATCAAAGGAACTTCAACGTCTGTAATACTCTGAGAAATGAACTTGCGAGATCTCCCTTTTTCGTTTTATTGAAGTTTTCACATGCCGTCGGTGAGTGGTAAACCTCTGCTACACTGTTTAAAATCAATGCCCAACCTACAACCCTGTTTCTCAACCTCGCTGTTGAAAATTTTCTGGAAAAGTGAAGTAAAGAGATAAGAATATTAACGGGAATTATCGAGAGTTTAGATTATGCCATTAATTTAAAACGTCTCTCTGTTTTTCGATTCTTAAAGAGGTGCTTCAGTGCTTACATATATTAAAATTCAAATGAATGATACAGGTGAGGTTCAAAAAAGTAGGAGACAAGTACAGATTTGTCACTCTTAGCACTGTAGCATGTAGTTGGTGGAAATCAATGTTTATGTCACTCTTCGACTCCCCAGCATGTCGTTCCAATGGTCAGAACGCACTTTCAGAGGGTGAAACCCTCTCCTATACTACTGATCAATTGATGTCGAAGCTTTGTTAAATGCAAAGCAATTTGTGAAGAATTGGTGTAACTTTATGAAACAGAAATTTGAATAAAGATTCTACGTAGTTGAGTAACCTGTGCCTTCAGCTCATGAAGCTTAACGAACTCTCTCCGAAGTTGCAACCGCTCTGTATCGTAGGCCAAATATAAGGTGCGCAGCGTAAAAATGCTAACTAATGGAACTCATGTATACAGAAAAATAAATAAAATATACGCGAACTAAGTACATCAAATGATATTACTTTTATCGTAGAGCTAGTTACAAAAATATTCACTCATTGCACACGGGTCAGAAGACAGAAAATATTCCTGTTGCAAAATGTTAAGACCAGGCTTTTTTTTTTTTTTTGAATAGTGTTTAACGCCCGTTTTTACTACCGAGGCACCATAGGCGTTGGACACAGATGATACTTGGGAAAGGATTTTTTTTAAGGGAGGAAACGTTCCAAGTCTAAGTTTAGGGTACCTCCCCGGCATTTGCCATTTATGAGGACTGAGGAAAACCTGGAAAAAAGACCTCAGTCAGGGAGAACAGTCCTGGCGGGATTCGAACCCGAACTCCTGCTCACGATTCCGCGCCTTAACGACCTCGGCCACCTGTGGCGGTAAGACCAGGCTGAATACTTCGTGATGTTTGTAAGCCAACGTTTTTCTGTAGCTGCGAAATGAGCAGCGTTATGTCTGCTATGTTTATGTAGAGCGCACGATGAGCAAAGTATGGTTCGAAAGGCAGAGCTGTCCAGCTTCGAATAAGCCCATGTTAAACCCTACAAAGAAGATGAATTTTTGCCTCGGGAAATATGTGCGAGCAAGAAGGCTTGGCAGGTCACCAAGTAGAATAAATAACTTCTTAAAGCTGGGAAATAATTATGGAAGAAATAAATTATGAAATAATTTCCTCGCCTCGACAAAAGAGGCAAGTGATCTCAGTGATGGTGGATCATCGCTAGAACAACTTAATCTCAATGTTCACAAATGGACGATGCCCAGGCTAGTCAGACAAACAAACACACTGAAATACAAGAAAAATAAGAAGCAATCCCCCCTTTCCACTAAACACAGACGGATGACTGAGCTAGGAACACATCACCTGGAAGAAAAAATAGAAGTGTATAACATTCAGCGATGAACTTGAACAGTTCTGGTTGGGCGTACTACTGATATATCTCAGAAAAGAAGAGAATGAGTTTTTAAGAAAGGCGGCAAGGAAGAAAGTCTCTGATGGTCTAGAAGGGAAAGCACATGTAGCGTTTCCTGCAGATCGTATGAAACCCATGCACCATCACCCACTGCTTGAAGAATACCTAAGAGAGGACTGTAACACAGAATTAGATATTTCGGTAGGATAATGCAACCATCAACACAAGGGAGTGGTTTCGCCGCAAAAGAGTTAGCCTCAAGGATTGGTTCACAAATACCCTAAACCTAAACATTGTGGGGGAATCATATGCAGGTCGGTTTAACACGATGGGAAGAAAATACCAGTGTGCAGGAATTAAGACGACCTCCATTATGTCTGCATGGAATGAACTCGAACTGTTGGTGTTACAGAAGTTCGAAGAGAGTATGACGAATCGTGTGATTCAAGTTGTTCTGAAAAAGGATTCATTTATAGGACATCATTGACAAGTGGCATTATAATTTTGCAACTGTTTTTTTTTTTATTATTATTATTTGGCAGTCTCTGACGAGAGAGTATTTCTTTGTAATGCAGTTTTTATCTTTACATGATGAATGCTGTCAGTTGTTCTTATCATTCTGCATACACCTTGCTATCTCCAAGTATATGCCACCGTACTATCTCCAAGTATGTTGTTCTTTTGTGATAATGTTCCAGTACATATGTTAATGCTATTCATATCGTGTGACACAACTTGCATACTAAATACAGTTTACAGCTCGCTAGATTGAAACAGAAAGTAATTAATAATCAAGTATATTTCTACAGATACAATTTTTATACATCTAATTAGAGACTAAACTTATCTAATTACATCTGATTTTGGTGAAAATATAAGGGTTGTTCAAAAGAAAAAGAGACAACACTGCAAATGGTAGATGGGACGGCCGAGAGGTGATAGCACAGAATGTGATCAGTCTGTGTCAGCTGAGTGGAGGATACAGCTAAAGTAAAAAGTGTCATGTTATAGATGCGTCCAACCAAATACAACGGGGCGTGACACCTTACAGGATCTCCGAAGGACCATCAAAAACAGACGACCGGATGTTATGCTCCACAGTAACACAAGCGCACATGCAGCCAACGCAACACTAATAGACTGCGTCGTTTTCGCCGGAGTCTTAATGGAGCAATCGCCTTATGGACCAAACCTCTCCTCTGGCGACTATCCCGCTTATGGTTCGTTGAACAAGGCTCTGAGGTGTGTTTCACCACTGATCAAGCGGTGCATGGTGCTGTGGAAATTTACCAGCAACTAGCGTCCTTTGCGGAGGGTATAAAGAAACTTGTTCAAAGTTCAGCCAAATGGCTGGAAGGTAGAGGCGATTATCTGCAGACTCTCTCCAACTGTCATATGTATGCTGTCAGTGTGATAGTGGTACACATACCTGCCTCCTAAACCAAGGTCGCGGGTTCGAACCCGGTCAGGACCGGTGGATTTTTTCGGGCGTAAAAATCATAAGTATGCCTTCCTTCGGAAGGGAAATAAAGCCGTGGGCCCCATGTCGTACATTTACGGCACGAAAAATAACCTCAAGCCTGAAAGAAGAGGCCTCTGAGCAAAATTTGTCGGTCGTTTCACGCCCTGAATTGAATGGGACGCTGATGACCTGAGATGTTAAAGAGCGTCCATAAATAAAATAAACCAATAAAAATTGTGATGTAGTATACGTTGTCCAATACATATTGTGTTTGTTGCAAATCACTTACCTACATTTCATATGAACAACTATTATATTTTATATAGTCCCCAAGACAGTTTATTAAAAAGCAACATCCAAGATTAATATCGGTACCGGCTAACATGACCAGAGTATTTTTGTTGCCTTCTTGTTGTCCCTCGTCAGAGAGAAAGTGAACTGAATACTACATTGGATTTCATGTGTCCAATAACTAACAGAGGATACGATTTCACCGATGTAGTCAAAGCGACAATAAACAACTTTAACAAATTTAAAACAGGCATTCAATTGTACAGTTTTGCCGTACGTGTACAGGCGCCGACGGAGGCAAGAGGGCGTGTACTCACGTAAAATTCTTTGCTAGGAGGTACTGCCCCAGAAAATCGAAAAAATCGAGACTGGGATAGAGGGATGGTAAAACAGTTCGTTATACAAATGTTAAAAGTCAACCCGATAAACTAATCTATGTATTGCACATGCGTTTGTTTAGTAAAATGCAGAGCTTTGATAACTTTGTTTTCTTAATGAAAGTGGAGGCAATGTGTTATAGATAACAAGTTAAATCAAGTAATTGCTTCAATACTGTCGGTCCTGGCGGTGTAGTGGTTACCATACTTGCCTCCTAAACCCAAGGTAGCGGGTTCGAACCCGACCAGGGTCGATGGATTTTTTCGGGCGTAAAAAATCTAAGTATGGCTTCCTTCAGAAGGGAAGTAAAGCCGTGGGTCCAGTGTCGTACATGTACGGCACGAAAAAGAATCAAGCTTGAAAGAGAGGCCTCTGAACAAAATTTATCGGCCGCTTCACGCCCTGAATTGAATGGGACGCTGATGACCTGAGATATGAAAGAGCGTCCATAAATAAATCAATAAAAAAAAAAAACATTGGTTTTTACAATTAATTTGGGCTAAACCAGAATGAGAAGATCCTAAAAGAATCCTCGGGTCCGTTATTGGGCTCGCGGGTTAAGAATTTCTCTTGGACTTTTCCTCTGTATGAAAAGGCGAGTGCTGCACTTCAACTAATTCGTTTCGCTCATCGTTCTGCAGACCTACGGAGCACGAGTAAAATTTGCAGAGCTTCTAACAGTCGATGTTGGAGAACTCTTTACTTCTTTTCCCGCTCAGAGTTACGTCTCATCAGGTCCGCTCCTGCCTAGCGAATACTGAAGTTCGAGCCTTGGATGACTCTCAACTTCCACATGGACCACTCGAGAAGGAAGCTCTTGAGAGGATGGGGCGGTTTGGCAATGAACAGGCGTGCAATACAGCTACACCGCGCGTTCCCCGCTTCCACTCGGCTATTGTTTCCCGAGTAATTATTATACTATATCCTGGCCTGCCGCAGAATCGATGAGCCATTTTTCTCTGAGCTGCCTAGCAAGTTCGCCATTCAGCTAGCGAGCCGTGAAACACTGTCACAATATCATCTCTCAAGCAGCACAGTTCGATCTTTACCGTGTTCTTCTGGAGCCGATATTTTTTGCTCTTCTTTTTAACAAAGGATGCGTTCATCTGCGTGATATTTCGTATATCATGAACCTGGACAGTGCATGGTATTTTGACACTAGATATCAGAAACAGTTTTTATTTAGTGGTCACAGAGCTGTTCTGAACAACTGAAAAACTTATTGTGAGGTAGATTTTTTAAGAGGGTTTTACGTTCTGTTCTACTGGCCTAAACGACCCTCAACTAAATAGTTGGGCTTAACATTAAGCACTGTCCTAAAATATTCTATATACTAACGTATGCACATTTTTTTCGATAAATGAATGGACTTTAAATTGCATTTATTATTAACTTATTAGTTAACTACTTGTAATTAGTACATATATGCAAATTTTCCAATTGTTGATGTCCTCTTCAAAATTATTTAACGTCTCCCTTATCAATCTCTTTATCATAAATAAGCAACTTGAGATATATCCTAATTGATATCTATTTATCCCCATTCCTCTAATTAATATCTTCTTTCCCTCCTTTTATAATAATCTAAAGCAGTTTTACTAGTATTTTTATAACACCCATTTCTAAATTGCCATATTTTTACAAGAATTTCATCACTCCAAAACTCGTTTTCTTCGCATTTTGTCACAGAATAAACCCGTATCTGTCTTTCCACATACAGGATATACTTTTTCCCTCTCAGATTTGTAACTCCATCCATGCAAATCCTTCCCCTCCTGCATTATCATAAACATTAACATATTTCTCTCTATCCATTCCCTTTTTCGGTCTCTTCTACAGAACCTTAAAGATCTTCTCTCTGTAGAGTTACAAAATATCTTTAATTCTTAACCGTATTTTCCTCAAAACCCATTTGCCTTCATTCATACAACATCCCTGCTATATTTTCTCTTATAGTTTGGATCGGGAAAACCCAACTTGTTCTCTAATTAATCCTTTATTATGCTATTTAACAATGTTTTTCGTTTCCCTTCTTCTGACTCTCAATGACCCTTTATCAACACCTTTAGCTCTCTTCATATCACTCTCCCTGCCCCTTGCTTTCCATTTTCACCGACACTACACCGTTAGGTGCTGTCCTTGGCTATCCCATAATGAACTTACGACTTCAAGAAGAAAAATGGTCCTAATAGACCCATTGCCCATTTTGTTTCTTATGAAAAATATTTAAGGTTATAAGTTTCTTGCGCTTTGTATTTCATGTCTGAGGAACATGAGAACAGCGATTGAAATAAAGGTAAGCATTGATATATTTTATGTGTAACTTGAGATGTACTCGTAACTTTATCATGCTGCAAAACAACGCAAGTTTCCTGTCGTCAGGTTTTGAAGCTTTTGCAAACGGCCATTTATTTACGGCGAGCATAGGAAAAGCTGCCGCCCGCATAGATCGATGATTATACAGTAATTAATTGCTCACTTTTAGGCTCAATTCCTAATCAAGAATGAAGAAAGGAAAGTTAATCAAATATATTTTTGTTCGGGCTTTGTTTCATTTATACGATTCTTATAGTTATTTTCATTTTTCTTAGAAATTTTGAGAATGGTTATCATTTCAAAACCTAACTAATGGATCACTTTTAGGTTCAATTCCTAAGCAAGAATGAAGAGGGGAAAGTTAATCAAATATGTTTTTGTTCAATCTTTGTTTCATTTGTACGATTCTTATAGTTATTTTTATTTTTCTTAGAAATTTTGAGAATGGTTCTCATTTCAAAATTAATATCATAGAAGAACCTGAGTCTTAACATATAAAATTATACAGAAAAAAATCAATAAGCGAATGGAAGAAAATAGCATGGATGCTAACAAAGAATTCAGTTTCTTGAAGGACCCACTCGCAGATGAGAATGTTTCCATTAGTATATAAAAAAGAAATAGAGATAAACAGGAATGACAAAACTTAAACTTTCTAAATCTGAGCAACCTTCTACCTCCGTACTAGAAATGTTATTTAAATTACATAAACACGTGTAGAGCAAAATGTCAGCTCTCTAATTTGATAAGCTTAATTAAGGTGTATCATATACCGTACAGCTGTGGCTGCGCCCGGTTCGTATGAAATACGCATTACTTAGGCCACATTGCCGGATACTCTTTCTTTCCTTTAAATGTTTCATATAGAAATGAAATTACAGTCAATGTGTATTGTAAAATTTTTATTATAGTTTCAAAGTTTACCTAAACAGTTTTATGTTTTATTTGGGCTTTTTAAGCCCACAGGAACTTTGTCAATTTATTGGCATATAATGCTCTCCTTTCATGCGTCAATTTATCGGCAAATAATGCTTTCATTCAATACGGTGTATGAAAAGTGTTTTAATAGCAATTTATAACAAGTACTAACAGCAAAATTGTAACTATCACGTAGGAGGAAAGAAATGAAAACTGTTTTGCAAAGGAACACATATGATTTCCTAAATTTGGCTCCCCCTCTCCCCATTAACATTTCTTTGCTGTCTGTAGAATTTTTCCCAAAATATTATTCCGAACTAGGTGGAAGTACGCAATTGTCATTAGCGTACTGATGTGCATAGACACAATCACAAACATGCCGACATTAATTTCGGTATGGTTTTTAATATGCTTTTTCTCATCCTATATGTTGTTACTATTTAAGTTTAGAAATTTAATTGATGTTGCTTCTATAGGAAGTCTGTTGCTGATAACAGCATCTAAAGTTTTAGACGAATATGTTAAAGATTAAAAAAATAATTGAAGAGTGATTTCAAAACTAAGTTTATATTTATACATATACTTACATTAAAACCAGGTATACAAATATCCTTCCTTTTCGAATCATTTCAGCGCACAAAATATTCCATTGCAAACTTCCAATAAATAATTAATTGATTATCTTCGAATATATTTTGAAAAAGTGTTGTTAAGTAGTGATTTTTCTAAATTTGCATCTCGCCTAATTTTAAAACATCCCCCAACCTTAAATGTATATTTCGTCGTAACATATCTCCAGCAAAATGTCCCCTTCTGGTTACTTAAATGTAAAACCTGGGTGATAATAACCGCATGTCATTCGTTGCATAGCCATAATTTATTCAGGGAATTTAATACTTCATTTACTAACTGTGCTTCCAAGAATGTTCTGCGCGCACACATACACACAGCTTTGCAAAGCATGTTATATTGGTTTAACATGTTTCCCTCCGTATGAACAATCATAGATGTTTTGTTAAAAACAAGTCTCCCTTACCGGTTACCCAACTTTCCTTTTTCCATTATAAGGACTTTAAGAATTTAATTTAATAGTTATTGAAATTTTATCGACTCATGTTCCTGAAAGTTACCTTAGAGATAGAAGCAACATTTTTGCAAAAGTGCATACACCACCCGGGTTTAAATATTTCTTACGTATTAATATTCCCCTTTTTACTATTTTTTTCAGTTATTAATGTAATACTCTAATTTTTATTCCTCCCTCACCTTTTTCTCTTCAGGGTTGTTTAAGATTGTTTCTACGCATTTGTTTACCTTCGAACTCAATGTTAACTTTTACCCCCTTTGAAGAACACAGGCGCTATTTGTGTGATTGCTTCAGTGTTTTATTGATTTATGCATCTTAGTTTTAACTATGTAGAGTAAAATTCGGAGGAGAGATAGCTCTCACAATGATGAACAGTTTTTGTTTAACAATCAATATTCTTTGACAAATCTTTATAAATTGTGCACCCTTGTTTGTTTATGAGCAATGATTACAATATTAAAACACGTGACTCTGCCTTGTACTCGCCGTGTACCTCTGTGTGTAGCGAGAAGTGTGCAATTGAATGCAAGCATACAATGAAAATGGACATCTAACGCCTCTAGATTTTTGAGGGCATATACAGAGTGTCGAATACACGACCCCAGTTGACACAAGAGACGAACTGATTGAGCGAATATTCGCTGCTTTTGATCAAATGAGACAGAGATCTGAATGTTTTCAGCGTCCGACATGTGTAATGAACGGAATCAGGTTGAGGACAGACACTTTGAGCGCCTGTAATCTGCCCCAAGAGTATCTGTAGAATAAATATATATCATGCTATAATTGTTAAATGTTCCTAATACCAGTTACCTACAAAAATGTATGGCATCCTAAACCATAAAACAAGGAACATTTGCGGTTTAACCAAAAAATGCTCCTCATTACAGATCTACGTATTTCAGAGGTCCAGAATCATTTATACATTTATAATAAATGCTTGGAATATTTCATTCTCTCTCTGCAACGGAATTTACTTTTATGATAAAACTTTTATCGAAAATAATTTATAACAATATAAATTACCAGTTATTCACAATTTTTCTTAGCTCTGTCCAAATCATTTAAAAATAATATAATACATAAAATATTTTGCTCTAATTTTTCCTTAATTATAATTAATATTATTATTTTAATTTTTAAATATTTTAGTATATGAAAAAGTAATTCAGAGCTATAGACTTATTTTTAAATATATCTACTGAACATTTGATTCGGCTGGGTTGAATGCTGAAAAATACTATCGTAGAGTTCAGTATGTGCTGAAAAAGGTGAAAAAAGAAGTTCTAAAAAACTTAAGTCTAAAGACAAAGCTTTGAATTCGCAAGCTACAGTCTAAGTAGCAAACCAACAATTTCTGTTAATTTAAATATTGACATAAACCTTAAAAATCAGAAAACAATAATTTTACCACAACCTAGCCTTCAGAGATTTGAAATAGGTTTTGTTTTGTTTTCAACAACTTGCATTTTAACTATTGCATCTCATTTCTCGTTATTCATAATGCTTAATCTTTTGGAAGTGGGACAAATGTAAACGATTTTCTTCAAGCAGTCATTTAGTAAGCTTGGAACGGTTATTTCAATTTCTATTTTACGGCTCATTAAACGTGTTTAATGTTACATAACAGAAGAGACTATAAACTTATATCTTGTAATTCCTTCCTAGTGCCTCGCCTGTTTTCCTTCTGACCGTAACAAGACACTGCTTCCTTCATTCTCATGCATTCTTGTACTTTTAACATAAATCTTGAAACTTTCTATGACTTCAGACGCGAATGTAGCCATATAAAGGAAAATAAATGAAATTATATTTGTTTCAAGTGTAACATTTTGAATTTAAAGCTTCAATAATCAGCATGGTTGGCCCAGTGGTTATCACATTTGCCTCGTACATCCAAGATTGCAGATTCAATCCCAGCCAGGGTCGATGGGTTTTTTTCAGGCGTAAGCTTTTTAAATGTGGCTTCCTTCTGAAGGGAAATAAAGCATTGGTTCCCATGACGTAAATATGCGGGACATAAAAGAGCCTCAAGTCTGAAAGAAGAGACCTCTGAGCAAAATTTATTGGCCGTTTTACTCCCTGAAATGATAAATAAAAATCTTCAATAAAAGAATGCAGAGTAATTGAATACTCCAAACAGCTTCGGGGTTTGGTTCTGCATCATACGTTTGCAACCGATATCGCTTCATTTCTAAGTGGGGACAACAATCCAGAGTCATAACAACGCAATCAATCGATAGCGCACTGAGATCGTTCGCATCTGTGTTTTTCGGGCATAATATAACTCCGACTTGACTCGGCGCGGTACGCCTGTCGTACGTCTTGCGCGAGGTTCAATCGCACTTATCTATAAGCCAAAGTAAAGCAGTCATAATTTTGCACTTAAAATGGGCAGAAAAGTATTTTGTTATATACGAAATAAGTGTATGAAAGTTCAAACGAGGCTTGCACTATGAGACAAGTTTCATTGCCCCTAACACAGAAAACTACTGCTCCAAGAATTTTTCTACAAGGAGCGTTCTCAACTTATTTGTTCTAAAATGTAAATTTTGAAAATTAGTCACTAAGGGAAAAGTCAGATGAGTAGGAAGAGAGGGGGTTATAATATGTTCAAATTTAGCATTGTGAATAAAATTTCTCTACATACCTTTCCTCTTATTTTATGCTATTAATCAATCGAGCAAATGCTTGCCCAAATAAAATCCCTTCAGAATTCCTATTTCCTTGTCATTTCCTGTAGAGAATTGCAATTGATGTAGGATAGGAAAATTTCGAGGTCATGACCAGGATTCGAACTATAAATTTTCGGCCTGCCGTGCCGACGCTCTTACCATCTGAGTTTTATATACCTTGGAGACCTCTAAGACCTCGTAATGGAGATTTGATCTATAAGAGAAAATTTGAAACCTTCGTAAACTTTAGCCAAATTTTTCAAATTTCCTGCAAAGACCCTTATTCAGAACTTGCAAAATTGAGAAAAACCTTGATGCTAATGTTCCAATTTTTTCAATTATAGATCCTGAATGAAAAAATGGCTCTATGTTGTATCTAATGTAACCTTAAATGCTTTCCAGATCCAGTCTGAACAAAACCAAAACGCTTTTAAAGCATACTTTGGAACCAACATTCTTGGAGCCCACACCACAAAGGCACTTGTCATTTAAAACACTTAAAAGACTATTTTTATAGATGCTCAGGCTGATCTACCGACAGTATCGCACCATTAAATCATTCATACCATGAACATTTTCTTAGTACACGTCTGCTGTCGATCTGCACACTTTCATGACGCAAGTTGCTCCAGCACATTTAAAAAGTGTTATTACATTACTAAATTTACTACTCAATATAGGACATAAATCTCTCAATAAACCATATGTTTTGAAGTTTTTCACTGGGCGTAAATATATTACATTTTTTATTTGATTATTTGGAACCACAGTCACTGAATTGCAAGCGGTCGTGATAGTATACGTGACCTTCTTTGCAGTGGTATAAAGAAATTGCTGTTCTACCTTAATAGTGCCAGAGACTACTATTACGTCAAATTGTTTAGGCTGGTGAGCAGCTTATGAGCTTCAATCCAGCTGCGATGTCGGCCAAGGCTATTGCCGGGAATCGTGAGTTCCGTGGGAACGCCATCTCAAGTCACAACTACACGGTTGTTGAAACAACATGTGTGCAAGAAAGCTATGGCTAATAATAGGCATAAGTATTCTACTTACGACTGATTACTTACGATTCATATCTGCATACAAAATCGCAGAAAAACTCAAAGCCGTGATGCGATTTGTAAATTAAATTGCTACGGCTCATAAGCCAACGTTTGGATACTAACAATTGATGAAGTGTTTGATGATAAAATTATCACTAAGAATATTTGTCCTTTCCGCTCCTCTGATTTAACCCTGTGACTATTGCCCTGGAGTTCAATAAAAGGTAACGTGTTTTGGACAAATCCACACACCTTAGAGGAACTGAAGACAAGCATCCAACAAGAAATAAATTCAATTTTACTAAGGGAATTGCATAATTTCGTCCATGCTCGACATTTTTTTTTGGGGGGGGGGGGAATGAAGCAAAGCAGTTTCAACGTCTTCTTGAATGAAGCGGTGTGTGTGTGCGTGCGTGTATCTCTTACCATAGAAGAACTCAAGTAGTTCGAAATATAGCGATTAGAACTGTAGCTTTTTCTTGGTGTTTTATCCTTGTCTGCGTTTCTAATTATTTTTACTTTAGTTGCTTTGTTAATAGTGTTACATTATCTTTCTTTATACGTGAGTAAATGCCGCTGGGCGCAGATAACCAGTAATCTGCTCACCCAGTATTTTGTGAGAGTATAAGTAAATTTATGATGAAATATATTCTTCCTATAAATTTGAACGAACCTTCTATTTTAGACACAACAAATACTTAACATAGCAAGTTTGAAAATGTACTTTTCTGTTAACGCGGCGAAACGAGATGCATTTAGCGGTATCTGTCATTATCACTATCATGATCTACATTACAAAAATAAGAAAATAAACTGACGCTATTCTTGAACAGATGAGTGCCACACAAATTCATTTAAGTGCCTGGCCTTAAACTTTGTTCCTCCGCACTTGCTATGTGCAAACCCAAATTTGAATCCACAATATTTAAAGAGTACATGCTCAAAAATGCTCCTCCAACTCTTGTTTGCAACCTTTACAACAATCCATGCACTTCACTATCCTGAATTACAGATGCAATTCAATGATTAAACACTTTCAACAAATATTAGTTTCACTTTTCATGAAACCTCCCTTTAAACATCCAAAGTTTAATGTTTTTCCTCTGAAATAGAAAGAGATCAAACTCTAAGCAGCTCCACTTGTAAAAGAGTCGCAGAGCTTCTGTATGCGTGCATAAGCTCCCTTTTAACCAGTCATAATAAATTAAGCCAATAAAAAACTGCAACAGCCATGACGTATATGATGACATCACAATAGCTGATTACAATTAGAAACCAAAAGAACCTTGAAAGAGTAAATTACATGAATGATTACATAACACCACTGACTATGATTGAGGGAAGGCGGAAGCAACATTTACTATACTTAAATCAAACCCTACGCCCGCTCACTATCTAAAACCTAACTACTTATTTATAAATCAAAATAAATAAATAAATAAATAAAATCCACGATTATATTTAAACCTGTGGATTATACAAACAGTAATCGATGACATAACCACTATTAATTATACATTCCGTTCGGCGCACTAACAGAATAGTATCTGTAACATCTTGGGATTATGCAGTATATTAAGCAGTTTCAAAAATTTAATTACCGAATTTCCATAGAAATAGGAGTCTTTCGTATGTTCTAAAACACGCAAACATATATTGAAATAAACACTCATCAAGTACAGTGGCAATGCATTTCTTTCGTCTCCTTAGCTTAGCTTCTATTCCAGATGCTTCCCCCAAGAACAAAAGAAGTTATTTCTGAAGCAGGACGCACAAAACAATACGACGTGCTAAGGCTTGAGAGCGGAACGGCACTTTTACGGACCAAGCATACGTCGCAGAGACATAAAACCTATCTCCAAGCTCCTTGTAATGTTAATTTTACAACCTGCCACCTTGTTTCAATTTTAACACAAATCAAGGCCGTGAAATAAACTACAACAAAACAACAGCAAATTGAACGTAAAGGAGGTTAAAGTCTTTTGCCCCACAATAAGAAAACGGAACAGGTTTCATACTTGTGAGATGTTAGTATTAATAAAGAATATTCTTGACAGAAGGTATAATCATATACTTTAGCAACTAACTCGCTCCAACTGGAAATTATAAATTATAATTGTTATATACGTAATGTATCGTAAAGTATATAAGAATTGGGAATTGCACGGGGACTCAAAGAAAACAACATGCCAATTTTAGCCGATGCAAGACATGGTATACTTAAACATCGTACTGGGAGATAAATATGAAATGGTAAGTTGGACGAAAGTTCTAAAATATTTTAAAAAAACTTAGAGAGCAATAGGCTTCTAAAATATTTTAAAAAAAACTTAGAGAGCAATAGCCTAAGTATAAGCCAATGATTCTGCTATAATTTTAAGATCAAAGTGTCCATATTCACTGCTGGTCCTCACTTGACTTATGTTTCAGTTTACATTTCCTCCCAGCATGTTTATTACAAGACACGATCTACTGAAACAGGTCAGGGTTCATTTATTAATACAGAACCTTCATTTGACGCGTGGCCGGCTTAGTGGGGATTTGCCTGCCCTGTTTCCAACCGGTTTGTTCCTATATCCACTTTCCCGCCTCTCAATGTGCCGGCTAATCAGTTGACACGAAATCTTTGGCTATACAGAGGTTTGAACATTCTGAGACCATGTGTTAGTGTTATTATAATGCCAAAAAGAATGCATGCTACTTTGTGTGATTCCTATGTGACAACAAACTGGTGTATAGAAATGAGATAGTGATTTATAGACAAATTCATGCGCCTCACACGTAGTCTTGTGAATAGAAGAGAAACGGCATGTGTTCTTGATAAGGAACCAAAAGCAAAACGCCTTGTTCTTACAGAGCAAAAACTAGACATCGGAGAAAAGTTTGAACGAAGTTACCAGAAATATCTGAGAAAGTTTACACAGGAATCAGGAATTTCGCAAACCTCGACTTGGAATGCCACTAAACTTTTAAAATTAAAAGCCTATAAGATTAACTGTAGTTCGGGAATTGCAACCACGCGATGTGAATAGAGTTAATTTCTGCAATTGAGTTTTGGATAATGTTAATGTTCGCCCTATTGGTACGCCTTTATTGTTCTATTTATTTTTACGGACGAAGCATGGTTTTATTTACATGGCCATGTAGCGACACAAAACAATAGATACTGGAGTGCAGAAAATCCCATCTTGCACTCGAAACGCCATTGTATGACCAAAAAATTTATGTTTGGTGTTCTGTAAATGCATACAGAAAGCTATGCTCTTGAATTTAAGTGGCTATGAGCATCAGACTCCGCCGGTAAACAGCGTCCTTTCCCATGCCAGACAAATTACCGTTAAGCCGGCCACGCGTCCAAACAAGAGCTCTGTATAACCCAATGCAAATAAATACAAACTAAACACAAACAGAAGCAGCAATGTTTAGGGGATTAAAATGAGGCATTATCTTAAGAGAAATCACCCTGGACTTTCAGACATGCATCCCACTGCTTCACCAAGATACGTCCGAAAAGAAGGAACCGTTCCGCACCGCGGCCTTGACTTCATCATCGTCATGAAAGCGTTGGCTCTTCAGAGATTTCTTGAAAGATCCAAACCAATGAAAGTCGCTAGGTCCACTGTGGGCGATTATGCGTTGGGGAAAAAGTCGACCCATTTTCCTCGTACCGACACAGGTGTTGCAACACAAACTCGTGCGTCTCTGTCAGTGTTCTGGAATTCACTACAACAATTTATGTGGAAAATCATCGGCCGTTTCTCAAAGTATTGCCAGAAAAAAACGCGTTGTTCACCTTCACTGTTGTCTTCGATACACATTTCTCGAATTTTACTCTGCTGACAGCCCTCCACAGCCAAAAATTGATTTGCAGCCCGATGATCCACTTTTGATGGGCTAAGAATTATTGTTATTTTTGCTCAGAATCCGCACAACTGCACCTTCTACAGGGATATGATGATCTATATAGCTGCCTCTTTCCCTACTTCGTACCACCACTGATTGGTACGCGCAGTTGAGCGACCAATGAGCACCAGGTGCTAAACAATTTTCCTTTGTCAGTTTTCTTTTAGTTATTGCCAATTATAAGCGTTTACGTAATGTGCTGATGAAGTACTTTTCCAGGAAAAAAAACAGAGTTAAATAGTTTAATGGAGTACAATAAACCCAGTGTATTGAAGAAACTCCAGGTTTCTAAAATATGAAACAATCAAAGATTGTGCTTTATGAGTGGAAATATAATTATAATAATGGCATACAATCCTCTCTAGCAAATAAAAGTTTGCGCTAGCTTCCTGTTAACGCTCGAACGAAAAATGTATATGCAGAAATCAGATACTTGTGATGTGCATCGCTACTACTACGATGGAGAAAATGTGGAAGTAATGTCCTTCGACAAACAAAATAAACACACCCTTCTCTTGAACAAGGAACGCCACAAAAATTCAGTTAAATATCCATGCACATGTTGCCTTGCTGTGCCCTTTTGATTGTCCCACATTCGTTCCACGTGTTGTATGCGCGCTCCATTTGGAACGATAAAATTATGATTTAGTGTACAGTGCTTAAAATCTACTGCTTCCAATGCATACTTATAGCCGCCTTTCCAGCTTACGCAAGAGCATTTTAGCCTGAATTAAAGGCGCAAGGCAAAGATTAACCACTTTCACCAAAAGAGAAAATTTACTTGCCTCATACGAATAACATCCCTTATAATGAATGCTTTCAGCATTTACGAGAACTGAAATTGAGAATCCGTTTTCAAGGTTAGCCACAAAAACTAAGCCAATTAGAAACCAACAGAGCCTTCATGTACAAAATTAATGATGATATAACAGCTACTAATAACGCAACTAACACACACAAAAGGGGAAGCAAATCACTTGTCACTTCCTATGTTTGCTACCTAACCTCACCTACGACTTATCGTTAACCCCAAAAGTTCGTGATTACACTAAACATGACCAATGGCTAGATTTTCCAACAAGTTCGATGAAAATAGTCGCGATGTATAAAACTAAGTAACTGATCACAACAGCCTCTGGCGATATTTTCGGCGCCTCAATAGAAAAGTAGCCACTTTTCAGTGTATAAGAATTTACATTTTTTTTTTTTTTTAATATTGTTTAACGCCCGTCTTTACTACTGAGGAACCACAGGCGGTGGATACTGATGATACATGATATGCTATATTGGGAAAGGATTTTTTTTTAAGGAAGGAAGCGTTCTAGGCCAAGGTTTAGGGTACCTCCCCGGCATTTGCCAGTTATGAGGACTAAGGAAAACCTGGAAAAAAACCCAGTCAGGGAGGGCGGTCCTGGTGGGATTCGAACCTCAGACCTCCCGCTCACGAGTCCGCTCATTAACGACCTCGGCCACCCGTGGCGGTACATCTTTTGATGAATGCATTTTGTAATTGTGTAACATATCGAACCGCACAAACTCTAAATGATTTGTCAAAAACTTAATACATGAGTAATTCAAGGTCACAAAAAGTGGAGAGTAATACAATGTTAAAATACCACTTTTCATGCACTAATAAAACCATCACGGGTGGCCGAGGTCGTTAAGTCGCGGACTCGTGAGCGGGAGATCTGGGGTTTGAATACCACCAGGACCGTTCTCCCTGACTGAGATATTTTTCCAGGTTTTCCTCAGTCCTCATAAATGGCAAATGCTGGGGAGGCACCCTAAATTTAGGCCTGGAACGATTCCTTCCTTAAAAATAAATCCTTTCCCAATATATCATTTCATCTCATGTATTATCAGTGTCCATCGCCTGTGGTGCCTCTGTAGCAAAAACGGGCGTTAACCACATTCATTCATGCACTAATAACATTGAACGAGAGCCAATTACTCGCCAGAATTAATTTCTGATAGTAAGCACATTAAAAAATCATAAATTCAAACAAACTTTCCAAATTCACAATCAATCTTTATACACAACAGGCTTAGTTCAGATGGAAATCGTTTATATTTCAGATTCTACAGTTTCAAAATGGAGCCAAAGACCGCCTCTGTGGTCTAGTGGTAGCGTTTGCGACTATTAATTCCAAGGCCCTGGGTTCGAATGCCAGTCAGGTCAAGCTGTCTAAGGCGCGGACTTGTGAGCGAGAGGTCTGGAGTTCGAAGCCTATCAGGACCGTTCTCCCTGACTATCTTTTTCCCCCTCGGGTTTTCCTCAGACCTCATAAATGGAAAGTGCCGGGGAGGTACCTAAACTTAGGTGCGGAACGCTTCCTTCCTTAAAAAACAATCCTTTTCCAATTTATCATTTCATTTCACATATCATCAGTGTCCACCGCCTGTGGTACCTCCGCGGTATAAACGGGTGTTAAACCCTAATTAAAAAAAATAATTTCATTCATCCCTACAGATTTTCAAGTATAGCATCCAGTCTACAATGTACAGACGTCGCGAGAAGACCAGTCAAAGCGAAAATAAATAAAGCATTAAAAAAACGAAGCAAATTTTAGGGAACATAAAATGAAAAAGACTGGAGTTACACGAGTTAAGTACCAGATGTTATGAGAAGAACTGAAATCTAGTGAATAAAAAATTGGAATAGTTCGGAAAACTCCATTAACAAGGAATTACGGTTTCATGAGTACGGTTAAATTTGAAATAATCATTCGGTCACGTGATGCGCTAAGGCGATTGAAGTCGAGACGAGTGAGGTGGGGAGTTTTTTCATATTTACGGCCACAGTGTCGGTTTAAATGTTATATATGTACATGCAGCAATGACACAGTTTCTTCCAACCGCCCCAACGCACCCGCTGTGACTTGTATCGATCGCCTTAGCGCATCACGTGACCGGATGTATGTTTAAATGTTACCTCAACACGTAAACCATTACTTCAGTTCCCCATATCAGAAAGATCGTGGAAGATTTCGGTTCGCCGAAGCCAAATGAAAATAATGCAGTCATTTTTCATGATGAACTTACTGGTCACAAAAATCGCATTTGCTTGACTGAATGTCACCATACTTTTGGAGCAGCCACTTGTGGTATGCTCGGATATCAGTGTTGGATATTTAATTGGTTTACCTCCTACAAGAAGTGGAGTTAGCGCTAGCAAGTTATGTATTATTTTCGTTATAGTTCGCATCTGATGCCTCCCTTACGATGGAGACAGGAAAAGTTACTATAGTATAGGACACGCCTTGATGACCTTTTTTCCCCTGGAACTGCGATTAGTCATCCCGGTCGCATCTGATAACTCCCTTACGATGGAGACAGGAAAAGTTACTATAGTATAGGACACGCCTTGATGACCTTTTTTCCCCTGGAACTGCGATTAGTCATCCCGCTCGCATCTGATAACTCCCTTACGATGGAGACAGGAAATGTTACTATAGTATAGGACACACCTTGATGGCCTTTTTCTCCCTGCAACTGCGATTAGTCATTCCGCTCGCATCTGATAATTCCCTTACGACGGAGACAGGAAACGTTACTATAGTACAGGACACGCCTTGATGACTTTTCCCCCTGGAACTGTGTTTGTCATCCCGCTCGCATCTGATAGCTCCCTTACGATGGAGACAGGAAACGTTACTATAGTATAGGACACGCCTTGATTACCTTTTTCCCCCTGGAACTGCGATTAGTCATCCCGCTCGCATCTGATAGCTCCCTTACGATGGAGACAGGATACGTTACTATAGTATTGGACAAGCCTTGATGACTTTTTTCCCTGGAACTGCCATTAGTCATCCAGCAGCTTATGTTACGTCAACATGATATGCGCAAGAAATAAGGTGTAACGGATTAGCTCAGGAAAACCACATTGTCACGCTCTGGATTTCTTTCAGTATTGTTAATTGCTAACACAGTTCAGGTGCGGAAGTGCGAGTTAATTATTTATTCTCTATTTATTAATTGTTTTTAAGGGCCACTGGGAGCGAGGTTTTGGCCAAAATCGATAAAAAAATGAAAATCCTTTTTTGCTGCAAATGGTTCCTTGAACCTTTGGGCATTCACAGAGAATCAACATTTCCATGTTTCCCCATCCCTTCGGGCTCTAGAGTCACTTAAGAGCTCCGCTTGTCCTTTTATATCACACTGTTTCCCAGCATACGGTTTTATAAAACAGAGTTTTCCTCCAAACTTTATTATCACATGCGTCACAGTTTTTTGTTTAAATCCAATTAAAATTTACCAGAATGGGCAGCAGAATTCGTTGTAACATTCTAATTTATTTTAAAAATTAAAAAAAAAAATCTTGTAGATTTAAAAAAAGTAACACAATCCACTCATCAAATTTATTTAAAATATCTTTCTATGTAATTTTTGTTTGAGGTTCAAAGTTCCAATTGTAAAAATTACTACCAATTTTCTCAACTCAAGAACCGCTTGCGTTATATTTAGGTAGTAAAATTTATGAAATAATCTATAGCTCGCAAAGTATTTATCCATTTTGAATGAACTTTGGTATATTAACAGAAATGTAATTACAATATAAGTTTCAGAAAATTTCATATAAAATGTGCAACTTTGAACATTTATTCTGAGTGTCCCTTAATAGTATGAGAAACAGAGAATATTAATATTTTCTGCTCACTCTTTGTTGCAAGAAAGTAACAGCGACAACGGTTGAGAATTACCAGGTTTCTCATAGTAGTGCGTTATGTTTCGATTAAAGTTATAACACTAGCTAGACTCGGTGGGATAGGGCGAGGCTATAGACCCGCCGCAAAAAAGGCAACATTTTACAAATGTAGCCTTTGTCTTTGTTCTTAATCTAAGGACGGTACCTCGATTTTCCAAGTTTCTGTTTCTTATTTAGAACATCCAGTTTTGTTTTGTTCCCACTTCACTGGGAAATATATTAGTTACGATTCAAATCATTATAATGTTTATGGTGCTATTTTTCTTCTAGGAAGGGAATTTTGTTTTCATTTTGTATATATGTGCACATGCATTATATTCGTAAATGACTAAAACCTAAGGTGAAATAAAACGGGAATGCACAAATTTATGCGTGTTTTTCCAAGAGTTACCAGACTGCAAACTAACGGAATATGAGGGTGGAGATTGTTTTAGGCTGCGATCTCCGCCCCGCTATACTGTCAGTTATATTGTGTTGGACAAGGCTTAATGACCTCGTCACATCCTCCGAATTCCGAGTATTTAATGTTATCACTAGAACCGGAAATTAGGCAAAATGCCGTTTCTATCTGGGTGAATGTACTTATTAAGAGTCAGACAGAAATGAGCATATTTCCGTGCATTTGGGGTCGGTGGGGCCAGTTTTTATTTTGCTTATTTTGGCTTCTGTTGCATATTTTAAGATTTAAAACTTTTTTTCAAGCGCAAAACTTTCTCCTCGGCCCGTTTACTTAAGCTCTTTAAATATCAAAACATTTATTAGTGAAAGGAGCGAACGATTACCTCGGATATACGAATAACATATATATAGAAGATATGGAAAGTAATGTAGTTTTGAATAGTCCTGGCGAATGACCTTGTATCGATCTGCGCGAGACAATTCTCAGAAATTTATCTTGGGGGTAGCTTCTCGGTTGCATAAATGTAACAAACTTTGCACGCGAGAAAAATGAGAGCGGTACAGCTGTGCAACAAACCGCCCCTACAATGTGCTCAGTACAGAAATATGAGAGGTACTAACCTGACTCCCCTATAAATGCATAAACAAAAAATGAATTCAACCAAAAAGTACTGCGCATCTTTTGAGCATTCTCCAGGACTATTCAAAACTACTTTGTGTTGATCAACTTTTCCATGATGTTCTAAAAGATGAATGTTCTGTTGTAACTGGTATAAGTCCTTCCGAAATAGCCTGTTTTAATATTCCCCAATCACTTTGATGGATGTAAACATTGTTTTTTCATGATGAAAAAGTTCTCTCTGATAAACAGCTAACTACGATACCTTCATCTGGTTGTTGCTAGTGACCAAGAAAAGCAGGTTTAAGTACTTTATTTATGTTATAAAGAAATTATTAAGTATCTTAAATACCTATTTTCATTAATTATGAGTGATATTATTTTATGTTTGCACCTTTAATAAATGACCATTTTAATTATATAACTGCCTATTTTCAGTGTTTTAAGTGTCTTTTTGCCTGCCTATTTTAACCAAAACAAATGCCTGAACTTTCGGCTTCTAACTTATCATTTTCGTCTAACAGTACTACCTGCCATGAGATTCCTAGTAATTCTCCAACGTTGCCACCATCATTTTCGTACGTCATAGTACGCCAAGTCCAAACTAGGAGCATTTCATAATAAATTCTTTAATACTATTAGAAATTTTCGAATGCCCTAGATTTAGATTCCTGTTTACTTTAAAGTATTGCTATGATTTTTCATTTATAGTTTTGTCAGTATATTTATTTCTATTTTCATGGCATAATAGGTTTATATATATATATATATATATATATATATATATATATATATATATATATATGAATTGTCATTGTTAGTGCTTGATGTATTATTATTATTATTATTATTATTGATCTTTTTATTTTTAATCTCAAGTTAATATTTTTTATTTTCATTATCCATGTAATGTATTAACGCATGTACCTATTTCATGTTTTACATAGTTTTATATGCCTACGATTGTTGTCAATGTTACCGTTTATATTGTGATACTGTCACTAAATCTTAGTGCAATTATTACTACTTTGTAGAGGGAAGAATGGCCTTAGTTCTGCCAGAATAAAAGAATAAATAAATAAATAATCTCTGTAATCATTGTACGATGAATACTAGGTATTCCTCGTTGATTCTGACCACTCATCAGTAAACTAAGTATAAGCGAAGCAAAGAGGGTGATATAACGCACTTACAAGATGCATATGTAAAGAAAATGGTTCTGCATTATGATAGAGTTTAGATTAGTGTGTAGAGAAAGTAGGAAAATTATGTATACCGAGTACAATTAAAAAAAAATAATGTACCACGTAAACAGCTAGTGTTGACCAATAAAAAATGCAAGAATTGGTCATTGCGGTTTGCTCTCAAGTGTACAGTTCCCGTCCGCACACACCCACTTAGTTTAGCAAAGCCATTACGCGCAGGAATTGGCTTAGTTTCATGTGTAAATAATTTTGGCGTCTAGTATAGCTTTCAATATCATTTTATGTATTTCTTTTATCCATTGGCTTCCAATGCCGTTGGCTAGATTTTGTGCTAAATGTGGCAGAGCTATCCGGCATTCTTCAAAAGGGCTGAGGAAAAACTAGGTAAAACTTAATGAGTTGCATTTTTATTTACGCACTCTTATCTTGCAATTAGTAGTTATTTACTTGCTTGCCCAGTCAACATTTATCATTTCGACAGCTCTGCAATGTAATTCAGAAAAAGTTTAGGGATTTGAACGAATGGGTAACAAATTCACTTACTCAGAATGCTACTTCAGCAAGACAGCAGTAAGGATTGTCTATATACAGCAATTTCTTGCGCAATTTAGCCATTAATGCTGGCGGCAATGTAATTTCCGGCAATTAAATTGCTGCTACACTAGCTCAGAAATGTGGGGCAATTGTAGCGGTTGACAGCATGTATTTAGGCTATTATGGATGTTAGGACCTTGCCGACTTTCTGATGAAATGTTCTCTTTGTAGATAATAGAAGCAGCGATCAGTTACTGTATGTCTTACAAGGCAACAAATGCAGATGATGCCTTATTTTGAAGGTGTCACAATATAAGTACTAGGGGACCTTCTAAAAGTTGCTGTAAACACTAAATAGAACAGCAAAGGATAGAAAGTACTTCTGTCATTATGAAATCAGCTATCATTTTATGAATTCCTGCTTTTGGAGATAAACGCTTACTTTTTATTTACAGTTCCCTCAGTTGCTTCCCTTACTAAAGAATTAAACTTCATCTGAACATTTCAAGCCACTTATCGAAAACCGAAGCTATTGCATGCACTTGTTTATTAAGCATACCTCATTTGCTTGTATAAACGATACATTTTCTGTATGTTTTTCAGAAAATGAAAACACAACGCATTCTGTATTCAAACATCTTCAGAGAAAACCTTTCACCGCTCAGCGAAATCCATCAATAAATGACAGGTGTATTGGGAGATCGTATCCATTCACATCAATCATACGATTTGCAATAACAGTTTGCTGCATTCAAGCAAATGAATACCGAATAAATTATCTAATGGTGAGAAATGGTGGTTCATCTCCAGAAGTTTGTGGAGGAAATCCCTTTCTCAAACTACATTATCTGATATTTTACAATGACAGTCAGGTGGGGCTAAAAATGCTGATAACAGAACAAGTGTGTTCTGCTCTGTAGCAACTATTGATCCGCAGTTTTCTTAATTGATTTTTGACATTAGACTAACAATGTAGGCGCAACAATTTGATCTAGAGTCTGAAATTTAGAGCTTGCTATGATAGCCGATTTTTTTTTTTTTTTTTTATCCTCGTAGCAAATTTTGGGTACAGAACTCAAGAGTAAAACTTCCTGGAAAATACATGATTACTTGAACATCAACACCAGCTACAAAAATTTATGCAATACTGAACAATCCACCGACTCTCTTGACCCTGCCTGTCTAAGGAAAAGTCTACCAATCACATATATGCAAACATTAAATGAATCTTCCTACAAAATACTAGTCAGTATTTAGGAATTAAGAGTTGAAAGACGTGAATCAAAATTTATTTGAACGTTAATGCATGTGCATCTATTGACGCATCCTTGATCTAATGGTTAGCGTTGCTGACTGCTGCCCGGGATGTCCCGGGTTCAATCCCAGGGACCTACTTAGAACTTTTCAAAGTTAGGGAGGTCTGTAATGAGGTCCACCCAGTCTCATGATGAAAATTGGGGAGCTGCCTGTTAGAAAGGTAGGCGGTATCCTTCGATCTCCAAAGCCGCGTGATAGACGTAGCGCTGGGTGCCGGCATGCTGATCAGTGATCACTTGCTCCCCTGCAATACTACTCTCTGGATGCATCGTTCGCTCCGGCAGGCCAAGGGCTGTCGCGCATGTGCATCTATTCTGTTTTGTCGCCGATAATACCGTGATTTAGTGGTCTCGGTTGCCGATGGCAGGGATTTCTCTGCCTGAATAAAGCGCGCAATTTAGCAAGCAAATGCTGAACATTTCTGTCTTTAGTTATCAAGCATTTTGACCCCGTTAATGAAACTACAAACTACAAATCTTCCTCTGCTTTTTCATAAGCGATATTCTTTTACGATTCCTCTACAGCATCAGATTCTTGCGTTTTTCAACAGTATACTGACTCGATTTCAGTGGCAGTGAATCGTACACGAATACCACCAGTTCGTTAGAGGAATTTCAATTCATTGAAAATCTTTTCAATGTGTACGTTTTGTCTCAGTTCAGTTCACAACAGCAAAAATAAAAAATAAATAAATAAATCAGCGAGCATATAAAAATAAAGAACGAAAGGGAAGTACAGCCGTTGGTGTTCTGTCGCAGATTTACGGCATAGGTCTATAAGAACAGGCCTCTGAGCTAAATTTATGGGCCGTTTCAGTTGTGAGTTGACTGAAATATGATGACCAGAGATGTTGTACAGCGTCCTTTCTTAGATAGAAGGTAAAATGCTTATAGACACGATTGGAGAAAGAGGAAGCTCGAAATATTGTATTTTAGTATGTTTTAATCCATATACATTGTAGTTAAACATTTTTATAGTCTAGTGTCCAGCTATTAAGCAAAATAAATTACCTCACAGTGCGCTTAAAAATGTGGACTAGAAATTCTAGCTGTACATCAATAAAACAATATATTTTGAGCCGGTGAGAACCTTCTTCAATAAAAGAAAGAGAATCATTGGTTTGAAGCATTACTGAAGATTCTAACCAGCCCGAAAAATGTTGTTTTGTTTACCTACAACTAGAAGGCCTAATCGCCATTTTTATAACTTTCTATGAGGAAATTTATTGCGTATCCGTCGTCGATGCTATAACAATGTCCATTTTAATTAATTTTAGGAAAATAGCTTAAAACTGAAGTGAGTTATAGATGCAATTTTTTTAAAAATATAAACGGTTTGAAAGTAGCATGGTGGCTTTTGAAATATTCTGGGTTTAGTCTTGACCTATCTGAGGACCTTCCACAAGGTTGCCTTTATCTTGGCAGTCATATTACAGTTTTCCAGGCGGAGTGTATGCCATAAGAGAAGAGTTTAGAATATCTTATTGGTTACAATGTTAAACATACTATTAGATATGATAGCCAGATTGCAATAAATTTGATGTGACAATGCAGAGGACGTTGATTAGCCTTTGTGAATGAGAGTCTGTCACTCTTAGGTGCGTACGAGGACATTTGGGCATAAGAGAGCATGAATTAGCTGATAAACTTGAAGAAAGGGTGTAATGGGCTCTTTTATAGGACCGAAACTCTTTTTGGAGTATTTTTTCAAGGAGTCAGGTACAACTTGTTCAACGGAACTCACAACCAATGCCTGGAACTGCGGGAAACTAGATAGGGGTGTTGCAAGTTCGAGAACTTATTGTAGAAGGTAGCTCTTGCAAATGTAAGGAGATATCAAGTCGATAATGCAGTAGGTTGATGGTTTTCTTGTAGGCCACAAAACCCTTCGTAAATAGCTGCATATCATACGAAGTTCTCATGATTCAAGTTGCACGACGTGTGGACAGGATCTTGAAAACTCTTCAAATATATTATGCAAATGAGCAATTTTTGCACATCTCGATATTTAACTCTGGTATCTCTTTTTAGACATAGAAGATATTAGAAAGGGCATGGTATCCTTCCTGGAAGCTAGTACATTGCTGGCCATTAAAATTGCAACATCCAAAAAAGAGACACGTTACACCGACCACACATTTTCTCAGAGGACACGAGTACTTGCCAAAAACACAACAGCAATGCCAGCAGGAGTCTGATTTGATTGCGGGAGAATTGTGGCATATCGATAGTGCGAGAGTTATTGCGAAAAAGTGGTGCTCGGTTGGACGAAATGAATACTAGGGCAGAGGAGGAGAATGAACACATAGAGTGAGTGAAGGATCCCAAGGCCCCGTCATACAATCGAACGAGAAGACACACATCATGACCAGCAGTATATGGGCACAACGGTTCCCTTAAAAGCCTGCTTACAGGATCCAACTTTTACTAACATACATACAGTCTTCATATGATAAGACACTTAGGAAGTGCCTTGGATTGAACTAGCTTTGAAACATTAAAAGAAATACTTGTTTGCTCTGTGTACATCAATTTGTTTTATTTTACAAATCTAAAAGCATTAGAATATATAGTTAATTGAAATGTACAAACTATAAGTTTCCACACTCTCAATCTATGATAAATACAGTCCACCAGACTGTAGCATACCATCGTGTTCCATGGGGTCATCAATTTCCTCATCAGCAGTTTCTTCACCTTGTCCAAATGGTGGCAAATTACTGAACTAGACTAGCTTCTCTCTGTTGCGCCACTTTGATAAGAGCTGTTCGCTTTCTTTGTATTCATAGGTGCACCCAACTCCAATTTTATTCATTTCTTGACTACAACAGACTTTGGGGCTCCCAGATCAGCATAATAAGTTGCTTCGCCACAAACAAAGTCTTGTCCGTTTTTAGTGCGCCGTAAAATGCATCTCTTACAATTGCAAACCTTAAATCCCTTGGTGGATTTCAGTACTTTCTTGCAGAGACACCAGAGTGTGCCATAATGTGATTAAGGAACTGTTTTTCAATTTTACAAAACATGGACATTGGCAGTTCTAGTACGTGTAGTGTAGTGTAGTGTAGTGTAGGTGTTAATGTTTACACGGATTTTACGTGGGGTGATCACAAACTATTACAAAGCCTGCAGTGAAACATGTTTATTTCATACTACCAATACAGCCAACTGATAGTACATACATTAGGTTATTTCTCGACATAGTCTCTATAGCGGTTTAGGCACTTGTCACTTCGTGGGTTCCCTCCTGGTAAAACCCCTGTCCTTGCGTGTTCAGCCACGTTGTCGCGAAGTGTTTCACTTCCTCGTCTGAAGCGAATCGTCGACCTCCCCGGTGCTCCTTCAAGTGAGGAAGGAATAAGTCGCGCATTGTCGTGAAGTAAGATGACGCCCCGGTGAGGAGTCCTGGCCGTTTCCTCCTGATTGCCTCGCGCAATTGTATCAGGGTCTTGCAGTATCGGTTAGGGGTCACTGGTGCCCTCTTTCCAAAAACTCCACGAGTATCACACCCGCGTTGTCCCAAAACACGTCCATCACTTTCCCGGTCACCTTTAACTTCTTTGTCTTTGGAGAGGAGAGGTGTTTCCACTTCATTGACGACCGCTTATAGCTGGAGGTGTAATGGTTGATCCACGTTTCGTCACCTGTGACAATGTCATGAACAAAGCGGTTCCCTTCCGTGGAGAACCATTGTAAAAGTTGCACACTTGCGCCCATGCGCTTCTCCTTGTGTTGGTTGGACAGATTTCGTGGAACACATCGGGAACAAAATTTCCGATAATGCAAAATATCGCGAACAATGTGACGAACGCTTCCGAACGACATTTCCAATTCTATACCGTCATATGCCGTAACGTAATCTTCCTGTTGTTCTGAATCAGCTCCTCCACGCGAGCTGTGTTCAAATCTGTTGATGCCGTGCTGGGTCGGACACTGCGATCTTCATCGGTGACGTTTTCTCTACCGGCCGCAAACTTTCGACACCATTCTGCAACATGCTGATGAGACATTACAGTCTCTCCGTAAACCTCTACCAGCTGCCGGTGAATTTCAGTCGCGGTTACATGTTTCGCCCACAGAAATCGAATAACGGAGCGGATTTCTTCGCGAAACCAGTTTTCCAAACGATTCGCCATTTGTGTTTACAACTAGAGCTGTAGAGGGCGAGTGGCTGAAACTTTGCACCGCGGGTATTGGAATTACCACAACATAATTTCTCTACAACGGACGAAAATCTAGGAATATCAGCCTTGTAACCATAGTTTCTGTATTCCTCATCTCGCAATAAATTCCTACATTAAAAATAATCGTAGTACCAGTAATTTTTAACAGCGGTGTGTGTGTGTGTATGTGTGTATGTACGTGTGTATGTATGTACGTATAGGTGGAGAAAGGTGTTAAATATACTAGAAGAAAGGAAAACGTAGTTAAAATAACAATATCTGGAGAAGCAGAAATCGATAAAAAAAAAAAAAAAACTAAAATTTAATACAAATAGCATAACATTTCGAACAGCTAGAGTTCTTCATATGCAATATTGCTATTTTTGTGACTATTATTTCAATTTCTGCTCCTCTAATTCTTGTTATATATAAATGAAGAGTTAGATATATATGTACATAGTGATATTTTATCGCGTACATCGTTTCTCTTTAGCACATTGGCATTGACACTAGTCACCCTTGCAACTTTTTTTTTTGTGGAAAATACGTGCATATCGAGCAAACCCCTTACTCTACAAGACCTGCAGTGAGCTATTACGCAATAAACGAATTCCATTGGTCATGATGCCCTACGAAGGGTGTCAACATGGTGCAAATGTTACGGATCTGTCTTCAGGACAATTGTGGACATTTCCAATACTTGCTGTAAGACATTACCATTTGGCATAACTAAATTTGATATATCTAATCAAATCTCTTTATTATTGTTCATAGTGGAATTATAGTGTATTGTACCATGATGTGCTCGATAAAAATGATCGCAATTATACATCCCACTGGTCAAAGTTGAAAATGCTAAATTTCGAAACTTTGCCTCCAAACGATTCCATGCATCAATCAAGTATTTCACTCTGTTAAAAACCGCCAAGAATGGCTGAGCTCGTTAAGGCGCGAAGTCGTGAGCAGGAGGTCCGGGGTTCGATTCCCGCCAGGACCGCCCTCCCTGACTGAGATTTCTTCCAGGTTTTCCTCAGTCCTCATAAATGGCGAATGCCGGGGAGGTACCCTAAACTTAGGCCTGGAACATTTCCTTCCTTTAAAAAAAGAATCCTTTCCCGATTTATCATTTCATCTCATGTATCATCAGTGCCCACCGAACCGCCAGGGTGGCCGAGGTCGTTAAGGCGCAGACGGGGTTCGAATTGCACCAGGACCGTCCTCCCTGACTAGAGATTTTTTCCAGATTTTCTTCAGTCATCATAACTGGCAAATGCCAGGGAGGTACCCTAAACTTAGGCCTGGAACGTTTCCTTCCTTTAAAAATAAAATATACTTTCCAAATGTATCATTTCATCTCATGTATCATCGTCACCTCCTCCAATGCCTCAGTAACAAAAACAGGCGTTAAACAGTACTAAAAAAAGGTTCACCGCCTGTGGTGCCTCTGGAGTAAAAATGGGCGTTGAACACTACTCATAAAAATAACTCTGTTAAAATTAGGGTAACGCAAAAACAACCGAGAGACTCCAAAGAAAAAAATTAACCTAATACCAGTGCAGAAAAAAAGAATTGGCATGAACGTTGTCTCAAGATGGCACGCCTTTCTGGAGTCGATCTGCTGTGAGTGATGGTTAAGTCCATAAGCGCCAGAAATTATTGAAAAACCAACGCTAAAGTTTATATGGTTGGTGTAAGTACGCTTCATGATTCTTTAACGAAACTGCTGCAGTTAGGTTGTCGGAAGCTGCTGGCGTGCCCGCTAAAAGCCTAAAATCTCGTGCATTGATCGCGCAGTAGAATACCGCTAGATATCTATGATCAGCAAATCACATTTGCTTCCCCACATCCGCTAGAAGATTTGTAACATACATAATGATGAACACGGGAACAAAAAGTTCAATCAATGGAAAGCACCGGGTGGTGGGGTGGAGCAAGATAAACACACGTTCTCCCGGTTGGCTCTTGATTGTTTTCGCTGCGGTCCGCATCCTGCTGATCCCATTCATTGCGCTTTTCCAATAAACGTATTTCTCATACGCGTAGTACTATATGTTGCGATAGGGCATTCGGTCACAGCAAATTCGATACAGCCATCTGTAACAGTGACCAGAACAAATCATCCGCATTGTTGTTCCGAACATTCTACGAAATCGTTAATATCGCACAATATCTTCTACTGTATTCCTATCATTTTATTATATTTTAAATGAATTCTTAGAATTTCACACTTCTAGTACTTTTCAATTAATTTTTTTAATACTTCTTATACCAGGACAAATTCAACTTTTGAAAAATTTGGTGTGTAAACATACGAAAGAACCGTCACTTTTCTTTTCAGTTCGCTGATAATTCGTTGTACAGTTTTTGAAAACGTTTCAATTACATTTTTAATCTGTTATATACATTTCGCGGTGATATTATTCTAAGAGTATACGCCAGTTTTACTTTAGACCTCTAGTTTTTACAATTCAACACAAATAAATTATATAAATGTTAAGCACAATTAAACCTTGATATATAAAGTTTAATTTTAAACTGTTTAATAATGTCTGCATTATAACACATTACCACTTAAAGTAGCATTTCTACTTGGATATGTAATCCAATGATAATATATCGTGTATATGAGCTTTAGATTGTTTGATTTTGAATTTTTCAAAAATAAAACTAATAGTATTCATTCCCAGTCATGAGCCTCAATAATGCACGAGATAATTCGTGAAACTTTTGACTACTTCGGTAGTAGCTATTTAATTTTAGGGATTCCACTATGTAGAAGACCATAACTGAATTAATTTTTTTCGGAGTAGCTTCTCGCGCTTTCGATACAAAGTTACATCCTCCGGAACCAATCGCGGAAGTAGGAACGCCATGCTTCTTTAGAGATGGATGGCACTGTCTCCTCGACCTCCCAAACTGAACGCTTCTCAAGTTTTTTCTGAGAGTTGTAAGTAAGAAAAAGTCAAGGTAAAGCATATCTGGACTGTACGGTGGGTGGTTTATCAGTGCCACTCCCGATCCTTGCAGATATGGCGTTGTTTTTAAAGCAGCGTATCATGATGAAGCACCCAAACTTCGGTTTTCTTTCTGTTCCTGGAATATGGTCATTTGCTGAGAATAAACTGGCAATCGTCTTCCGCCTACATTTTGACATTGCTTAAATGAAACACCCAAAGCACAGAATGTCTCTTTGATTCCAGTTCGTATAGGTAAATTCAGCTTTTATCATCTGTGAAGGTATCGTGGACAAATCAGGAGCTGACACCATTTCTGGCAACATTCCACACTTGCTGCCTTTTGTTCTTCTGTGGGATTGTGGATAACAAAGCTTCCTCACAAGAAGATATGCCGGATTTTGGACAATTAATGTTAAAGACCCTATAAGTCACTCAATGATCGATCTTTACTATTGCTTCTACAAGAGCGACGTTTTTACCTGTGACTAGATACTGTTGCTAGACGCCCGCTGTGTTTTTAGTCTTTCAAGGGTGTTCATTTTCGTCCGAACTCTTGAGTTACCTCAATCTTAGAATAGATAGTGAGCGTAAGACCACAATTAACATTTTGCTGCAGCTGCAGCAATAGGTGTTACCCGCTAACTTCCGCTATGGTTACTAAGCAAGAAGAGGGTGCTCTTTCCGGTGCTGCCAACAGAAAACGCAAGTCTCTCATAGTTTCTTCAAATCCCGAAAATTAAATATCAACTCTGGTTGGAAAATTAATTCTAAAAGGTATTGAAAACAAAGTGATCGCTTTTCCGTGGGGGAAAAAAATGGGGCAACTTTAAGTCTAAAAGCTATAATGAATGAATAAAAAGTAAAGAACGTTTATACCTTTAGAAATGGGAAATAAATAAATAAATTTATCCATAAAGAATGATATTGCGGCAAAATAAGAAATTTAAAGCGACTTCTAGCTAACGTAGGGTGGCTAGGAATCAAAAGTCGGAAATAAAAAATTCGAAGTCACAGTCGGGAGTCTTGACGCCTATATACTCGGACGGGGGAGATTGGCGGTTATGGTCAGGAAACCCAAAATCCATGGTTAGAGTCCCGGCCGTGATCTCGAATTTTTCCATATGACTTTGTTTCCAAACCTTTGCCTAAGAGTGGCGAATGGTGAACCAAACTAAAGGTTTGCAGCCTCATGCCGATCAAAAATGCACTGGGACCCTTCGTTGCTTTGCCAGAAGTTTAACTTTGATTTGGCTCAGCGCGGACATCCTTGTCTTAGCCTATAATATAACATGTGCGAAAAAAAAAATTAATGTAATGGTTACTTTAAGACAAAATGAAGAGCATTAAGTATTTGCGAAAGGAATAATACTTCTATAAATTCTTCAATCCAATTAATATTAATATTTTGGTCACATTATTGTCGATTTATAAAATGGTCGATTTATAAAATTGTTGTTTTGAAGTTGAAGTTTTTAATTTCGATAATTTGTATACAGACTGTGTCACAATTTCAAGGATGGCAAAAGAAACGAAGAAAAAAATTTTAAGATATGGGACTTACATTTTTTGGGTCAGTTAGAAGATATTTGGAAATAAGACTGTTTGTTATTAGTGATAAGTTGGCATTAAAGCAAAACATGTTCCTAATTATCGTCCACAATATTCATTTTCACTCCCTTGGTGGTGAAAAACATGTTACCAATAGTTATTAAAACTTATCTAAGATATGGGCATGTCTGTTTTGGCAAAATTTGCTTCAAGCAAGGATATGCACGCAAATGATAACAGTGTACGCTAATCACTGTGCAATATGGTCGGTATGGTGTCAGCCCCATGACGAACTTTTTTTTTCTCCACCTCTACATAACTTCTTCCATTCCAACATATTCACACAGCAAATTACAGTTAATGGTTTTTGGGTTCACTTATAACTCTTTGTTTAACTCTCCCACCGCATGTCTTGCATAGGAGAAACAAGTAGAGGGAGGAAATAGCAAAGTTTCGCGAGCTCATTATACTTCCTATGCTATTAATGAGCTATGGGACTTTCTGCGCGTGTTGTAGGTGGATGTTAAAGAAAAGCAAATGCCACTGCTGAAGGACTGCCTCTGCAGTTGCTCAGCTATACCGGAATGATATCCCGATATACGTCATCCTCATTGTTCGAGCTTCTAGTCTAAGGTGGAGTCCATGAGACCGATAGACTTCGCTCCTCGTCTACAGTTTTGTACTGGATGTTGTGATATCATGGCGAACATTTCGAATTTGCATCTCGGTGTTCTTCGCCGAAGAAGCAAATTTAACACAGATGGGTTAACTCAAAATTAAACAGTCAAGTGCAGGACTATGAAATTCTCATGTCGTAATGGAAACAGGCCATTAACACAGGTTCGGCATGAACATGGGGCTGGCATAGTTGATGACCATTTGATTGGTGAATACCTTTCTCTGCGGATTAATGCATATTTGTATCTGCATTTCTTTATCCACATACTTCCTGTGTTTGTCACTCTGGGTATGACTTCAGATGTGGTTCCAGCTTTATGGACTCTTCCGCATTTCGTTATAAACGTGTTTCCTGCCTGCTGGATTGAGAGATGTAATCTGATCCCCACGCTCCCCTGACGTCACTCTATTGGGGAAATCTCAGGAGTTTAACATTCGAAACATGAGTTGTGATGAAATTCGCAGAATATTTGAAGGGGTACGCGGTTCGTTTTTGAACTGATGTAATCTTTGCAAGGATGTCGGAGGTCGCTACTTTCAATATCCTGTAAGGGAACATCAGGGCTACGTTGATGCCATAAAGACAACTGAAAAACATCTTCTTACTAAAAGCATGAAGAATACATTTTCTAATTATTATGTTCAGTTATTTCTTTTACTCGGAAGTACATTTTTCGATGGGTGCTTTCTTTTATTATAATCTTTTATTTCATGAATCCCATTCTTTCCTCAACCTAAAGATGAAATATGCTAAATGTTTTCTTCCTAGTACCAGTATTTACATCTCCCTATTTTCAGAAATGGGAAAACTCTTTGTTCTTGTTAATTTTTCTCCATTTCATTTAATCTTTTCATTTTAAACATTTGCATTTGCACTATGCAACTACAATCCAAAGTGGGAAAAATAACGTTTGTCACCATACTGTTTTGTAAAATATCCTTATCTCATAATTTCAAATCACTTGTATTTATTCCATAAGTAGTGAAACTGAATTAATACAGAGCCTTCATTTGAACTCGTGACCGGCAAAACGGGGATTTCCCTGCCGTGTTTCCAAATGGTTCTGTTCCTCCACTTTCCCGCTTCTTCGTACGCCGGCTAATAAGTTTACACAAATTCTTTGTGCTGTACAAAGGTCGAGCGTGTAAGACCACGTGTTTCAACATCAGAGCGTTAGTGCTTATACACTGCCAAAGAGTACTTACACACAGAATCATCATATATAATTCCTATGTGACAACAAACTCTTGTAGAGAAGTGAGACGGCGATTTACAGATGGCTCAATGCGCCTCACAGAGAAACGGTTTCTAATCTTGTGAATAGATTTAGGGAAATGGGATGTTCTTGATAAGAAAACGAAAGCAAAACGCCGTGTTCTTACAGGGGAAATAATCGATGACATTGGGGAAAAGTTAGAACGAAGTTCAAATAAATCTGTGAGAAAGTTTGCACAGAAATCAGGAATTTTGCAAACCTCGGCTTGGAATATCACTAAACTTTTAAAATTAAAACTCTATAAGATAATTGTAGTTATGGGATTGCAACCACGAGATAATGTGAGTAGAGTTAATTTCTGAAATTGTGTGACGGATAATGTTAATGATTGCTCTATTGACCCGCGTTTTTTTTTTTTTTTTTTTTTTTTTTTTTTTTTTTTTTTTTTTAACAGACGAAGCATGGTTTTATTTACATGACGATGTAGAGACACTTAACGATGCTGGAATGCAGAAAAACCGATTTTGTACGCAAAATGTCATTATATTACCAAAATATTGTGTTTGGTTTGCTGTGAATGCTTACAGCAATCTATGCGGTTAAATGTAAGGCACTGTGAATATTCGATTCCGCCGGTAAACAGCGTGCTTCTTGCTGCCAAGCAAATCCCCGTTAAGGCGGCCAGGCGTCCAAGCGAGGGCTCTGTAGGTATTGTACGAAACGAAAATCAAAGGCTACCTTTTCAGAGAAGAAGGGAGGGGGGCAACATGCATTCGTTTGAGATCGGAATCCTTGCTTATCTTCGCTAAGCGGTACTATGGCAAACCCATGTTACGCTATGAGTAATATCAACTACCCGCTGGACCCTTGCACATATTAATATTAACAACAAGCGGAAGGCGAATCAATGGCATTAGATTTTCTTCAATTACTGAACATTTTGAATCCGGAGGCCATTAGTTCCCTATGTCAAAATGTTTGTCTTTGATCTTCCTGCCATCTTTGGAATCTAAGCAATAGAATTCTGAAATTATGATCTTGTGATCCAGAAGAATTCAAATTCATTTTTTTTTCTTTTTAGCTCAAATTATTATTTTCTAAAGAGCATTTCCATTTTTAACATTTTGTTTTAAGGAGTTTACTGTCTTCTTTCAAATTGAATGGTATATGTCTGCTTCTGTTTCTTCACTTAATGCTTTGAAATCCCGTTCCATTATTTTTTACTGTTTTCATTAAGTCTATTAGCTTGTTTTAATATTGCAAAAGATTTTTTTTATTTATACTTAAGAGTAGCTTTATTATGCGATAGTTTGGAAGTGAAAAAATGCTTGCTACAAAGAAACTGAAACGCTGCTGCTGAAAGTCATTGCGAACATTACTTCTGATGTGTTGTTTAAATTCCAAGGAGAACTATTAGAAATGGATCTGGAATCTCCACTGTAGTTGGTGCTTTTTCTCAGCATCTATATCAATGAATCAAACCATCATTTGCAGCTAATATTATCAAATGTCCCGAAAAGCTGATCGAAGTTTCCAATTTCGCACCAAATATTGTATAAAGTCATTTGATTGGGCTCTTCGCAGAAGCTTTGTCTACTGTGTGGTTCACACACGACGGTGTACCGCCTCATTTTAGTGTTGCTGCTGGAAACTGCCTGCTTTAATGCTTCCTCTGCCCGCTCCCTCAATACTATGGAATGCTTTGGGTTAAAAAGGCTTTGCCATACAGAAGGCAGAATATGAGCAAACATTTGTAGGCTCGTTCATCACAGTCCTTTGAACACTTCATTTAAAAGGAAGTATGCGTTCATAAACAAAAAAAAAACTTTCAAAAATTAACGTTTCATACTTCCTTTTATATCGCTATTTTTACGACACCTCTGACAAATTAGGGAAAATATTTTATTTAGGACATTTCTACATTTATCAACATCAGTATTTACATATTTTCATATAAAAAAGCTGGACATCCGCAAATAGATTGTTCAAGTATTTTGTTGGCATTCTAAGATTAATTATATACAATTGGGTGCCTTATTGTGCCTTACCTGTACTTGGAACATGGTGATGGAATCGTCCAGCATCTGGACCCTCACGGCTAGCATCTTGCCTCCCTTCTTGGGCGTGGCTGGGGGGGTGCGGGAGCCCCCGTCCACCCCCGCGGGGGTCGAGTGCGAATGCGGCAGCTTCAGGGAGGAACCGTCCGACAGCTCCATCTTTCCTGCTTTCTTTCTGGTTACTTCGATTTTATACAAAAATAAAAAACTCTAAAACGCGATCGGTAGGGTGGCGGGGGAGACGGGTGGACTCGATCACAGTGACTGCGAGCACTGAGTTCGAGCCCGAACGTTGGAGAAGCGGCGGCGTCGGCGACGACAGCGCATCAGGGCAAACCTTTCGTCATGGGCGCATTTCGACACCTGCAACAATAAGAGAAGAACTTAGCAGACCTTATTCCCAATATATCTCAAAAATTGTCTGTTGCCTTGGAGTGACAATCATCTTTTAGGTACATGGAGAAAGGTAAATCTATATGTGTGGATTCTTTGGGCTTCTTACATCAAGTTTTAGTCAACGGGAGACTGTAAAGAAAAAGAATAAAGGGCTAATTTGATATAAATCATTTTTGTGTGGGGAGTAAAATTGAATGCTTTATGTTCAAGATAACAAAACATCTTAATAAATACATACGATATCATCGCTTCTTTGTATCAGGACTAGCAGCGTATAATTTTCTGGATAGTTCAAGTGAACAAAAACGTTTTTCTTCGCAGTTTCCATGTGAATTATGGTATTCTCAACAACTGACACACAGAACTATTCATAATAGTTAAAAAAAAGAATTATATATACAGATAATTCACAGCATCCACCTTTGCATTATATACCTAAAAATGTATAATACTCTAGTGCACTTTAATGTAAATGTTTCTTTTTGCCAAGTTCTATGTAATCTTCCAATTTTCTGTCAGCATATCCTTTCGTTACGGACTGTCAAAATGTTCCTGACTGCGCCATTGCCTGATCGTCTTAGACGAAGCTGAAAGACGCCTTGCAGGATCAAATGTCAAATAAAGACAGCGTGACACAATTAAAAAGTAATTAACTTTCTCACTCCGGCGGGTTTCCATCTCGCAGGTCATGCTCCCAAAGTCATCCCAGCTTCAAGTGACATTACACTGTCGACACACCCCTTTCATTTCTGTATTCCGCTTGCGTCGCTGAATATGATGACTAGGGCTGTGGTGGAAAGTTTCTTACCTCAAAACTATACGTAGTACCACCCAGAAGACTATACTTTAATCCTACGGGGCCCTATTTCCCGAAAGTATGGTATTATACATATAAGTGTATTAGTACAAGTACTTATAAAGTATGGTCATATAATTTTCTGTTCTACGAAAGAAGTGCAACACTGACAAAAAGTTACAAGTGACGTCATATAAGAGCAAAATAGAGGAAAATATGTTTGCCATAAGTCGCCTTACCATTAATTAGGTTATATCCACTTCTTAGGGATTTTTAATGTACAGATGGGATTATTGTTATTCATGCTAAATGGGTCTGTAATTTTTTGTCAGTTATAATGATAATTCAAATACTTTATTATGCATTTATCGATATTTAAGCGTAAAAATCCACTTTGAGACGACGGTCCCTTACAGCTACATTTATGAGCATCAATTTCAGCCGTCGAGAGATGGCAGAAGAATCGAGCTTCCCGATTGCTTTCAGTCATTTATTGTATTATTCCATTTGATCATTTATATTTATTTGTTTACATTGCTTGACACTATGAGCAAAAGCAAAAAGGGAAAATTGTGTGAAAAGAGAACGAAGAATGAAAAGAAATCATTTTCGTTTCATGTAGCAAGAACCTTAAAAATACATTAACTAAGATGCTGATTTGAAATATGCATTTGAAACAAGAGACCCCATAATTGCACTTAACCTAACTTTACCATTGTACACAAATACTTATTTATTCTTTATTTATACATATTCCTATTCATCGTTATCATTACTTTAGCTAATACTTTGTACATTTGAATCAAATGACTTCCAAAATATTTAAAAAGATAGTAAATGTTGTGCTAGTATTTGACGTTACCAATATTCCTACACTTGTAGAGAAATTTATACAAATTACCAGTGCCCGACTAATACTACTGTGGAACATAACAACGAAAAATCACTTGTACACTTGTAAGTACGGAGTTGTAAAGTACAAGCATAGCAGAAACCTTTGTAGAACAGAATTTTATAGTAAGAGCTACAAGTTACAAATCCATACACTTGTAATGTATTAGACCATACTTTGTGGAACAGGACCCAGGAAGTTTTTGTTTCTTTGGCTTTGTTTTTTCATTTAGAAATGAGAATTAATCGAAATGGAATTATTGATCTGTCAAGTGAGGCGTTGATTTAATGTATGCTCTTGAAGTGCACTTAACGTATAAACAGTGCTCTGGTATAGGAAAGGTAATTTGTATCCAATCCCGGGAGGTGTGATAAAAGCTTTACATCCGATAGACGAGAGTAGCGCACCTCTTCAAAACCGGGCGAGTGGTCCTTTGTTCCCGTATAATGAACGAGGAACGGTCGACTGATCGCTAACAACGGAAACAGCTGACATAAACCTTTGACATAGCAGTTTTACTACTCCAGAGAAACTTTCCCGACTCCAAGGCTTGATTTTATCAAGCCCTAATCTTCATTTCTATGGCGAAGATATAACAGAATATCTAAACAAAGCAGCGATTGTTAAAATTATTCCCATGCCCTTTTTTCTTGCTATATTTGTATTTCAAACTGAAGAAATTAAGTCTGTATGTTTCAAGTGTAACATTCGTTAAACCAGTTTATGTATAATTATTTTAATTTATATATAAATATTATTTTAATAATATTATTTATATACAAAAGTATAATTGTTTATATATGTATGCAGAAAATTAAAGGCAGTACTAAAAACTAAGCATTTTGAGGATAGAAACAACGGTTCGCAGAAGCCTTTTTACTTCGTCAACAGTAAATCCGCCATGTTAGATTCTCAGGTTGTGAGTTTGCGACATGCCACATGTAAACAAAACTAATGCAGTACTAATCACTGTTGCTAGGTGTGTCTGATGTCCAATGCAACATTTGTGTTTTGAAGCCTATTGGATGGTTCGATACCAAACGTTCGTCTTGAAATTAAGTGAAACGTAAGGTTCCAACATGACAGCGACCCTGCACATTTTTCACTTGCAGCTCGAAATCACCTAAACAGAATATTTGGTGACATTTATCGGACGCAATGAATCAACTCAGTGGCCTACATAGTACATAAATTAACTACGGGCGTGTAATATTTAGTTTCTCATTGAGTACCAGTACTTATTAGTTTACAGAGTTACATTTAATTTTGTCTTGTAAATGATGTTTCATGATTTCAGATATCAAATGATCATGCAGCGCTCCTGTTATTATACTGCATCTGCGACCCCATGTTCCTAACCTCAAAATGTTTAGTTTGGTACTACCTTTCTATTTTCCGCACATTGTTTTTCCGCAACTGTATATACGAGATATACAGAATGTTAATGAGCTACACCGAAATATTTTCAGAGAGTGTAGAGATGTCCTATATAAAAAATTTGAGACAGGCAATGTATGGTCCACAACTAAATATAACGTGGTTATATCGTGCTAAACATTTCGGCATCAGATGTTGATAACTCGGTGTTAAAGTCAAGCGGGGTGAAAAATTAGTATACAATGTCTTTAAAACTGTCTTGTGAGCAGTGAAACATCGATTTTCCGCTGCTCGTTATCAGCCTTTTCAAGATGTAGTGCTATAAAAATCTCTCAAATCTCGAACTAATCATCAGACAGTGCGGCACTGAATATCTATTAACAAATGCTCATCTCCTACTCGCAAGCTAATGTCATTACCATGGCATCAGAGTGATAAGTTCTGAAACCCGCCTTCGTTATATCGTGTGTTGTACTTTCAAGGGGCATCTTTATTAGTCAGTGGCGTACTGGCGCTTTAGAAACTTATAACCATAGCTTCGAAATTTGAACAGATAGGCCATATATTTACTACCCCAAAATTGCTTAGATACGACATCTCTACACTCTCTGAAATGATTTCGGTGTAGTTCATTAACACCTGTGCGAGAGAGAGAGGGAGGGAGAGAGAGAAGGGGGGAAACTTGTTCAAAGTTGTGAAGTATCCTTTTTTTCAGGTATCAAAAATGATGTTCCTTGGTCCAGGAGAGATGGTCATCATGTTTACATCAGAAATAAAAAGCTAAACTTATAAGTATATAATATAATGCTGAAATATTTAATATTTATATAAATATTTATTTTCTAAGTTCCGTCATTTTGTGTTTTATCTTTCTACAATGAACATATAGTTCGCCAGGTTATACACACACTATAATCTATTGCCACAGCTTTTTAAGCACAGGAAACGTATCAAAACAGTCCGACACATTTTCTTCCTTAATAGGTTGATATTAATACCTTTCTGAAGAGTTTAAATCAACATTCCCCTTATGCTTTTCTGGAAATGCAGCTCTTTCACTAGCTCCAGTAGCGAAAGTATAAAAAGGTGACCACTAGGAGAGCGGATCTTTGTGTGCCTATGTCATATTTAGGGGCATATAGAGCATTATCCAAGAAAATAAAACTGCTTTTATGATAAATGCTGTACTTCTTAAACGCGTTAACTTCCTTGTGAGAAACTACAAATGCAATGTGACAATTAAAGCTCAGTTAGAGTAATCTCTGACCTCTGGATATGAAAGGCAAATAGCAAGAATAACACATTTTTAAATAGATCCCTTTAACTAAATTGCCGGTGTTGGCATTGTACATTTTAATAAAATTAAGTATTATATAGCAAATTAAACACGTAGTATTCTTGTGCTAGAAATTTTGTTTTAATTAAGCATGCAATATTCAATGTATACCCTTTGGCAAAAAAGGGAGTCATTCCCAGATTGCAGGTAGAGATCGGAGAACATTAGGGTAGAATAGCGGTGGCTGATGGTTAAGAAGGCATTGCTCTTTTGCGTAAGATCCTCATGGAATCACTGCACACTCTGCCACAGAGCTAACGCAACACACTAGCCAGCGTCTTTAGTGCATGCCTTACAACACAATGCTGCAGTGGCTACACAGGTTTGCATGGTCTTTAGGGCATGTCTTATAACACTATACTGCAGTGACTATACAGCTTTGCTGGATACCTTGAAACCGCGCGCTGTACCAAGTAGGACTTGAAGAATTTTGCGTTTAAGATATAATTCATATGTTTTGTTCCCAGGGACACATTTTTTATTTAGTAACAAAACAGCAAATTCAATAACAGCTACAGCACAAAAGCGTCTTATTCCAATGCTGCGGAATGAAACATAATGTTATCTACTTATTACTTTTTTAATTCCCAGCATACAAATTTCCATTTTTCTACATTATTGTTCACGACCAGCACTTTGTTACATTGTATATTGCTTCATAGCCTGCTTCCTCAGCATTTGTTGGAAATAACACACGCAATATTATAACTCGTTTTATAATTAGCCTTTTGTTTTACAAAAGCCACATCCATATTACAAAGTTGATACAAAATAATTACTTGTTTCTACAAGTTTTCCAAAAGGTTACACTGGATGCTCTTTCTAAATAACGGTAGTATTGTTTCTTACATAGAACAAACCTTAGTGTATCATATGACTATACACCTCATTAAAAATGTTATATAATACTGAGCATGACTATAATTTCTTTATATCATTAGAGATACTTTCATTTGCTTCAATTTAGATACGTTTCCATTCTATTCAGTACTTACGTTCTGTTTTAGACAGCCGCCAATTTATAAGCCTTTAGTGGAATAATGTAACAATTTTGATACATTAACTCGCGATGACGTCATAGCCGTCGTTGGAGGTTTCTCATGTCAAGGTGAAGACGCGCCTTTAATTGCAGAAGCACTTAACAGTGTACACGCGAATCTAATTCCTTATCTTAATGCATTTACTTTCATTCCAACTGCGCTCCTAAAGTATATCATTCTCCTTTTCCAGCATGGATGTGCATAATGACTGACATAGAAGTCAGAAAATCTTTTTAAATGTGACTGTGAAACATCGACATAAACAAAGCTCTCAGCCGTCTCAAGATTTCATTGGGCAATTAACCTTGTAACTTTGAAAACTGCAGCAACACATTGTGCATATAAGCTTGCGCGTGAAAAAAATAACACAAGAAAGCTCTATGGTGAGATTCTTAAGTCCCCAGATCACATATGCAATATTACCATCAGAGAAGAGAATGCTTTCATCTTCAGAGATAGGAATAAAATGCATTATAACACTTATAAAACAAAGATTCAACAAGAATAAAAATATTACTTGAGGCATGCAAGAGGCAGTTTCAACAAGTTTTTTGCCAAGAAAAATTACTCCAGGTAGGAGTTCAGCTAGAGACCGCAAAGGCCTAGTGCGTTAGGATTATGACTTGAAAAAGGTTTTATATTTCATAAAGAGCATTTATTAGTTGTTTATACTACACAAGTTAGTACACAGTTTTAACAAATTCCCGGTGTTAAAACTACCAATTCCTCAAATACATTTAGGAAAAAGGGACATGTTTGGTATAGAAGGCGAGGAATACAGAGAAGAGCTTTCGCTGAGGAAACATTAGATGATCTTCAGCATATCTTAGAAAAATGCCCCTCTACCATTCAGCATCTTTGGCAACAAACCTACTTTCCTTAATGGTATTTAAGAGTAAAAAAAATCCATCTTGCGCCTTTGTTTGTATTTTTCGTTATTACCTGTAGGGGATTGGGTTTGCAGTTGCGCTGCAAAGTAATGTCTTGGATTATTTTGATCGGAGGAAGCGGTAGAAGGAGCCTCTTGCCAATACGAGCCCACTGTGTGTGCGCACCGTCTGAAACGTCACCACTCGTCAGATGCGCTTTCAGTTTGCCTCGAGTTGTATTGTTTCGTTATAAGTTGAATAAAATATTTTGAAAAAACTGTTAGATACAATGTAAAAGTATATTAATGGCAACATAAGTTCTAACGGGAAATCTTGCAGTTGTTTCTTTATCAAACAGTATCACAGTTGAAGTAACAATGCTCTCATGCAGACACTCTCCAGCAGCGATAATCAGTCGTTTATATAGTAAGACGTTGCAGAGTGGCGGCTAGTGAAGTTTTACACGAATTCGCGAAGTGGTTTATTTATTTTATTTAATTTCATTGAATATAGAACAATGCACAAAGCTTACATTAAAGTTAAAAAATTGGGAAATACTCCAAGTACCTATTTAGTTAAAACTGTTATTTCAAAACATAGGAAACACTTTATAATGATGTTTGTTGAGACAAACAGAATTCATTCGATTCCAGACTTGACTCACAGGACCATCAACAAGTTTACTGCCATGAAAATCAGGAGATTTAATTTTCTTTTTTGTTAAATATGTGAATTATTTTTATTAAATTACATATGCACACATCCTTATGTTCAACCACGCATTTGTGAGTGTTAATTCTAGTTATTAAGATTCTAGAAGCTTGCAATCTACTATATTCATCAGTAACATAGTAATGTTGTGCCATCTGGATTTCGCTGGATTTATACACCTATGTAGTTTAATAATTAATTTTTATTTATTTATTTACAAACTGTTCTATCTTCTGGTTGAATTCTAAACAACGAATACAGCGCGAACCGATATAAGAAAAGGGTGCGCAAGCTAATCTCAAGTTAGCATGCAATCTTAATCTGAACCACATTCCACTGAAAGTTGGAAAAGCATATTATTGTATTGCTGGTAGCATAATACTCGGGTCATAAATGTCAAATTTGCTTCATACTCTACTGTTAACTAACGGTGTAAGAATACAGGCACGTCTTTTCACGTGTAAAATTATAAAGTTCTATAACATCTAAATATAAACATCGCTGTATCATGAGCAACCAATTCTTCTTATTATTGAACTGCTTAAGTTTTCATACTTTATGAATACCCTGCATATTAGGACTTGGGAAAATCTAATCGATATAATGTGAAGTCACTCTTGGCTAGAAAATTCAGTCAGAACGTCTGTTTTAGTATCCTTCAGATAGAAAAGGTCCATTTCAACAATGGACACATAAAATTGACGTAAAAAGTGGTATCATCTTTACGTTTACTAAAATAAGAGAAAAATAACAAAGTTTCCAGTTACAAAATTTATTTCAGAAAATGTTAATTTGTTTCCACAAAAGTTAGCATGTTACTATTCAAAAACAATTACAATGTACAAAGCAAACAAAAACAGTGGAAAGTTACTTCAATTTTCAATGACTTTAAAATTTAATTTAAATGTTACTGTAGTAAAAACATGTAATGCTGCAGTGCGGTATATAGCAAAATTGATGGTTATATGCAGAATTTCAATCTTTGGCGAACTGGTTATAAACAACCGATACCATAGACAAACACGCTTCATACTCATATATCAGTAATAAGGGACCTTCTTAATCAAAGAACGTTTGAATTGAATCGGGACCTTAATCAGGCAGGTGTTCTCCGACTGCCCTAAGAGGCCAGTCTATTTTATTTCAATTTCAAATACGCTGCCTTGTTACTCAATTCTTTGGCCATACAGTGCTATTTTTTTAATATATTATACTTGTTTTGCGTCACCAAGATGTCGTCCACACTCTCCGCTGTCTCTCAGCCATCGGCTATAATATTCTCATTATTGTCAAATGTTCTCCCGCGACTTGCATCATTTAGAAGACCGAAGAGATGGAAATCAAAAGGACTAAGACCCGGACCACAGGTAGTGAGGACAAATTCACCGGAATCCCTTCAACTTCCGAAGAGTATTAATATATATTTCCCAGTGATACATCGATCAATATCGCCTCGTCAGAGTCCTAGAAGAAGAATGTGCCCGGTTGATCCATTGTCTTGATATTCCCCTCCCCTCCCTTACTAGAAGTTTCGCGAAACCACTTGTCGTTTGGTTTCATGCTAGAAGTGATGAATACCAATTTCATCTCTCGTTACTTTGCCGTAAGAGTAACACTAAACAGATGATGATTCTCTGTACCTTATGATGACTGTGTTGGCACTGCCGATAGACATATCAAGTTGAACAGCCAGTAGTTTGATGTTACTCGCCGAACAAGGATGTCCGCACTTGCATCATAGCAGACAGATCTGATTGCAGCGAGCGGCCGCCCGGAGCGTGAATGATTACTGACTGACTGGACTGACAATGTATTTTTATCCACTGCCATATAATCTGCATAAACTTTTTAAACACATCTAAATGTTCATGATAAATTTCATTTTGTGCCAAAATAAACTTAATTACTGCGCTTTGTTTATTCAGATTCCTTTTTATCATTGCACTTTAGTTGATTTGATTTATTTACGGAACCCTCTTTAACATCTCAGGTCATCAGTGTCCCATTCAAATCAGGACGTGAAACGGCTGATAAATTTTGCTCAGAGGTCTCTTTTTTCAGCTTGAAGTTCTTTACCGTGCCGTAAATGTACGACACGAAATCCACGGTTTACTTCCCTACCGAAGGAAGCCACACTTAGGAGTTTTACGCCCGAAAAAATCCAATGGTTCTGGTCCTGGCCGGGATCGAACCCGCGATCTTGGGTTTAGGAGGCAAGTGTGGTTACCACTACACCACCAGAACCGAAATACACTAAAGTGTTCGTGAAATAAATGTGTTGTGCCCGCATATTGACTACGGGAGAGAATGCTGTCAAAACTGATAAAAGTTATTCGCACTGATCCACTGTGCGGGATATATATTATCTTTAAACACCATCTATCAGAAGGCGAGTGCCTGTTGGATTCCATGATGCTGCGAACAGAACAAAAAGCACGCGATTGGATTTTTCATTCATTGTTGGTGTGTTATGAGGAAGAGGGTGACACATTTTACAGTCTATTGTCACCACATATGAGACCTGGGTGCAATGCTTCGCGCCCGGAACAAAAAGAACTTCAATGCTATGACTTCACCCCTCATCCCAGAAGCCAAAGGCACCTTTTCTGCGGGCAAGATTATAGCTACTTCCTCTGCACGATGCAGACAATACAACAACTGAATAGTCCCCATTCCCCTTATCCTCGTTTCAGTCCGGAATTCGCCCATCGAGTTGCCATTTGTTTGCACTCTTTAAGGAGTGCAGGAGGGACAGAACTTATTAGCTATGAAAAATTCGCGTAATATGTTCGAGAGTGGATACGTCTGCAGTTTTTTTTTTTTTTAACCAGGTATCAAGAAGCTACTGGTCCAGCTAAATGAATTGCAAAGAAGCAAGTGGGGAGGGTCAACATTGAAAAATGGGGAGAGCTAAATTTATGACAAAATCTCTGTTCATCTGAATCATAAATTATAATTTAAATCTCAGGGCATTTATAAATAAGCAAGAGGCCTAAAGTTTTTAAAAATGCAGGGATACAGATCGTCTCCCTGGTTAAGTTAAGTTAGCTATGCTGGCTGTTACCCGAGTTGTCCCGGGTTACATTCATTTCTCCCACTCAGAAATTTTCCGAGATTCCCCATCTGTAACGGGGTTCACCCAAGTGCGGACAGTTGGGGAGTTGATAGCGCTGACATCTTTTCGCTCCAGAAAGCTGCGTGATGGCCATTGATAGAGGTGAGGACATAGCGGTCGCCGCGGTGGACCATGGCCCTTGAGGATTCTCGTGGCATAGAAATGACGATCAAGCATAAAAAAGAACAGCCAATAGAACAAAAAACAATTTCGGCCAAGTTGTTTGCTATCCTAGGGTTAGTACATAGGACAATTTTGAGAATAAATGCAACAGGTAACTTTTGAAATGTTATACAAGTATATAACATCACATAACAGGCAATTTTAATGAAAATTTAAAAAGTAAGTTCGAACAAATCTGGATTCTTTTTTTTTTTTTTTTTTTTTTTTTAACTTTAATGCTCTTTAAGCAATTACGTTAATGTTACTATTTCGCATTATAAATTATAATACATGGTGAAGAACAGAAGGAAATATACAGCGTGTCCCGTAGAATCACTATCAATAAAATATGTGAATATCTCCTTACTCGTTTAAGTTAAAAATTGCGCGTGATATGACACACACAGGGCTTTGTGAAATATCTGAAATATATGGTGCACTTTACCTGACGTGTGAAAGGTGGCTTCTATTATGAATGCGACATGATTGAAAAATCCACCGTTAACAATGTGAGATAACATTGAATTGACAAACTCGGCCCGTCTGGGTTATCATTTGGCTGCAGCTTCTGCAGTTTGGATTTCGTATGCTCTAAGTCATCTTTTGTGGACAATATCGTGGACAGTGAACTTTGGAATATCCAGATCTGAACTGGCAAGTCCAATTGATTTCTCGGGTTACGCTGAAATGCTTGCCTATCATCTTCAACTTTAGTTGCTGACAGTTTTTTTGCCGTTTCCCTCCTTTCTTAACACAAAACCTGTTTATAACAGTTGATTATGCCTTTTCACAATGGTATGACGCTCTTGAGCATTTACACCACATTCCTGCAAGAGTCGCCTTTGCACTGCAATCGGGAACTTTAATTCCCCTAATCAATAACACATTTTACTTTCTGTTAAACTGTGAATTCCGTCACTTTAACTCTGTGTTATCATATCACGCGCAGGCGCACTATCGTCATAGTTTTAATTGCTACAAAACTTAAAGAGTTTGTACACAAGAAAAGATGACAAAAATATTCCTAACTTAACCGAGTGAGGAGATATTCACCTTTCTTATTGGTAGCGATTATATCGGACACACTGTATAATCTATTGCATTTGAAATTCTACTTTCTTTAACCCAATATTGCATTTGGTGCACGCTTCTAATTATAAAAACAAGTTAAGAATGTTGGTAAAGACACGTCTACACAGAGTGTGAAAAAGTATCAGTACGACCACATGACCCTAATGTAGGTTTTAGATGACCTCCAAGATTTAATAACTGCTGGCCTCAGTGTTGCTGGTAATATTCGCGGTGACTAACCAGCTGAACAAGTTCCTCTACCTTTGCGCTGATGAAGTGCTTCGATCGACAGTGCCCCAGCAAAATTCTCATCAGCTTTGTTAACGGCTGTTTGATGAAGCCGTAACAAGAAGTTCAGTCTCGCGTTCATTTACTGAAGCGAAACTAATACCTTGAAATTTCCAGCCTATCGTCATCTACCACAACAGCCTTGATCATCTGGAACCTTTCATTTGTTACTCTACAACTCCAGTAGAGCTGCGATATTTTCCACACACGCTCTAGAATTACTAGCCTATATGACATCACAGACAACGAGTTAAAATTAATAGAACCTCACTTTAGTAGATAAATAAGTGTTACAAAATGGAGAAAACTCTGTCACTCATTAAATATGGTATCTTTCAGGGCTCTGTTTTGGTTCCTTTTTAATTTTTAGCGATGATTAATGACTTATCTTTCAATTTGAACTGATTCTATTTTATTTGCCAATGACACATTTCTTGTGTCTACGAAGGCCAGTTGGTACGACCTATCACTATTTATGGATTCTTCTTTAGCAGCTGCTTCTGCATGGTTTTATGCTAATGGTTAAGATGAATAATTATTTTTACTTTAAAACAATTTTCTAATAATTTTCACCATGCCGAATGACTTGGATTCTAAGCTAACTTGGGCCATCCATATTAATTCAGTTTTGTGTAAATTTCTCGCGTTATTTACGCCAATTAAGGCGACTTGTATTCAGGGACTGTGTTGTGAACTTTTTTCCATAATATTTTACCTTATGGTTTGCACATAAGGCGTAATGGATCCAAAGTTAGTAAATTTTTATTATTGTAGTAAAATGGTATCTGCATTATTACTTGCTCATTATCATCCACTTTTTATAGAATTAAAAAGTTTAACTATCATTAAGCAGTATATTTTCAATTGTTTAATAATGGTCAAAACCAATTTGTACCAATTACAATGCCAATGTCAATTCGACAACCATACATATTAGGAACAATCGCTTTATACCGGGTGTAACAATAAGGTACGGCCAAACCACATTCCTCACACGTAGAAGAAGAAAATGTTATATGGACATGGGTCCGGAATGCTTTATTTTCATGTTAGAACTCATTTTCTACAACTGTTCATAGTATATTAATCATGGGAAACACACAGAAACAGACCGTGCCAGCATATCACATGAAACATTCTTGCATAACGTTCACCGCCAGTTCCGGTAATGTTGATGCATGTGTCAATACTAGCGGAGGGAATTTGGAACATTTCATGCAAGAAAGTTTCATGTGGTATGCTGGTACATTCTATTCCTGTGTGTTTCCCGTGATTAATGTACTATGAAGAGTTATGGAACATGATTTCTACATGGAAATAAAGCGTTTCCGGACCCTTCACATTTTCTTCTACGTGTGAGGAATGTGTCCTATTGGCCGTACCTTGCTACACCCGCTATTAAAACCTAATGTCAGATTAAGTAAAACCAAACATTGTTTTTTCAATATGATTTTAGATATGTTCAACGAATACCTCGTGATGCCCACTCCGCTAGTTTAAGTAGACTTAAGGCTGCCTTAAAAACTTGGCTAATTAATAACCCTTTTTATAAACTTGATGAATTTCTTGACTGTAGTAATGTAATATCATTAATTTTAATATCTGTATACTTGACTGTTGCCCACGCTATATTGTATTAGTTGTAGCAAATAAACAATTGTAAATTTTAAATTTAAAATAGTTGCATTCATAATGATAACAAATGTAGCTTTATCACTTTTAAAGTTAAACTATATCATTACAACCTTTCAGTTTTTAGCTTAGTAATAACAGAATTATTCCAAAAATTCTTAAAGTACGAAAAAGTTCAACTTGAAGCTGATGAATTGTTTCCGGTCGAGAGTAGGTTGGACTTTCGACGTTTCTGCATACGTCTCAGCAGCTATTATCAATGAAGTCTGTTAAATATCGATTTGGTCCTTTACAAAGGAAGCTGCAGATGGTGTAGAACTGGTCATACCTCTGGATTTCTTTGGGGGGAGGTAGCTATATGTTCAGAGCCATAAACAAAGTCGCTCGTAGCCTGCTATGGTAAAACCATTCTTGGTTTAAGGGGACAAGGTTACTTTATATCTGTGTTTCATAATAAATATCACATTACATATCAAATGTTTTAATTACACGTATAAATGCTTGGTACGCATACATAAAGAATATAACACAAAGATAAATGCATGTGACATATAGAGGTTTCGGATTTATTTTGTTCAAGGACGCTTTTTAAGTCTTTAGCAAATCAGGGCGTGAAATGACCGATTAATTTTGCTCAGATGCCTTTTCTTTCACGCTTGAGGTTCTTTTACATGCCGTAAATCTCCGGTATGGACCAAGGACTTTACTTCACTTTCAAAGGAAGCCATATTTAGGATTTTTATGTCCTAAAATCCATCGACCTTGACCGGGTTATACAATTTAAATCATGTAGTATAAGCTACTAAAATTAATGGATTACAGCCTTCGGTGCTTTCAGAAGACACTAGCCCCACCCTTACAAGGATAAGGGCACTGTCCTCTGATTCCCTACTCTTCATCCTCATCTCCCCTTTATGAATTAAAACTTTCTATAAATTCCTATTTCTTATTCTTGAGAGTTGCTTTTTCCTATCCAGTTCCCATTACACCTAACATCAAGGTTGCAGTGTACTGGAATTATTTACAATTGTCTTGGGTTATTCTTGGAAAATATTTTCTAAATTATTCCATTTCCATACGTATTTTCTTTCCCATTCCAAAGAATCTTCCTCGACTGTTAAAATCCACTTAATCTCCCCTTTTTTCAACATTATTCTTAACCTCAATTGTTTATATAAATCATCCTAATTTTGTACCAGCTTTTTGTTTCTTTTAATTCAAATTTCTTTTGATACCATTACTTTCCCATTGCTTCAAAGAATGCAAATGCAACCACAATATCATCTTTTCTTAATCGCTTAAGTTTCAGAATACATGATCTGCTACCCAGATTAGATTTCTTAAAACAATCTAGATACTTTTTCCTGTCTCGTACAACATATTAACTTCGAGAAGGGTTTGATAAGTAACTTGGTTCACATAATAGAGGACAACAGTATTATTTGTATATATGATCATAAAGATTACTTTCTATGTATCAATATTCCATGGTTACAAGTAATTCTGATGTTAATTCATTGTTTGGGAGTTGTCTAAACACAAGCTTTTCAAATAACAACGAAAAATAGATTAGATTGCAATTCCTGATATGATTCAATTCTTTTTTCTGAAAGGAAAACATAAAAGGAAATTATGAGAAAAATTAACCTACATTGGGCGACGAATGTCCTTCCAATGAAATAGTTTGATTTCGGTAAACGAGTGGCAGAACTAGCATCGAAAGTGCGCCACATCCTGGAGCTCCAGCATGTTGTGAAGCCTGAAATCATGGATAAAATCCACGATCTTGATTTGGCTGACAGAGCAAGGCAAAAGTTGCAACAGAATTTATAATCGACGCCCAGATGGTATTTTAATATTTATATGTAGTATTACATTCATTTTATTGTTTGAACAAGAAATAGACGGCTCTATTCAATTATATAAATAGCAGTGGTATATGTAGCGATTTCTGATACGTTACATAAGCATAAATAGTAGGGATAAATTGCGATTTTATATGTGAATTGGAAAATGAATGCCAAAGTGGCGCTTATATTTTACTTGTTGCATAAGTGCACCTGGGCAGTGTAGATTACATAATGACTTTTTCCTGACACCAGCAATCACTGTTTTCACATTTGTGTCGGTGGAGCGATTGAAATTTTGCGCCGCCAATGAATTATACGATGGCAGCCGACCAATCAACAGCGATCAGTTCAGATTTATGAACTTGGGGATGTTTCTGCGCTCACATGTATGAACCCCGTGGGTTTAGATAATGCACGCAGCGAGCCACACTAAGGGATGATCAGTTCACGCAGTCATCTTCTTATCTCATTTCATCTCGCTAGTCAGCAGCCATCCGACACAGTTGTTGAGTCCAGCAGAATATAGAGGCATTCGTCAATCGATCGTAGTAGGCGCATAACTAATATCATGCACATGTAATTCACAATTCTCGCGAGATACTGTGGAGAAATTCTCGTATGATAAATTACTGATAAGCAAGTGAGACTATTTTTTTTGTAAATATCTACAGGCTGAAAATGAATATTTATGGAAGTGTTGCTGCCACGCGTCACTTTGACAACAGAGTGATTGTTTTCAGTCACGGAAGCACGCGACTCTAACAAAAACATAGCTAGCCGGCGTGCAGAGTTAAATACTAATCAGTTCAACAGTTAAGGGCATTTATTTCCCGAGTTGGACAATCGCCCCTTTGTAAAGAGAACTGTGTCAATAAATACACCTGTCTAGTTACATTCTGTCGTTTATTTAAATGTCGAGCTTACTTTCCATGCCCCTCCCTGTTGTCTGAAGGAGACAACGAAGACGGCGGAAACCCTGAGACAAACAGTAACTGAAGAAAGCGCGGTTGCCTTCCACGCCCACGCAGCAACAGTTCACGTCGAGAGCCGAACCCTTTTTATGGGCAACTCCGACGAAAAACCACTACAAGATCATCAGCTAAACCTACTTTAAATTTGGGCGCCCAACTATGGGCCCAACAACTCCAAATTAAGCAACCAACGCATGAGGTTCTTACCTCGAGACACACAGATAAACGCTTTCAAATTTTACGCCTAGCGTGTGGGGTTAAAACGTTTTCAAGTAGAGGCCAAGGGCATATTAACTTAGTGGATACATTTTATTTTGTATAATGAATAATACATGACATTTTTTTCCCCCTAAAATGGGTACCTCGTTTGGTCGCTTCGGAGTAAAAGCGAAATCGTATGCGAACTTTGGCCGATGTTAGAAAATATTTAAAAAGAATCCAATAGATATTTACGGCGTTTTCCGACTACGGACGAAATGTGGATTCGTTACTACACAGAAAACGAAACAGTAGTCTAAACAGTGGGTCGCACAAGGAGAACCAGCTCCGAAAAAAAGGCGAACTGCGTTCCATCTGCTGGAAAGGTGATTGCTTCCGTTTTCTGCGACACAAAAGAAATTCTCTTGATTGACTACTTGTAGAAAGTGAAAACACTACTAGAGAATACTACGCTTCAATTTTGGGAGACTTATGACAACGATCGCGGAAAAACGTCCGGGAATGGCCAAAACGTAGGTGTTTCATCATGACAATGCGCCGATGTAATCAAGTCACTTCGCTCAGGACATTTGACCTAATTACGATTTAAAATTCTTCCGCATCCACCCTATTCACTAGATCTTGCTCCATCGGATTGCCATCCTGGCTGTACACAAATTTAAGCCAAATGAAGAGGTAACACAGGATGAAAACAAGTATTTTGAGGTCCTCGAAGAAACCCATCTTCTAAATATACATAAAAATAAATAAACTGAACTCAGTTTCTGAGAAAAGGGTATTGTGCATTGTTTTCGAACATTTTCGTAGCAAAATATTTTTTAAAAAAATAATTTATATAACATAAGACAAAATTGAGTAAGATAATTGATTTTTGTTGATTTGGTTTATTTACGGATGTCGTTTAACACCTTAAGATTTTCAGCGTCCCATTTAATTCAGGGCGTGAAACGGCCGATAAATTTTCCTCAGAGACTACTTCTTTAGGTTTGAGGTTCTTTTCCATGCCTTAAATCTATAATATGGGACCCAAGGCTTTACTTTCCTTCCGAAGGAAGCCATACTTAGAAATTTTACGTCTGAAAAAATCCCTCGATCCTGGCCGGGAATAAACCGTGATCTTGGGTTTAGGAGGCAAGTATGGTTACCACTACACCACCAGAATTGTTTACTCTCTTAATCAGTGTACTTTTCCTTTCAACTTACGTCACCTCACTATTATAAACATTCTGCTTAGAAATTGCAGTTGAAGTATCTTACAAATGAGTGCGAATTATTAGTTTTGAGTGTTGACAATATGGGTTTCACAGGCAAAAATTACGACCAAGTTACATGCTTTTATAGTAATTAGTGTCCCAGAGCAATTTAAATTTTTAAACTGGTTTCTACAAGGAAAAATTGTTAACACTTTTTTTTCTTCTTCTTCTTTATTAATGAGCTAAGAACGACTATTAAAACATGTAAACAAGTTTTCATCGAGCATTACGTTGAGTTAGCCGGTGGTACAATCAGCTCTAATGGAAGTATTGGGGAGGGGGTAGTTTTTAGCAGAAAAACTAGTTTTTCAATGTTGGGTCGTTACTGCAACCTACTTGCAGTGCTGGACAAAGCACCAAGGACAAGCAACACTAAGTTTATTGACTTACTGATCTGGAAAGTATATGCTGGAGTTTAAGCGACAAAACAACTCCTTTGTTTTTTAACGAAATGAACTGTCTGCTCAACACACATTATTCTGACACCCACCTCAGCTTCCTCTAGCGAATAGGTAAATAATGAAATAAAATTATTGGTTTCGTTTTTCATCGTAATCTAACTTTACTTCAAATCATTTTTCATAACTCTGGATCCACATTTCAATTCCCCTAAAATAATAGCGCGAAGCATTGTCTGCAAAATGCTCCATCTGTGATGGTCATGTTTTATTTTTGGAAACAGGTTATAGCCGCTGGAGTAAGGTCTGGACTGTATGGTGAATAATCGAGCTACTGGGTGTCGCATGTGTTGACAACTGACGAACTCCTCGACTCTTTTTCTTGATGGCATTGCGCAATTAACGCCGTAGGTTAGCACAGTACTTCTCAGTAATTGTTATATTCCTTTCTTAAAAGTATACCAACAGTTCTCCTGCATTCCCAAAAAAGTGTAGTCATGATCGTTTTCGTGGATTGTGTGACCTTCCTTCTTGGAGTGTTTTCTTCCGCACTGATCATCTTTTTGGAAGAGGATTGTAGTTGAGGAACACAGTTTCGTCCCTTGTGACGGACTCCAATAAACGTTCGTAAGCCATTGCTGGAAATTGCAGTACTCAACATTACGAAGGCACATGAGGAAATATTTGGGTTAGAAGATATTCAGACCATCGTTTGTAAATGAATTAAGTGATGACATGCTGAAACGATATGAAGCGTATGGACGCATTCTTAATGTCTTTCAAACAATCCCTTATCGCGGAAAAGTGCTGCTGCTAATTGAGTATGCCACTTATCGCAGCGCAAAGGCGAGAAATATTTACTTTCGCAGTAAGAAAATCCCCATTTCTTTGAAGAACTCGAAAGAAACCCTCCGCGTGTGATGATGTGGGCTGCAATGTCTATCTCATCCCTATTCGGGGCACATTTCTTTGAAGGTGGTTGAAGCAATTACCTATCTGCCCATGTTATGTAACTGCAACAGTAAGATTATGGAACTAGTCTGGATCCAGCAAGATGGGGCACTAGCGCATTATGCAATTACCGTAAGGAAATATCTCAATGAAGTGTATCGAGACAAATAGATTGGACGAGGCTCTGCAAAGTGCAGACTTGTCATTCATCGTATGATATGCTTTGTGGGGTGCACCAACATTACGGTTGAGAACAGCCGCCATAACACAACTGACGAACTGCAAGAGGCTGTTCCTTGCTTTCATCACTTCAATAATGCTGAGGAGAATTTTACACAGCACTTGGACACGAATAATCCTCTGCTATGAACACGGCCACTGGAATAATTTGTTGTCTATAGCCTCATCCGATCACAGGTATTCTGTGTTATCCAAATACACGGTTCAGGAGCATTATACATCTACGTATGCAAACTAATGGGGATAATGGGGCTTTTGGCTCACCCGGTACATCATTACAAAAATTAATAGAGATTTATTATTTTTATGTTGGTATCAAGTCGTAGCTAGTTGGGCTCATGCAAAACGCAAACTTCTTGTAAAGCCCCACCTAAAGCTATTCAAAATTCTTATTCGTAAAATAGATGCAACTTGAACTCTGAATGTCATACACAATATTCTCGACTGGCTCATAGCTGATGAAAAATCATAACGGTTAAATTATCCCACAAGTTGAACTTTAGAAATGACTCTCATATATTACCCAATTTAGCAAACATAGTTGAGAAAACTCAATTCTGAGCTTATGATTATTTTAAAAAGTCCCCTAAACAGAATAATAAAGACCAGTTTATGGAAATGTTCTCACAGTTTTAACAAACGCTACGTACAGTGTATGAATAAAGAAGCCTGCATAAGTTCCCGTGAGAATTTTCATCTTGGTGCATTTTCTAGCCCAACGCAGAGTGTCATATCAGACCTGGGGAAAGGGGAAAGTATGTTGCTGAAAAACTCGTCTCCCATTACATTCAACAAGCAGCAAAGCAACGCTACTGAAAACACGACTTAACTTACGCAAAAGTGAGAGGGAGGGGAGCTTTTGATGGAATATATAAAATTCCTCACTTTTCGTGTGTGCAGGTGAAATGCTCCTCAAAGGTTCTCGGGCAACAGTCTCTTGGACGAGTTCTCCTCTTTTTCCTTTTGCACATGCCATATTTCCTCATTGCTGGCATTCAGGCACCGTTATTTCAACATCCACATCGGTATGGCAGCTACCGGTACTTCAAAAGCGCAAGGAGCAAGTACTGTTATAGCAAAGGGATGGCGTCTATGTGTGCTTTCGACATAATGACTCCTTTTGTCTACACTGCATGCTATGAACACGGCATACGCTTTATTGAAAAAACAATCTAAGATTTACTGTATCAATCAAATATGAACAAAAAGGGGAGAAAAGGGTATTTCTGTGGCAAATAGAGTTTACCGGCCAAGCAAGAGTGTCTCTGCATTTACTTACGTGTTAATTAATTATCCTATTGTTTTATTTTTTTTTTTCTTTTCATTAACACTTCAGGAATGCCCATTATAATTCATTACAAAGTAAACTACATTGAATCAAATTACTACTAGTGGCCTTTGTATTTCTTGATGATGCTAAATAAGTATTCTGAATTATTGTCCAAAATGTTCAATGTTTATTATTTACAAACCTATTGAACTCTTTCAGATATTTTGTTTAGGTTTATTACGTGTAGCTCTATCATATTTTTTTTCCTTGTGCAATTTTTATCTTATGCTCATAAATACAGTGCAATCAAGAGTCCTATAGAGGAACTTTACAACGCATAAGATATTCAATATATAATAAATATGAAAAACGTTTACAACCCATTTTCCGACAATAATGCGATCAGCAATTGCTTATTGCTTATCGGAATATGAAATTGTAACAGAATAAAAATATAAGATCAAATTTAATATCTCAAATTTTCCGAAATTAACCGCTCGTTCAATTATCTTATAATCGACGAGACGGCGGGGACTACATCGGCCGATAAGCCATTGCACGGAGCAACATAAATATCTCAGTAACAGTAAAATAAATTTTAATATACTTAAAAAATATGTATAAGCATGTCACGCTAGAAGGTGCCTATTTTGAAATTATCCATTGCACTTATTAATTCGTAATTCTATTTAAGACACTAAATTGGTCTCTTGACGGTCGTTATCTCTTATTTCGCCTAAAGTGAGTGGAAACTATTAACTTATGAATTGCAATACGACTAGGAACTTCTCTTCAAATAATTTCATGACACCAAGAAGTCTGTACGGACATGCGAATCATACATGGACATTCCCTGAGCAATAGAATTAGTCAGTACATGCAATTTAGCATTCTCAGCAAACATTACTTTAGGATTAGAACACGTATTGTTTCTTCAAATGACACTGATCAAAGGCCAACGCAGCAGTTCGATAAATCTCCACTCCTGTAGCCTTAAGCAACTACTTTGTGCCGATCCAGTCCACCGCCGTATTATCGAGTACGGCATTGTAAAGTTTTGTCACAGTGTGGTCGGTCGTAGCAGTTTTGAGACATCTCGAGCGCTCATCAACTGGTACGACCACGTTTAAATTCAGCTGCCCACTTTTTAACCGTCGAAAACGAAGGGGAATAATCCTGTAATGCATAATCCATTATGTTATTTCTGTTAGGGTTGAGCCCTTCGAAACGAAGTACTTTATCACAGTTCGTATTTCAGTTTTATCCATTTTGTAGAACATTTTAAAAGTAGTTTATTTACATAATCGTCACAAACAAGTGACTACACTTAAGCGTCTGAAACTTTACAGCGCGCCATCTAAAGGATGATACTTAACAACTATCATAGTAATTTGGTCTTCTTCACGACATTTTCAGTCGGGTCGAGAACTTTTAGAACACCCCTCGTAAGCTGTCGAGTATAATGAATTCAAAATATTCTCAGCAAACAGACTGTCATTAATAACAATTCCTCATGCTGTGCCACAATCACATAACGAGGGGGGAGGGAATGTTTGCATGCCTAAGAAAACTTAATACGAAGAAGACGGTGCAAATGTGGCTGATTAGTTTAAAGTACAACCATAACATGTAATTAAAAAAACACGTGACTAATCATTACAGATGTATTTCCGAAGATCTTTAAATGACTTTCACACAAAAACTTTTTGAGCTTCGTAAAAGAACCACAAAAGGTAGGTAATTTTAAACTAGGGCTCTTTAATGGAGAGCGTATACCATACAATTGTTCTTTAACGCATTCCGAAATCACCCCGGTGGTTGGATATGACACCGAAAACGCCTGACGTATCTGATAAACCACGGGATATGGCGTTGCTTTTATCTGGTTTTACTCGTATTTCAGTATGCATTGAATTACCGCTTCTATCATACAGCGTCCATCAAGCTATATTGATTTATTGTTTAAACAGGGACATTAAAGCGTGTTTGCGGAATATGTGGGACATTGCAAAACAGAAGCTTTCGCTTCTGAATGTTAAATGTGAAGTTCTCTCAGTTGAAGCTGGCGCGGAAAAGTCAAATCAAGTTAAAAAGCAATAATAAATAAATATAATAAAACTGTACCCTTCGCTACTAGCGCGGTACTGTAGATCCTAGGAAAAATTTGAAATGCAAATTTAAAAAGATTTTATTAAAGGTACGTCATTCAATAAAAAAGTTTCTAACTGAAATTATACTTTTATTGTTATACAAACAGGTGACTTTTGAATATTAACTTTTCGGTTTTATAATAGTTAAAAACGGAAAATGAGCATTGCTTCGGTCTTCTTGTCGTCACAGCGGTTATACGAGCAAGGCATATTTTTCTGAAGCAACGTGCCCACACATACTTTTTATATCGTTTGCTCTAGGGCATTTTACATGCTTCGCTTCATTGTTGCTTCTCCCTTTGCTATTTTGAGACGGCTCATTCAGTTTTATCGCATTTGCTAAAGATCTTCAGCTCTCACCACCTTTTGCTGTGGTCAAGTTACCTTCTCTTTGATGTGCTCTGGCAAACGTGTCATAAATCCCCTAATGTGAGTTGTTCACTTAGTTCAATGGGAATTTCATGGAGAAAATCTCTCCTAACGGTGCACTTTTGTTAGAGATACTACTTAGGCACTTCCCCAACCATGCCCAAGTCGAAAGTAGAGTGTTATTTAAAATTATTGCCAGGATATTATTGCCTGTAATGCATTAAACATACTGTTATTATAGTTGCATATATGCAGATAGAACCTTCCAAAGTTTTATTCTACACCGCCTCTATCAACTAGTTACACCTTTGGCTGCCAGATGTCATCGTTTGCAAAATGAAGCTAACGGTATTGAGCAGAGCCAGGAAGTTGGGGAAAATGCCTGTTCTATCTGGGTGGACATATTTAAAAGTCAGATAGAAATTAACGTGTTTCCGTACATTTGGGATCGGTTGGGCTAGATTTTATTTTGTCATTTTTGTCTATTTTGTCTATCTTGGCTTCTGTTGCTTATTTTAAAGTTTACTTTTTTTTTCTTTCTTCTTTTGGAATGTTATTAAATTTTCTGCGATTATTTACGCATTTTAAAAAGCATGTAACGAATTTCAATATGTGAAGTGAAAAATGTTATAAAAATAAAATGTCATTTTCACGTCACAAAAATATCTAATGAGATTTTGTTATACATTCATTTCTTTCAAGCAGCCAAAAACTTTCTCCTCAACCCATTCACATAAGTTCTTTAAATAACAGAACCTTCATTAGTGAAAGGAACGAACGGTTATCTCGGGCATACAAATACCAAGAAATACAGAGGATTAGGGAAGTACTGTAGTTTTCAATAGTCCTGGCGAATGATCTTGTATCGATCTCCGCGAAACAACTGTAGGAAATTTATGGTGCATAAATGTAACAAACAGTTGCACGCGAGAGAGATGAGAGCGGTACAGCTGTGCAATAAACCGTTCCTACAATGTGCTCAGTACGGAAGTAAGAGAGATACTAACCTGATTCCCCTATAAACGCATAAACAGTAAATGAACTCTACTATAAACCACTGTGCATCTTTTATCATTCGCCAGGACTATTCAAATCTACTTTAATTTGTCCTGATCAACATTTCCATGATGTCCTGAAAGATGAATATTCTGTTTTAACTGGTATGAGTTCTTCCTTGTTTTAAATATGCTCTAATCACTTCAGTGGAAGTAAAACAGTTTTTTTTTTTCATGATGAAAAATGTTTTGACAAGCGGCTGGCTATAGCAATTGATGCCTTGAAAAAGCATCTTGTGTTTGCTTGTAACCAAAAAAAGTAAGGACACGTACTTTAATTACGTGATAAAGAAATTATTAAGTATCTTAAATCCTAATTTCATTAATAACAATCATATTACTCTGTTTTCGCTTTTAATAAACGCCAATTTTAACGAAAATAAATGCCCGAACGTCCGGTCTCTGGTAATGAGAATTAAAGTGGGTTCGTTACCACCGTCCACAAGAAATTTGGGAAGCATCCAAACTACGACAATTCAATTCGCAGATGATAAATGCACAATCTGTGGAGACTCCAGTTCTTGTATAAGGAAAAGCTCTGACCAGATGCTCCTGACATGACCATCTCGCTCACCAAACTGGACACAATTTGATTGTGTTCTATCTATATGGTTACATCAAGGTCAAGCCCTGGTCTTTCCCTATCTGCGACTATTCCGGATCTGTAAATGCATATCAGAGTCGAGTTTGTAAATATCATCGCTGAGAAGCTGAAGTGTGTGGCAAAAAATTAACTATCTACAGAGTTTGGTTTTGCTGTACAATAAAATAAGATTCAATTCTACTGCGATTTTTTGGAGTGGGGGAATGGTGACAATTATTCTGAATAGTCCTATGTTATAGTGCGACATAAATTTGTTAAGTGCAATAAAACTAATTAACAAGGTTAAAATAAAAAAGGCAACGCTGAGATGCTTCGGATGATCCTCATTTAAATTTGTTTTCAATTTTAAATACTGTATACTTTTGACCAGGGATCTATTTGTTACTTACGTAAAAATTACTGGTATAAGAAAAAAGTGCATGTGTTGTACGCCACTAAGTAGCTTTTGTCGTTTAAGATATAAACATTTCATTCCCCACCCCCCTATTTATTCTGACAGCTCAATTTTTGTGGTTCAGAATAAAATACATAGTTATGCATTAAAAGCTGATGGCGATATAATTCTTGACGTGCCATAGATACAGGAGCTGGATATTCTAGCACTCAAATGACATGATTTCTGGAAATCTTCTGGCAGTAGTTAAAACAAAGCTTGTTGGCAAGATTTTACGCAAGAGAAGTGACATTTTCCAAACTTCCGAAGAAGGTGCCGTGCCAACCATTTCTGGCGAAATGAATAAAATTTTCAACCTCAAAACAACGAATAATGTTTATTTATTCACTCTGACAAGAGTTAAGACGATGAGGTCTTTCCTTCCACTCTACTAGAAGAAAAAGCCAGTAAAAATACAGAGTACAATATACATAGCGATATAAAATAAAGAAAAAAAAAATCAAATTAAAAAATTGCAAAAATCAAATTGCACTAAACATGACATATTTTGAGTTAGAAAGTTGATAAAGAGAGTTGCTCTTCAATAATTTTTCTGGAGTACAAGGGGGGAAGGAAGCAGAAGGAGAAGAAGAAAAAGAGGAAGAAGAGCGAGAGACCAACTACTGTGATTCCAAGAGCTAAGATGACAATTTAATCTACGTTTAATTTGTTTCATTGTTCAAAAATCTCTGACTTCAGAAGGAAGGGAGTTCCAGATTCGGGGAACTGGCACGCTGAATGAGATTGAACTGAAATGTGTTTGATGACAGAGGTATATACAATATGTTTTTTATTTGGTTTATTTACGGACGCTCTTTTAACATCTCAGGTCATGAGCGTCCCATTCAATTCAGGGAGTGAAACGGCCGATAAATTTTGCTCAGAGGCAGCTTTTCTTAGGCTTGAGGTTCTTTTACGTTCCGTAAATCTACGAGACGGGACCTATAGTTTTATTTCCCTCGGAAGAAAGCCCATACTTAGGATTTTTACGCCGAAAAAATTCATACCCTAGTGGGGATTGAACCCACTAGACCACCAGGACCGATGCGTCATTTTCCAGCACATGTGCAAGCTCTGCATCAATGTGGCGGTAGGAAAGAGCGCTTAATCAATTTCTTCAGGATTTGTCAAAGGTGAGCAGTCATTTGCAGGAAGAATGCAGTTTTGTGTTTGAACACATCACACTTCTGTATTTTCCTCATTTGAAGCAATTTTAGGAATTCATTCAATTAGTATTGGTACTGCTTACAGCTAGGGAACGTAGTAATTGTACCATTGTGTGTTGTAAGGCATACAAGAAATTAATAAATACAGGACCATGATTCTTTATCATTGACATTCATGTTTTTTCCTCCCCCTATTTTACTATAATTATTTTATACTTTACACTGTACTACTATACTGTAAGAGGGAGGGAAAAGGTACATAATTCGTAATTATAAAAGAAACGTTCTCACATGATCACTGACTTGTTGTTTATCAGCATAAAAGATTTCGTAAAGGAGTCAATCAAATGAAAACCAGGTCGGAATTATGCTCCAGTATTCCGATGAGCTATTATAAAATATGTGATCTTTAGCTTCTGTCTGTGACATCCAACCTTTCGGAACTAACACCATACAGACCTTCTGGCATCAAATAATGCACATTTGCAATCAATTCAGGAAAAAGTAAGCGTTTTAAGTCGTGTTCACAATTTTTAACTTTGGACTCTACTCGTTGAAAATGTAAAGTTTCTGCTTCAGGAGAGGGTCGGTAACTTTACAACCTCTGCAATACCGCTATGGGCAGGTCAAACACCTGTTAGCCTTTGTTAATGGCGTTGCCCTGACACTTTACAACCACTGTATTCTCTCATTTGCCAGTGCTTTGGTTCCTCTTTCTAGCGCATTCTCTGAGCAAAGTTTATAATTAGGTTGATTTAACAGTCTCCCAGTTCTCACTTTAATTTAGTTTAATAAGTAATTAGTCTTACATTACGTAATATTTAATGTGAGACATGTATCTCCTAACCTCAATGTCATCTTGTACCTGGAGGAAGGATTAAACAGTTACATTCGCATACGAAAGAACTAATTTGTTGCACATATCGGATTTGAATTCGAGAACGAAAGTCACTAAAATGTCAAAGTATGCAATCAGAGAAATTTTACATGAAAAACAAAGGAGGGGGGAACGAGGAAAGAGAAATAAAAAAAAAAAAAAAAATCTGCAACACTGAGGAAACTTCCGCTGGAGGGGCTTATTTTCAGTTTATTGCCGTTTTATTTAAAAACTAACAAGTGTTAATTACCATCTCAGGTTTGTACAGCTACTGGCGTTTTCATGGGTCAATTGTCCGCATACTTCTATCCTGTGTGTCTTCGAGTGTGAAACCTCTTCTTGCCATTATCTTCATAATCTCATTGTTCTTCCTGATGGTTGCCATTCAGACACTACTTTGCCCATTTGCCCTCTCCAATTCTCATCAGGTGACTAAACCGTTTAAGTCTCCCGTTTTCAAATTTTTTTTTTTTTTTTTTTTTTTTTTGAGTGCTGTTTCTTCTGAATCTATTATGTTTCTAATTTCCAAATTTTAATATGATCCATTCTCGAAATTCTAGCGCTCCGTTTAAGATAATCCATTTCAACTGCTAATCTTTTTTTCTGTAATAGTCATTCCCTATATCTCACTTCAATAACTCCAAAACTGATTTCACTAATATTTTCCTGTATGTTTTTTGTGGTTTTCCAAATGTGTTGTCCCACCATAATGAATTTAAACAGTTTACAATTATTTTACTCAATTCAATTCCAATTTTTATTTCCCATTTTCCAATGGTTCTACCTTGATTGTTCTAATTATTTGAATTGTCAACTTCTAATATTTCTGTTTCTTCATCAAATACAGATCTCATTTGTATTTGCTTTACTTGTTAAATAAATTCTTTTTCTATAATTTACCGTTAAGACCCCAGGATTCACAGCAATTTCCTAATCTTTTAACCATGAACTCTAAATCAAAATGGCCTTGTGCAATAACTACTTGATCAACGGTAAATTGTACGTTAAACAAAAATGTATTTGCTATGTTTATAGCTATTTCTCGACAGCTACATTTCCATAGGGTAAATCCCGGGATTTACTAACTTTATTGAAAGGTATGGATGATAAACTATAGCCTTTGGAGCTTCTATTGGTTGTGAGAGGCATTTTCCCATTACTAAGTATAAGAACGTTATCATTATCCATTTCTCTTATAATGGCAATCACTTTATTATTTATTCTACTCTTTTTCAAAATTTCCCAAATATTACATCTCGGAATTGTATCATACGTTTTTTCGGCCAATGTTAAATGTGTTTCTTCAACTATACTGCGTTTCTCAATTAACTGTTTTAAAACAAATAGGTCGTCAATATAAGACCTTCCTTTTTCTGAATCCAGTGTTACCGGTATCATAATTGTGAGCTAACGGTAACCTTTTTCCTGCACTATCTCGTCATGTGACTATGGCTCAAAATCAAACGCGGACAGGGGTCATCTCAACAAACCTATTTAAGTAGTTACTTACCCTACTCGAGTAAGGCTTAAAAAATGGATGCCACTGTATTTCCCTTCCGGTTCTACATGTTTAACCGCTGAACGCATGGAAATTCTGCATCCCGGTTCTGTGTTTGCATAAATGACAACAGAGTTACAAAAGTTATCATAAACCCAATAAATCAACTTTATTAAGAATCGTTCTAAATACAGCGCTTTCCAAACGGGGTTTTGTGAATTTCTTATGGGTAAGAGAATCAAGCATGCGACTATTATCTTTGTATGGATGGATTGAGAACATTTCAAAATTTTGTTCTTTGCTAAGCGCCATTCAGAAGTTACGGCTGTTGCCGCCAGATGACATAGCAGCGAACAATAAACACAAGGCGTTTTGTACTCTCGAATATCGTCAATTTCGCTCCGTTACCATTGTCCAGCGCCACTTCCGCACGGAATTTGGATAAGAGATGGTATGCACAGCTTGTGTAAAGTATCTCTCTACAGCAGACCGGTCACAAAAACTTACCAACACAGTCGCAGGAAATCGACTGCATGTGGCAGCAGCGAACTGAGGCATTGGTGTATGTTACAAAGGTGCCTAGGACTATTTTAACACCTCGTAATGAGCACCGAAGGGAAACTTCTTGTATTGCACTGCGGAAACGGGTGGAACACTGTGGCTTTAATGACAAACTGATTTTTAATGATGACCGATAAATCGGAAAAGTCAATAAGACTAATGTTCCCATTGAACGTGAGCAAAACTCTCCGAAAGTTTCCAAGGTGAAAGTGTACGGCCCGTTTTTCTTTGTCGAAAGGACAGTAACAGGGCTGACTTAACTGAATACGATCGCTGAGTGGCTGTAACGAGGGTCACTACGAAAGATTTAAGACACGTCCAATTGGGAGTGGGTAAACTCACTCCAACTGGTGCATATTTCAAAGTATTGCCACTCATTTTCCTCAAGAGTGAAAAATTCATTTTCTTAAGCAGCCATAGCCTCATCAGGGCTGGAAAATCCCTTTCCTAGCATGCAATTTTTGTTTTATTGCTGGGAAGAGAAAATAATTTCTTGGAGACAGGTCAGGACTGTAGGAAGTCATGAATCTGACCTCTGTAGATTCCAGGAACTGGATGGTGATGTTAGCAGTGTAGTCTTGTGAAGCAGGATAACCCCCCCCCCCCCAGTCCGGCGTTCTTGGAAATTATCGAAAACTTTCAGCTGGCAGACAGTGGTGTAGCACTGAACAGTAACCGTCCTTTGCTCCTTTTGGGGCAGGGGATATGGCTACCATTTTTTCCGACCTATTTCGGACCCTCTTCACTTTCGTTGGTAGATCGTCATCTGGAAAGATTCAAAATGCGATTGCCGTTTGGTATCAGAGTCAAATTGATAAATTCATGTTTTGTCACCCGCGCTGAAATCAGAAAAACACGTCTTGATCTCCCTCCACCGTCGAATTTCTGCATCAGTTTTTCAAACTATTCCACGGGTGCGCTTTTGTACCTCTGTTAGTTTGTGGGGCGCCCAAAGGGAGGAAACTTTCCTGGTACGGAGATGATCGTGAAAGAGTTTTACTGCTTGCGATTGTCTTCCGCACGGTTTTTTTTTTTTTTCGCTGCGACAGCGTTTTCCTCGGTCACTAGCGTTGTAGGACGCCTACTTCTCTCCTCATCTTGCAGTGAAGTTCGGCCCCTTTTAAATTCCGCAAACCAGCGGAAGACGATTGCCCTAGAAGGAGCCAATTCCCCGAAAGCCTGTTGTAGCTGCTCAAGACTTTTGCGACCAATTTAAACCAATATTATCTTAAAGAATCACAGCGCCAAAATGCTCTATCTCCTGCTCCTTGGTAACGACTGGCTGCCTGTACGCGGGAATGGGGAAGGTCGCTATCTGGTACAGTTTTATTCCTAAAATATGAGGCATACTCCTTTAAAATGGGTCAACATTAACTTTTCCTGATTTCAAAACTCGTGCCACAGCTAAATGAGGGCGGAATATTTTGTGCTACAACAAGATAGCGCTTTATCTCATTTCCATCGGTAGGGCAAGACATTTTAACCCGGCACTTATCCTAGCAATGGATTGGATGTGCGACGTACGGTGACCAGATGGCTCCTTCGGTCATCCGACCTAGACGTTGTCAAGTACCAGGCTTTTCTCCCTCCTTTACCTTCGACTATGCTGGATATGAAGGCGCCTATCGGAACCGTCTTTCAAAACATCAGCTGTTACATCCTGAGGCGCGTGAGGGAATAAATGGAGTCTTGTTGATATCTGCACAGCTAAAAAGAACTTTTGAAATAAACATAAAAAAACTTATTGAGCTGTATTATGCAACTAAACAACATTCGTTTTTCTATCTCGATTGTAATATACAGTGCTTTTTTGAAACTACGACAATCGTCTTGGAAAGCACTGTGTAAATGCACAATGTTTCTTCTTCTTCTTCTTCTTCTTCTTCTTCTTCTTCTTCTTCTTCTTCTTCTTCTTCTTCTTCTTCTTCTTCTTCTTCTTAACTAATGGCAACACTGCCATATTTTCCTTTCCTAGTAAGTGATACTCGGCCAAACAATGTGAAAACTAACCTAATTAAATGTAACACATACAATCTGTAATGAAGCTACAAATATATTTTCTTCCAACACCAAATGGGCTTCATTTTCTGCTAATATTTACAGTTTCTCAACTACTTTCTGTTTCGCTGATTAATTTTCAATTTATTTTTTACGCTCCCCACTAATTACTTAATATCATAGCTGCTGCTCACGAAGATGAATAATTATTTTTATCCCGCAATCATTCTTGCTGGATAAGGTAGTTACGGAGAAAAGTCGCATACATTTGGAACAATCAGGATTTTGGCTTGTAACCTGCGTATAAGTCTCTAGTTTAGAATCTGTTCTATCGGTTTAGTCACTAAAATTAGTAAATTCTATGCAAAATACACAACTTTACTAGATAATACAAAAAAATACCAGGACTATTATATAAAACAAAGTAATATCTAATTTAAATTTTCCATCTGCCACTGAAAATATTTCCCTAATGATAAACCGCTTCCAGTGATTTCTCCATTTGAAAGCTCCATAAAAGGTCCTATTCTCGAAGCGCATCAAGCACTTTCTGCGATTCGCGCTGGATCTCGTTCACGTAGTCAAAAGGAAACTCTTTGGCATCTGCTCCACCTTCTGGAAGAGGAAGAAGTCGCAGTGGGTCGAGTCGAGCGATTAAGGCGGCTCATGCCGATACGACCGATAGATAACTGATTCATTAGTAGCCCTCTGTGGGCAGGTGCATTGTCGTGAAGCATCCAGTTCTTTTCTTGTCACATTTCAGGTCTTTGGCGTCAAATGTCCTTCCTCAGTCGATACTTTAGGATGTTAGCAGTGCTTGAAGGTTCTCCGACGACTTCACGCACGTCATTTATTTCCCTCTCCGTTTTACAATTTTGAGGGTTTGTGCTCGTGGACGGTAGCCCGGTAGTTTTCCAAAATGCTCTTGTCATTTTGGAAACGTGAGTGGCAATCAAAACGTCTTGCACGACTCATTGCTTTATGCTGTATATCTGCCTAACTAATCCAATGATCCCGTTCCAGATTTGACAGAATTTGCTTGTACACGTGGTAACAAAAACTTTTGTAGTTCACGTTCCACTAAACTAAATGAATGAGACACGGCTTAAGAATGCAGCGTGCATCCCCGTGCTCCCGTTCTAGACCTAGGGCCGTATTCATATAAATGTGTGCAATGTTTAAGTAATAGAAATCATTTACGTCTCTTTCTATTTCGTAAACAATACTTATAGACGCTGCATACTCTTACAATGAGAGTGATACATGGCATCGTTGCATCCTGTGATGACACGGCCCTATGTATAGATTTTTTTTTAATTGATTTATTTATGGACGCTCTTTAACATCTGAGGTCATCAGCGTCCCATTCAACTCAGGGCGTGAAACGGCCGACAAATTTTGCTCAGAGGCCTCTCTTTCAGGCTTGAGGTTATTTTTCGTGCCGTAAATGTACGACACGGGATCCACGACTTTACTTCCCTTCCGAAGGAAGCCATACTTAGGATTTTTACGTCCGAAAAAATCCATCGATCCTGGCCGGGTCCTACGTACAGGTCAGGCAGGTTTTGATTCATTCATTATTATTGGAGTGTTTATTACAGCGTGTTATTTGCTTTAATATAAAAGTATGACTTGGGGAAAGCATTTAACGACCAAAAGAAGTTCATCTGTAGGCTCTGGTTTTCAAATACAAATATATAATAGAAAACAAACTGATATGATTTTACTCAAAAAAGGACACAAAGTAAGATTTTCATGTAATTCAATTCCAAATCTGAAAGCACTAAATAAATTTATTAGGAAGTTGTGCATTTTCTTCAATTCTTTCTTTCAGAAAGACACTGCCAAGCTAAAAATACTGCGAAAAATATTTAATTCCCCGAGAAGTATTGACCTTCTTCCGATCAATCAATCAATCCGATAAAGGGATATCAGGAATTTCTCCAATCACAGCTGCCTATCGCCACAAATTTTCCGTTTCCGTTTTATTACATTCATTTTATCGCGTCTACATTTAATTGTTTTCATGGAAAGTCATTAAAACACGCACTAGAATATTTATAGCTTCTCTGACCTAAACATCAGTGTGCACTAGAAACCTATAATCAACATGGCGGCAAATGAAAAAGTTTGATGAGACGTCAGATGCACAAAATACTCGTAGAAATAGTGCGCGGAATCAGTTAAACCAATGGAATTTGATTTTAAAAATTGTGTTTTTTATTTGTATATTAATTAGTGTTGTAGGTTGTCATATTTCAGTTGTTTTCAATTTGTTACCAAAGAATTTAAATGAAAAACAAAGCAGTACATTCCGTAAATCGTTTCAATTTCGACTTTCGTCTGTTTCATTGTTACCGGAAATTAAAATGTCGGACTGGACATTCATAACTGTACACTAATTTTATAGATATATCATTTGGTTTTAATCATGTTATTCGCCATTAGCAAAAAAAAAAAAACAAACAAACAAACAAACAAACAAAAAACAAAAACAAAAACAAACGAAAAACAAACAAAAATGCAGATAAAACTAATACTGTGCGAAATCTCAAAAATAGATTCCGCATACTCTTAATATTTTTTATCGTTCCATCTATCTACCAAGCTACAGCATCTCACATTTCCATTGATAGCCAAATCAGCGAACTTTCCAGACGCGAATATTACGATGCTGTCCATTATTTGCATATCGGGCAAATGCATATCTAGACGCTAAGTAACCCATTTTAAAAAAGAGCAAGGAGTTAAAATAAATAAAAAAATTAACATAATTCAGAGAAGACAGTGCCATAGTTAACTGTTAGCGCTTATGTCAATCCAAGTAATTCATGTCAACAAAGAGATACGAGTAACGCCTAGGACACCCGCTTAGTCATTTTACCTCATACATGTTTATATAGTAACAATCTGCTACACATGATCAACCTAGTGAAGAAAAACGTATGCTTATCATGTCCACTAAGAGAAACTTAATGAGCTATGAACCAGCTTGCAGTGTTCTAACATTTTTACTTGACAATTTTATTAAAGGAGGTTGTCCGTATATTTTTAGCACCTATTTGAAAAGTTATCCATCATTGGCTGTAGTTCATTTTCAATAGTCACCGCCACGAATGCCGAGGCCGTTAAGGCGCGGGGGTCTGGGGTTCGAATCCCGCCAGGACCGTCCTCCCTGATTGAGGTTTTTTCCAGGTTTTCTTCAGTGCTCATAAATGGCAAATGCCGCGGAGGTACCATAAACTTAGGCCTGAAAAGTTTTTTTCCCTATAAAAATCCTTTCCAATATATCATTTTATCTCATGAATAACTAGTGTCCATCGCCTGTAGTGCCTCAGTAGCAAAAAACGGGGGTTAAACACCATTAAAACATGTCGAATAAATGCTGTCTGTTTCCTAGGTTAAATATTTTCAGAATATGCGCGTTTGTCTTGTATACCCTAAAGATAAAGATCACAAGGAATTAGTTGGGAGACCAAGGGAGTTACAAATCCTTATTAATAACTCTGTCATTCTGAAGCATACTTTCAATTACTCTCATCGAAATATGCGCTATCTAGACTATAGACGAGTCTTGTTGAAAAAAAAGGCGAAATCGCGGCTCCTGTTGGTTATTTTAAAAATAGGGGTGGGGGAAACTGTATTTTTGTATGACACAGTTATTTTACAGGTTTAAACTTTTAACAATTTGCAGCTTTTAGTCATAAAAATGTCTGTTTGTTGTGAAAGATATGATTTTTTTTAGGAAAATATTTCCAAACGATGGCAAGTCATTTAATGTTTCTTCGGTGAGAACCCTACTCTGTCTGTTAGGTGTTTAGACTGAACACTACTTCCCTTGGCCTGAAATAAATTATAAAGATTATGGATTGAGTACAGTCCGGAATTTTTACATCCGGTAATCTTTCTTCAAAACACATGAATCACAAATAAACACATAAAAACACGTTGTTCTAGAGAACATATAGCGAGTCCTAATTCCCTTCGCGATTAAATACAGAACGAAACATACCACTCACAATAACTGAAAGGATCTCAAACACTATCAGATCCACACTGACAGCCGTGACCTTGTTCCAGTCAACAGCGGGAACCGCGTGTGCACAGGCTCAATAAAAAGCACGGCAAGTTGGTTCATAGTTTTTTGAATAATTTCGTATATAATTTTTATAATTATACAACAATGTCCAACAGTTTTTCAGTGAAGCACAAGATTTTGTGTGAAATCTCAGTAGATTTATCGGTTTCTATTACTTTTTGAAGAGATAATTATATCTTGAATGTGGGGATACATTTTACGAAAAACAAGAAATGTAAAAATGATTTCAATATCTGTTTCTGGTTATGAACGCTCCGAGAGCTTCTTGAAAATCAAATAATTTATATTTCGATATCCAAGCATATGCAATACAGCATCACGTCTATTTTCTCCAGGCATCAGCAAGGGCTCATTCATTTGATGCACTAGATTGCACTTTGCAGACACGCGTTATGGAAATAACTCGAGTGCCGTTACTCATTAGCATTTGGATTTTAACATACTGGGAGAGGTAGAAATTTTGCGCTGCAAAAGGTATTTCTTCAGCCTCGACTTGCAGCTGTTTGCACAACGATCTGCATAAACCCGTGTAATTATCCCTGACAGTCAAGTCCCGGAGCTAATATAAACTTAGCCCGATGGTAGGAGACACTGCATGCTTCAAACTTTGGGTGCGTTTGTCTATAGTACTACAGTAGATACTTTCTCTAATAGCCCTTTTTTTATTTCTCGTGTTTCAAAAAGTTCACGATAACTGTGAAATGCATTCAAAAGAACTATATATTTTTCCGTTTTGTAATTAAAGAAACAAGTAAAACTCTTGTTTACTTGCGTTTTCATATCTTATGTGTTTTATGCATCAAAAGTCAAAATTACAAATATTCTTTCATAAATAATGCCTTTACGATACAGAATATATTTTTCAAAATAATCAGCGATGGGTTATAAGATTTTGAGCCCCGTTTAACCAGTACCTTAGGATTTGATACAAAGAATTCACGAACCCCAGTTTCAACTTCTGCCATGTTTTGGAAAACTCTTTTCGGAGAAAGCGAGCCATGGATCGGAACAAGTGATAGTCCGGAGGCTCAAGATGAGATGCATGCAGACATGGAAAGAGTTCCATAATATGCAGAAGCTGATTGAAAGAGTCGTATGAATGTTGCATTGTTCTATCGTTATAGAAGTTTTTTCTGTTCACCAGTGCTGAACAGTCTTGATTCAAAATACCATAAATACCGTCCATAATTTTACTCAAAATGGTTTGAGATATTTTATTATCCCAATAATATTAGTTAAATGTATATAATAAAAATCAAACTCACATATAATTATTCAAAATGACTACCTCTAGCATCCACACAGTCCTCAAGTCTTTGTGGCCACTCAAAGTGTTGAATTGCGCAACACTTCCATCGGAAAATCCGCCGCTGCTCTCCTAAGAGAATGCTTCAAACTTTCAATATTTGGATGTCTCTTTTGGCAAGCCATCTCCTGAAACTTGGGCCTCAACTTTTACTCCAGGGGGGTTCAGGCCCGAACTTGCAGAAGGCCAATCCGAGGTCGAAATAAAGCCAGAAACATTGGCCTCAAGCCACTCCTCGGTTTTCCGAGCCTAATGTGCTGGGGCTGAATCCTGCTGGAAGCTGCAGCTTCATCCATGGAAGAGGGTGTTGTTCAGATTTTCTTGACCAGTCTCCCCAGCTCTGTGTTCTGGCACACTTTGGTCGATATTTTCCCCACTTTTTCGAAGAAATTGAGCTCCGTAATACCTTCACAGCCTGCAGCCTTTTACACTATAATAGATGCAGCACGATGTCCCTCTGCACCCTTGGAGCTTTTCCAGCAGCTTCTTGGAGCATCTGGTATATGCCCTATCAATTTGGGTATTGAAAGTGTCCTCAACATTTTTTTAATCACTGAAAAGAATTCTTCGATGACCATTTGCTTTATAACTCCCTTTCTGTCGTTTGTGAGCACGGAGTCACAGGTTACTTGCTCTATGTGCGAGAATAGAACTTTTAGAAATGTTCATCTCATGAGCCATCACTGACTACTGTCTCTGTATTAGATTTCTTCGCACATTGCCGTATTGCTTTCACCAACCCTGGTGCATGGTCTTCCGTGCCTGTGAGTCACATGTCCAGTATCAAGGAAGCGCTGCACAGTCTGCTTATTCTCAGTTTCAGTTTTTGGATAATTTCATTTGGGAATTTGCTTTCCTAGTGGAAGGCTACCATAGCTACAGCTTTTCGTAATTGCGCCATTCTATCTTTGAAAACTAACACAAATAACTTTTTCGCTTCTGCAGCAGATCTCTCAATGATTCAACACCAGCACCACAACTCAGGAATGTGCAGGCTGATGGGAGGGGAGACATAGCTACCCTCAAAAGTTCTGACAGTATTTATGGTAATACTAGGCACTCTTTAGGTTCGTCACAATCATCAGCCCGTCCGTTTGGAACGGGTACTTTATAATGACATCGATACCCTAATTTTCTCTTGAACCGGCTTCTTTTAACCGGTTTTTAGTAATCGGCCAGGATCTGCCATTGTTTCTTGGTATCAGTACTATGCTCATTTCTTCATCGCCGGTTACTGTTCTTTTAAAACGCATTTCATCAAAGGGACTAGTAATATGCTGAGAAAGATATACTTTCGATGACCAACTTGCTCTGGCATTAGTTCATGAAGTACGGATGGACTTCTGTGACGATATGCCACGCCAAATTCTTCATCAATCTAGGTGTGCTTGTTGCTGAATTTTCTAGCAAAGCTCTGCGCACATTCTCCTTAATACATACAATATAAAACTTCCGGAACGTGCTGGATCATATATCTCCATCGCTGGAACCATCGGCAGGGTACATCGTCACTGACAACCACTTTGCTATCCAAATTAGTAATTTGTTATCCTTAAACTAGTTTTTATAAAATACATGGCTTTTCCCCCTTGACAAATGATTTTATGGTAACAATAGGCATTCATCAATGCATTCTGCACAATTTAAATATACAGGTGAATCACCTAAATTACCACCACGGATATGTCTAAAGTGAGAGATGCTATTGATGCTCTGTTTTCGTCGAATTGAAATTCAGACAAAGGCTCATCTAAGTAGCTCAGCGGTTCTCAAACTGTGATCCGTGAAACATCAAGTGCTTGAAGAAATAAGAATAAAGAAATAACCAGCTTTTAAAAGTGTGAATTTTATGAATCAAGTGTCGCTAAAACTCAAATACAAATAATTGAGAGTATATTCGATCTACCGCAGGTAGCAATGAAAATCATACCATGCGAAAATTGTAACGATGTGTGCACAAATGGCACGAAGTCCAAGATTGAAACAACGTCTGATGTTATCTCAAAAATGAAACAAAATGCGAAGGAGTGCGGTAGTTGCCACTGAGTCCTGCCTTGCCCAGTCCTTGCTGTATAGAAGATGCCACCTGGAGTCCTGGACGAAAGCGTGAAATTAATTAATTTTATTAAATCATGACCTAAAAATGCTTGGCTATTCAAAGTGTTGTGTGTTTACTTCTTCACACAGAAATAAGATGGCTCTCTCGAGGCAAAATTTTGACTGCTCTTTGAAATGAGGGCTGAAGTCAGTACCTACCTGGCTGACAATGATTTCGCTTTGGGAAACAGTTTATGTGACGAGCGCCGGGTAATAAAATTGGCAAATTTAGATGATATTTTTAAGAAAGTTAATAATTCAAGCCTTTCCCTTGAAGGAAAAAGAACAACAGCGTTTGACGCCAGCGATAAAGTATAATGTTTCAAATAGAAAATCAGTGAACAATGACAATCTTGACAGCTTCCCAAATGGTAAAAAATATATAGAAGAACTAAGACTCAGAAATACATGGGGATATCTCAAACGAATTTCAAGTTCACTTACTAAATTTGGTTCATAGTTTCAACAATTGTTTTCCATAAAAAAAAACAAAGAAAACGTTTGGGTTATGAATCCATATTCTGCTGTCAGAAAAGCCATCTTCTCTGACAACGCAGCAATATGAATGCTTGATTGTTTTGGCATCAAATTCTGTAACAAAAGATAGTTTTTCTAATAAGAAGTCACTATATGAACTCTGGTATCAGCTAAAAGACTAATTTAAAGTTTTGTCTGACGCAATCCTTTTGCCTTTAGCAATCAGGATTCTCTGCTTGTGTAGTTACTAAAACAAAACACAGATCAGCCAGATATTCGGCTCCAGCTATCTCAAATTCAACCAGGTATAGCAGTTTTGGTTTTACAACATTATAAATTGTTTTATGTACCAGATCTATAAGGATATATTACGGATTTACAATATGTGTTTTTAGTTCGTTTTAAAAAGTGCTGCCTTTTTTTTCTGTATGTAATGAAATTAGAGTTGAAAATATGTTTGTGAAATGAAACAAAATAATAAAGCATGTTTCACATGTTATAAAGTTCTAATCTTCAAATAGTATGATCATATAAATGCTAGGTGATGAACTTTTCACTGAAAATAATAAAGCATGTTTCACATGTATAAAGTTCTAATCTTCAAATAGTATGATCATATAAATGCCAGGTGATGAACTTTTCAACTGAAAAGTGCTCCATGACCTAAAAAACTGGAAACCACTGATGTTGCTTATACAACAATTCCAACAATTCCAGCACAAAGTTACATTTTTTCAAGTGGAACAATGCCTTAAAACTTCAAGATAATAAAACTAGATGAGATTAGTTTGCACGATTCTAGGCCAAGTAATTTACGAGGTATCATTATATGTGGGATTCGGACTTCGAGACCCATTTTAGAAAACTCCCAAAAAGCAAAACTTTCCTCATTTATTACGAAATGAGGTCTACAATTTTTGGAAATTATCAACAATATGTTTCAGTGTATCCTGGATGGGTCCAAACCTCCAAATCCTAGTCACATGAAACAATTAAATAGTTTTCAACCACAAATAATTGCTTAGGTACTCCATGAAAAACACACCACACATTCCCGCCTACCGCGACCATCAGTGGTGTTCTTGAGAATTAACTGCATTTACATGCGGTACATTTCCAGTTGATTCGAAAAGACGACACATGTGATTAAGTCTATTTCCCCGAGGAAAATCTAGCGCTGACAACGAGAATTTTGTTTACAGATAAGCGTTTATTTTATCCGTAAAACAAAAATGATACACTGTATTGTTGTTTTCATTGTTACACAATGTACTTAAAAATGTCGAATTTGAGAGATAATTCTTTCCATTCTCTGTTTCGAATCCCTTCGCAGACTATCCTGTATGCTAACAAATATGTAGAACTTCTTACAACATACAGAAACCCTTAAATATGCTTTGAAGCATTTATCAGCGGTTCTATTTCCTTCTTTACCCGGTTGCCATTAGCTATTTGCAACTTTTGGCAATTCTCAAAACGCTGGAAACGCTCGACACTGCTCTAGCAACTGTCCGCACGCAAGTATAGACGACATTGACACAAGTGTCTAGACGGCGCCACTTTATCTAGACATAAAAGTGCCGGTGTGTCTATACGCCTTGATCTTGAGACATCATTGTGTTGAAATGAGCATTCCTATTCACGTGATCATCATACTTTCATTAATCTCGGAAGGTTGACAAGCCTGCTCTATCAAATTCGCTCGCTAACCGGTACAAACTAGTTCCTTAGTAAAATGCTCGAAACAATGAATACTGGATTGTTTTCAAGAATGAAAATTCAAATAAATTATTTTTACTTTGTGACACTTTCCTTCCCCAAACGTTGAATTACACGCGAAACTGTAAAATAAAGCAAATTGGCACTATAAACGCTTACAATACGTTAAATTTAACAAATGACGTTCGCATAGGTGCTAAGAACTGTAAATTTCGCATCGATCTTTATCCTCTTCTGTTGATTATCAACGTTGAACCATGATCAGATCAAATTAGTCTAAAAGCTGTAAAATGGAAGTTTTATTATACTCCCATAGGAGAGGCAGGCTTATTGTGCTTCCCTTTGTCCAGATACAGCATTGTTCTCCAAGCTTACCAGCTCGTTTCAATGTTTGCATGTGTTCTTTAGTCTTCCATTAATTCAAAAAGGAATCGTCCTTTCCTTTGTAAACTGGACAACTGAACAAGAGGTTTGGAGTACTTTCTTCACTTTGATTACACAATGGGGGTTTTCCAAACAGTCAGTAAACATTTTATGAAGTAAAACATGTCCAGTAGTAACATCACCCTCTCTCCTAAGTCTGACTCTATCCAAGATCAGTGTGTGTTGACTGATTTGTTGGGTAGATTTCACCACTTTCTTAGGCAAAGTCTGGGTAACTGTCTGTGCCTAGGATGCTTCTACAGTTATGGTCTTTTTTATCTTATTCCGACCTCAATCGTGAAGCTAAGATGTTCGAGTTGTAATAAAGATTTCACGGTTTCATTGAACTTAACGGCAGTAAGCCCTATTAACTTCACAAGGATACTGTTCCTACTATAACAACTAACCATCAACTGTTATTCTGGTTCCAAAAACGCTTTTATCTCAATATCCATTTGCGAATCAAGGAGCGGAGGTATAAAGGGATTGATAATGCGGAGAACTCAATTGTCATCATGATTGTAAGTTGTGGTCTTGTGCTGATTGTTGATTTGATTATTTATGGACGCTATTTAACATCTCAGGTCATTAGCGTCCCATTCAAAACAGGGCGTGAAACGGCCGACAAATTTTGCTCAGAGGTCTCTTCTTTCAGGCTTGAGGTTCTTTTACAAGCCGTAAATCTAAAACACGGGACCCGCGGCTTTACTTCCTTCCGAAGAAAGCCATATTTAGAATTTCGGGCCCAAAAATCCATCGATCCTGGCCGGGATTGAACCCCCGATCTTGGGTTTAGGGGAGGCAAGTATGGTTACCACTACACCACCAGCACTGACATGGTCTTGTGTGAGGCCTGGAGAGATGCATTCAATACGTGCAGAAGAGCCATAGCCGCTCTTGTATCGTCGACCGAATCTGGAAACGTACCTAGTCCCTGTACGATTACTTTTTTGGTATGCTCTATGACCTAGCATACAAAGGGGATCCTAGTTGACCCTCCTTTTAGACTGTTCAGGGACGCCACTCGCCTAGCCCTTGAATTAATACGCCTGGCCTGTTCCGGAGAATCGTTCCCGGCCCCTCCCCCGAAATGCTACCAAGGACGACAACTACTGTCGTGGCTCGATGAGTTTTAGTTCAGCCACTACGCTAACGGTGCCTTTGCCGCGGTTATCCATAGCGCCACCGAAGACCTAGGTCTTGAGCTTTAATCAATCGGTTTGGCAAATAAAATATCCAATTAATAATGAAAGAATCTCCTTTCATACCTCATGCACACAAACAGAAAAACCATGAATTCCTTTCTATTACATCAGGTAATGAGAAAGGCAGGATGTATTCCAGTAATCCCCATTGGTATTCTAGTAATTATAAGTAATACTAAATACAAAGTGATCTGCCGCCCAAGAAGATATGATTGCTTGAGCAGGACTGCAGATGCCAGTATTTCGCGTCATTCGGTGTCTTTTGTGTTTGAACAGCAGCTCCATATTTGGATTGGTTACATATGCAGCTGCTTGTGATGAGAGAATAGTATACCAACAGCCTTTCAATCCCTCGTACTGAATGATCAGTACCCATTTGGACTTTGTCATATTTTTGGGTATTAAGGTCGAGAGCTAGATGCTATCAAGTGACCAATACGGAATCGGTATGCTGGCGAAACGAGTCACAGTTTCAACTCCATCATGTTGATATGCTAGAGTATGGGACAAACAGATTAAATCGTTTGTTGGACTGCAGGTGTGAAGACTTTTGTAGGTCCATGGACAATATTTCAGACTCTGCAGCTCCCCAAGTAAAGTAATCCGTTCATTATTCTAGCGTATCCAGACATTCCGGCAAGTTATAATGTGCAAATCATCTAAAGAACATGACAATAAATTTACGGTTTCGCCACTCAGTCGCTCGATATACCTAAATGCTTGGGAGTTCCATGAGTAAATAATGTATAATTTTGCAAATGTGTTAATCAAGTACTGCTAATACAAAGCCAATTCAGTGCACATGCAAATTGGATATATAATGCAGCTCTAACTGAATTGGTCTTATTACCACAGCTGTTGGTTTGTGATAAAGCGAAATTCAAATTAGTATTCAGTTCATTTATTGCCGGACAGATAATCTAAATTCCAAAAGTTGTTTTCCTTTATTACCTTACCCATTTTACTGCTATTTAGCTCTAAATTGGATCGTTGGTAGATATTTGCATTTTATTATGTTGTTAAAAGTGGGCTATTCCCTAAGAGCAAAGATATAAGAATAAAGATGACAGAACTAATTGATCTGGTTATTATGACCTACTATTTGCTTCCCCTTCGTTGCCGAAGATGAGACCAGTTAATCACGAACTAAACATATTGCAAAGACGGTAATATTTACAAATGATGGTAATGAGGAGTATATATTTCGGACCAAGCATGTCTCTCTCTCCATGATTCTGCTTTGCGAAATGCAAAATTTTGGACCAGCAGTTTCGCCAAAATATTGTTTCTCACCATAGGACACTAGCATGTAAAGATCTGATTTAATGCCTCTTTGTAGGATTGTGTTTGTACGAACAAGCAAAATTAATTACAGTTCCAACAAGTAGGGTAAAATTAGAATCCCAATAGCATTAATTTGCTAAAATCGTTGGTAGGCATATTTTTTACCTAACATTTTGAGCAAAAAAAGAGAATTTGTAACTTTAAAAATTGTGAAAATATAAAACGATGACTCTTGTTTTGAACTTTCTACTTACTTTGTTCATTAAGTTAAATGTTACAAATAACTTTAAAAAGTCAACATATATTTTTACGTCGCACAGAACTGCAATAACAAACAATATAGAGTACTTTTGAAAGATTTTACTTCTGTTTTCACTAAACATTGGTTTGTAAAGCGAAATCTCCGCTTGTCATCACAGTAAGTTATTGTCACTGCAGATGAATCAGGGCTCATTTTCATCGAATGTTGCAGATTCATCTTTCAGAATGTCAACATCTTCAGAGTGTTGAGTAGCCATTGTTCCGATCCAGTAAAGCTAGTTTTGCATGTGCAAAAAAATGCCCAGCTTTACCGCGTGCAGCCTTAAACATTATTATTATTATTATTATTATTATTATTATTATTATTATTATTGTTGTTGTTGTTATTATCATCATTATCATCATCATCATCATCAATGCGTGCTAATTTGAAACAACTTTCATGACTGTGAAAGAATATTTTAAATATCTACAAAAATGGGAAAGTTGTGTATTGAAACATTTTGGTGTCATCACAGTTGGACGTTTAAATCAACTCCAGCCCTGGCGCCTTTTTGCTTTTAAGTTATTCACAAATGAGGCATTTAAATATCCTGCTGTTGCTGAATGTATTATTCTAATAATATGGCGAACCTGTTAAAAACTTAAGTAAATTTTCTAGTTTCTATTGCTGATTTTAAAAGTGAAAAGATGTGGTGGCAAAATAAATAAATGTATAATTATGTTGAAAGATAACCAAACAGGTAAAAGAGAAAGAAAACATTAATTTAAAGATAATAAATGTAACAAAAGTGCTACTGAAAACTGTACATTAGGACTGCAATTGTTATTGCATCAATCTGTAAGCCTGTTGCTAATTTTTTTCAAAAGTGTATTTTTCAAAACTGTTTTCATCATAACTTCTACGGGTTTCCAGATATTTGCATGAAACTTGTCATAGGCATTCTTCTTATTGAGATCAACAATCTCAATTCCAGTCTTTATCTCGTGTTAAATAGAAAACAAAATTTTAAATTATGTAATATGGAAAAAATGTATTTAAAATTCAAATTTCACAAAAAAGATTTTTTCCTATACCTGCACCATGCCTATTTTGTCTACTGATATTGAGTATGTAGATTCAGATGTTACTTTTATAATAAACAAAAAATTGTTCAGAAAAGTTCAATTTTTTAAAATATAAGTTTGCAAATGCTTTTTTGAAGCAAATATAACAGTGGATAATTTGAGAATTAATATTTCAACATTTCATAACTTATAGGAATACTTTTTATTTTATAAAAAAAAACACAGGTTTTTAAACATTAAGGTCACAAATATTTCAGCAGTTCTTACAGAAACTGAAACAGAAAATGTGAAAAACATATGCATTTTTAAGCGTCAAAGGCATATGTAACCCCTTGATTCAATTCAAAATGTTCACTAGTTGAATCATTACTGAGTATCATGCCAGTTTTATTTTATTTTTGTAATAATAATTATAAATCTAGCTTCGTATAATAAGCAAAGATCTCCGACATTCTGATGCTTTGAAAACGTGCTCTGGCATTTATAAAGGAAACTAGCAGAAGGGCTATTTCAGAAAACTGGGAGGAAAAAAAAAACTGCTAATACAGTAAAGGGAATAGACTGCAGAACAAAGAACATTTTACTTCAAAATCACTGTATTCCAAAGAAGAAATAAAAAAAATGCAGAATACAATAAAATATAACCAAAATATAAAAAATGGTCCATATATGATGACAAGTATAGACAGTCTTAACTAGAATATACTAAACAAAATTTATATTAAGTCTGTGATGAAAAGAAGGAAATGGAAAAAAAAGTTTAAACTCGGGCCTTACTCTTTAGAATTCAAATGCACTTCAAGGTCCCAATGCATTGAACAAAGAGTAAAAGTATCAAGTAGTCAGGTTATAAACTGTATTTTTACTACAAAATAGGTTTCACTAATTGTTATATTTTAGGGAATGTATTCTGCCACTATCACTTAAAATTTCGCTATGTTACAAAATAGATAATTACACGCGCAGAATATGATAAATATACTTTCGTTAGACAGCTGTACGTGCTGTTAATTCTGGAGAAATATAGATTAAAAGTGTGAAAGGCAAATGCATGGAAGTGAAACTTCCGCAGTGCAATTGCCGGCATACTACCAAGCCTTATTCCACAGCTCTAAGATTTTCCGTATTGCATTTGCCTGTTTATTATATCACATGCAAGTATTGTCTTGATTTCAGAAAATCATTCGTCAAAATTAAAGATGCTGTTATCTAATTATGCCACTTTTAAATCATAAACTGCAATTCGCTAGATTCCAAGAATGCCATAGACTGCTATTGCCATCTGATAACCGAAACTGTCACAACTCCACCTGCCAAATCCGTTTGAAAGTCGGAATGCATGCTTCCCTGAGTCTTGAACTTTAACTTCTCTTTTACCCAAAGCATATTGTGGCATATACATTGGGGGCTGGTTTACATAGAAACGAATATTAGCACAGTCAGAGGAAGCAATTAGTAATTTATAAAGAACGAATTTAGTCACTGTATTGGTGGTTGATAGTGTTCCCATTTAAAAGAAGTATTGATACAATTGGAATCAAGAGTCATAGAACCAACCATCAAACATCACACCGTCTCTCGCTCTGAGGAACCAGTCGATAAAACGTAGACGTTGTACATAGGTACGCAGTAATTGTATCAAACTTTTTGATATTTTGAAATGTTGCAATGAACTTCATATGACAAGAGATTTGATTAAACAAACCTCCTCTCACAAGCATAGCCAAGGAATAATCCCTGTTAGGTGAAATCTGTAGGGTTACGTTCCCATATTACGGTGTCCTAGAAGAAGATATTTGTAGGCATCTTTTGGTGGAGGCGCCGGATATTTTATACATCGTTACCATATTGAATCTACTTATTATACGAGTATATAAGAGTATGCCTACGACAAACATGTCATAAAAAGCGCTAATGCTGTCGATACTAATTACATACTCTCCAATCAAAGAGGGAACTGGGGAAAGTGTTTCATTTACTTTCTCCTGCCATTAATTTCCGTCAAATGCGCCACCATCGTAACTATTGTGAAACAATAAATTAACGGCATAGACGCCAATGGTTAGTAAATAAAATCATTCCGATGCCAGCTTCGTGGTTCACTTTTATAACGCAAATGCAGAAATGGATTTTCTTTTGGCCAACAACTGGGTCTTGGCCCTGAGAATGCACGATAATTAGTTTAAGTTTTCCTGTGCACCGTCATAAGTCATGTCATGGTAAATGTTTTTTTTTTTTTTTTTCTCCCGCTAACAAAAGGGACAACGAAAATTCTAAGATATAGGAATGAAAGTGTATGCAATATATTTTCGAACGAAGTCACCAGATTATGTATGTGAGTTTAGCTGCGGGTCACGCATGCCCCAAAGTTCAGTTTGAGAGCTGGAGTGGTCTGGAATGGAGGTCACGAAGACTAAACAACGTGCGTATTTCTCCGCAACAGAAAAGCATGAGAATGCCACACAGAACTGCGGGAAGTACTGTGTGCGCGTGCCCTATCCTATCGAACAGTGGCCTTCAAACTGGGTTGAATGCGACTGCCGATCTGCCTCCACAGAGAGCATTCCGTGTCCGCGGACAAGGATGTACAATTGATGGTGACAGAACAGCGCTTTCGCGATAATAGGTGCTGAACACGTGGAATTAGAACAGCAAATGAGACTTCCGGCAGAAACAGCACACGGCATTTTACGGGAGGACCTGAACATGTTGAATATGTGTACAAAGTGGATGCTACATCAATTAAGTGAGGTACAGAAGTGAACTCGCTTAGAAACATGTCGCATCAATCTGGTGAGATTTCAGGAAGAAGAGGATGCCATGTTGAATCACATCATTGCAATTGATGAAGCGTGGGCAAGGGCGTACGAACCGGAACTCAGGCGACAGTCCAGTGAATGCTGTCACCCTGGATCACCACGCAAACATAAATTCCGCCAAACTCCTAACACATGGTCATTCCGGCGTATGACAGTCAAGTATGTGTCATCCTGTACGTTAGGGGACCACAGTGAATGCCCAGTATTACAGGTCTTTTTGGTGTCACAATTCAAACGGCCAGAACTTTAGAACAACGCCATTATTCTCCATGATAACGCGACAGCTGTCTACCACGCCACTGTTCGATAAGGCAGGGGACGCTCACCCACTGCTTCTCGTAGTTCTGTGTGACATTTTCCTATATAGGCAGCGAAGAAATGCTGTTTTCACATGCGCACATTGTTCACTCTACTTGACCTCCATTTCCGATTACTGGTGCTCATTAACCGAACTTCTGGGCGAGCTGAGACACGCAGCTCTGCTCACATCTACCATGTGGTGACCTCATTCGAAAGTTTTTTTTTTTTATTGATTTATTTAAGGACGCTCTCTAACATCTCATGTCATCAGCGTCCCATTCAACTCAGGGCGTCAAACGGCCGACAAATTTTGCTCAGAGGCCTCTCTTTCAGGCTTGAGGTTCTTTTTCGTGCCGTAAATATATGACACGGGACCCACGGTTTTACTTACCTTCCGAAGGAAGCCTATATTTATGATTTTTACGCCCGAAAAAATCCATCGGTCCTGGCCGGGTTCGAACCCGCGATGTTGCGTTTAGGAGGATGGTATTCATTCAAAAGTACATTCCATACACTTTTAATCGTATATCTTAGATTTTTCGTGTTTTACGCGACGGAAAAAAAGTGGCCATGACACATGACTTATCCCTCGTATATGCATCATTGTTCACATATACTCCTGAGTGAACAATCTATAGAAGACGTTATAAGTGCAAATGGAACAATTCCTTCACCATAATTCTGATGCGAATTAGGATACATGACGTCAGAGGGAGTTATGTTGCCATTTACATTGCAATGGTAGGCATAGTTTAGGGTCAGCTGCAATGTATGGTTGATGCTAAGGCGATTTCGCGTTCATGGTAGCAAATGTTCCATTACTAATAATACGCCGTAATGGTATGCTGAGTTTGAACCTGCAACGATAGTTTTGCAGCACTTCAGGTATCTCTCTTGGATATATCATTAACAAATCACAATAAAATAAGTCTAAAACTATTCAAACAGTGAAGAAAAAGGGAGAGGATAATAAGACATCTAAGCATTATGATACTTTTCTGCCAATAATTGTTATATCCATAGGGGACAGATGTTTATATAATATAATGCATAGCAGCATATTTAAGGAAAGATAGTCGTTCTATATTTTCATCCTCTTCAGAAGCGGACTGCCAGGTATACATTACTGTATAACGATTTGTAAATAAACAAAACATCTGCCATAGGCACGTCTTCATTCCATCAAAGGATCACACAAAATGCAAGGTTTGGTCTTGTCCTTTGAAATTAAGTATGCTGAATGATCTTTTCGTCCACCTTCTAAAAATAAAAAGCATTAAAGTAGTATCGCCAAAAATGTGCTTCGACGTTTAAATGTGAATGACCTGGATGATTACTTAAGACAGTAAGTCCATAAACCTTCCCGGAACCAGTTCTAAAGCGAATGACCGTAAACGTCGACCAGGACAATTTTATAATTATCCGAATTCTTCAAACGTACGCCCTGAAGACTTTGTTTGACAGGTTCTCAAAATACCGCAGTTACAAAAGTTAATGTATAAACAAGTTTACGGCCACTTTCTCTAAACTAAACATCAAATATGGGAAGTCAATCAAATTACTCTGAAGCATGAATGTCAAAATGCATTGTAGTTTCTAAGGTTCAAAACGAAACCTTCTAGGATTCTTCTATATGCTCATAGTTTGTATTAAACAAATAATTACGGACTAAGAAATCTAGTTCTGGCTCCAAAAAGTTCAAATGCTACTCCCTTGGTCTTTTCTTAAGAGGGGAGGCAAGGATTTGAATTCCCTACATCGAAATGTAGGTTGTCCCATTAGTTAAATATTACATTATGGTTTGTTCAGATTCTCTTTTACAGCTATTGCTCAAAATGACCTCCTTCAGCTAAGCATACTGCACTACCTTCTGATGAACATTTACATGTATATACCAAATTGTTTGTTGTAGATTTCTTTAAAGGCTTCGGTGATAAATTGAAGTAGATGATGAGTTTATTGGTCGCTTAAGAGTAGCCTTCTTCTCCAAAAATTCCCCACAAGGAAAATCAAGCAGCAGCACAGCTTTTCCCAACATTTCATGGTAATTTTCTCTGTGATGAGAATGTTATTGCAGAGAATCTTGCTCCAAATGTTCAGCTCCTTCTGCATTACTAAAAAAGGGATTATTAATTGTCTGCTAATACTGGATTCATTCATTCGACCAAATAAATAACTTCCAAAACTCAAGGTCTGTTTCATTACGAATAATAAACTACCACAAAATTCAATGCGCTGAATCTATATCATCTTCGTCAAAAACCCGTAACACTTTCAATCTATTAGGTTTCAGTTTTAACTCTAAACATCCTTGTTCAACTGCTTCTAATCCCAAATTCATGTGTCATTCATATCGATTTGTGGTGTGAACATTCAGTCATTATCTGAATATTTTCATCAGTATGTACTTCTAGGTCGCTCTGATCGAGCAAGTTTTGTAATGAACCTACTTCCTCAATCCTTTTGTTCAACTTCCAGATGCATTGCCTGGTGCCGACAAAAACTTCTCTCACTACTGTATATACCCATCGTATTTATATTCATTTTGTAACATCAAAAGCGTTCCTAACTAAAATTTCGACTAATTATAAAGAAATTACACCGTGTAAATATGAAGTTGTTTTTACCTGCAACAATGGGGCAAAGGAACGTATGTAATTTAATAAAACAGCTGAAACAATAACAAATTGCAATGCTCGCTGCGCAAAATAAATGTTACTTTGCCGCCGCATTTCGGTTAACTGACTTCTGGGACACTTGTATAAATAAAATAGTTCTCTAGTTACATTGGGGTATGCTGGCGTTGTACATAACACATTAAAATAAAGTTGCTTAACAGCATACGGTATAAATATGGCGGCAAAATGTTTTATACACAAACTCAGACTTATGAATGTTTAGTAGAATTCAACAGTACCCCCCTCTAAAATCGTTGAATTTAATAAGACATGGAGAGGAAATTTTTTGAACTTGATTATCGCTGAAAAATGACCAAATCTGACCCCGAGGGGCTTTTCAATAGGTATTATAATGGAGCATTAAGCGAGTTAGCTCAGGCGGTAAATTTGGGAGGTCCCAGGTTCAAATCCTGCGAACGACTAACTTCACTGAGCATAGTAATATTCTGCTACGGACTAACCTTCCATTTTCACACCTGTGTCAATTTTAAATGGGACCTAATTTTTAAAATAACTACAGAGCGAGATATAGATAAAAGACTCCGGTATTGTTTTTTGTATCTTCACCTCAACTAGAAATAAGTGTTATCTATGTTTTTATTGCAACGAAACTTCATTACATTTTTAGAAATAATTAACGGCATCATGAATTTTACATTAAAAAGAAAACATTATTAATCTATTTTTTTAAATTTACTTTCGAACACGAATTTGGTTGTGGGAAAGCATTGTTACGATATACCTCAGTGCATAAATGAATTCTTATCCTATTGGCTACAATTTCAAACACGTGGTATGACACTTTCATTTATAAATTTGCACAGAATTGTCAAAAACAGCAGTTAGCAAAATGTATTAGCGCTTATTTCAATATCGAAATATTCATAACTAAGCGCTTTTGTGGATGGTAAATTTATGTTACGTCGCGTTTCTGCTGTTTATTGAATGCCACAAAACTCTTGTTAATTCGTTGAGACAAAAGAAAGCACATGCACAGATTGTTCTAATTTCATTATCAAGCGAAAGATTACTGGTTTCGGTTAGGTTATGAAGTGACTTAAGATCCCTTTTAAATTTGAACACAGGGTAGAACCTTCGCTTTGAATGGACAGCATGGTGAGTCAAAATTCTTCAAATCGCTGTAAAAGGCACCTTCCCTCTACTACCTGCAGAGAGATATATGTAAATAGGGTTCGTTGCCGCCAAGCAATACTCCATGCTCAGTTGTGCTATTGAAGATTGCTTGGAACTTCTCGGTGTCAAACTCAAGAGTTCTAGTTATAATATATGCTGGAGTGTATGACTTTAAAAAAAAGTGAATGTTTCTTTATTTTATCAACAAGAAAACAGACACTAAATGTGCAAAAATATTTAAAGAAGAGCATTTTTTATAATTGATGGATGAAATTTCGTCCACAACTTTAGCAAACTCATTCCTTTCATTTACACCATCAGTTTTTTTTTTTTGGGGGGGGAGTAAATCATTGAAACTGTGAGTAGAAAATTAACTTTAGTGCGTGAACTAATATTGCTGCTTTCTCCAGCAATATTTTGCCACGATATCACGACCTTTTGGAAACGTATTTTACAGCAAAACATAGGAAGACTGTCATTTTGAATCTTTAAATATTTCCTCCCTTTGTTTAATTCTATAATGTTCTTAAAAAAACGGAAGGGGGCATAACACATTTATGAAAACGTAATTGCAAAACTCATGATTGAAGCACTTGCTTGTTGAAACTCCTATATTTATATTCGTTTTGTAAAAGAACCCTGTCCACATTTGTATTAAATGTATTTTGCCATTGTATAGGTAGAATTGTCCACTGGTTTAATTTGCTTCGTTTTAAGAACACACTAACGCACAGATTCAATGGAAAAGTTCTGTGGGAGCCAACTGCTCCAATGCAGGAAATAACTTCCTTTCACAAATCAGCAAACAATACGTGACAGTGCCCTTGATTCCCCTCGTCATGTTCGTCTTATTTTAACGCTAATGTAAAGTTTTAATGAACCGTGTAACTTGAGCGAAATGAGACTCAACTGTTTTTGGAGTTTTCAATACGTGGACGGGATAATAATTAGCTTTCGCACTAGGGGCAGTGAGAGGGCAGCACTGAAAATAAGTAATCTTTTGTTTTATCAGTTATTGTTGAAAGGAAGCTCGTTTCTTGTATGTTTAAAAGTTGAACGTCGCGCTATTAAATGTTTTTTTTTTTATTTAAAAGGCTTGAGGGTGCAAACATTTTTGAAGAGATAAAGAATGTACTGGGGAAAGTGCTCCGTCATATGCTTCAGTAAAAAATTGAGCGACAGCTCAAACGCGACAGGACGAGCACATAAGATGAACACACTCTGGACGCCCAAGAACTATCATGATATAGTGCTGGCAGACCGAAGACTCAAACTGAACGAAGTCGCCTTTATGGTAAACAGTTCGAAGGAACATCTAGGCATGAAAAAACTTTCAGCAAGATGGGTGCCGTTTCTGCTTACATCTGCCCAAAAAGTCTTCAAGTTTCCCAAGAGTGGAACGTTTCAACCGAACTTCTGCGTCGCTTCATCTCCACTGAGGAAATCTGTGTTCATTACTACACCCCCAGAGACAAAAGGTAATCGAAACAGCAGAAGAACTCGGTTTTCCAGCAGTTCCAAAGAAAGCGATGACAACAAAGTCATCAGGCAAAGCAACAGTATCAGTTATCTGGCATCCGATGATACATTGTCTTCAAAATACTATGCTTACCCCCTGGAACTATTAATATTAGAAGAGACCAGGTTTAGCGCCTAAGAAGTAGTTCAATTTCCACCAGGATAATGTACGTCCACAAACTGGAGTTAATGCAAGGGCTAAGACTTGCTTATTCGCCGGATTTGGTTCCCTCCGACTTCCATTTATTTTTTAAGCTCAAACCTTTCTTGGGAAAATGGAAATTTTCTACTGAGGAAGAAATCAAATCTGCCGTGGATGCTTATTTTGCAGATATCTAGGAAAACGTCTTTCCTGGTGGTATCAAGGCAATATAAAATACTTGGGTACTGTCGAGAGACTATGATCAGGTGGTGTTACAGTCATTTTGCCTTTATTCTTCACTTAATGGTAAAATTATATAAAAATATGCATCTTACGCACTCATTTATTTGTTTATTTATTAAGAATTATAAGTACGGTGTAATCATAACTGTGAAAAGTATGATTGCAAAGCGCGTTATAAGTTTTCCGAGCACGATTTGGACCAAATCCTTGAGATTTATATCTGGAGTAAGGGAAATGAAACCGAGTTCAAAACTAACCCATCCCCTCAAAGGTGTGCAACTTAACATTTATTAGGAAACAACTTCCACTTCTTAATGCGAACTACAATCGAAAATGCTTTACTAAAGTGCGAAAAAGTTGAGTGCAATAATGGTGGGTATTTTCAGCATCTCTTTTTCTAAAACAGGTAAGTTAAGTAAATACTTAAGTGATGCTGTTCATATATTGTGAACAAACATTTTACTTTCGATTAAATTTTACTGACCCGTAACTCGCAACTAGCGAGTGTACACGAAAGCGCGCAAATGCTTGTATGTTTCTCCTTCAATTTAATAAAAGTGAACGCTTTTACTGGAGGTATCTGTAATGCACAGAAACAAACAAACAAACACGAATATGAAATATTTTACAGGAGCAGTAGATCCATGTTAATATTTCAATGACTAATTTAACGCTATCATACTTAAAACTACAACTATTTCGTATTAGGCAAAGCTCTAATCCTTTAAGCAATTCCGCTCCGCTTTAAAGGAGGGCAAATCGTTAAGTTGCAAAATTATGTGCGGTACTGTATATTTGAATGAGGCATTGGAGGATATTATCAATACATGACAGTAATAGTCCGGTAGCAACTAGTAACATTCGACACGAGGCAATCGATGTTTACAATAGCGAAATAGAAGTTGCAAGATGATGGCGCCTCTGAGTGACTGTATAACGCTCGAGCAGCGCTCCTTCGTGGATTTTTGTGGTTATCAAAGAATATTCATTAAGAAAGGCTGGGAAGCTCGTATTACCTGTCACGTCAAGCTGTTTATAACTGGATGCAGAAGTTCTCTGAAGGGCGGAAACTTATAAAAGATGAACACTGCGTTTGCCAGTCAAAGTTGAAGACTTGATGCAAGCAGAGAGAAGGGTAAGTATAAACACCAAAACCGCTGCTATTGGCTGTTCGTACGGCATGGCCTATGACAGTTTAAGTTTTCACAAAGTCTGTGCACTATGGGTGCCACGCATGCTCACCCCACAACACAAAATGCAAACAATGGACCTGGCATTACACAATCTCCATTGTTACCACAATGAACACGAAATGCTAGCACAGGTAATGAGTCTTGGGTTCACATTGCCAGCCTGAGACAAGGCGTGCATCAATGCAGTAGAAACATCCTCCGCCGCCTGCGCAAAAAAAAAAAAAAAAATGTTTAAAGTGACACCATTCGCTGTGAAAGCGATATTCACAGTCTTCTGGGATTATGATGGCTACAGCTCACCGCATTCCAGTCTGAAATAAAGGCTCCTACTGTAACATCCTCAGGAAACTTCGCAAGACCATTCAACGGAAGCGACCTAGACTCCTCATTAAAGGTATGTTGCTCAAGCATGACAAAGCGCGTCCTCACACTGCCAACAAGAGAAATGAGCTGTTGCGAAATTTCAAGTGGGAAGTCCTGGAGCTTTCTATGTGTAGCCCCGACCTTGTTCAAAGCGACTTCCATTTATTCGGCCATTTTAAACATATTTCGGAAGAACATTTTCTGGATGATGAAGCTGAAGAAAGGGATGTCAGTATTTGGTTCGACAGCAACCTAAAGAATTTTATGCTGTTGAATTTCAGGTACTTGTGAAACGATGTGACGAGTGCCCGAATGTACAGAGAGTTGTTTAAGTTCTATATCCATTTGTAACTTATTTAATGAATCACCCTCATTTTAAGTAAAGTGTAAGATTTAAAATAATAATAAATGGAAAATCGGTCCTTTAGCAAGCATGTGTTAATAGCTATTATTTTTAACAAGTAATGTTTTAAAAAAAGGAGAAAAGGTTAATACGTCAAACCTCGATTCATGATACTACATTCAGGTGTTTTTCCCAGAGTGATCGTCAATTGTTAGAAACACGTTGCAAGTCCCCCTAAGTCTTCCTATTTAAGCGGTAAGCATTTATTCTCACTTTGCTCATCATCCCTGCATTGCCATTATGTTTCTTTGCTGGAGGAAGAATTTGAAGCTTATGACAAACACTAGAGCCGTGTACGGGAGGTGGCATGAGTAAATAAGGACCGGAGTGCGTGATGAACGGGCAAAATTAGAGTTTCACAGCACAAGATGAAACTTCGCATGGCCGCAGGAATAATGCGATGCATATTAGTTCATACAGTTTAGCAGAATGAAACGAGCACACGGCAGAAACAAAAAAGAGTGGCAGACGAGCTCTGCGGCAGTTTTCGCTTTTTTTTTATTTACCTCAGTGTGCACAGAAAAATAGCGAAACACACACCCCTGCTTATTTGCAGTACGAGCATTGTGAATAGGGCGATTTTTCCAATGTGCCAGATGACTGCCTGCCAAAGGCCTTTATAGGAAATAAGAGACACGTCTGCATTTAATTATTAAATACGGTTGCATGACTCTAAAAGGAAATGTTTTCTATTTCTGTTTAGTTGGCTTGCCAACTTTACTAATTTAAGGACACAACGATTTTATACATAAATATTCTAAACTTGTGCAAACAAAATATTTTATTCTTCTTTCTTTTCCTTTTCTCTCTAAGCAAACTTCATACTAAAATATGTTTAAAAAATGTAAATGTACTATCCTGATTATATTTGTGGTTCTGCTTTTTAGTCATTTGCTTGCTATTTTCTTTTACGTGCACGCAGAAGCGAAAATGGAATATCATTAACCATTGAAGAAAAAGTTAAATTTATTGGTACACAAAATTGTGAAGGCTATTGGTCCGCAAACACAAGTGTTAACATTTTGAGTTTATCCCCTTTTTTTAATAAAAAATGTGTTTAAACATGTTATTTTTTTCACAAAATTTATTATTTTCAAATTGAATTCCTAGACCTCGCTACACAATCACTTTTGTGTTAGCAGACATGCATAAGTAGCAGCTAGAAGAACATATAAGACTTATACTATACTACAGGCAGGGAACCCTGAAAGCACTATTTGCTCCTTATACAAAAACGAAGATCGTTAAGGCTATCTTGAAGCCTTGAAGAGACACGAGCTTGCAATAAGGTTACCTTAGCATGGGTACCTGGTCACTCTGGTGTACATGACTATGAACAGGCAGATATTACTACATCAGGCTCAAAGTTTCAATTAGCTTTAGGCATCGCTAAATTGACAACGAGAAAAAGTCTGCTAGATTGGGCTAGAAGACAGCAAAATCAGAAACATGGTAAGTTTATGACGTACTGTTATCCAAAACTGAACAGGAAGCAAATAAGAAACACGGTGGATATAATGACTGGTCATAGGAACTTTAAGAAGAAGTTATACACTGTGGAAATCATTAAAGAGGCTCCCAAAGTAAAAGTATGTGATTAGAATGTGAGACTGCAACATGTGTCATATTATTGGGAAGACACAATCTGTTTGAGAATCCAGACGCCATGGAAATTAACGGAGAAAAACCAGTTGAAAGACTTCTGAAACTGCTAAAAGATCAGCTATTTTAAGCAAGTAGTGCTACTTCCTTATGGGTTGGATTGGGTGCTACCCTCCCTTTCATAACTTCTGACTTCAATCTAATTGATAAAACCTAAAATATAACAAGGTTTTAAAGTACAGTTTTTTTTTCTGCCTATAGTTACATTCATTGAATAAAACATGATTCTTCGGTCTCCATCTGAAATGTATTCGTACCACGTGCATTTGTTGACACTTTGCGCCTTTTTTCGACAGAAACTAGCTCCACTTTAGGAACGCAAGTGACAGAAGCTTCGTGCAATGCGTCTTCAACCTCCAGTGGCTTTCTCGACGTTCTTAAATCCTTTCATCCACTTTATCGCCATTCTTCCTAGCCTTAGTATCTCGAGTTGCACTTCAGGCGATGTAACAACACTTCAACAAAGATCTCATTCGGAAAGGAAAGGAAAAGAGGATGACAAAAATTCTGTTTTTAGACGCCCGGAGTAACTTCACTATTAGCCCTGTTCTCGGGAGACATCCATCTACATGCAAGCAAGGACTCGGAAATAATGCAAGTGCTTCAGAACAGTGATGACCTTGAAATACAATGCACGTCAAATCGATCCTTTTTGCAAATGCAAACAGTGAGTAAATTATTTAAGAGTATATGCTTTTGTCAAGGGAATAAAACACTATATAAAATTAGAAATGATTAAAAGTTTTCTCCAGAACAAAATATTCTTTGAGGAATTCAGCCCGTTCTTATTTAAAAATGCATACCTTCTTTTGAGTTCTTCCTTCGGCAGTCACTCCAAAGTGTGTGTGTGTGTGTGTGTGTGCGTGCGCGCGCGCGTGAGCTAATGGTTTAATATACAACTATTGAAATTAATAAGATTAATAATGGGGTTATTTTTATCCGTAAAATTCTGTGACCCCCTTGGTTTGCATAAACGAGGAATGTGTGTATTTAAATTTTTTTTTTTTACGTAGAAACTGCAGAAAGTTACTCCTTACGGTAGATAAGAGTTTATTACTGATCCTACATTTCAAAACGAGTGCGTTAATGACACTTTCGTAAGAGTTAAGAACACTACCGTGTGACCAGTGATGCTTTCCTCCGCAGTGTGGGGTTTTTCCTATGGACGAGCCCACTCGTTTGCCACTCCATGGAGGGGGGTAGCAAGCCTGCTTGCTTACTTGTTGACCGTCACAGTTGTAGCGCAGCTGTTCCTGAGCGAGTGTTGTGTTGTTCTTTTCTTTATTTGACAGTATACATAACTTCGTCTGTTTACAACGGCACAGCGTGTGTATATGTACGAATCACGCGTGTTAACTCAATGGTGAAAGAATCATAGGACTTTTTTGAGCATATAGTTGATTCTATTACTTGTGTGAATATCATACTAACTTCTTTTTTCAAAGAATTGGCCGTGATCATGCATTTTTTCAACTCTGCCACTGTTCACATGCAGAGCAATTTACAATATGTTTTCACAAGTCAAGAGTTATTATAGGAATTTGTGCCTCGGTACCCCGATTAACAGCCTGGAGTAAATTAAAAAGCGTCGTTTATAAGACAAATCCATACACCTTGCAAAAACTCAAAGATAATATTCGTCAGGAATTGTCCGGATTTCTCAAAATTAACTACAGCGAGTGATGCCAAAAATGTGTGGAGAATGAAGGCGGGCGGTTTAAAGCCCACGTTTGATAATTTGGTCAGCAATAAGTCTCTTAAATTAGTTTGTGTACTGTTGTATGGTTGGTTTATTTTATTGGTTTACCCTTCCGCTAATAAACGAGACGCGGCTGGCCGGCTACGAGTGGCGCTTTAGGTAAATTACTCCGCGGGAAAACAGAACTGATCGAACGGTATTTTGCTTCATATTATGCAGAATTGTTTTATTTTTATTAAATATTGTAATGTATTCTGAAGGTATACGTAGACATTATATTCATTATAGAACACATAATTCCGCCCATTCAACAAACAGTTTAAAGCAACCGATATACTGTTGGAGGGAGTTTATTAGTATCATCATCATCATCATCATCATCATCATCATCATCATCATTGTACGGTTACAAATGAAATATTGGATAAATATAATGAAACTATAGGTGCTATGTTACATTTGGTAAACTTTTTATCCCACAGTTTTACAGTTTGAATTGTAATAAACGTATTAGGGGCCGATACTTAAACTAGCGTTGTTGCAGTCCAAGAATGCCCACTGTTGGTGTTCCACAGTAAGGTTGAAGTAGTGATTGATTACGTAAATCCGATAGATGTTATTGAAGACCGCCTCCGTAGCGTTTGCGACTAGTAATCCAGAGACACTGGGTTCGATAACCGGTCAGCTCAAGCTGCCTGAATAAATTTTTAAGAAATATTTTTATCTTACCCTGAGAAGATGAATGCGATCACTTTAAGGTGCCAAGGACAGAGCTCATTTGCACCATTATTAATTCAATTCAGATTTACACCTACAGCATTTATGTTCAATCTACAAAGGTCGCGAGAACAAGACAGTCGAAGCAATACACAAACATATGTTGAACTTGAAGACATGATAACACTCTAGGGCCCCCCATTCCATACCCCCCCCCCAAGCCAGTAAAATAGACTCGTTCACCACAAACGCAGGCATAGCAATCTTAATGTCCATAAGGCAATTGAGGCAATTATTTTATGCAATTGTATTAGATTTTCCGTAAAAGTGGAGTCCGGAATATAATTCCAATAGCGTAAAGTTCCATTTCTTGTACCGAAATAAATGACATTCGACATAGTATGTAACAAAATAGGTTTTAAAGAAGCTGGACAATGCTCCCTTACCTAATGAGGTCCTTCGTCCTTAACCCATTCTCCAAGGACACTTTCTTCACGTTCACAGAAATTATGATCATTCACTGCATTGCTGCCACGTATGTTTGTTTGGTGACCACTTTTTCACAGCAATTCTTCCCCCGTTTCACACTAAGTTCCGAGAAAATATTGCGGCACAATTAAGTCCGGATATAGAAATTTTAGCAACGAACATATATATGTAAATTTACATATTCATTTACATATATACGTAAATGAATGTAAAATTATATAAAGTAGTAGAAAAGCGCTCTATAGTAAAAAAACGTCTACTTTCGTTATAGAATACAAAAATTGAGCCAGTAGCATGATTGGATAATTCTTTATAGCAGAAGGAAAAAAAAAAAGTGCATGCTTTTCTCATTTATCAAGCGCAGCTTGCAAGACATATATATGCACTTATAATCAATTTACATTGGCAGGCAAGAAGCTAAATAGCAACCCTCCTTCAAATGTTACTTTTGAGGACAATACACACTTTTGGAAATCCTACAGCTACTTTCAACACAACTTTAAAACTTAAGAGTTTTATTATTTTTTGTAAAAATTTTAAAGTTTGAAAAATGCTGCAAAATCTCTAATCTTTTTAATATTTAATGTAACTTGAATTACAAACACAGGTGTTTTTAATTCTTGGAGACAGAACAAAATGATAGTTCTTTTTTATAACATGGTCATCATAATATTAGTTTCCTATACAATAAGGAAAACAACTTTTAAAATGGACGAGACTGTCTAAAGCTGTTTGAAGATAAGATGTAATGTTGTATTTTATTTTCCTGTATTGTAGAAAATTCTCTGATAATATAAAAGGGTAGTTGGCATTTTTGGTATTCAAGCGATGTTTTTTATTAGCATTGTTGAGTGTAAGAAAGTTCTGTGTACAATTTACACAATGACCACAATAGTTTCGAGCGGTGATGAAAGATTACATCGCTGTTTGGATTACTAATTCTATTTAATTTTGCTTTTCGCGTAATTAGCAAGAGTTTGACGAGTGATAGTTATAATTCGGCCGATTATTGATTTGCAGTGTCTGGTTGTTCTTTTTCATTCATATCAGCTCATTTTGTCTCCTTTTATGTTTATCCATTTATTGACAGTGAAAGTTTCAAATGCAATAGCTTCTGCTTTTATTTAACATTTTAGTGCCTAATATTAATGTATAATACTCGAATGACCGCCAAGAGTTTAGTGGTAGCGTTTGTGACACTAATCCGGAGCCCCTGGGTTCCAATCCCGGTTAATTCAAACTGACTGGGCAAGGTTACTTTCGGAGTTTTTCCTCACCCTGAGAAGGTGAAAGCCAGATAGCTTTAAGGCGCCAAGGACTCCGAGCTCAATTGTGCCATCATAATTCCTTTAATTTCATCCATACCTACAGATTTACACCTTCAGTATTCAGGTCAATCATGCAATCAAAGCGACAATAAATAAAACATAAAATCAAATTAATTAATTAATTAAAAATGCTGGACTTCGATTTACAAATTCTGTACAAACGACTAAGTATTCGCAGAAATTCCAGCCTAAATATATAGAGATAGTTCAGCAGGAACACTTTATTAAATAATGCTCTATAAAACTGTCTCTTCGTTTTCTTCACCATTGTTGACGAGTACTTTTTTCTTCTTTTTGCAACTAGGTTTCTAAGCTTTCATTTTTTTAACGACAACACCAAAGAAGTTATTCTAAATCTTGATAGCAAATGTGTTCCTAATTAATTTCGGCAGCCTAATTACGGAATTGTCACTCATTTTTTTCTATCACGTACAATTCTTGAGATACATGTGAGATCATATATGCAAAATATATTCCCAATACGTTCTTATCTGCCAACAATTTTTGGATGTAAAATCGCTATGTTTTTGTTCACTCGTCTTGAGTGCTTTGGTACATGAGGTTTGTTAAATGCTCGCTGTACGTAATAATATTAATAGATATTGTAATAAAGAAAACCGCATTTTACGGTGTGTGATTTGCAGATATACTATCGTACTTGGCATAGAGGAAGGTTACACAAAGCACAGCTGCTTTGTCTGTCTATGGGGCTCTGGCGATAATGCAAACATTTCAAAAAGAGATATTGGGAAAAACGTGTTATATTGAGGCATATGGGGGCTTAATAATTAAAATACTAACAATGAGATCCATCATTATTGTAACAGTAAAGTATTCTTGAATCAACAATCGCGAGCTAGTGGCATGTGTAAAAATGCAGAAAAGGTAAGCTCTGTGCATACGTATGGCTGCAATAGTCTTGAAGTAATTTCTGTATTTTAGTTGTGCTAATGATTACTCGTGCTGCGTCATGCAGATGGCTTTCCAAATAAAAATTACTCACGTTTTTCCTTACGTGGTCACTCATTTAAACAATATGACCTATGCAAAAGCTAATCACAGCCTGCAGATGGAAGATGCCTAACATGTTTTGTAAACGTCATTACTGTAGGAGTAACAAAGAAACTAAGCGGAATATGCCTTTCATGTTAAAAATTACAGACGAATGTCTCATATCAGTTGGTGATCGCAATTTCGAATCATGTGATCAGGAATATCAAAGAACACTGTAAATATTTACCTCTCAACCCTGTGAGCATTCATATGAATATAATAAAAGAGTGGGAAGGTGTATTAGTGATTGGTTTGGCTTCTTCAGCTGAGAGCGCTGTAACCATTTTGCGAACTTTAAGATTATATCGAATATCATTCAATATGACGAACTTAGAGGAAATGATAGTTTTCCTTCGCACATTAATACAGACTTGGGATTGGCAGAACTTAAAAGTCTTGTGTATCTAAAAACTTGCTCATTTACTTGCCGAGTTATCACATAATAAATACTTTTCTCAATTTAGGAGCTGCTAAAGTATAAAACTCGTAATTAACGTACTCCAGGCAGGTTAAACTTTCACTCCTGTATTCAGACATTTTTCTGTATTTACATCGCGTTGGCTGTCGTTTCTTTGGTAATTCATAGTTCACTTTTTCTAAACGAATCGTGCGAAATAGTTTTGCTGTTTACAACAATTAGTACATATGTGGATGATGGAAAGTGAAAATTTAAACTGAAATGGAAGCTTTCGCATGCATTGGTGTAAAATCTTTATAGTCCACCAAGAATGACAATTGCGCTGATTCGTCTGTATAATTATCAGAGCCCGGAAGTTTAGGAATTTATTTTGGTTAAAATAAGCAGGTGAAAAAACACTTAAAATACTGAAAATATGCAGAAAATATAATTATAATAGCAATCTATTAAAAGCAAAACTAGAGTAATATCACTCATTAATGAAAATTGGTATTTAAAATACTTAATAATTTCTTTATCACACATTTAAAGTACTTAGCTTACTTTTCTTAGTTACAAGCAACAAGATGTTTTTTTAAGGTATCGACTGTCATAGTCAGTCACTTGTCAGAGAGGACAATTTTCATCTAGGTGAAAGAACTTTCTACTTCCACTGAAATGGTTGAGGCACATATAAAACAAGCTATTTAGCAAGGACTCACACCAATTACAACAGAATATTCACCCTTCATATGCTGATCAAGACAAAGTAAAGTAGCTTTGAATAGTTCTGGCGAATGAGAAAAAGATGCGATGTAGTTTCTGCTAGAGTTTATATTCTGTTTATGCGTTTATAGGGGAATACCCATTTTACTTCCTACATATTGTAGAAACGGTTTATTGCACAGCTGTACCGCTTATGTTTTTCTCTGGCAATTGTTTGCTGCATTTATACAGCTGAGAAGTTACCCCCACCACAAATTTCCCAGAATTGCCTCACGCAGGTGGTTACAAGGTCATTCGCCAGGACTATTCAAAAGTAGAGTACTTCCCTCATCCACTTTCCTAGTATTTGTATGCCCGTGATAACTGTGCATTTCTTCCACTAATGAAGTTTCTGCGTTTAAATTTAAAGAGTTTAAGTGAATGGTCGAAGAGAACGTTTTTGACTGCCTAAAAATAAATAAATGCTTAACAAGATCCTCAACAAATATTTTTTGTTAGATGAACACGACATTTAACTATTATAACTTTTTTTTTTTCCCACTTCGATACATTGAAATCCTGCTTTTTAAAATGCCTATATAATCGTAGACAAAAAACTATAACGATCCAAAACAGACAAAAAAAAAATGTTTTGAACCTTAAAATAGGCAACAAAAACCAAAATAAGCAGAAAAATGTAAAATAAAAACTGGCCCTGCAGACCCCAAATGTACGGAAACATGTTCATTTCTATCTGATTCTTAAATATATCCACCTAAGCAGAAAAGGCATTTTGCTCCAGGCTCTGATAATTGTCTACCAGATAATCTGCATTGTTTTTTTCCATGTTCATGCTTAGGTTTACTTTCGTGAAAGTAAAAAGAAATGAATAAATGCTAAATACAATGTATTTTAAATTCCTTAACATACAAACACTAAACAACGTACTTTTGATTACCTAGTATAGAGTTTATTATGTACAGTTCACAATTAAATGTTTGCACGGCTAAAGCTAACAACACAACGCTTTCTCCTCTACCTCTCTTTCCTCTCATTCGTTATGTTTGCCTGAATGTTTTCAGTTAAGTCTTTACTAGTTGCTATGGAGGTTCGTCAGCAAGATCTCTACGTGGAAACGAGTTTTGCATGAAACCTCTAAGCGACTCCACAGTGACCACTACCTACCAGGATGTAATTCATTACATTAAAAGATAAAAAATGGAAAGAAGTGACTCAACAATCCAAACAGTAAACCCAACGACGTAAGAGGAAATTTACTAGTGCTCTGCCTCGAATGGAAACTTCAACAACAAACAAACTGCAACCACGAGACAAAGCATAATCGCCTGCTTATTTCTGTTACCCAGAGATAAACCTCAACCTGTGAATCAAGTCCAGCATATCATTACTGAAAATCGGCAATATGAGGAACATAAAAAAACGTGCGATGCTCTAGAGATCCACCAACAGCCCTCAATGATTATGAACATAATTTATTAACACAAACACCGCTATATAGACAACTGTGATCTTTAACTAGTGCTGTGAACACTACAACTTTAACACAATGATTATGAACATTGCCAAGAAATTTTCAATGTACAATCCTTATGTACCAAATTATACAGCTTCAGTGTTCCAGCCCCTCACTCAATCGCGTTAAGACCAGACGTTAAAAAACCACTTCTTACATACATACAAATGTTCTATATTCTCCAATGGCATTGTATATTCAGCTCAAGATTCAGAAATATATCGGCTTTAGTACATCATCACTGAGGCGTTACAGTTCAAAACAACTTAATCTCCCAGGTGTTCCTTAGGACCCAACACATTCTGACAACGTGACGGATATTCCTACTTTGTTTTCCTATTTGATGCAAGACAGCCCTGGAATACTTTATTTGAAAACACTGACGGCTACATTTTCCAGAATATAGAAGCTTTCGAGAAACTCGAAAGAGTAAGTTTGTAAAGTGATATATTCAAACGTATTTTATAATAAAAGAATATTTCCTTTGGTGTCCAAAAATATTTATAAAAATGACAATAATGTGTTCCTTCTGCAATTTTTCAAACAATGAAGTAATTTGTGGTGCGTTCATGTAAACGTATATTTATCAAAACTATTTTCGTTGTTCGTATTTAAGATTTAATTTACCATTCCATCTATTAAAAATTTTATCTTGAAAAAGACATCTTTTAATTTTTAAAACATATAGGATCTAAAATGCGGATAATGTTAATTTAAAATTATACTTTCAATAATATGGAAATATAACCAATAAGTAACATTTATTTTAAGAATTTACTATCTACATGTTTGATTTGTTAAACTTTGAAATCTTTTCAAAACAAGTGTTTTGCAGTATGATACAATCAGAAATAATATCCGACCAGCTAGCTATACGATTAGCAGCTAATATAATTGCTTTTATTAACCTTTATTAATATTGAACAAATTTCCTTTCAATAAAGGCAATGAAGCAATTAAAGAATATAAATGAAAAAAAACCTCTTCTTCCAACTACCTCCAAATTAAATCAAGGTCAAGAAGAGTTTAATTTGCCTATCCATGGGAGATTTGACGACGAATGATACATGAGATGAAATTATAAATTTGGAAAGCATTTTAATTATTATTATTATTATTTTATTTGGAAAGGAAGCGTCCCAGTTCTAAATTAAGGGCACCAATTCAGCATTTACCATTGATGAGGATTGAAAATCTGCAAAAACCTTCAATCAGGGAATTTTATCGGGATATGAACACCACACCTTTTGCTCAAGACCCCCTGCTTTAAGGCCCTCAACCATCCCAATTTTGTTCACCTCAAATGATTTGACTTAGACAAATCTCATTCAGTGAGCGAATTTGATTCGAAGCGTCATGATTAAAAAAAAAATTCACTTCGTGTGTTTAGGCACCCTTACTATACACACCTTATTGTAAAATTAAACAGACTTATAACTTTATCTTAAAATATTTCAATTTGCTGTTTCCGACATTTAAAATTAGCAGTCTACAGGATAAATTTATCTCAGACAGACTGTCGATAAAATGTGACTTTTATCGTCTAGTGGCGATATTGCCGAGTTTTGATTCCCATCTGCTGTTCAAGCCAAAAGGAACTAAAAGCTTTCAAGTTCCACTTTCATTCTGGCAGTTCCGATATGTGAAACCTCGCTTCTTAGTTCTCCCCCATCTTTTTCTCCATGCCGTTTCCTACTGCCCTTTGTTCTGCTATTGCTCAATGCTCTTGGAAAACTCTTCTTCCTTACCCCACATTCTTTATTCTCTGATTATTTTACTTTGCCTTATCTTGTTCTTCGTTCTTCTGTATCCCATTTTCTTTTACTTCCTTTTATCATTCTGTACTCTTTTCGCCTTCTATTGCATTTTTATTTTACTCTCTTAAAGAAGTTCATATATTTTTTCTTTTCTTTTCTAATATTTTTTTTTCTACCTTTCAAAGGCTATGAACCCTGTCTGCCCTCTTCTATAGTTGCAAAACTTCTAAATACATTTATTTTAATTAGAGTCAAACTTCTAAAAGCTCCAATTTTGTAAGCGATCTCTCCCGTCCTCTATTAAGGTATAATCAGCTTCCATCTAATGAGCGTAAAAATATTTCATAGAGAGAATTAATCTTTATACATTTTATTATGCTATATTACAAAACTGATCATACGTTTGCCTTTATCTCTTGGAGCGTGAACACTGTAAATGTCAAAGAATAGCAAGATGACTAACCAAGAGGGTTACAGAGTGGTTTACATAGAACTAACACATTTCTTTTCTTCTTTATTTCAATATGACTGATGCTAGTCAGAACTTCTTATACCTCAAATGTAGAGTATGTTAGGGAGATTATTAACCTCTAAAGAAAACGTTGAAAATGTCCTCCCTCCTGCATAAGACATAACTCAACAAGCTGTGTTACTGGCAGCTCGTTGGAGGACTGTGTTGTCAATACCATTAATCTCCTGTGTAATGTTGCACTTTAAATCGTCCAATGTCTGGGGGCGTGAGATGTAAATACTCTCTTTTAAGTAACCCCATAGGAAGAAGTCCGGTGTGTCAATCAGGAGATCTCGGAGGTCACAGGTTCTTGCATATTATCCGGTCGTCAAAGAAACTTTCAATTAGCGCCATGGGTTGGTTTGATGTATGGTATGTAGCACCATCTTGTTGAAAATATCCATGACCCAGCTCTACATTGCTCCGTTGCTCAAAAAACTCCATGAAAATCCGGCGGTACTCTGCAGTGCCCACAGTCTGCCTTTCCTATTCCCCCCAAAAATAAATAAAAAACCACACACATACTCCCCACTATTCTCTGTGAGAATATTGCGCACCAAACCTCGATTTAACTTGAACCATGTGATGTACAGTATGACAGGATTTTGCAGTGCACACCTAAAACCAACGGCAATACTTGGCTGTTTTATCCTTATTTGTTTCTGCAACTGTAGCCCTATATGGTTTTAGGTTTGCACTTTCTGCAACTCTCTGACACATTTGAGTAGGTGTACCCGTCTCCTGCAACAAACGTCTTAATGACTTACGAGGTGGCCGCTCCAATCATGCCGGACATCCACAACAACAGATGAGTCATGTTTGCCTTTTTCACTCACCAGAGAGTCTGTTGTTTCTAGTGTGTTTACCAGTACCAGTATTGTGTTTCTTCGGAGGGATTGCAAACAGTAAATTCTCTCTGGTATGCCCTTTGAGTAACTAACTGAATACGTAATTGCTTCAAAAGAATAGCCGTTAATTAAATGTGTGCTGCATTTTCATACCGACTAGAACAAAACATCGAAAAAACTGCCAAACAAAAGTCAACAATAAAGAATAAACATCTATACATCTGGTGACAGGGAATCAAAATACCCAAATATCCTGCTTAATTTAACGTTAAACTTGGGACATTAGGTGAATTTGCAGTAGAATAAATAAAGAAATGTATTAGCTCTATATAAATCACTGTACAGACAGAACTAAGTAAATTGGATTTATATATATAATATAAATATAGAAGAAACAATTTCTCAAAGAATGGGATAGAACAATTTTTCTATCTTACATCCTAACATTCGCCATTAAAATTTGTCTAGATACACTAATCTAATAATAGTTATGGCTGCTGTCTAAAAGGCGCGGGTTCGATTCCCGGGACCTGCTTAGGAATATTCTAAGTTAAGGAGGTCTGGAACGGGGCCCACCCAGCTCGTGAAGACACTTCGGGAGCTTCCTGATAGAGAGGTGGCGTTCTTCGAGCTAGAAAGCCGCATGAGGACGAACGGCGGGGTGTCTGTGCTGTCACAAGGAGATGAGAGGACGCAACCGTCGTTGCGGTAGCCTTGGTCTGCCTTAGGGTTGATCAGCCGGCAGGAGAAATTATTGCACTATATAACACTGTAAGGCTTAAATGCTCATTAGTACTGCATGTAAACCATAAACAATTGCCCTTTGCGGCGAATAAGAGAGAGCTTTTAATTTTGACATTTTCCAAAACAAAAAGAGAAGTGAAAAAAATTAGTTTGGCGTGGAAGAAGTTCTAGAACCTAAAGTTTTTCTTGCTAGATAACTTCTAAAAGAAAACAACCAGGAGGGAAGCAGTAGAGTTGTGTGCTCTTCCAGTCCTTCTCTACGGTTGTCAAACATGGTCAACAATGCCGAACTAAGAAAGAGAAACTACAGGAAAACTTCGTACAATCAGACGGGAGCTCAAATGTGGGGAGAACATGTGGCAAGGATGAAAACAGAAAAACGGACCTATGCAGGGGACCCATGGATAGCTAGAGGAGCGGAACGCTCAAAATACTGTTGTCAGATCTGTTCAAGAGGTTAGGACTTTAAAGGTTAGACAGGCAAAGTTGGAATCAATAGAACACATATGTATATTTGTACTCATGTGAATGTAAGGAAAAGATTGAAGTGACGAGGTTGCTAATGAAAGAGAATTTAAATAATAATAATAATAATAATAATAATAATAATAATAATAACAATAATAATAATAATAATATAATAATAATAATAATAATAATAATACATATAAGTTTTTCGATTTAAGTGAACAGAATGTATAATTAGGCAGCATATGTGCTCATGTTACTTCACCAAATGAGGCAGAGCATCCCTGCAACCTGTAGAAGACCTTTGCCCTATTGCATTTTATAGCTTATTCTTCTGTTAAAGCGCCGAATAGAAGATAAGTATATTGAACCCACCAACCATATCAAATAAGTTATTTTGTAAGTCAAATGCTTAAAAAGTAAGCCGTAGGCCAGATTAAAGTAGCGTGTACTTTAGGGCTTTACGGATAAAGTTTAGGTTAGTTTCTACATTTCTTCCATCATAGCATGATAGTTATGTTACAAGCTGGTGCTGTAGTTTAGTTTTTTTATCTCAAGATTATTATTTATTTATTTTTTTAATTAGCTTAGTGCTTATCGCAAAAGTATGGCATTATAAAGGACGTGATATGGTTTTCGAAAATGATGGGCAGTGTTTCCAGGAAAGTATAATTTAAGGAAATTTGTTTGAAAGTTGTGTTTTGTTACAGTTCTCACATATATTTACTGTTGTTTCTGAACTTCCTTACAATGTTGAATAACTGGTTGGGTTGGGAGCGAGGGATTATGAATGTGTGCGTTGTTTAATTTAGTTATGTCTTATTAGAAACTGAACAATTTACCCCAGTTTACAGAAAATTACAACGTAATTTCTTCTAACCGCTCGATCTACAATGTTATCTAACACTTCTTTAGTTAAATCTCGCTAAACACTAGATATCTTTCTTGAAACATTCTTTAAACAGAATTACTACATTTGGTCTTTTAAAAATTACATTCATACAGCTCAAGGAATCTGCATGTGGTCCTTGCTCGAGAATACATACGTTAATGTGTTCTTGGAACTGATAATGCTGCGTTAATTCCAGTACATGCGCCGATAGTGACCCTGCATGTGCGGTCCGGATTAGCATCACTCACCCAATATTCAGGCACAGTGTGATCTTCACTCCTGAACAATGAAAAGTTACATCTCTCCCCAAAATGGGTATGCATTTCAGATATTTTTGATTATTATTTTATATCTAACTGTGTAGGCTTAACCTAAAATGTACACTTTGATTAATATAGCTTTATGATTGGCGTTCCAAGTAGTGGTGATCTATATTGCCACAAATGAACCCGGTGCCCCTGAATAGGTATTTAAAACAAGAAAAAGTTTCAGAATTAATAACAACTAAAAGAAAAAATAATATGATGTGATGACGGGATATAGCTAAACACACCACACCATTACTCGCTTGTTAGTTTCTAATGAAATCTGCTTTCGTCACTACTACAAAGTAAAGTTCGTCCAGTGTTTGTTTTTTCTCCTCGCCCCCCTTGTGTTTAACTGCTGAGACTTCACAGGCGGTGACGCGGATGACTAGAGATGAAACAATTCCTCCGTAAACTAGATATCAGCGTATTGGTTGACGCGAGCATTGCACGTGAAGCCGGGCAGGGGGGTGGGTTCAGAACCGGTAACAGCAACAGTGCCGAAAGCGAGCGAGTCGATTCATAACCTGTAGCGCAGTACTATTAAGGTGAAACACGCAAAATCACGCATTTCGAAATTGAATTTACTGGGGAAGGAAGGACTATATATATTAATCTCTGCGTCGACAGCAGAACGAATCGCAGCGACAGCCATACAACCGAAGCGAGGGGCATGTTTAAGTTAGAGGAGATAAGCGCATTATCTTCAAACACTTGCCGCATTTTCACCGAAACCGTTCCTATATTAGCTAAGATAATATGAATGCTCCAATTTTTCGAACAGATGGTTTGAGGATAGTCTTACGACGAATTTACCAGCTATCACAAGACGGATGAACGCATATACAGCTATTGAGAATGGTGATCAAAGAAACGTCCTATTTGCACTTCTCTTCATTGAACGGACTTTACTCTCCTTTGGTTTTGACGTCGAGTCCCCCATTACTCTCGAGATGTGCGATAGTTAGGATCTGTTCGCTTTGGTAGTGAGAGGCGGGATGCGTCAGTTTTTTACACCACTCTTCACATAGTTAACAGCTGTCTGCTATTCTTCACACGTTTCTCCTCTTTCGTGACTAAGAACTGTTACGTAATAATCTCATCCTTGGCATGTAAAACACGGTCTTATTCTAATCAAAATATAGTTGTAATCTCAAAGAAATGTTGATGAAAAGCTGTGGACTCTACACAAGTTAAGACGAACCACAGCATGACATATGATGTCATTAGAAGTAAAAGAACCGTACCAGATAAGTACAGCGATTAGTTGCTCGTTTTGTTAGCTTTCTGTTTACTTTTCTGTAAAACCAACTGGAGAAAAAAGCAAAGTACGGCAAAGCAGGTTTGTTACAAACACTTAAGTAAGAAGTGCATTGTGCTAGAAATGATGTTTAAAAAAACAGTGGTGGTCTAAAAGTATTTTGTTACTCATACCAATTAAATGATCTCCTTTCTCTACCCCTCCATAAAAAAAAATCACCTGCATCATTATAGCGTTGGATTGACGTGTTTTGTATTTCACGAGTTTGTACCTCGGTTCAAAATTTCCTATGAAATATTAGAAACGTAATTACGCATGATAAGACTGCGTAAACAATATTTATTTATAAATAATGTATTATCCGCTTTAGCTAACTTTATCGCTGATCGCGAATTCCTAGTGTAGTTAACAAGAATACATAGTGGGCAGGGGTCATAGTAATATCACAATGTAATAAAATTATTTAAAAAATAAGTGAGTTATGAAACCGCAATCAACTGCTTGTTTCAATGAACGGATTTTTTCGCAGCGATGTAGGCAACTAGTTCACCACCGGTAAAATAAGCTCAAAGTGGTAACATTTGCTGCACCGCAGGGCTAACTTGTGGCTTGACCTGCTGGGACAGAGCGCCTAAATTTACAGAGTCGCCCAGTTTTCTATAACCCCGGGGTAAGTGAACTCATCAATGTTGCGCATGCACACGGTCAGTCTGTATGAATGAATGGTGTTTAACGTTTACTACCTGAGGCACCACAGGCGATAGACACTGATGATACATGAGATGAAATAATATATTAGGAAAGGATTTATTTTAAGGAAGGAAACGTTCCAGGCCTAAGTTTAGGGCACCTCCCCGGCATTTGCCAGTTATGAGGACTGAGGAAAACCTGGAAAAAACCTCAGTCAGGGAGGACGGTCCTGGCGGTATTCGAACCCAGACCTTCCGCTCATGAGTCCGTGCCTTAACAACCTCCGCACCCGTGGCGGTACGGTCACTCTGTTTTTGTAATATTCCCACAATGGCAAAGGTAATTGAGCCTTCCTGCAATATATGTCATATTGCCAACTCCATCTTCAGGATTTTTTTTTTAAAGTTTATTCCATCAGGGTTTTTTTTTAATTTATTATTTTAATTCTACATTTCCAATAGAGTAACGATACGTCATCACCATGTTTTGGGAATAACACTTATTTTTTAAACTGCAGGTTGTTTACTAGGTTATTCCCTTATGGTTAAGGATCATGTGTTTGCGTTGTGGCGAGTCCCCTAGCTGTACGGAACAATAGTCCTTTGGCCTGGACTCGAGAGTCCGTGTGAAAACTTTCACACCGATGAACGCAATTGACATTCCAAACTCATTGTTTAGACCGGATAAATTATACTTACAACCGAAAGACTAGAACATTAAAATCAACTGCATTGCTTGCAAAACAATGAGCAGAAGCGATTCTTTATTCTTTTAATGCTAACAATACGTTTTTTTAATGTATGTAAAGATAGGGAGCAAAATATACTAATTTTATTAATATTTTCATTTGTACTCCGGTAAGAAAATGATGTTCATTAGTAACCTTATTTTACAGTAAACAAGGCGTTAGTTCTTTAAATTCTTATTTAAATATTAATTTGTCTTTTCTTACTGTTTAATTATGTCAAAAGCACCAACCCTCATTGGCAGGCGGGGGAAAAAAATTAACGATACAAATTAGTTTGTTGTTTAAAATAATAATTTATTCTTATACATTTAAAAATCTCGGGATCTCATTTAGAGTGGCACATGAAGTAAGATGCGTGATAGCGTTGACGCATTTGGAGTTCATGAACACACATATCGTAAACTTCGGTGTGTCAACGCTTCATCATGACATGAATACGCGCGAGTCAATTAAATTCATTTGCTTGTCTCTTGACATTGTTCATTGTAGAGAATTGAGAATAGTTTTCAATGTGTTCTTTAACACAGTACGCTATTCAAGGCTATACATTTATTGGCACGTTTCTTGCCATATTTTATTACATTTCCTTGGTAACATCATGTTGTGCCAGGTGCTCGACAAGCGCGAACAACTTTAGCCAATCATGGGAAAATGACGCGAAAGGATATAGCTATACTTATATTTGGAGTAAAGTTAAAAGAAACTAGGCTAGTTATTATGTTTTTTTTTTTATTTTCTAATTGAGACTTTCACTAATTCTTGAAGCGAAAGAAAAGAAAACACATCTTGATTTCTGTTACAATTACTCTTATTCAAAAAAGCCGGTAGCTTAAAAAAGAATGCTAGAAAATACTGTATGTATTGATAAAATTATTTTCATTTTTGTTAAAATACATTTAAACTTAAAGAACCCCTAGTAAGGTAGACATACTTGATATACGTTAAAAATTAAAATAATACAAGTATTTTGCTCAGTATTTACGCGAATGTAATGCACACATTTTGTCCAAATGTAGTGTTCAAAATTGTGGTGCGCATTAGATTCGAATCCAAATCCGTTCCGTAGTTCGCCGGTAACTTAAATCACATGTAAAATTTATTACCCCATAATATATTGCTGCAATTGTAGACTTCGTTTCATTTATTGTTGGCCTATTATTGCATAGAGCATTTGAATAGTAGGTTGTCACGAAATGGAGGTCAAACAGTGAAGAACATTTTATGATGCCACTTTCAAGCGTAAAGTAATTCTTTATGCTGGAAAAAATATTAATAGAAAGGGCAAGAGAATAGTTCAATGTAGCTGAGAGTAACGTTCGCTTGTGGCGGCAACACAAATTGGCATTATTTGCAACTACAGCTAGTAGGAAGAAATTTACTGGTCCTCGCAAAGGAAGACGTTCTGATATTGAAGAAAACGTTTTGGAGTTCGCACATGAAAGGTGAAAGAATGAACAACTTGTGACTAATGACATCATAAGAAATCACTTTTCTTCTTTGACCTCCTGGCCACAGCATGAGTGATGGATTTCGTCCTACGTGCTCCAAGATGTAATAATAGTCCACTTAAATAAATAAATTCTATGTTCTGGTCGATTTATTAAGCGGAAGCGCTTATCTCTAAGACGCCATACAAAAGAATAAGCAAAAAAAAAAAAAAATTTTTTTTTTATGATTTTAAGTTTGCAATTTGGGAGGCGCATTATGTTCGACGGCGCATTAGTTTTGCGTAAATTTTGCATAAAGGGACTTTTCGCTTTCCGATCTCGAGATCACAGAACACGACACGACAGCAAACGTAACATCCTTTTTAATAGTATCGTTCCTAGCCCTTCTTTTACTCTTTTGAATTGTACCACAAATAAGTTTTTGTTTTACTTTCATGTTTACTTTTATTTATGGTAAATGACCAAATAAGAGCCGGGGGCCCCGAAACGTCCTGGAGAGAACAAGGAAAAAAACTTACTTCAAAATAAAAGCAGTCTCAACATATGTTAATGCAGCTCGGCATTCATCATGTGTGCTTAAGTTGAGAAAAATGCGCAAAATGTGCAAAATATCTTTACAGGAATTTGTAGTCAGAAGAGCCCAGAAAGCCGGCCGAAGCGCCGCAGGTTAATAAGCGAGCTCCCTCAGTGTCCTTGACTGATATCTAGTCCAATTAATGTAGGGAGCAGTACATGCCTATTTGGAGTCTGCGTAAAGAAATCAAGTATAATGTTAGAAAATAACATTCCCAGAAGTTTGGAGGGAGGTGGAGGGGGAGGGGAAGTAGGTTACACAAGCATGGGAGTATCACACAAATAACACTGAAAAATGTGAAAAAAGTATGCGAGAAGACTTGAGCATTCACAAGCCACAATGCAGTAACTCTTGAAAAAAGTTATAATGATCTTAAGGTCGAATTCAAGTATATGCTTCAGATTTCAGCATAACTAAGGAATTCTTCGAAAAGTAGAATCCAAAAAAGAATACAAATCCACTCTTATGAATAAAATTGTAAAATATGGGTAAAACAACAAAACTAAGGACTTCGTTTGGATTTGAAGCAGTAGAACTTTTATATCAGACAATTTAATTTGGAATTGAAACAAGCGCATATACTTGATCAAGTATATGTGCAGAATGAGTCCGAAACATTCATTTTCTTACTGGGGAGAGATGCCTCAGGAGCCCAAGCTAAGCTAAGACCGTGCGCTCTCCATTACTTGAAACTGATCAATCAAATTTAAGTAAGCGTCGATTATTCCAACAAACTACGATATGCTACAGTTGTTAATCTAATCTAGAAATTGAGTGCATAACATTCAAAGGTTTCTGCTAGACAGTGCTGCAATTAAGATGCACGTTTTCTTCCCTGATACATTTCCTTTTTGACAATCAGTCTTGCTGTCGAGTGTGGGCACAAATTGTAAAACTTCTTTTGATTTCGTTTAATAAGAGAGTGGATTTTCTTGCCTTTTATACACTTCCTATGGAAATTTCACGCTCTCCTTGTACACCGTTTATATATTATTTTGTGTCTATTATTAATACATTATGATGCCTAGTGGTGTGTATACGAGGGGCGTTCTAAAAACACACGATTAAAGATACAACTTGCAAATCAATGCATTTAGTCAAATGACTTTCCAACTTTTCAATAACATCAGTACAATAAGATTTGTCAACTGTGAACAATAAGCGTGTCTGGGCTTCAACCTCATGTGGATCTTTGTCCTCCCAGCATTTCTTTGGGTTTAGGAACAAAAAGTAACCGCTGGGAGCTAAATCCGGCGAATATGGCGGATGTGGAAGCACTTGGAAGCGAAGATCACGCAGTTTTGCAGCAACAATTTCAGACGAACATAAAGACGCATTATCGTGATGAAAGAGAACTTGCTTTTTCGCAAGGTGTGGATATTTAGCCTGAAAAGCATCTTTCAACTGGTCCAGTAGTGCAGCGTGATACCCCCCGAGGATGGTTCTCCCCTTCGGAGACAATATACGAGCAACACACCATGAGAATTCCAGAAAACCGAAGGATGACTTTTCCTGCAGATAGAACGTTTTTGCTTTCTTTGGTGCAGTTTCATCTGTTGCCACCCACTGGTTGGACTGCTTCTTCTCTGACATGTAGTGATAGAGCCATGTTTCATCTACCGTTATGAAACGTCGGAGAAACTCGCTAGAATTGTCTTTAAACAATCTTAACACTTGCGAAATATTCATTCGAATGCTTTTTGGTCCATTATCAACAAGCGCGGCACCCATCGAACTGAAAGCTTTCTCAAACTCAAAACTTCGTGTAAAATGTAGTGGACAAGGGCTATTGAGATCTTTGGAATGTCAGCCAAATCACGACTTTCAATCGGCGATCAATGGCACGGTATTGTGAATTTTTGTTACAATGTTGTCGGTCGTTGCAGTTTTGGGACGCCCTGATCATCTTGAATGGACCGCGCTTAAATTCAGCAGCCCACCTTTTAACCGACGAAATCGAAGGGGAACAATCCCTTATGTATTTCTGTTGGGGCTAAACCCTTTAAAATTTTATCACAGCTAGTATTTCAGTTTTAGCAATTTGGTAGAAAATGTTAACACTAGCTTGATTGCACGACCGCCACAAACAGATGACTTCACTTACGCGTCTGAAATTTTACAGTGCGCCACCTGAAGGATGATACTTAACTATCATAGTAATTTGACCATCGTCACGATCTCATGCCCAGAACGTTTAGAGCATTTTTACTTGAGTTTCTCATACTGGAAATTTTGTTCGCCTTTATCTTATGATGAAAAAAGAGCAGTAGCTTATAATGACGACAGTGCATTGGTTTGAACGAAGTCCTGCAGTCTAATTTGAATATTTAGACGTTTCGGATCACAGCTTGCTTTAGATTGAGGTTGGAGTGTATAGATGCACCTTGGCACTTGAAACACAAGTGCCCTTGCTACTTCTTCAATCTTAATTTTGTAGTTTTAGATCTAGAGCTTCTGTGAACTCTAGAATTTTCTAAAGGATTGCATCCTAATAGAGACGCTGGTCTTTCCAGAGTTTCACACTCTATTATATGTGTTTTGCAGTTTCATCAGATCAAAGGACACATGATTTCCGTTTATAGAGTCCCATCGCCAGTAGGTGTTTTTCCTGAATGGTCAATGTCTAGTAATCATTCTAATAATTTTGACAATCAACATTCTATTGCACTTTCAAAAATGAGTCCACTCTCCAATTGTCCATATTTCTGATTAAAAATACGTAAAAAGTCGAATGAAAGTTTTTTGATGAGCTGCAGCCACAGTTCAATAGTTATTCGTGCTTATCTTCTTCTACCCGTGTTTACGGTGCTTCGCAGTCATAAGACTTTGGTAGCACATAACTAACCTAATTATTTCGAATGCCTTAGAATCTTCGCTGTAAAAGACGCACTTTTCTCTTGTCAGATGCAACCGCATGCCATTGTTGTTTGTAAAAAACTATTTCGTTGCCGTTAACATGCCCCATATTACCCACCGTTGATAACAGCATTACGACATCTCTTCTACTTAGCTCTGTCGGTTTCTGTAAACTTAACTTTCAATTTGGCACAAAACAAGGCAAAAAATCACTTCAAGGTCCGCTCTCGTAACGTTTAATTGCCAGCGCCGTAACGCAGGCGGAACCTTGCTTCAATGACGTGTAGTCATAAAAGTGGGTTAACTTACGCAAGGTCACACAACACGTATGCCGCTGTTCTTGTTAGTACGAATGTTTCGAGCCCTAACTTCATCGGCTGTGATTTGCTTAGTCAAATCTGTTGGGGCAGGAATAATTTAAAGGAAGCTTTATACATATGTATTAGAAAAACTGATGGCCTGACGATGAAAGCAATCATGCAATTTACTCAATTTATCAATCGCTATATAAATATATTTTATGCAAATTAGTTATTGAAGCTCATAAACGCTTCTCTGGGTGTAGACAGGTCTTTAAAGTCTGGATATTTATAAATGTATGCCAGTTCCTTCCCAATTTTTTCATTGATTTGCTAATGAATTCAGCTATGATAAGACAATTAGGTCGACAAAGTAAGCGAGATAGATGGAAGATCTTATAGTTAAAACAAACTGAAAGTGGCTTACAAAGAGGCGGATACATAAAACTCTCAAATTAGAAGAGACAAACAAAATGTAAATACATCCAATACCAATAGAAAGACTGAGCGAATATTATAAGAAACTAATAAATGTATAATATAACACAGAGATAGTCTGTTGATAACGAAACTGAATTAACCGAATTGGAAGAAAAATTAGAAAAATCGTGGAATAGGAAGAGGAGAGTGAATTGATAACCATACAACTGTTGAATAAATCTAAATAGATGAAAATATACCGGAAGCGTGGAAGATAACCATTATAATAAATATACATAAGATAATAAATGACACATGTCAAAACTGTAGAGGAATATAACACTATAATTCCAGCATGGAAATTAATGGTAAACTTACGGAACAGGCTTAGTAAATATATGGAACCATTTCTTGATGAAAAATGTGGGGTTCGTAAAAGGGGGTTCACGTGTGATTCAATCTGTACTCTAAAACAAATCATGAAATAAGGATGGAATTCGGCTGTATAATACTGATTATAGAATATGAAAAAACGATGATTGAGTGAACAGAAACAAATTTACCGAAATCTTAGAAACCAGCCAAGTTGACAAAGTCATAATCAACGCAATCAAAAGCATTATACAATGATATGTTTATATTAATTAGAAAAAATAAGCTAGAAATAAATCAAATAAAAGCAAATTTGGGATTATGACAAATCCTCCTATTTCACACACACACACACACATATACATATTCTTAAAGCATTAGAGTATTTAGAAATAGAACAACAACCTCTCATTCTAAAAAAAAAAAAAAAAAAAACCATTACACCTGCATCAAGACATACAACAAGAATGAAGGCAACGAAAGAGTGGACAACCTGTCAAAACGAGCAGTCGGGAACACAGACCTTACAGTGAGCTAGTGAGCCAGCCAGCGCTGTCTTAAGTGAACTTCAGTCAATAAGTGTAAATAAACGGGAAAACTAATGATACAATACTGCAAACGTGTTGTGACAAAAAACATTCCTATCCAGTGTGAAGGATAGACTGAAGTTAAACTTACAGTTAAAGAGAGAAATAACAACACACGGGAAAATAAACTTCTATTACTTCCGTATTAAAATAAAAGCACATCGTGTACGTGCGGAAAGATCGAACAACCGACACATCACTTATTATTTGAATATGCGAAACTAGAAAGAGAAATACAACTATTCAGGAGCAATATAGAAATAGAAGTTCAATAAAATACTAATACAGGTTTATGCACAGGGGCTAATATCGTATTTTTAGTTAATAGATTTTAGGGTAACATAGACGAAAACACACAGCAGTTACATGCAGATTATGGAGAATATAAAACGTTAATGTGTGGAATAAATTAAAACAAGCAAACCAAAAGATACAAAACAACAATTGAATAAGAGTGAACACAGGAGTAAATTTATGCGCATACAACCGTTAAAGGTTGTAATAGTGCATATGGTATTACTATTTTTGTAATGGAACATATTGTAAATTTATTAAAAAAAAAAAAAAAAAAAAGCACAACATTATGAAATTGTGGAAAATGCAAAATTCAAAAGGAGTTAATATCGGCAACAATAAACAACCAGGAACTTTAATATACGCCAACAATCAAGTCCTACTAATATCTGACATGGAAGATGTCAGATTACATAGTTGACAATTGACGAGAGAAAATGTAAAAACAAAAGCTACTTTGCAAAACTACTAATGCTGACTTGTTCTACGTTCTGGAATTGCAATTATGCATGTTTTCTCATTGCCTCGTCCCTTGGGCCTCTAAATGGCCTGGCTTCAATTAGCCGGCTGAGTTTCCCTTCTGGAAACATTGTTTTTTTTTAATCTGAAAAACCGTATTTAAAAGTATTGTTATAATCGTCAATTTCTGTTACATAATTTCGAAGTGTAGCCTAACTGGAATAATTTCAGTATATACGTGCAATTCTAAGCAAATTAACGAAACCCGCTATATTTCATTTTGAAATGTTGATACCAAAGTGCAACTTAACAAATGGAAGAGAAATATTTCTTACTTGAGTGTATGATAAAGTTGATTTTTTCCCCAGTTGTTCAGAAGAACTTGACGATTTTATTTTATAGGTAAGTGGCGGTTCATTATTAGAATGTTAAGCTTATATTCGCTAAGCTCTGATCAATTTTCTTTGGATATATAACTATGCTAACAATGCCACCTTTAACAAACATTAAGAAAGGTGTACTTGTGAAGATATTTGATCTACTTGTTCTACTTTATTTATGCATCCTTTACATAATATGTATTTCGAGCAGATTACATGATACAGTTTAGATATATAATTTCTTTATAGAAGCCTGGAAATATCAGAGAATATATTAAGCATGGCGAACACTATCAAAATATTTTGTCTAAATCTAAAGTAATGAATATTTAATCAACTAGTCAGAAAAAATAAGGTATGAAATCCAAAATTCATCTTATTTTAACACCCGATCAGCACTTTGAAACTCAAAATTCCAAGAAGATAAACAAATCAAATAATCATATACCAACAAATAGTATAAAAACTCAAAAAACAGTATGGACTTGCCTTTAGAACTATAAATATAAGAAATTTGTGGGAAAGGGACAATGAATTCAGGATTAACAATATGATACTTAGTATCAGAAATTTGAGTTGGAAGAAAAGGAAAGGAGTGTTTTTATTTAAAAATAAAAGCTATTCAAGTTTACTTGGAGAAAATCAGAATGTATAGAGTTAAATGCTAGCAAATATATGCACGTTTACCACATGTAATTTTAAATTTCTTAAAATGATATGTTGAATAATGCATACAATCACTGTCAGTGTTCAATTGAGTAAACAAATGTTCATAGCTAATAAAATGTCAGTGCTGGATTATTTCTGTTTTCATCGGAATCGTAGCATCTTACCCTGTTTTTGAACAGTACAATTCTGTGTGCATTATCTTATCTACAATAAATATTGCTACATATGGCTATTCTGTAACTCAACAAATAGAATGACACCCTCCCGTTAATGTCTGAACAAGTGAAGTATACTGGAAAGAAAACACCCAACTTATGGATAGAGAAAGACAACTACCAAAATGGGAGAGGAATGGCTTGCATTAAAAAGCAATTTATTAAACAGTGATAAATATAAATGTAATATACATATAAAATAGTTTTTTCGCTTAAAATCATGTAATAGTAGCTTAGCAATACTTAGCAACACTTAAACAAATACTTTCTTAAAATATTGCCACAATAAATATTCAGTAGTTGAAACAACGACTCTAGGTCCAAGTATGTAAAAACATTTTCCTCTCGGGCAGTGAGTAAAATACTTTTAATACAGTTCAAAATTTACCATTAATTTTGACATTTTGGTTTTTAAAATACCACTTCCCTGTTTTTTTTAATAATAATTATAACTGGAACCTTTAGGATAATACAACAAAGTGCAATAGCAGACATCACAATAAAATGTTTTAAAAGTTGCACTATACCTGGGTTATGGGGCTTATTCTACAAAGAAGCTCCGGACCTACAATTTAGAAGTAAAGGCCAAAACAAATGGTTTCCCACGACGTTTCGGAGACGACTCAAACATTCTGAGAAAGCAAAGGAAGAAGAACATGTCAGTCAGGGTACCAAGGTCACCACTTGCAATAGACTTGACAGTCAGTAGCAAACAAAACTAATGGCCAAGGTCTCCTGACGTGGCCAGGTAACAAATTTGGGAAAGGAGTTCGGAACCAAAAAAATTGTGTGCCAAAACGATACGGTGTTATTGGAATATTTGACTGAGCAATAAGTTAACGTAGTATGCCGTATTTTAGTATTAACTTAGTATTTAAATTTATTAGACTCCATTCGGTGACATAGGCAATTAAGCCAACAACGCTTTCTTTTAAATTCACAACGTAAATGAGTGCTGAAACTGAAGCTCTCAAACATTCCCCCATTTTATTTACTTGTAACGAAACTTAAAGTCAACGGCTGAATCCTTCTCATTCCTTAACAGATCTGGATCCACTTAACGTTTGTATTGAAGTATAAGTCTTAGGTTTTCTATCACTTTCAATCCTGTTTGTAAGACCCTTCCATTTCTTTCAGTGTCATTTTCAATAATATTTTGTATTCCTAATTGTTTCGATGTGATCTCTTATAGTCAATTCCACTAGCAGTCTTAAAAACTTCATTTGTGCGGCTTCAATTCTTCGTTCTTATTCAGGACTCTAGTTCACTGCCGTATTGTAATACTGGCTTACTTACTGCATTATAAAATCTGAATTGTATTTTCTCATTTGCTTTCTGAAATCTCTTTATAAAACTCCGTTAACAAAATTATATTTTTGGATAAGGTTGTATATTTCCTCATTACACAACTAAATATTTATTAGAACTCACTTGTCCAACGATCTTGTGTCGTATAACGTGTATTTCCTCTCTAAACTACTACTTTAGTTTAGCTAAGCAACTGCATCAATTGCGCAGTGTCATCAAGGAAAAAAAGCGTGGAATGCTGAGTTCTTTTGCGGCACGCTAACGTACCAGTTCACAAGGCACATTGGCAAGGCTGCTGTGGTTCCCAGGAGCTGGATCATCCCCCATACAGCCCAGAACTTGTCCCCAACGACTAGTATCTATTTTCAACACTGAAATCTGACCTTAGAGAGCAGAGATTCATGAACGACAATGAGTTAAAGAATGCCGTTTTCGGCATTTTGCAGACAAAAGCTTCGAGGACTATTTTTATGGAGTTTGAAATGCAATGTAAAGTAAATAATGTTGGAAAAAGGTACCTGTATTTTTATTCTATCACGTACCAACACGATCAGGCCTGAAACTTATGAACTTCGCCTCGAATATAAATCACAACTCCGAATGATCAAGGGTCGATACACACTGATTAAGGAGCTATATAATTCCTGTGCCATTGTATCGGATAATCCGGGCGTGATTTCATACGCATTGAATATTCTGCTAGCCTATAAGTGGATTTCCAATGTCAACTTGTATGGGACATTTGATCCATATATTTTTGTCTGCAATTCTTCGCAATTTGCCTGGAACTGTGAAGCATTTGTACGAAAGTGCATGGGTTGTTGAATACATATATGTGAGTTTATATCTTGAGATACTGAGGCGGATACTGCAGTAGGGTATACAATTACATATACTTAATATAATATTTATGACATTACGGTTTACTGCATTTTTGTTGAATCTGTAATGTGCATATTTACTTTGGAAAACCGTTATAAACACTCCTTAAAAACACGCTGTTTTAAAAATTGGTACAGACATACATGAATATAATGAGTTTCTGCAAGAGCCACTTATTATAACACCCATAGTCGACAAAATTTAGTCAGAATCTATATCCTGTCTAAGGAAAGAGGACATTCACTGTCAATATATCCTTCCGCCCTTAGCTATGGTAGAACGGCGGGGAAGAGGGAGAGATACATTACTGTGACTGGACATGGACAAGTGGAAGAAGTAAGGCGTTTACATTGAAGTAACTCTCTATTAGTCTCATAATGGTCAGTGTCTTATTATTAGTATCGCAGTTTCATGCACCATTAACATAGTTATTGCTTGAAAACTCTCTTAGGATTTGTCATTTTATTTTCTAATAACTTAACAGGCTGCGCTTAGTGAATATTACGTATAAACTTTACAAAGGGGGAGAAGTATAACATTTGTGCTGTGATAAAAATATACATGTGTTTATTGACATTACATCTAAGCTTTCATTAAACAGAGAAGGGCGCGCTTTTGTCACTCTGTGACTTTCACATTCTTCAGAAGTTTAAAGGCGCTTACACACCAAAACTTCTGAACCTGTTTCAAAGCAGCTTAGAACCAGCTCGCGAGTGTTAGATCTGCAAATTCATGCAAGTCATGTAGTTAAGAGTATGCTCAGATCTACTGTGTTCGCTCGGAGGGCGGTAACTTCAATGTGCTCGTGAGTTGACTTCTAGCCAGTCATTCTAGGTTTTTTTTTTTTTTTTTTTTTTTTTTTTTTTTTTTTTTTTTTTGTTAGGCAGTGTGGTTGGAGGGAATAATTAGATTTGAACTTTACCATCAATATCCATGTTATGAGACATAAAAATTATGAAAGAGAAGCAACAATATTGTTAGATACATTTCTGTCATTTTAAGTAATTTGGTGGTAGTTGTTGAGTAGTTAATTTGATTTATTTATGGACGCTCTTTAATATCTCAGGTCATCAGTGTTCCATTCAATTCAGGGCGTGAAACGGCCGAGAAATTTTGCTCAGAGGCCTCTTCTTTCAGGCTTGAGGTTCTTTTATCTTTCCGTAAATGTACGACACGGGACCAAGGCTTTACTTCCCTTCCGAAGGAAGCCATTGTTAGGATTTTTACGCCCGAAAAAATCCATCGATCCTGGCCAGGTTTGAACCCGCAATCTTGGGTTTAGAAGGCAAGTATGGTTACCACCAGGACCGACTATTTGGTGACAAGCAGTTTAGATATATAAGATATAATGTTGACATGGAATGTTGATTATAATGACCAAGAGCAACAATTAAAAGACTTCACCGAGATTACGTGTGCTTCCTGGTGAATATTTTGGTGAAAATTTTAAATTAAATGTTAAATTGTTTAAACGTTGCAAACAATTCTTGTAAATTACGAAATAGCTTCCGTATCCCATTGTTAGTTTAACAAACAAATGAACAGTGGAAATGGTAAACGTTCTAAGTGTCATTTTTCTAAATTTTACACGATAAGCAAAAAATACTCATCTCTGTTAGCATTTACCTTACTACACTTAAATTCATTGAGAAGAATAGTTATGTCACTACATACAGTCCTGAAGAACGGGTTATGTACGATATGTATTCAAAAACGGATTCTTGCAGAGAAATGTTAAAGCGATTCGTAAGAAAATGTCAACCGTGTTCCAGGTAGAGAAACTGTTGGCCAACTTTACGAGAGACAGGATATCTGAATGACAAGAAACATGTTCCGAATCTAGTACGCAGATGCCGGCAACATATTGCCGCTGAGGAGCATCATTTTCAACACCTCTTATAATACAGGTTAGTGCTTATAGGTTTTAAATGAAAAAAAAAACAATAAAATAAAAAAAAACAATAAAATAAAAATACTATTACGCATGGCGACTTTATCCCTGTTTTCCCGGTTGCGGTGGCTAAATTTACCCAGTAAGCAGCCACGCTCAGGCAACCCCTAACTAAAACAACCTCACTGTAATTTGAGAGATGCTATTTTATAGAAATGCTTTCAACTTTTCATAATTAATGCTACAAAACATAAATAGGTGTTCCAGTGCAAATATTTAGGAGCCCTTCCAAACAATGTTATTAAGCAGGTTCGAAAAAAGAATTCTGAAAAGAAAGACAGTCACAGATAACGAATTAGAAATTTTTATAAACAAAATATTGCCTGTCAAGTATGACACAATTGGTTGAGGCATATAGAAAGGATGAGCAAAAACAGATTTCCAAAGAAAATACTAAAAGGGAGACATATTCCAGAAGAAAAGAGAAAGACCAAAGACAATATGGTTGGATAATATATTTGTTGCATATCTGTGGCAAATGGAAGTCAAACTATGGAAAGGAAAGACAAGTATCGATGTACGAAGAAAATGGCAGGAGGCCAAAGCTCAGAGCATTAGTGCCAAGTAAGGTTTAATAAGTGCAACATTTCTCGCGTTGTAAATGTTTACAATATTTTTTTCTTCAGAATTTAGCACAAGTCACATAACTAGAGTTCTGCAACAATTTGGTTAATGTTTGGATTTACCTAGTTGCGAAATATTTTGACCTATTTCTACATTTAACATTTACAGTCTTTTTTTTTTTTTTACAAAATATTTTCACCATATGGTTTTTAAAAATATGAACAATATATCTTAAATAGTTAATCATTACTTAATTACACAGTGATTAAAAGCTAATTTACAGAGCAGCGTTTTCTATACATTTTATAGTTAAAAGATCTACCCTTTTTTTTTAAATGCCTCAAAAAGGCGATATTGCACAAAAAATACAAAAACAAAACATTTTTTCCGTTTAAAAAATGTACGAACTTAATGAAGGCGCCATTCAGCTCAAAAGAGAACATTTCAGCAAGTTAATAGATCAATAAAAACTACTCTGTAGCGAAACGTAACGACTTTCAGCATCAAATTAAACGGGATTATTTTCTAGACCTTCAACCATTGACTGACGCCACTCCGAAAATGCCGCTGACTGTTTTCATTCATATCGTGCCGCATGCTCGTTCTTCTTTTGTTAAGGCATCATTTCTAACCCTTTGAACATCCGCACTGATGAGCGGCTTATGCTGTCGCTTCTTTGCTAAACCACTTGCAAACTGTGTAATGAGCGCTAAAAACCTTTGTCACCTGACAGCAAACAAAGCAGACGGAACTTATTTTTACAGATGCGTTACACGAACCGTTATAATACTTACAGCCTTCCGTAGCTACGGAGCTCTTGACGAAAAGAGAATTCTCTCCTGCCTTTGGTGGCTGTTCAAATCACAGGCCTTATATTTCAACGTGTTTTACTAACAGTAAATAAATTTAAGCGTGTTGGCAGGTAGCACACCAAATCGTGTTGTAAAATGAAATTAAAACTTATATTTATGACATTTCTGAGGGTCATAGTAATTATTGTAATTACGTATGTCGGTCCTGGTGGTGTAGTGGTTACCATACTTGCCTCCTATACCCAAGATCGCGGGTTCGAACCCGGCCAGGATCGATGGATTTTTCCGGGCGTAAAAATCCTAAGTATGGCTTCCTTCGGAAGGGAAGTAAAGCCGTGGGTCCCGTGTCGTACATTTACGGCACGAAAAAGAACCTCAAGCCTGAAAGAGAGGCCTCTGAGCAAAATTTGTCGGCCGTTTCACGCCCTGAGTTGAATGGGACGCTGATGACCTGAGCTGTTAAAGAGCGTCCATAAATAAATCAATCAATAATTACGTACATTATGCTGATATACTTTTATGAAAACCAGAAAATCAAAACGCTGTTATTGTGCATTTTACATTGTAGGATAATTAAAAAAAAAAAGTTCGTCACGCAGGAGTTTCGTAAACTAAGCGAATTCCATTCCAAATTGAATAACTTTAAAAATGAATATAAAATCCAAACTATGGCATTATTTATTAATGAACTTATGGCATTACTGTGTGGTATAAGGGGGAAAAAATTAGAATTCTTGCAATCTATAAGTTTCACAAAAGAGAAACCCACTTTTATAATAATAATAATAATAATAATAATAATAATAATAATAATAATAATAATAATAATAATTGTTGAGATTAATCACAAAAATTAATACTATAGAATTAATTAAATGAAATATATGACCACTGATAGACAAAGCTATACTGCATGCGTATTTATGAAACCTTGTTTATGAACTTACCATTGATATCATCTTTACATTTACTAAAATAGAGAGAAATACGAGAATGTTTCCAGTTACATTGTGTATGTAAAAAGAACATGTTCATATGTTTAAATAAAATAAAACATGTTACTATTCAGAAATAATTACAATGTAATTATTAAAATGTATTAAAAATGTATTAAAAATATACACAATCAACAATGCACAATCGAAAGTTCCATCAATTTTCATTGGCTTTGAAATTTAATTTAAATGTTACTGCAGTAAAAACATGTAACGAATATGTTTTCTGAAGGCTATTACAGAGCGCTCTTACCTAAAAAAACTTTAGATAAATGTTTCACATTTTCTATCTTTACAACGATGCTTTTGTTAAATATAAAATATGTGTAAAGTTATAAATACAGTTTACATAGTGAATTAATTTGTGGTTTTATTTTAAACGAATAAAGAGAAAATTAAACGCAAGAGAGATTTTTAAATTTACGTTTTCCAGTATACCCCCACTCTTAAAGGTCCGATTTCCCCAATTTTCTTAAATTATTTTTCTTATTTCATTTAAATGGTATATAATTTTGATGTGAAGAAACAAATATCCGTGTCGCTAGTGCGATTTTTAAAATTTGGGTTTCAGGTATACCCCCACTCCTAATGGCTCGATTTTGAGGAACTATTTTTGATTTGTTTGTTTATTTTTACTTCTTTACATGGTATATACCAAGACTCCTAATGGCTCAATTTCCCCGATTTTGAGGAACCATTTTGTTTTTCCTTTCTTTATTTAGATGGCATATACCGAGTATCGTTGGGAAAAATTAATATTGCAGCCCCCAGAATAAATTTTAAATGCTGGGTTTCAGATAAACTCAACTCCTAATCATTTGATTTCATCGATTTTCAGGAACTATATTATTCCTATTTTAATTCAATGGCCTATGCCGAGTTTCATTGAGAAAAAACAACAAATTGAAGCCGCTATACCGATTTAATTTCGCATTAACTCCGCTCTTTTAAATTTCTGTTTAAGCTGTACACTCCACTCCTAATGACCTCATTTCTCTTATTCGCAGAAACTATTTTTTTAAATAATTAAGTAGTACATACTGAATTTTGTTGTGAAAAACAAATATTGGTACCGCTAGAACGTTTTTTTTTTTGTTTTTTTTTGTTTGTTTGTTTTGTTTTTTTTTAATTTTGAGTTTCAGTTAAGCCCCCACTCCTACTGGCAGATTCCCCGATTTTCAGAAACTATATATATATATTTATTTAACTGGTATGTACAGAGTTTCCTGTGAGAAAGCAAATATTGGTGCCGCTAGAACGATTTTTAAATGTTGGGTTTCAAATAAATCCCCATTCCTAATAACCTGATTTCACTGATTGCCAATAACTATTTTTCTTGTTTTATTTCAATGGCATATACCGAGATTCCTTTAAGGACATTTAAAATGTAGTTCAGCTAACTTATGACTTAATAAAGTGCATAATCCACCATCTATTTAGCTTGAATTTCTCAGACAAACTCTTCGCAGTTTTGTTGCATGAAAATTTTAAAAAATATTTAAAATATCATTTAAACCATGACCACCTTCATTAACCTCTAATGCATTTTACGTATGTCACTGGTAGAGCAATTGCTTCTTTCGATTTGTAATATTTTGTGAAAGGATTAACTGGGCACACTGTATCAAGATGATGAACTACTTTTGAAACACTGTTCTAACAACGTTTCTGTTGCATTGCCTTTCCTATTGCGGAAACAACATACCATGAGATAAACGGGCAATCAGAACGTGTATACTCTCCCCCCCCCCCCTACTGAAGAAGCACAGTAATAATTTTGTTAAGTCTTTTCTTTGTTCTGCACTTCAATATCTGAGTACCACTCTTGCGTTACAAATTAATCCGTAATGCAGACGTATAATGTTTACTTTCGCTTCACGTTGTGTGTGTACATGTAGATCTCGAGATTTGCGAACGTCACTATGAAAGTTCACGCGAGTCTCTCAAATAAACGAGGCCAAAAGTTCAATCACTCTTGTCTGATTTTGCAGGAGACTAAAGGAGAATGTCTTTAGTCTAAAGGTAAAACATTTCCACATTTGAAAGTAAATATTCTACCGAAAGCTGATATGCGCTATCAACGAACAATTACATCCTTGCGCACTTATGATGAGGCGAAACGGCGGAGATAAGCCAATGTGACTGGACATGGACAAGGTGGAGAGAGTAAGTCATCTACATTGAAGCAAACACTTTTCAGTTAGTCCTACAATATCCACAAGTATGATCTAATACAGTACAAGTTCTTGTAAAGTATGATCTTATAGCTTTCTGTTCCAAGAAACAAGTACAATACTTGTAAAGTATCAGCAGAAAGTTACAAGTTAAGAACAAGATAGAGGAACAGCTGTTTGCCACCAGTAATAAATTCGTATTTTAATGTACAGAGCAGATTAGTGTCTTTACTGCTGAATAGCACTTGTATTTTTTCTCAGATATAATGATAATTTAAATACTTTATTGTGCATTTATTGATATTCAAGCTCAATATTTCACTTTGATAGACGGTAGCATGTAGCTACATTTAGGGGCATAAATTTTAATTGTCCAGAGAATTGAGTTTTCGATTACTCTCGGTTATTTATTTAATTATTTCATTTGATCATTTATATTTATATATTTGTTTATATTACTAGCCAATCACGTTCCCATTATAAGCAAAAAAGTTGGACAAGCTTGTATCAAAAGAGATTATTTTAAAAAAAGAATGAAGATTGAAAAGAAAACATTTTCTTGGTATGTAGCAAGAAACTTAAAAAACCAAATAGAATGCTGCAATGAAATATACATTGGAAACGGTAACCTTTAAAGCTGCCAATATTTCACCACTTGTTCGGAAATGTATGTAAATTGCCAGTGCCCGATAACACTAATACTTCTGTGGAACAAAACAACGAAAAATCACTTATTCATTTGCAAGTATGGAGTTGTATAGTAAAAGTGTAGCAGAAAACGTGTGGAACAGAAATTTACTAATAACTACAAGTTAGAAGTCTATACATCTGTAATGTATTAGACCATACTTTCGAGGAACTGGATCCGGTACTGCAGTTTCAAATCAAGTAAAATAATTGCTTGAAAAATCTTCTTACATCTATTTATTAATAATTTTATTTAACAATAACTGAAATTGTAGGCTGAACTGAACAGATGTTATGTAATTGTTGATTTGTGATATGATCAACAAACGCGTGCATCTGTTGACATTGCGTCTCAATTTTTGTTAAATAGAGAATAGAGTATTAAGAACACTCGCATTCTTGCATACGAACAAAACAAAACCGGTCGGTTCTGGTGCTGTAGTGGTAACCATACTATTCTCCTAAACTCAAGATCGCGAGTTCAATCACGGCCAGGATCGAGCGTAAAAATCTTAAGTATGGCTTCCTTCGGAAGAGAAGTAAAGCCGTGGGTCCCGTGTTGTAGATTTACGGCACAAAAAAGAATCCCAAGCTTGAAAGAAGAGGCCTCTGAGCGAAATTTATCGGGTGTCACGTCTTGAATAGAATGGGTAACTGATGACCTGTGATGTTAAAGAACGTCCGTAAATAAACCAATCAACAACTAAACAAACCGTCCAGACGTTCCGTGATAATTAAACACACGGTATAAGCCTCAAGAAAGATTTGAAGGCGGAATGAGTCTGTTTCGGGTGTGCTACCACTTTCTTCCCCACCAAGCCATGCTATTTTATCGCTTGCACTGTCTTCACTTCCCCTTGAATGTGAATCACTACCCACAGAAATCAGTCCAACGCACTGCCTGTACCACCACCTACACGTTGGTCTTAACTGTCACATTTCTTCTGCCTCTCTTCCCATAAAATTCCGAGAATATCTTGCGGAGGTAGAAGCAAACAACAAACAGGAGAAAAAAGTGTAAAAATTATATTCAAGAAGTAGCATAGTAAAACCCTCACCTGAAGAAAATATTCTTTCAAACATGCCAGCTCTACTTTTTGTTTCAGATGCGCAGAAGTGACCAAAGACGTTGTGTGTAACAAAAATGTATTTCTGGCAGAGTATGTTTGCAAAAGAATGGAGATGAAATCTCAGTAATGTGATTTAATGATTCAAGCTCTATAATATGTTCTTTAAACGAAAATACGGCCGTGAGTGTTATCTCAAGATAGCCGAAAGGTGTTATTTCCCACAGCTGTTTGTTACGACTTGCTTAACTCGAAAACCTCTTCGGATAAAAATGTGGGACTTTAACAGTGCGCCTTTTCCAATGTATGCCTTTTTTCTACATAAAATAGAATTTTTCGCATAAAAAGGAAACTTTGTTTACACCTCCCAATAGAAGAGGAAATTCTTGCGCATGTGCAGAAAAGGATGTTTTATCGCAACAGGAGTTATAAACCTCTCTTCTTCCCTTGTCGCGCTTCTGAAGCAATCAGAAAATGGCATTTCGATTGTCACTTCCGTATGCAGTGCGCAAATGCTATACACTCCCCCAATCTGTCAAATGAATTTCAAAGTATCCAGTGATCTGCTTCAAGTTATGCATTCCGGATCTCAGCGTTAACAGCTTACGCCTGGGAACAACGAATACAAGTAAATTAATTTATCATTTACGTAGATAGGTTTTTCATTACTTCTCTCGGGGTTTGTTTTATTTAAATTTAAAATACATTGCAATATTCCCCAATTCTTCAGCTAAATAGTACTATTTTTCAATATATCCTCCTTGCAAAACTATGGTTTTGCGTCACCTGTATGCTGTCGCGGTACAAGTGCAGGTTTGTCTTTCAGTCATCTTAGTGTGGTTATGACTTCTCATCAAATCTCCTCCCGCGGATTGCATTTTTTTTTTAATATTGAAAACAGATCAATCAAAGATGGTCTAGTTGTAGGTTGAGTGGAGGATACACCGGAAGCTCTTCAACTTCAGAAGATTTCACATACTAGCGAGTCAACTGTTTCTCATTACAGATATTTTGGGACTCAATATTCTAACTGGTGCATAATTGTGTTCGCAGAGCCAGCAGAAATATTAAGTTGAACAGCAAGTTAGAGCCAGCAGAAATATTAAGTTGAACAGCAAGTTGTTTGAATGTCATTCGCCGATATTCCCAAATATGAATATCGGCAGTTCCATCACAGCAGGTGTGACTGCAGTTTGCTGTCGCCCGGTTCATGATGATCAGTACTTACCCGTACATCCTGAATCGCTTGTGTACTTTCTTTCACGAACGGCAGTGTAGAGCAGCGGAGAAAACCGCGGAATGACCCGATGCGGAGAAGTTGTAGTATGACTTCAACAAATACAGCCGGATATAACAATCGCAACGCATAGAAACAAGCAATAAAAAAATAGGATGCATGCTAATAGTTAATGACATTCAATATATAGCGAAATTAAATGGGAAACTGTAATATAGCAATGTAAAATGTAAAGGAAATAAGTGATACGGTAAAAGGCTTATGCTTTTAATAGTATAAGTTGAGGATTTTTTTTAAACTTAAGCTTAGCTAACCTAACCAAAATTTGCAACCTGTGCGTTAACAGTTTAACTTTTGTATATTTTTTTAAACCCAAGCTTACCTAATCTAACCAAAATTTTGCAACCTTTGCGTTAACAGTATAATTTTTGCATTTTTTAAAACCTAAGTTAACCTAATCTAAATTTGCAACGCACATGGCATAAAAGTAAAATTGCAACCTATGCGCTGTCATCCCTAAAAAGGTAACATTTATTATATATTAAGGAAAGTGTGAACAATTGATGAAGATAAAAAAAAAAAAAGTTCGCCCTTGGAGGAAGCCACTATCTTCCCGTTTATAGCACGACGCTCAAACCAACTGAGCGACTAGGCCTACAAGAACAACACTGTAAATTATCCGCTTACATTAGTTGAATGGAGTTGGAGCTCAGTTTTCTCCGCTGCCGTTTTTGACAGGAGGCGTGACAGGTGTACAAGCGGTTCAGGATGTACGGATAAGTTGATCAGTAGACTACCTGCATATCCTTACGATAGTGGTCGTTTTTTCGCCCAACAACTGACAGTATTTTCATTCATCGCTACCTCCCCCTACCACGTAAACGGAAATACGCTCTAGATATTTACATACTTATCTGCATCCTCTACCTCCGTCCTACGACTTCATTGATAGAGGGCAGTATTGCACGGGTCTATGCGATCAGCATGCCGGCATCCCGCCGGCCGCCTATCACATGGCTTTCGTGATTGGATAACGCCATCTCTCCATAGGAAGCTCCCCGATTGTCCTCACGAGGCTGGGTGGACATCATTCCAGAACTCCGTAACTTAAAAATATTCCTAAGTAGGTACCGGTAATCGAGCACGGACATCCCGGCAGCAGTCAGCAATGCTAACAACTAGACCAAGGAAGTGCAATGAATTACCTAATGTTACTAATAAAAACTTCGCCTTCAAACTTCTATACCGTACTCGAAACTGTAAGAAAATCTCAGGGACAAAACGAGTTTCGTTTCTTTACAAACTGCATCTTGTTATGGATGACCATCTGGTGCTCTGTTTCTCGTCAGTCAAACGACGGTAGAAACAACATACTCTCAGAACCCGTTAAATAAGCAAAAGAATTTCCCACCTTTCAGCGTCAGCGAATGTTAGCAACAATGATATTATAGGAACGATATAGGGGCCAGATACTTTGTGCAGTTACACATTTCTATGTATCTGATACCACTATAAACGGCTGTGGTCTCATTTTCCAGCAAAAGAAATTAAATTACTGCTCTTTGTTTATGAAGCAATCAGTACAATTTTGAAAGTAGCTGCCTACGTAAAACTATTTGGAATAGTGTGTGAAGTTTCAAAGTTACCATAACTAAAATATTGCATTTTTCAACAACAAAAAAAAAAAAAAAGATCAAGAAAAAAAATAATGTATTACCTGAAAGCCATTCCATTTGTTTTAATCTTCGTTTTAATTACCAATAACAAACGCTCATAGATCACTTTTTGGATGATTTTTTACCATATAAAGTGATGAATGAAAAGTTGCCTATAAGATCTTGGGGAAACAAAAAACCAAACATACTACCCTGTCTCTGGATTCAAGAAAACTGCAATCTTCTTTTGCTCTCTGCTAGTTCCTAATCCTGATGCTATCATTAAGACAGCGAGATGTGTCCTTAGGGCGTTCTATCTGAAAAATGTTAGCTTTCCGTTTTGTTATTATTTTCTTTGCCTTTACATGTTTCTTATCCTTGATTTTCCGTTTTCTTTTTACTTCAATTTCTCTATCTTCTCTATTTCTTCAGCTATATTTTTTTCTTGACTTCCCCCACCAAGACGGTATAACCCCAAGGGATCACTATTAATGAACTACCACGTAACTTGGAAGCTTTGCATCAATGTGTGTAGAATGTGTGAATGTTGGAGGAAATGGCATACGGATAATGCACTTCAAAACACTTTTAAACCTAGGTTCTACTGAAACTGTTACTAGCCCTGTATGCGTACCGGTAGTGATACAATACTTTATAAGAGATATTAGAAATGTCCATCTTGCGCCTGCGCACATCTCAAACACGCCAGTAGGATGTCAACCATTTAATGCTGTGAAACAATTTTTGTAACTTTTTCCTAAGTATTAGCTTTAAAAAGTGTTTCGTTACATTAAAAAATACGCAAAACGGATATATTTAGAAGCTGCGCGATTAGCTTCAATATTGCCAGAAATTTGTAGAACGTAAGACTTTCACGGCCGGTGTCAATTATGTAAATTGAGTTTTCCGGTTTGTAAGACCGTGGTCCAATGAGATTCTTCTCCTTCGTCTTCCCAGACGTTTCGTTCATGACTGCAATGGACATCATCAGTGGTGTGCTCGACATAACTTTCACCCCACTGATGATGTCCACCACAGTCATGGACAAAACGTTTGGGAAGATGGAGAAGAATCCCATTGGACCACGGTCTTACATACCGGAAGACTCTATTTACAAAATTGCCAGAAAATGCCGTAATTTTTATTTTCTTTTAACATTATTAACCAAATTCTCTTCTAAGGAATGCTTTTCGGTGTAGAAGAAGGTTTTAGAAACTCTAAATGCGCACAAAGTCTATGGTTACTTATGTTTCAAAGATTTACGAATGGTTGCAAATTTCTAAATCCAGCACAGTTTGAAAATGCTATGAGCTTAAATGAACATTTAGGACCTCTTAAGAGAATTTCTATTAACTTTCCTAAAGCCTGAAATTCGCCGTCCAAAAGATAATGAAACTAGTTAGCAATCATGTTCCTTGGTGGTGCAAATTCATGCATCAGAAGCTTATCGTGCGGCTTATTTACTGCTTCAAAATGCTTGCCTCGTTCACAGTTGCCTTTGCAGGACGAAGAATTGCAAAGACTCGGGCAATTATGCAGTAGTATTATATTTACTAGTCTGTTTGCAATATCAGCTTCAAATCAAGAACTCTTAAAGAGACTAGCGGAATGTAAAACAATAAATAAAAGTATCTCCAAAACAGCTCTCGAAACTTTCCAGTGTCATTTCGGTATTTAAATGAATACTTAACTGGCACTTTTAACTTTCCATCTGAGATACGTATTTTTCCAATGAATGAAACTTCAAAGCGACAAGGCCATCAAGATTCTCCTCAAAGTCTGGGATTCGATTCCTGTCAGGACCTTTCTCCTTGCGAGGTTTTTCCAGGTTTTTCTTTGTCCTCATAAATGGCAAATGTCGGGGAGGTACCCTAAACTTAGGCCTGGAACTTTTCCTTCTTTAAAAAAAAATACCTCCTTTCCCAATTTATCATCATATATATCATCCGTAAAACGGGCGTTAAACACTATAAAAATCCTGATTAGAAAATTGTATTGTGGAGCACTTATGTGGAGTGGTTTCTATAAAGTAGTTAGGTGACCGGTCTCAAAATTGGAGTTGAGAGGGCTGACCCCTTACAACCCACACTCTTTCTCTACTTTGAAATGGGGGCGGGGGATAGATGACAATGAAACTCACAAAGACCCTTACTCTCTGAGTGACTAAAGAATAATGCACGTGCAAAGTGACTTTCTTGAAACGCGGCACAAAGAAATGACAAAATGCATTATCCAACTAAGTCATTACACTTTCCGGTGAACAGATTGCAAAATGTCGCTGTTTCTATTCAGTCTTAATTTCCGACACAATGCTACCTCCGGTTCGCAGAAACGCTTTATTTAATCTGTAAAGTCAAACCCATGACTGTAATGAGAGAAGCTAAAACCTCCATTTTTCTGGGGTTAAAAACGTTGGAAGCAATTCCTTTGATCTTCTCTCACTTTGCGTTTAGCTCAAACAGTGACAGGCTCCCTTGACGCGCTACCATTGGAAAATGTATCAACTATAGAAACCTCGTTAAGGTGCTGCTAAGTTATTCATCTTCGTTCTACCTTGAAAGGCATTTTGTTAACCGTGGCCTCCAGCTACTTCAGTAACTAGGGCCAACCGAAACCACCTCGGCGCAGTGCTCTTCAATAGTTAATGCGGTATTGCGTGTTAGCTCCGGGCCATTTGTCGTCTGCCGGTGCACCATAGGGAATCTGGTGCTATGCCATCTTAATCACGGTTCTCGAACGCCAAAAGATGACACAAAAAACAAAACACGTACATCAGAGACGGCGAGGGAATAAATAGAAAATGATAACTTAAGAGACTCATAATGGTAAAAAGTGTTTTTGTTTTTTTTAAATAATTTAACTCTTTTTTTAAGTATTAATATTATGTGTTGTTATATTTTTCACTCACAAAACAATATTTATATGTATATTACTTGAATTTGAATGTCCAAAAATTAAGAAACTGAACTTTAAAACTTTGTAAAACATTTTGAAGAAAATGTAAAACAATCACCACCTCTAAAATAAATATATAATTAAAAAGGTTGCATACAGAAATGCGCATGGCTCGCTTACAACTCAAACTCAATTTGCCACACAAGTAAAATATTAAATATTTTTTGTCGTTTCCTGAGTTTCTAATAAAGATAATTGCTTTGTAATTTTATTATTGATAAGGAGAAACATTTATAGATGATATTTTTTCAATGGTTTATAATTAAAATGATTTCTCTATAAAAGGTTAAACATTAGAATATTTAAATGATTCAACAATAACGATAAAATTACAGTATGTTAAAATAATGAAAACACCTAGCAGATATATACTTGATATAACACTGGTAATAGGCTACCCTAAACTTCCTCATTTTTTTTTTTTTTCGGTGATTACAATGTACTTTTGAAAACATTTTGGTAGCTTTCTTAAGCTTATTTCTTGTAATTTTATAGTTAAGTTAATATAAGGAATTTTAAATTTCATTTTTGGTTTTGATTGACTTCAGACGCAAATTTTAATACAAAAAAGAGCTCCTTTCCCAACTTAAAAAGGCTACGATAAATTATGCAACAAGCCAATTTTAATTTTCCTCAAATTGTAAAACAATTTAATAAGCTACATTTTGTTAAATACTTAAATAAGTGCAGCAATAGATTAACAACTTTATAATTAATCTATGTAGCTAGTTAGATATTTCTGTATCAGATAAACCCCTCTCTTGCAGATAAATAATGCAAGAACTAAAGAAAGTCATAAATACCGGGTGTGCGCAAAAAGGTGTCGAGAAATAAGTGATAATTTCAAGTGTATTAACATCTTTTTACATAACTTGATGCACAAATAGTCAAGTTTAGGAGAACAGTCTATGCAAGTTATGTATGATCCTCAGTTGCCCTGCAGACATCTAGACTCGACGGTGTACACTCTGTGCTAACCAAAGATGTAGTGAATGTTTTCCTGTGGTGTCCACATGCTTACAGTAACGTTGCACCAGGCTTATCCTCGCACAAAACTTGCCGTTACAGACAGAACAATTATGGAGCTCCAGTCCCGAGAGACAGCGGAGAGACCCGAGCTCCTCAGTCCCGAACGGGAAGATCAATGCTTGTAAAGTGTAAATGTTGCATGTATTTTTTGTTAAAGTAACGTAATGCGTTGTCCTCCTTAACTTTCTGCATACATATATACACACTAACCTTAACATTAACCTCGGGTAAATTCTAGTAACCGGCAGACTGCCTACGCTCGCCTCGTAATATAAATTGATAGCGGATGTGTGCTACTAAGTAGGCGGGTAAATCACACTGTAATGGTGGCAAATCTCCTTTGATTCTAGCAGAAAAAAAAATGGTAAATATCAATTTATAGGGCATTATGTGTGTGGCACTATGTTAGCGAGTAAATCATTGTAATGGTGGCAAATTTCCTTTAACTGCAAAAGAAGAAGAAAAAAGAATTCGAACTCACTACCTTTACACTTATAGCATGACACTCTAATCATCTGAGCGATCAAGCCGTTGCGTTAAAATGCAGTATTATCTAGCTATATCTCTGGAAGCAACACTACCCTCGGCTTTCTCCGCCACCGCTCGGGAGTGGCTCGGACTGGAGCCCCAGAATTATTCTTCCCTTAATGAAAACTGCATTAAACTTTGATGCACATGCGCATAAGCACACGTCCTTCACATCACTTGGAGAGTTCTTTATCTTGAAGATGCAAATCATAGCAATATTCTCTTCTGTTTTTAAAAGGTGAACAATTATTTCTTGATAACTATAAGAGGAACATAGGTTACCCACTGCCGAAACACTCATAGCATAAATAACTAATTTTAAACACTGTCAAAAATCCAACACACTTATTACATAAAAATGCTTTTTATTTATATTCAGTTTATATTTAGCTATATTCAGAATCGAGTAAAATACACCGTTCATCACCATTGTTTATTTGAAATTTCAGATATATTTCAAAAGAAAAAAACAAAAAAAAAATCTCTGTATGTTTCTTGGATCGGTTTCTGATAATAATCAAAACCAGGAAAAAAAGAAAAAAAAATCGGAGAAATAAAGACGCTTTAAAGCAAGGAGAGCGTGTAATTGAAGAAACAATTACATGTTGCAAAAACACTGAGACGATAAAAACACAGTAAATTAAATTACCCGAAAGAAATGAAAAATCAAAAGCAGAGTATTGAAAGCTATGATACAAAATATATAAAAATGAAGGAATGAAAAAGAATATTCAAACTGAAAAAAACGGGTGGAAGAGAAGAGCTAAAACAGGTAAACAGTATGAAAATTACAGCCTAAACAGAGATTTTCAAAAATACCCGTTGCGGCATTTAAAAATGGCATAACCGAAAAAGGACTTCAGATAGAGAAATCATTCCAGTATTTTAATAAGCATATATTAGATTCACTTTTTTATCAATTAAAAAGACACATTAATCTCCTCTTAACCTAGAGCCTCATACACGCTCGCATATTTTCTTTCTGCTTTCTCACTTATAATACATATAGGTTGTGCATAAAGCCCTTATCTATTTTTAGTATTCATTTGTTTATATTGATGGTGTTTACCATAAATACAAAATATGTCAGGTGGTAAAAGCCGCGTGTCATATTATTTAGGGATGTATTTCGAAAACTATTTATAAATCAGGTCCTTCTAACAAAGCTATTCGTGTATTAGTAAAAAAAGAAAAATTAACAGAACAGGGTCAGCTCAGGAACGCCCTAAGACATTGCAGTGTCATGCTGATTTAACACTGAACTCTTCGATGATAAGAGAAACGTCGATTCGCTTAGCCTTACAGAGTGTAGGGTTGCATGTTCACAAGTTTGGGTAATAAGATCAAAATCAACACAAACACTGGGCATTAAGATACCCCCTCCCTTCTCCTGACGTAATTGAGGCTTATTCAAACCACATATGCATGACATTATAGTTGAACATCTACAAATGTTGGGATATCTCATCGTGCTAGCACTCCAGGAAATCTAGAAATATCTCTTTCCGAGAAACAGCTGACTTGAGATACTCAGACATATCCTCGGTGCTGATGTGGAACGCCCCTCCCCCATTAAGTGCATTTTTTTTTTGTCCCTATGTAAGCCAATATGTACAATAAATTGCTCTGAGTTTTGTTCCCTTCACAACAGTTTTTGTGAAACAACTTGGAACTTCGTCTTGGATCCACAACATCCAGTAAAATGAATTTGGAAAAGCAGAAAAAGGAAAAATGTATACAAAGATGAAGTTAAAGAATTGCAGACAGTAATCGAGTGTTCCGCTAGGAACCCCGCTCCGGCGCAGAAGGCAATGTCGGTTCGAAACGTCTGTGTAGACGTTCCACTTAAAATTTAATTAACTCTTCTTACCACATAAGTGGGCCAAAAACTTCTACAGCAGTTTGCGACATCACTGAATGGCAATGCTAAGGCAGTGCTTACAATGAAACGATTAAAGGACAAACTGAGAAAGAAAATAAAAAGAATAAAAAAAAAACAAGCTTTCTTTTGATAGTAATAATTCATCTGATATTCCATGATTATTCTTGCAGTGCGGGAAGAGCTCCGTCCTGATTTGCAGTTTCTTCGCATTAAAATCTCTAATTTATCTTTAACAAACACCTACGAGTAGTATTTACAAAGACGATCCTATTTTACAGGGTAGACGCAATTCAGTGATTTTCCCAGCTCCTATGATTTAAGTTCAATTTCAGCGCTTCCCCTGGAGCCTGTTGCATAGCATTCTATAAACTAATAATATTAGTGAAATTGCTCATAACTTGAAATGTGTATAATATTTACGTTGCGTGACAATTTGAAGAACATTTACAAATTCTTAATAATATATTAGCGAGTTTTACATATTTTTGTTTGAAAATAAGTACCACTATTTTTTGTACATGCATTATTTAAAACAACAGTTACTGTGTGTTTGAGATCTAAGAATGATTGACATTCTTTTCATTTTTCTGATTAAGAACACCTGCAAAGATCCGCCTCCAGAAGGCAAAAATATACCGGGGTGAGCAGATTATGAGTTATCCGTGCACTGCGGCAAGGCATATACTTTTCCTTACAACCGACTGATCATGAGTTGGAGTCGCGCCTCCTTTCACGAACGTTAGCGGAGAAAACCGAGCCCAAATTGGGTAGAGTGACAACATATATAGTCCAATAATTACCATGTCGGCCTGTTTGCTCAGTTAGTACCCTCCAGAGACAAAAATTTAATTGTCATAATGTTCAAACATAATAAATGTTATTTTTACTTGCTTATATTAAGACTTATTCCATATAATAAAAGTTACAGGTTTAATATATATATATATATATATATTATAATTATATTGGATATTAAATATTATATATATATTCCAATATAATATAATAAATGTTATTTTTTATTATTAACATTTATGGTGTAAAAACAACACATATTTGCACATTTAGGTTAGGTTATATATATTCCAATATAATAAATGTTACTTTTTTACTTTTTATATTAAAACTTATAGTGTTACAACAACGTATATACATTGCACATTTAGGTTATATATATATATATATACACACACACATTAAATATTTTTTTTTTACTTTTTATATTAAAACTTGTAGTGTTACAACGCATACGTTGCACATTTAGGTTAAATATATATAATAAATGTTACTTTTTTACTTTTTATATTAAAACTTATAGTTTTACAACAACTCATAGGTTGCAAGGTTAGTTTACATATATATTAAACCTATATATGCAAAAACTTATAGTATTAAAAGCAAAATCTTACGCCTTTTCCCCTTTGATTATTATTTACTTTATGTATTACATTGCCACAATACAGTTACTGAGTACACTGAATGTGATTAAGTATTGAACATGCATCCCAAAAAGTTAATTTTTAGTTACGATTGCTCGTTTTCCGTGCGTCTATAACTGTTCTATCCGCCTTCGTTTATTGCACACTGGTTGGGCTCGGTTCTCTCCGTTGCCATTCGGGAAGGAGGCGTGACTCCAGCGCAAGACCATTGGTATGTACGAGCATGCGAGACACATGTGCCGCGCAACCTGTATTCACGGTCATACGCAAAACAAGTCTACGTTTTACCCACTACCAATAATATAGGCACTAGGTAATATTATTAACTCCCCAAAAAGCACTGCCTAAAGACATGGACTCACACGTCATGCAAGGAGATGTTGGACCTGATTTCCCTTTATTTTCCAAACACTTGTGGCACTAACTAATGAAATTCCTCATACAGCAGTTTTACCTATTACACCCTAAGTATTAATATAACCGTGTAAGTAGAATCAAGAGTCATCAGAAAACAGAATGAAATATGGATCAATAACTCTGACATGCAATTATTAACATCCATTTACAGAATCTAATCCTACATTGAGGATTAAATTCGTAAATTAAATACAATAAACTTTATGATTTTAACTTTTAATGACCTCTTGGTTGTTCTTACAGAACTGCAGGAAATTCCCATTGCTGAGCAAAACGCCAATGTTATGGTGAACTTTTTGTGACAATGTGCGTCGCCATCCGAATTCTTATCTTGAACACTCCTAGTTTCCCAGTGCGACTTGGTACTCGAACATCAGAAAATTTTTCTTCCAATAATCTCATGAGAGCCGGAGTCTATTCCATAGAATCTTAATTAAACATTCATGGAGTGAAATACTTAGGCCGTTTATTAGCCGTAGTTTACTTAGTATGTGCGATTTAATGGTGAGTACATTTTAAGCTATTTTTGTGTGTGTGTGTGTGTGTGTGTGTGCGTGCGTGCGTGCGTGTGTGTGTGTGTAATATTATTAGTTAGTGCCTCCATATAGACGTAGTTTGTAAATCGCGAATTCGTGTTGCTGTGAGTAATGCATGGCCCATATAGTCCCGCCGCCGCGCATGGGAAACTCATATTCCGTTCAACCAGCGTGCAACATTCAATTTCACTATGATTCAAAGTTCTATGAACGGTTTAGAACGCTTTCTTGCAAGACAGAAATTTAACGTACATAAAGGCATGGATATTTTCTCTCCCTTAACATATTATTATTTTCCATTCGTTTATTTTCTCGTAATTTGTTAATGTTTCCGAAAAAATCCCATATAATATTGATTTCTTGGTCTTTATTTGGGCCAGAACAAAATTAAGCTTTTCATATTTGCCCCGGTTTCCCATTTTTTGCAAACAACTATGTTCACTGCTGACTATATTCCGTTCATTCTTAGAACGAGTCCTAATGTATACACTAAAGACGTGGCATTCTACTCGCACAAAAGTAGCATACAGTCTACACACTTGTAAAAATGGACAACAAACTGAAATTTTTATATATATATATAAAACACTTTATTGTTTTATATTCATAAAAATCAACGACCTACTATCACCTATTATTAACTCATAATAAAAACATAACTGTTTAATTAAATAAAACAAAATGACACATTATGGTGAAAGTTCAATTCCAGTAGTTACTAAACACAAAAGAAGCGTGAAAGCGCGAGTTGTGACTGTAGATGAAAACTTTTGGGAAATGGACAGTCTTTAGATCACTACTGTCGATCACATCAGCTGAATGTAAATCAAGTTGCTATGAGTGATGAATGAGGATTATTAGCAAGTTTAAACTATTGTTGTTATTATTATCAACATTATCATAAATAATGCCGTTTAGAACGAAATATTTTTGGCGGATGGATACAATTTGTTTTGTTTACGTTAGGTTCCTTTCTAAGAATGAACCGGATATAGATACTTTCTGTGTACGATTAGAAGGCACTTTAGAATATTTAAGGGACAATGATTAATTTGTACTTTGTAAAGGTTTATGGTAGTATGTCACTAATATTATTAGTAAAATGCTACAGAAATGAATAGTATTTTGTAAGTCTGGTCCGATAATAATAGTAAACGTATGCAACATGGTCTTGATCAGGTATTTCCCGAATATTTCCACTTTTCAGCTTAATCCCAACGCAACTATCAGCTGCTGCGCTATTTTCATGCATTCTATCCACCAACGTCAATCATTTTTACATCCCTAAATTGCACCTTTATACATCCCTTTCCTATTTTTGTAAAGTTTTGCAAGACCATATTGAGAATTTAAAATATTTCTATTCTGAATGAAGCATTCCGAAATATTAATTTTATTTTATAATGAAACGTTTGCTATAATGCCTTACATACATATAAATTAGTTTATACCCATGTTTTTTCATTGTCTTATTAAGACGAATATTTTCATTTTTGCGAATTCCGACGGAATGTAAGCTATTGCAGTTGTATCCATGAAACAATTTTTTAAAAAATCTTCAAATCTCTATCGATCTTACCTACTAGGCACAGAAAATGATAATGAAAAAAATGGGTATATGTGTGTGTTTGTTAATGCTCTAACGGCCGCAATTTTTGTTTTTTCTCAACCAAAACAGACATATAACCATCAATTAACAAACGATTCGTCGAGTTCATTAATAGCAAAATTTGGGGTTGGGAGTTAATCTAAAGTGAAATTTCACTAAAAAATTGAAAAATCGTTATAACGGCTGCAATTTTTTTCTCTACGAGACTCGGTATTTTTATACATAAATTGATAAAAGTGCTTTCCAAAATCAGGGATACGGGCGATTAGGAGTGGGAGTATATGCGAGTGCATTGAACCCAAATTTAAAAATCTCTCTAGAGATCGCAAATTTTATTATTTTTTTAAGGAAAATCGGTATATGTCAATTAAATAAACAAGCACAATAGTTTCTCAAAATCAGAGAAATCTAACTATTAGGAGGCGAGGGGTATTTGCCTAAAACCAAAATTGAAAAATCGCTCTATGGCCAATAATGTTATTTTTTTTTTTTGCAACGAAACTCTCTATATGCCATTTAAATAAAATACAAACATTTCTGATAATCAGGGAAATTGAGTCATTAGGAGTGGGGGTTTACCTGAAAACCAAAATTTAAAAATTGCTCTAGCAGATCCAATATTTGTTTTTGCACCACAAAACTTGGCATATATAATTTAAAACAAATAAGAAAAACAGTTTCTCAAAATCAGTACAATTCGATTATTAAGAGTGGGAGTTTACCTGAAATCCAAAATTTAAAATCGCTCTAGTGGCACCCATATTTGTTTCTTTACAACAAAATTCGGTATTTACCATTTAAATAAAATAATAAAATAGTTTTCGAAAATCAGTGAAATCGGACTTTAGGGGAGGACGGGTTTACCTGAAGCCCAAAATTTTAAAATCACTATCTCTTTAGCAATTTTTACAACGAAACTCTGTATATACCATTTAAATAAAATAAGAATACTGTTTCTGAAAATCAGGGAAATCGAGCCATTACCAGAAACCCAAAATTTGAAAATCGCTCTAGTGGCACCAATGTTTGTTTCTTTACAACAAAATTCAGTACATAATATTTAAATAAAATAAGAAAACTCGTTTTCGAAAATTAGGGAAATTGGACCATTAGCAATAGGGGTACACTTGAAAACCGAAATTTAAAAAGAGCTCTTAAGTTTTAATTTTATCCATATTGTTTCAAAATAAAAATAGCAAATTAATTCAGCATATAAACTGTATTTATAACGATGCTTATATTTTATACTTAAGCATTGTCGTAAAGATAGCAAATGTGAAATATTAATCTAATATGTTAGAATTAGGTTTGTATGTAAGAGCGCTCTGTAATAGCCTTCGGAAAATGCCTGCGTTATGTTTTTACATTTAAATTAAATTTCAAAGCCAATGAAAATGGATGAAACTTTTGATTGTATGTTGTTGATTGTGTATATTTGCTTAGTACATTGTAACTGTTTTTTAAATAATAGCGTGATTTTGTTTTATTGAAACACACGAACATCTTAAATACATATCGTAACTCGAAATGTTCTGTTATTTCGTATTTTGCTGAATGTAGAGATATCAAGGGCTCAGTTCGCAAACATGGCTACATCTAAATACTCACACAGTATAGCTTTGACTATCAGTGACCATGTATTTAATTTCATTAATAGTATACAATTAATTTTTGCCGTTTATTCTCAATAATAATAATAATAATAATAATAATAATAATAATAATAATAATAATAATAATAATAATAATTCTAAAAATGTGGTTTCTCATTTCCTATTTACAGATTGCAAGAATTCTAACTTTGTTCCCCTAATACAACACAGTAATGTCTTAACTTATTTGATTTCGTAATTAATCAGGCCGTAATTTGGGTTGTACATTCTTTTTTAAAGTTGCTCTACTAGGTGAGGAATTCGCTTAGTTTACGCAGCTTTTGTGTGACGGACTTTTTATTCTTTGCCTTGTCATGTTTTTTCATTACAACATTATTTTACTGTTTCAAATTCAGCAAATATTAAAATATTCACTATATAAGAAAAAGAGAATTTTAGAGCTGTTGATATAGAAAACTTTTTTTTATACAAAGTTCGTGAAAAACTGAGTGGAAAACTCCATCACCTGAAGCTCTTCCATGTACTGCAAAATGCGAAAAAAGAAATTTCCAAGTAAATGAGGCCTAAAGGCAACTACCACCTGCGCAGAAATTTAAAAGTTCCACGGCACAGCCCAAAGTCGCAATCAAAATCTTTTGTTATGGTGCCTGTTGATATAAAATAAGTTACGTACATAAAATGTTTTAGGCACACCGTAAATATATATATATATATATATATATATATATATATATTTTACGCTAGACGTTTTATAATGATAGATCATTAAATACTGATAAACATTTTAATTCATACAACCTAACCATGTACACTGAGTACCCTAGGCTCGCTCTCCCCCCTCCCCCCCTCTCTCTCTCCGGGGCAAACATTTAATAAATCTAACGGAACGGGTTTGTTCTATCAAACAAATATTACTTTTCCTTTTTTTCAGTGCATTTATAAAAAAAATTAATTATAAAAGAACCAATATCTGCGAGCAGCTATAGAAGCACTGAAATAAATGTACAAATAAATATGAAAACAATATTTATTCATAATTAATTCTCTTATAATTCCTTAGTAATAGTGATACATTAATTGCATTTATAACGTAGGGCGTAAGGTAATAATTTTCCTTTATTACGCTGTAAAAAGGTTAAAAACAAACTGCCTCAATTTAAAAATTGAATAAACGATCGTAGACAATGGGAATGGTGCAACGGGCTTGATGCTCCTTCATTTGTTGGTAAGATAGAACAGTATTAATTTTAAAATAATTATTTTTAAACAAGGTTTTTCAACCTTTGAGATCTCCGATAGCCAGCTTGTGAAATTTCCTTCCTTTACTCAAATAGTTATACAACAAAGTCAACTTAAGACAAACTAGTTGCAGGATATCATCCAAATCAGTGCGTGTTTACTGTGCAGAAACGGAAACCTCGGTGTATATGTACTTACAATTAAATTAACTTCCGATGTTGAATGTTACACGGCAATGAACCAGAGATAGGGAACAGGAAGCACCTAACGCTGCTGTACATGTATGTACAATACATATAAACTAGCCTAGTGCTACAGAATCAAGGTTTAATAACACTGTTCCTTATATTACGTAAAACACGTTCGTATTCACTTGTTATTGCAAAGTGTGACTTTTTGTGCTTTGAACATTTGTTGATTTGGTTTTTTTACTGACGCTCTTTAACATCTCAGGCCATCTGCGTCCCATTCAATTCTGGGCGTGAAACGGGCGAAAAATTTTGCTCTTCTTTCAGGCTTGAGGTTCTTTTACTTGCCGTAAATCTGTGACATGAGGCCCACGGCTTTACTTCCCTTCTGAAGGAAGTCATACTAACTGCGACCTAATAACAGTTGAAAACCTACCGTGCGATTGCTGCTTTTCCCAGAGATGAACAGGCAAGTTTGTTATATTATACATGCTTATGCTTATACGAGAACAAAGATTTACTTCTTGATTACGGTGCACCCACAAGAGAGAGCAGCGGCAGAATACGGAAGAAATCTGAAGGAGGAGCCAAGACGAGGAAAGAAGAGAGATTTCTTAGGATTTCCCTTTCTTCAATTATTTTCCCTCTTTTCTCCTAAGCTTTCACATCGCGGTAGTACAATCATTACTCAAAAATCCTCGAATCAATTCCCGGCCGTGACTTGCAATGTTTTCTCCTGTTAAAAATAATTGCACACAGGATCAATGACAAAGCGAAACTTTTCAGGAGGCTTACAATCCTACTATGTTGTGCCATGTCATTTCTATCAAGCGTTGATATTTTAACAGTTGAATTTGGAAGCCTAAACAACCATTTGTTCTCTTCCGCACGTTGGCAATCATTAATGTTCGACTCTGGAAAGAGAGGGAAAAGCAAAACAGCTAGCAGCTGTCTTCGAAATTCTGTTCTGCGCAGCATGCTCATGATTATATCGCTAATGCTGCTCCCATTACAGCATTTCAACAATTCACACTGGAGTTCATGATTATCGCTTGTGAGATAATTATTCTTCAATAACACCATTAGTCGTCTTAAAGTCAAGTTACGGGCATTAATTTGGTTCTGACGTAGTACCAATATGAAATACGCAATATGATTTACTGAAGGTCTGAAAAATACAAGCTAGAAGTGTGCCATTACTAAATATTTATGTTGCCGTTCCAACTTTATTGGAACAGCTCCAAATAAACATTCGTGTTCCACTTCTAAAAACTGTACCCTACTTACTTTTTATTCTACCATCTATATGTAGTTATATCTTTAATTTTTTCTGTTGTTATGTCTAACCTGAACAGAGAGCGGATTTTTTAAGTTGCAAAATTATAATTGGAAAGGGGAAAAACAGGTTCTAAAATGTATACAAAAACCTTTTTTAAAAATGTGATGCAGTACTAAGGAGTTATATTAACATTTTTATACAATACTATAGCAAATATAAAGTAAATATGCCATTTACTGGGTTTCAATCTATTTGTTAAACTGGATTACGCACAACATTCCTATCTTTTCTAATGTAAATTATTGGCGCTTTATATATATAACCACCCAATATGTACGTTTCATAAATAAAATTTTAGAGAAAATGGCGTTGAAACGAAATTGATGCTATGCTATGATTTTGTTGTACAAAATCAAGATGCACTAGGAATAAAACAACGTACCAAGCTGAGATTTATGTTTTATGTTGTTACTAAGGAAGCTTCCTCTTTACTTATTGAATACCGTAAGAAGTGGAAGACCAAGGACTGAGGGGAGAAAATAATGAAGAGAATCTGTTCCTGGAAATAAACATAAACAAGACCTTTCACTCGAATTATGAATATCTTAAGCTTCAAGACCTGTTCAATATCCCTACGCAAGGCTCAACCATTTCTTGACTAGGAGCATATTCTTTACAGACCGGAAAATGTTCACCGTAGAGCAAATTTCAACCGTCAAGACGACCAAATTTATGCCAAGAGGGTAAAAAGTTCCTCCTCGACTCATAAATGTCAACAGAACCCAGAATACCTCAAAGGTTATGATGGGTGGCGTGTAGTCTATTTACTAAAAAAAATTTTGTGACTCAGAAGTGAAATTGGCGCTGAAAACTTATCTTAGAGATTATAGTAGAACCCTTTATTCAATTCGAGGGTAAATGCTGGCTTTTCCAGCAAGATTCGGCCGCTGCACATAATGGTAAAAGAATTCAAGAATGATTTGATATTCATTTACCTGCCTTCATCGACAGAGAAAATGGCTCTATTCCAGACTAGATCACAATCTCTTAAAAGACTCTTGGGTTTGAAACGAATTAGAGATTCAGGTATACTCTGTACCTCACCAAAGTTGGATTCTCCTAGATGTCGTAAATACCGAATTCCTAGTCTTCCCCGACTGAAACATAGAAACCGAGGAGTCCACATTGAGTAATAGTTCAAGCTTGTAAAATAATGAGTCATTCCTATGTTGTCCCCTTCCTATTTACAAAGCAATTCCAAAAACACCAGTTCGAAGACTTTGTCATGACCAGGAGAAAGTAAAAATACTTTAAAAAGCAAGTTTTCTAGGTTGCTATAAATAATTACGAAAACATTTAAAACGATACAATATATAAATGTGTCTATTCAAAATAATAGTAGAAAAATGTAGGTGTTCACGTTATGTATGCCAGACAATGCAAAGGGTTCTTAGGCTATCTCATCCTATTCGGAGCAATACACTTCTCGCGAACAAAAGATTTACGTATTAATGCTTCTGTTGTTCGATTCTTCCTAGTTTCCCCAGCGAAGCTTCCCCCACGTTTAGTGGAAGGGTCTCTGCTAAGCACACACATAAATAAACAATTACTCCGCGAGGGACGCTTTCAATTCAAACAATGGGAGCTGAAATCATTTTTGAACGTTCATAAGTCATTAACTATTGATACCGCATGCTTTAACAGGACATCTTTAATGCCCCAACGATAATCGAGCGCTGTTTTTTGCGAGTTTGCATAACGATAAGGTTGACAGTGTTTTACGACGAAGAAATGCTGCATCAGGTCTATGAGTGACACAAATGATATGTGTCCTTACAGGCGATAGATATGTTCGAAAGTTAAACTACAGGTTTTGCTTATTTGCGAAGAGTCGCATTTTTCATAGGAATAAATATTTACCTGATATATCAATCCTATAGGAGCAATATTTTCTAATATTAAGATGCGGAAAGGTTATGCAGTTTAATGATTAATTATAGCATAAGTATTTTATGGGATGTATTTAAAAAAACAAAGAGCATTTCCATAAAACCAATCAATTAATAAAATAGCTGAAAATGCCGAAAGAAGCATAGTGTTTTTTTTTTTTTTTTTAAAGATATAGGAGCCCCTACCACCCACTGTATTTAATTTATACGTAGACAAGTCATAAAGGAATGGCTAGAATGTATTAAGAGGATATTATACGAGGATTGTTCGATAAACTGATGCAAAAATAAGCTTTTTTCCTCAACATAATCTCCTTTCATATCTACAATTATTAAAGCGATTTTCTAAACGTGTTATGAACTCAAGATTTCTTCAAAAGTACATTTGTTTCGGCCACAATCTCTTCATTTGTTTATGTTGTGTTACAGGAAGTATTGCTTATTTAGTTTATTTATGGGCGCTCTTTAACATCTCAGGTCATCAGCGTCCCATTTAATTCAGGGCGTGAAACGGTCAATAAATTATGCTCAGAGGTCTCTTGTTTGAAGGTTCTTTTGCATTTATGGCACGGGAACAATTGCTTTACTTCGCTTCCAAACGAAGCCATATTTAAAAATTTTACGCCCGAAAAAATCAATCAACCCTGGCCGGGATTGGACGTGCAATCTTGGGTCTACGAGGCAACCGGCAACGGGAAGTAGTCCAAAGGAGCCAAATCCGGAAAGTAGGGGGAATGAGGTTAAGATTTCATACCTGAAGTTCAATAAATTTGAAGTTCAGTCACAGACTTGCGCGCTGGCGCTTTATCGTGAGGAACACGGCCTGTTTCTTCGTCAAATGAGAACAATTCTTCTTGATCAAGTTGTTTATTTGCTCCAATAGCATGGCGTTGCATTCACCGGTCATGATTTTGTCTTTTTCCAAAAGGCCAATTAAAATTACGCCATGGCAATTCCAAAACGCAATCACCTTTCCTACTATGAGGATTGTTTCCGCCTTTTTCGGAGCGCTTTTTACAGTTGCAACCCACTGTTTCGATTGCTCCTCCGTTTAAGGCGTATAATAGTGGATCCGTGTTTCGTAGACTGTCACAAACCGTACAACTAAACGACCACGTATTTGACAGTTTCTACACCGCTAATTGGCAGGTGCAGCTGAGCGAGCAATGGAGAAAGGCCGTTTTTTTTTTTTTTATTTCTTTTTAATTAAGGACGCTCTTTAACATCTCAGGTCATCAGCGTCTCATTAAATTCCGGGCGTGAAACGGCCGACAAATTTTGATCAGAGACCTCTTCTTTCAGGCTTGAGGTTCTTTTTCGTGCCGTAAATGAACGACACGGGACCCACGGGTTTACTTCCCTTCCGAAGGAAGTCATACTTAGGATTTTTACGCCCGAAAAAATCCATCGATCTTAGCCGGTATGAACCCGCGATCTTGGGTTTAGAAGGCAATTATGGTTACTACCACACCACCAGGACCGACAAAGAAAGGCCGGGTCTCAGCCGATCACGCCTTGTACACTAATCGCTGGTAAGGCAATTGGCAATCAACCTGACCCGGGCATTATCCTAGCGACTGGATGTAAATTTTCTGGCGGATGAAGCTGCAGTATTTGGGCACATTTGCGCCAGGTGTCACGTCATTCAGTACTTCAACCGCTCATTTCCATAACCCTATAGCTTCTCTAAAACAATGCAGTCCACCATAAGGTTTGCGACTTGAAAACTGACTAGACAACCGCCACCTGCAATATCGAACTAACCAGTATGAATCCTTTAGCATACGATATACAATTGACTTTACACCTTCTTTTGCGATTTTGATTTATAGGACAGATTGTATCACTCTCAGGCAAACGAAATGCATTTGTTATGTGACGCTGGGCAGTATAATGATAATGAGTTGAAACTCGGGTTTTATTCTTTTTTTACTTGTATTTTCGTCCAAAACCTTTTGGAATGGAAAATGACAATTATACTGAAGCGAGAAACTCTAATAGGAAACTAAGATGAAATAAACCTAAATAGCTCTTAGAAAGTATATATAAATTATAGAATTTTGCGGTATTTAATGAAAGCATTCACATTTAATAAATATAGCTGGAAATATACATAGACATTTTGCTAAATTAAAAAAAAAAAACTCAAATAATATTTAGAAACATGTAAAAATTTAATTCCTATTTATAAATTCTGCTAATTGTTTTAGAAAACTATCATGATGTCTCCTAGAGATATTATATAGCCAACAGAAACAGACCACCCTATTAGCTTAATATTGGATTAATTAAATTAATATAATTGTTATAGTTTACAAGCCCAGCATTTGAGAGTTTTAAATAGTAGTTATAGTATTTTAGCAATATACATTATAACCAACTTAAAGGCTCGAGGCCGGGCTACATGAGTCGGGTCGAGGATAGTTTACCGAACTCCTACGTTGGCCTTGAATTTGCTAAGAATACTATATGCCAAACATCTGGCCAATTATTCCATTCCACAACAAATGCTTGTTAATGATTTGCATGTCCTTATCGAATCCGAACGAGCTGTTAAGAATTTCTATGGAGAGAAGTTCCCAGGTGATCAAATTCAAATTCGTAATGCCATTCATAAATAAGTAGCATCCTTATACTTTATACCAACTAAAGGATAACATTAGTCAAGAGATACATTTAGTTTCTCAACGAAAATTAAGAAAGGTAATGGGTAATCACAAAAACAGAAGTCAGAAATGTGTGCAAAATGAAGACAGACAGTTCCCGCTACTGCAGCGTTTCCCCACCGATTTTTGCACTTCCCCTCCCAACCGCTTCGACTCTACAGCAGCCCGGCTGCCTTGAGCAATGTTTTATCGACCGATGCAATCCCCCGTTGGCATATCAGTCATGATATAAGTGGATGGCCATATAAATTTAATTGTTTTTAGTTCTTAAGTACAGAGTAACTCGCTCAGTGAGCTAAATTGCGTTTTTTTTTTTAACTTTATTTCGGATGTAAATAGAGAAAATTATACCTTTCCGCGTCTTCTTCCCCCGATTGACTAAAGCTGTTCGCGCCATAGTTATGGCTTGTCGAGCACGAGGCGTAACCTAACAAACGATGTAACTGTCGAGTACATGTAAAGAATAGTAATAAAAAAGCAAAGGGCATGGCAATAAAGCTGTAACCTTGAAAGCGAACTGTGTTAACGAACAAACTCAAAACTTTCTCTGGTTTTTTTTTTTCTTTCTTTTTTTCCCCCGCTGAGCAAGGTCGAATGAAGTAATCAAGCCGCACTTGCTAATGTCATGAAGAAGCAAAGCTTTAGCGGTAACCTGCGAAATAGTTCACAATGTGAACTATTAACATCGATTAATAAAACAGAAAACTTTATGAGATTCCTTAAATGTGTAAGGATAAAATATTACTTTAAACAACGAACTAACTTGTATCGCAAAAAGAAAAGCGATTTTGTACTCACTAGCCCATGGGGGTTGGCAAAGAGCACTTGGTACAGTTGACATCCGAAGAAGGTAAAGAAAAACGCTCTTATTGCGGACATGGCCAAGTGAAGTGTGACTATTACCGTGGTTTATATAAAATAGAATGATCTTAAAAGAGTCCGCCGGCGCCTAAACCGTTTATAAAGAAACAAAAATGTTTCATAAAACTTTCCCTTGGGTCACACTGCTACCAAAACCACAACAATGTATGAGGTAGGTCCATAAGTTTCCGGCATTACCGATATGGATTATCGTCTTCACAAAATCCTTATTCGGTGTCATACCTTATCTATTAAGTAAATAATTGCAGTTGTAACTTCCGCCCCGCTGTGTTCAGTTGTTCACATATAGTTGTATAAAAAAGGCTATATGGTGAAGATTGTAACATGTTCAAAATGGAGTATCGGGCTGTTATTAACTTCTTCACAACAGAAGCACTTCCTGCAAATGAAATTAAACAGCGATTGGACGATTTATATGGGGAAGCATCCCCCTCATATTCTACAGTAAAGGAATGGGCCAAAATTCTTTGAATGGGTCGAGAAAGCATTGAAGACAAAGAGTGTACAGGTCGGCCTTGGAGGTGTTCAATCCTGAAAACATCGCTCTTGTGGAAGCAGAAATTATGCAAGATCGGCGGCTCAAAGTTACAGAAATAGCATCAAGAATGGGCCGTTCTAAAACAGTCCTTCGAATTATTCATAACCATTTAAATATTAATAAGGTTAGTGCAAAATGAGTTCCAAGACTTCTTTCCTCAGTCCAAAAGCAGCAACGAGTCATCTGTTGTCAGGCATTTTTGGAGCTCTGTCGTGGCAACGAGAGAGAAGTTCTGCAAATCATTGTTACAGGAGATGAAACTATGATCCTGTACTATAATCCCTTGTCCAAAAGAGAAACAATGGAGTGGCGTAAACCTGGCGAAGACCACCTCTAAAAGCCACGGTCACTCAGACAACCAAGACGATTATGGCCACAATCTTTTGGGACTGCGAGAGAATACTCTTCATTGACTTCAAGGAGAGAAATACCACAGTAAATGGGGAGTACTATGCTGGCCTACAGCACAGACTACGTGCTTTCATCAATGAGAAAAGGCGAGGAAAGCTGAGTGCAGGTGTGCGCCTTCTTCATGACAATGCGCCTGTGCATACAGCTCTTGTTGCAAAGGAAGCTGTGAAGAAATGTGGCTTCAAGAAGATCGACCATCCACCCTACAGCCCAGATCTATTTCCCAGTGACTATTTCCTCTACTCAAAACGTCGAGGAAGGAAACTTAGGTGTGACGAAGAAGTGATGGATGCTGTTTATGCGCATTTGCAGGCAAGACTTCTGATTATTGGGGGGGGGGGGGGGAGGTGAAATGTTAATTCAAAGATGTGAGAAGTGTATTGCAACAAAGGGCTACTATATTGAAAAGTGAAATATAGTTTTTGTCTTTATCATACCTAGCAAATGGTTAGGCCGGAAACTTGTGAACCTACCCTTGTACATCATCCAAAACCAGAAAGTTGCCCCCCCCCCCCCCCGGATGCTTTGACAAAACAATCAGGCGAGGCTAAATGGACGAAGGCACTAGTTACAATGTAATGGTAACGGAGATTTGTGAGAGAGTGCAGAGTAAACAAGAGTTTTAAATTCTACTACTCTTTTAAGGAAGCTCATTTCTATGGATATTCGCTATCTGGAGCATTTAGTACCTCCAGAAGCTGCAATGTTCATCTCTATTTTTACCCCAACGTTAATGGACTTTACTACAGATCCTCTACACAAATCACTATTACAGTTCACTTCAATTCATCTTATGTTAATCACATGCATATAAATAAATCGGAAACATATGAGGAATAAGTTTCCAGATTTGATTCCCTTTATGGCCAAGTCTACCTTGAGGGTTTCTGTCCTCACGATTTCCTTAGGTGAGAAAGGCAAATGTAGGAATGGATTCTTTCTTAGCTATTGTTCCTAAAAATTTTACTGTTATAAAAGCAGGTATAAGAAAGAAACTAATGTTTTGACAGAAAGTGAACTACCAGACGTTGCGAGAGATATAAAAAAGAAGAAGACAAATAAATAGTTAAAAAAAAACATTTTGTATTTTCATAACAAATACAAAAAAATCCCATAAATTAGCTAAAAAAGTCTATGGCTATAATGCTTTAGATCTTATCTGATATCTGACAGGAAAAGATCCATCACGGTTCTGGAACTAATTATCACCTAGTGAATCTGAAATTGATTTTCATTGACACGAGCTGTTTGGTAGTTATTTCATTTGTATATTTACATATTTCCAAGATTCCTCCCTCGCACCGAAAGAAACCAAGAATGTTTAGAACTTATGGACAATGAGCATTTTTAAATCATTGCATTCATCGTCCGGTAAACCAATACGGTTGAGCCATTTTGAATAAAACATCTTAAATGTTCCTGCTCTTTGTGGGATGATAGTTCGAACCCCAAGAGCGGATGTGGAAGTTTCCGATATATCGACCGAAGTCATACTCTCCCCTTACTCTTCAAGAATTGCTCACGTGATGCAAGGAATGTACCCACGTGGACTGAATTAATTTAAGCTGTAGTACTCTCGTTCTGCTACCCTCGTCACTTCCGCTCTTAGAGTACGCTCAGCTCATTTTCGAATGGAACTATATTGCAGAGGACTCCATGCGCCCTTACTTTGCCAACCTAGCAATATCCAGAATGATAGAAACTAAATCATAATTTCACTGTTAAATGTTTTAAATAAAACCCTCGGAACAACAAGTTTCGTCTGTAAAACTGAGACTTATTAATACCCTTTAAGTTTAAGCAAAACCTTTTTTTTTTTTTTTTTTTTTTTGATTGATTTATTTAAGGACGCTCTTTAACAGCTCAGGTCATCAGCGTCCCATTCAACTCAGGGCGTGAAACGGCCGACAAATTTTGCTCAGAGGCCTCTCTTTCAGGCTTGAGGTTCTTTTTCGTGCCGCAAATGTACGACACGGGACCCACGGCTTTACTTCCCTTCCGAAGGAAGCCATACTTAGGATTTTTACGCCCGAAAAAATCCATCGGTCCTGGCCGGGTTCGAACCCGCGTTTTGAGTATAGGAGGCAAGTATGGTAACCACTACACCACCAGGACCGACTTAAGCAAAACCGGGGGTGTAAAAGCATAGTAGTCAATCTTAAAACTATAGCGATTTTGTGGAGTAGCATCCTTTTCTTGCACTCTGATGAAACTCCGCCCTTACTTTTGCATTTTCTTTTAGTTAACAAACAGGATTCCCTTATTCCCAAATAATCGTCGCCATGGATTCTACTGATTCCCTTTTTGACTGATTGCAGTAAAGTACTGTGACAACCCTGCCTCGTAACAGACCACTTTGCTGATTGTTTTGCACCAAAGAGAAAATATAAATCTATACCTGAGCCGACTTTGTTTACATGTAGCTGTTCAGAATAATTAGAAGCACTGTGCGATTTTCTTGTTCTAATTTACTTTATTTCTTCTTCTTGTTCTTCCTCCTCCCCACTTATCTTTCAGTCGGTCCTGGTGGTGTAGTGGTTACCATACTAAACCCTAAACCCAGAACGCGGGTTCGAACCCGGTCAGGACCGATGTATTTTTTCGGGCGTAAAAATCCTAAGTATGGCTTCCTTCGGAAGGGAAGTAAAGCCGTGGGTCCCGTGTCGTACTTTTACGGCACGAAAAAGAACCTCAAGCCTGAAAGAAATGCCTCTGAGCAAAATTTGTCGGCCGTTTCACGCCCTGAGTTGAATGGGACGCTGATGACCTGAGATGTTAAAGAGCGTCCATAAATCAATCACTCAATGAATCAAATTCAATACTACCTCATTCATAAGTGGAAATGGTGATACAGGAAAATGCGGAATTTTTTTTCTTCTTTTCTTTTCTTTTTTTTTTTTTCTTTCTTTTTTTTTTTTTTTTACTTGACTACATCATTTAGTTCCTAAAAGCAAACAGCAAAGTTCTGTCTAGAAATATTCATCATCACAAACCAAAAAAGTAAAAGTTAATGCTTCTGCTGGGAAAATATAGTCTTTTCATTTTTCTATATTCATGCATGATTTACCAGCATGTCATACATGCATACACAATGCAGTACTACTACAGAGGTGTTCTGAAATGAAAGACCATATCACATGCAAAAGATCACATTTCTGTGTATGCTAATGCAAGGCTGTACATTGCAAACGTTGTTGCTGAATATTTCACAAAAATGCACGTCCCCGACCCTCCCGATTGTCCGGATTTAGCCTGGTGTGACGTTTCCTTACACCTAACTTGAAGAAACACCTTCGTGGGGGAGGGGGGGGGGCATTTCTCATTATCAGAAACAGTGGTGAAGGTTGTGGAGGCCCGCCTGTGATGCCTCAACGGGCATTAAGCACCATTTAAAAAAAGCTGTGGAGGAGATTCTGAAGGACCTGTCAAAAGTGATTTAAAAATACAGAAACGCTGAAACAGGTGTATTTAAATAAAAGAAAAAATCAAAATTATGAGGATAACTAAAGGTATGCTATAAAAATATGATCATTTCTTATTGAAAAGCGCTCAAATTACTGCTGAAAATATGTTGCATAAATATTACACAACCTTTTTTCTTGGTTCTGTGTCATGTGAAAGACGGTTTTTATTGGAATGTTATGCAAGTCTTGGATAAATATGACGCGGAAGCCAGGAATTCAACAAGGACACTGGCTGTAGAAGCCGAAATATAAACAAATTCTCAGCTATTGGAACTGCGATGATATCGACAAGAGGGAGTCCGCTCTGGCCCTGAGACCTAGTGCCAAAGACAACTTGCCAGTTCAGCGCAGGCGTCCGTATCCAGAGGGGTGACTCCAGCAGTAATACTTGAGCTTACATTCGGTATCCCCCTCCCCTTGGGGACCGCCATCCTGACTTTGATTTGTTCGTGATTTCCCCTGGTCACTTAGGTAAGCGCTGGGATAGAATTTTCCTTTCCATGAAATTTCCGCTCTCCACCCATTCCGCTGCTTCTGTTACAAGGCAGAAATTTCTAGGGCTATGTGGGTTGGTGCGGCGTGACGGTGGCTCTCCCCTTTGTTAGAATTTCTACACCAGCCCCTAGAATGCAAACCCCTCAGAAGGGCCCTAGAATGCAAAGGGCCCTTCTGAGGGGTTAATTCCTTAAAAGAGACTTCGCCCGCGTCGGTATTTTAATTTGAAAAAAAAAATAGTTAATTTTCATACTTAATGCACTGCAGCAAGACAGGTGACTAGTTCCTAGGACAGGCAGTACTGTTATGTTCTTTCCCTACAGTCCTGCTGAGGGGTCTATGTTTTCTTCTCATGTACAGAAGGTACTCGGCACATATACAAGTTTAGTGGCAAAATTACATTACTAATGTAGCTCTGCCCATTCACTCGTTAATGCTACGATTTATCTCGCTTCTTCTACATTTATGTGTAGTTAGTCTGTTTTGTTGCCGGTAACATCGTGACTATCGGCCTTCAGCGGCGGACTATGGCGCGCATTCGGCTATTAATTGCCGGGAACATTCTGGTGCGTAAAGTCAGGACCAGCAAATGAATGGCATGTTGGATAAGAACATGAGGTTTCATTATGAAACAAATTACATATCTTTCTATATCAGAGGAAAACTTACAGAAGGTATATATCTATATAAATTGGAAGGTATAGCTGCCTAAATATCTGCAATGCTTTTTCTCCACAAACATTCGTAACATTTCAACATAAACCGGCTTTCATACTGAATTGTAAAATGATTTTCTTCATATTACAATTTCCACAACACTAGCAGCCCTCACTGTGGGCTTTGCACTCCACCCGCATCATAAGTTTCAGGTCAGTGCATTGGAAAAAACATTCTACATGTAACAAGCATTGTCGAAGCCTGCAGTAAAACAAACCTGAAGCATTTCAGGAACAATAGATTCAGTAAAGTGTTATATAAAACGAACTTCTTGAGCAGGGCCTCTCTAGAAGGTTGCTGGTATACACTATCTCCAAAATGATCAAAGTTTAATGTCCTGTAACCATTGCTTATAAAGTGTTAAAGCGTTTTTATGCATAAAGAGTTTATTTTTATGGGACTTTTTCTTGCACTAATGTCCGTATTTGCGGGTATTATTCGTAAGGGATTTGGTTTGCAGCAGCGGCTTGCAGAATATTTTGATCTGTGGAAGCGAGAAGAAAAAGGGAGCCTCTTGTCAATAATTCATTACTCATTATGTGCATGAATTGCAACATCACCTCTTGTTATGCACTTAATTAAGCCCTACTTGTACACAATTGCACATTCTCAACTTTTCTCTTGTGCAAAATAGTACGCACTTATGTATGTGAATTTTCTAATGCTTAAAAATTCCATACATCCAATCGTTATAAATGTCAATTTTAATAGAAGACTATCCTTGTTCTCGCTATTGTTTTCGAGAGTACACTACTTATTACATATTTAAATTAGCTGAATTATTTTCATAGATACTGTAGGATTGTATCCGATAACGAGATAAAGAAAACACGCGCTATATAATGCGATTAATACAATGTGATTTTCTGCGTAGTAATTTGACTGCAAATAATCCATGTTCAAAACTACCGTGGTTATTACAGGTTGAATATTTCCCAGTTACGTAACACGCTATCTTACATAATAAATAAGCAGGGCTTTGGTTACGTTTAATATAATTGGAGCTGCCATTAGTTCGGTTTTGTTAAACTTCAAATCAAACGAACCAAAGCTCTCGGTGAAATAAAAATTAAAGTGATTCAAGTGAAAAGCAGAATATATTTTTTCGAAACTCAGCTTTAAATGTTATGCTATTCAATCGATACCAGTAAATATATTTCACTTTAGTAAAGCTACATACGCTGTACTTTGCCTGATTTAATGCTATTATGAAGTACGGATTTATTTTCTGATGGAATTTTGTTAACAGAAAACAACAATAATAATAATAATAATAATTTCATAATTCTCTTGCAAAATGTAACATTATCAAGTGAAGATATATTTTCATTAATTATCCTTCACACAGGGAATAAAGAGATTTTATGCACACTTTTCAAATGCAAAACTTTAACACTGATTAAAATATATCTGAATATAACTATAATCTCCAACCCTAGCATGTTATAATAAAGGTAGGTTACAATTTCGCCAAAATACTAAACCAATCGTATTGAAAATTAGGTGCGTTATCACTTAATATCTATGTAACAATGCATAATATCTGTCCAAAATTGTAAATTGAATAATTTTATTTATCTTTAGTGATAATAGTGTATATACATTATTATAATTGTATACTGCCGTTGTGACTTTATCAATTCTGCATTTATAAGCCTACGAGATATACATATCAATATAAAATACTATTTATTCATATAAATTAAAATGAACTAAACATGGAGTAGTAAGGTTTGTCCTCGTGTTTTAAACTTTTCTGTTACATATTTTTCAGTATATAGATATATAGCCATTGTCTTTAAATAATCATAAATGCGAAGCTGAACATTCATAGTACGAAGGAGGTCTCCGATAAGGATTATCGCCTTCACAAAAGCCTTATCTGGTGTCATACCTTGTCTGTTAAGTAAATAATTGTAGCTGTAACTTCCACCCCGCTGTGTTCAGTTGTTCGGATACAGTTGTATAAAGAAGGCTATGTGACACGTGATTGTGACACGTTCAAAATGGACTACGGAGGAGTTATTAAGTTCTTCACTAAAGGACTTATTCCAAATGAAATTAAACAGCGATTGGACGGTGTATATGGGTAAGCATTCCCCTCATATTCTACGTAAAAGAATAGGCCAACCTTTTTCGAATGGGTCGAGAAAGCATTGAAGGCAAAGAGTGTGCATGTCGGCCTTTGGAGGTGCTCACTCCTGAAAACATCGCTCTTGTGGAAGGAGAAATTGTGGCGGATCAAAGTTACAGAAATAGCAGCAAGTTTGGGCCGTTCTAAAACAACAGTCCTTCGAATTATTCATGAACATTTAAATATGAATAAGGCTAGTGCAAGATGGGTGCCTAGACTTCTTTCCTCAGTCCAAAAGCAGCAACGAGTCATCTATTGTCAGGAATTTTTGGAGCTCTGTTGTGGCAACGAGAGAGAAATTCTGTAAACAGTTGTTACAGGAGATGAAACTGTGGTCCTCTACTATAATCACTTGTCCAAAAGAGAATCAATGGAGTGGCGTAAACATGGCGAAGCACCGCCTCTAAAAGCCAAGGTCACTCAGTCAACCAAGAAGATCATGGCCACAATCTTTTGGAACTGTGAAGGAATATTCTTCATTGACTTCAAGGTCAGGAACACCACAGTAAATGGGGAGTACTGTGCTGGCCTACTGCACAGATTATGTGTTTCCATACAAGAGAAAAGGAGAGGAAAGCTGAGTGGTGGTGTGCGCCTTCTTTACGACAGCGCGCCTCTGCACATAGTTCTTGTTGCAAAGGGAGGCTGTGAAGAAAAGTGGCTTCAAGGAGATCGACCATCCTCCACCCTACAGTCCAGATCTCAAAACTCAAGAAGGACCTTCGAGGAAGAAAATTTAAGTATAACGATGGATGCTTTTTATGTGCATTTTGCTGACAAGACTTCTGACTATTTGGGGGGGGGGGTGAAATGTTAATTCAGAAGTGTATTGCAATAAAGGGTAACTATATTGAAAAGCGTAATGTAGTTGTGTTTATCATACCTATAAAATGGTTAGGTCGGAAACTTATGGACCTACCCCCGAAGCTCCAGCGATTGCATTTATTTTAACAAGCCCGCTCACAATATGTAAATTACTGAAATTTCCGTATGGTCCAGAATCCACAATAACTTTGTGGAAAAGCCTTCACTATAATCTTGATGTACACACACGCAATAAATATTTCTTTTTTTAGTAATTCTAAACCTTATTAATATAAACCTTTCCTTGTTTTTATATTTTTTCTAATAGCCAACAGTTCTGCTGTGTAAATAAGCAATTTATATATAATGTGAAATATAAAGGGTATAACCTAAAGGTATGTCAAAACTTTGTGGAAACATTCCTTGCATATAGAAGGTGCAAATATGTTACATGAACATGGGTACGGAAATTGTTTTATTTCCTTGTTAGACCCCTTTGTCTACAACTCCGCTTACACTGTGCGATATGCAATATCTAGAATGCTAACATAACTGTCCTGTGGCAATAACCCACATTAGGGCAGACACTTAACACGTACGGTAGGTAAACATTCGCTTTTACCTCTGGTTAAATGGGGTAGGGGTGTTATAACTACTCTTAGTTCCTAGATTCACCATTGTGGTCGTCCTGTACCGCAGTCCGCTTGTTATGCTAATCACTCCGCTGCTTGGCGTAGCACCGAGCACGTAGTGTCAGTTCTGTGGTTTACGGACCTCATTTCAGGTACAGTAAAATGAGGTATTCAAATGCGGGATAGGCCTGCTTATATCATCTATGGCTTAGCCGAAAGAAAGTGTCTTCGTGCTCGTATTCTGCAAGGCTACCAGATATTAAGAGATACTACAGGAATACTTCAGCGCATCAGGGAGTCCATGCAAACTCGGCCAGCATCGATGGATTTTTTCGGGCGTAAAAATCCTAAGTATGGCTTCCTTCGGAAGGGAAGTAAAGCCATGGGTCCCGTGTCGTACATTTACGGCACGATAAAGAACCTCAAGCCTGAACGAGAGGCCTCTGAGCAAAATTAGTCGGCCGTTTCACGCCCTGAATAGAATGGGACGCTGATGACCTGAGATGTTAAAGAGCGTCCGTAAATAAACAAAGCAAAAGGGGAGGGGGTCCATGTGACGGCGAGTTGGTGGATATATGCGTGCTAACAGAGGACATTTCGTATGATTTTCTGTTACTCAGTTCTATTTTTTTTTTTTTTTTTTAATATTCTGCTGCGGTACAGGTGTAGAAAACGGGCTCTGACAAGGAAATAAAGCAATTCTGGTGCCGGGTTCAGATAATATCCAGTATATGTGAGGAATGTTTTCTCAAAGTTTTAACATGCCTTTTATGTTGCAGGGTATATTATTTATTTATTTACTTATTGTGTATTATGGAGCAAAACCGTAGTTCTTTCATATGCACCAGTAAAATTTTATTTCATTCTTCTAAACTTTCCTCGCAATGGTAACGTCTATAGCAATAAGTCATTGGTTCTCAAACTTTCCTCCCCCGTGCATCTTATTTAATGATTCCTCGCTATCGCGGACACTTAAGAATTAACTCAAATTTAAAATCCTACATTTCCATCCCATATACTTTTTAAAGCTGTTCATCATTGGTTTGCAACATTTAAAGGTATAAATATATGTACATTTCTCAATATTTGCCTGTTTAATGTTGTATATTATTACAGAATAGTAATTGTAATTAGTAGCAAGTACATAAAGTGTATTAATAATATTAATAAATGGTACATTATTCGTATATTTTAATTCCCGAATAAAGGTTGATGTTGTATTTCACTTACAGGCCGTGATATGTCGAGCTTATTGCAGAAAACTTAATTCATAGTTCGGATCCTACGTTTCCCAAAATATGTGTATACTTCTTTCTTTTACGTAAATGAGAGCAGAGATAGATTCTTTCCACACAAGTTGTTATGAAAGCACCAATACGTTCATGGCCTTCTTTGATAGTCCGGAAAATTTTGAGGATCGCCTTCGCAGTCAATTCTGTGCGTTGCCGAAAGATGCGTATTACCAGGGAAACCATGATGGTACACCTTTGACAAAATATATTTAAAAAAAAAAAAACATCCCCTGAATCTAGGTGTCGATTGGAGAGCTTTGGGAACACTCATAAACGCTATATTCACAATGCGTATGCAGTGACTGGAACACTACAGTGGGCGCTTTGCTTGTAAACATAACGGCCACAAGCATGAGCATCTGGAAAGAGAAAACTAGTGTACAGTAGCGGTTTAAAAGACATTGTTCTTCTGCGTAAGCTCCTGAACTCAAGTTCCACATATTTTTGCTTTATTTTTTATTGCTGGTTTTATAAGTTTATGTTGTCTTAATATCATATTATATTTTAACACTGAGTTTTATGGCATTACCTTTGCACAAACAAAAACGTAATCACAAAAACAGATTCTTTACAAATAAATAAATAAATAAATGAACAGGAATATTTATCTTCTAAAGTGAAAACATTTACAAAAACACAAATTAATATGAGGTATGTGAACCTTCAGCTTGTATAACTGCCCCCAATCTTGGGGTCATAGATTATATCAGATTTCTACAGCAGTGTGGACGAGAGACTACAACATCTAGGCTTCTTGAATTTGTGCCCAGAAGCGAACTTTTATCCTTCGTGTATGTGCACGGATGCATGTGCAGCATATTGCACTTATATAGAACAAATACTGCAGGAAATATTATAATATTCATTATAATGTATATAATGTGTTAATGTGTATGGGAAACAATACTACTACAATACTAATTTGTCATAATATGTCGCAACAGTTTATTACAAAAAAAGTGCTTCATGCCCGTAGGCGAACCTGCGCTAATAGCCACGGCATCACTGCACACTCTGCCACAGAGCTAACGGAGCACACACACTAGTTGAACCGCGTACTGTATTCAGTAGAACTTAAAAAGAATTTTGCGAATATCCTTCATCAATACGCGCCAAGAATGCTGCCCAGTTGTCAGACACAGTGGCAAGTATAAGCGATATAATGACAAGAGACCGATGAATTCTGAGGTTAGGTTTACTACCTTCTTTATTGCGAGTGCCGGATATTTTTCGCAGAACTTTGAAAACAAGTTTAAAATAATCGTTTTCTCACCAGTAGTTAAAGACTTGCTCGGATTATGCTTTACATAATATGTTTCCGTACAAAAAGCAGCACGTGGTTCGTTAGCGTCAGCCATGATAACAAGGACAAACTGCTCGCGCCTTGCTTTGTTTAAACAGTCGCTGAATCACGCGAGGTGCATCTTAAGAGCTGTAGCTGATCAATTTGCAACTTCGAAATTCAATTTCATTAAGTCGGCAGTAATTAAATTTAAATCATAAGTATTGTTTTTTGTATAGTAGATGTTATTTATTACTGAACCCATCATCAAAGTTAGATTGCAAACATGGAACTACTTTCTTTGCGTGTATTGCTACTGTGTTGTGTTGTACTTGACTGCACACAGTAATGCAAATGACATCATGTCATGTACGTTGTTTTGACCGGTATCACTGTAAGGGCAATTATAGAGTAGCCACATTTTAAGACTCAGAACTGTTATAACATACTGTCCATTTTTCATCGCACCATGTATCCCTAATTAGAAAAGTGATAAGCTGGTGATGGATATTTGATTTGACCGGGCTTGCATTCATGAAATGTACAATCTTCTAGTTCGTATGAGAATCTAGTTCTGACGGTCTATGAATTTATTAAATATATTGTGTTCCTAGTGTCCAATAAATAGCCTTTTCAGGATGTATTTTATCTCCATTATTTCAACTGGAACCATTTCTGACCGAACTTTATAATTTTGTTTTCAATTATACTTATGGATAGCTGGCTCCATTCAGTGTTCTTTAAATTAGCGGTTGATGGTTTTATAAGGCTCACAATATACCATAATAACCTCCTCTAACTTCCATCACAAACTTATAAAAAGTCAATATTTTATGGGGCAGCCTAATGAAAAGGCGTTTACACGTACAATTCGTTTGAACTGGATTCTCTTTCAGAAGCAGCTTTCAAATATTTCGCTGAATGATATGAAAGTATCTTAATGCACCGAAAACAAAAAGATGGATCAACTTCAAAAACTCTGTAGAGGTTCGTTGACAGAGATTTATCTTCGGTGAAAAGTTTTAATCAGAAGCAAATGGAATTCTATAATTCTGTTTTTCAATGGGAATAAAGCCGATAGCACCTGTATCCCTCCCTACTTGTATCGCCCTCTCTGTCGCGCTCATGCTAACAGTTACGGTTTCCTAAAAATGCATACACTTTCAATATAATTAATATTGTTAACATGATATTTTATCCAGTGGAAGTGCTAGAGTCTCGTCGGCTTCGGAGTCCCTATTACCACCATTATCATCGTCAATGTCTTCATCAGTTCTTCAATGACGTCAAAGGATCTTGTGCATTTATCATTATTGGTTCTGACATTTCGTCACATGCTATTTCTTTCTAGCAATTTTTCAGCGTGTCGAAAGTAGGATTCCCGTTCTTTCTGTGTCACGTTGTCTATTTCTTCGTTAGCAAGAATTTCCATGTCTTTCATATTAAATGCCCTGTTTTTATTTACAACTCACCCCCCGCTATATTTGACACTACACATTCTCAACATTGGGTTGTAATGGCAATGATAAGGAGGTAATCTAATTATTTCATGCCCCATTTCATTACCCAGTTGATCAAGTTCGTACATTTTAGACTGATTTTTGAACAGCAAAATTAATTTTTTGCTGAATCCCTTTATTTGCAACCATTGAAAGATGTGACATTTACTAGTTTATGCATTTGGAATTTGTTTATAGTAACCGAATAAGGGGCATTATCGAGTATACTATACTTCCCTCTTCTAAATAATTTAGGAAAACATTCCAAAAAGCATTCTTTAAATGTTTAAGCTGCCGTTTCCTCACGATAGAAGTTGATTTAAAACGAAATATCCATTTGCTCTCTGGTACAAAATCTGTTTTCGCCAATCCTACATGACAAATGATAAATCTGTTGCCCTTCATAAAGATACTTTCTTCAGTCCACCATTATTAGAGAAGTCTTGCCAAATGGATTTTTGAATGTGGATTTGACTAACCCAAGTTTCGTCTAAATAAAATATTAGTCTTGTGACGGCAGAAATTCCAATTTGATGCATTGTGCACAGGGATTTTAACCATGCTGCCACAATGTCACTCCTCTCTATTAAAAATTTACATCCTCGTTTGTCTTTCTGTATTCTATCGGTGGACGTTAGAGTCTTTGTATGAAATATTGGATTTTACAACTTTGTTGATTTTGGAAGTGCACTTTCATCGTAAAAGCCCCAAACAATCCTTCTCAAATTCATTTAAATGTTTACTCTCTTAGGGTCCTTTATGTTTTCGAGGTGACAAACATTGAAGCAATATCAGAGTCAGATCATTTACCTCAACACAGTATTTTTATTTACTCCACACGCCTCTGCGTTCTTTTCCACTTCTAAAATAAATATTTTGTTTCTCTTCTTCTTCTTCTTCTTCAGAATGTTTTAAAAAGTCTGTATACATTAAAAAAGCATCTTTCGCGACTGACTTGTTACAACTTCTATGAGCACTTAACATTCGGTTTACTGAACAACAAAATCACGCACTATTCCCTTGCACTTCGCTTGTCAGACTGGCTAGTGGCAAATGAACTTACTAAGGAGTAAACAGAAAGAACAATGTGTTTGTTAAAATGGTATGTTATGGGCAGCCCAGATGTTTCTGACATTGGTACTGTTGTTAACATCTAGACATACCCAGCGCATTCGCACCATAAATAATATGACCGTGTTAGCATATACCGGAGAGTCTCTAACACTGGGATAGTCGGTTATGGTACATGTGAATTAAGAACAGAGTAAAATTGGATCTACTGAAGCTAAAAAGACGTTGTTCTGACGTACATCCCACAAAAATGTTCTCTATTTGTCTTGTTAGGTAATTTATGTTATATAGAAATATTTCGACCCAGTGCTAAGGACACTTATGATATTGATCCTCTTGTCCGGATTGATGAACGGTAACAGCGGGGACACAATATTGCAACACTGTAAGCTGTTGGTTAGCCATAGGCTGGAGAAGGTCAATACCTTTCCCACTTGAAAAACAATGTCCTTTTACAGTTTTTTCCCTGTTTAAGGGACTGACAAAAGCAATTTCTAGCAATACTATATCATAAAAATTTAAATATTTTTGTATAAAAGTAATATGTCATCTAATACAGTTCCAACTTTTGCACATTCAGAATTAGCGTATTGGTAAGTCACCTGTACTTCATCTTCGCCTCGCCATTATAATGCCAATAGTAATGATAAATTCTATATATCACGCTTCGGTTTACCGCAGATATAGAATGTAATAATTTTATGGAAACTGTCGCATGTACTTTAAAAAACCGAAAACACGGCAATTTTAATTTCATCTCAGAAGAAAAAAAAAAAAAAATACCCGTTTTTCCAGTTAAATTTGCGACACGCATGTAGTTGTGTTAATTTTATTTTTTATATATCTCCCTCATTCTGTTACGCAATCGGAGTTTAGACACACTAGCGGAAACCGATTAACTTCAATAGACGCATTCCCGAAAAGAATGGATTTAAAGTTCCGCTGACGTAGGCAATTGAACTTGCTCAGTCGCGTTTATCGCCTCTATTGTTTTAGTTGCATTTGTAGATGAAGTGCATGTTAAACTTTCTATTGTGGAGTATGCTGAGAGTGATATGTACGCTAGAATAAAAAACGCTTATCCATGATGGTCACGTGCAAAATAAAATAATAATAATAATAATAATAATAATAATAATAATAATAATAGTACAGTAAGAGAGCTTTGGTGCTATGTTTCCAGGAGAATTTTCTCAACCAAGAAAAAGCAATTTTCAAATTGAACAAAGTTCGAACCCAAGACGTTTTCATTGAAATGAAGCCGAGACCAAATAAGCGAGTTTTAACAGAAGAGAAGATTTATGAAATAGTCTATCGAATATAAATTGCTCCTCGAAAATCTTGAACACTATTAGCCCAACTGGTTGGTGCGTATAAAGCCACTCAGCTGTTACATCTTCATTCATATAGCATAAGTTTTACGTGAAATAAAACCCGTGGAAGCATTGAAGCAAAATACCCGGGAGGAAGTTTGCAATATTCGAGAAGATGAATTTCGGCGAGCATCTCATAACCTTTTCAAAGGGATATCTCACAGAGGAGGGCAGGAATTTCAACTAAGATACTATGATGGAAGGTAACTGCAGGTAATAACGCCATCTCGTAAGATATCCTTAGTTCTCTAAATTCCCCGAAAATGGTAGGTTCACACACTCTGAAGATCTGTAGAGAGAAGCTCACATCTTTTGATGAATCGATTGTGAGGCAAACTGGAGCGTCAGTTTGAGTTGAACAGTCACACTGTGAAGAGTGTGTGTGAAATTTGAGCATCTATAAGTTGACTATTCCTTTAAGGAGGGGAAAAAAAGGGTGAACACGTTTTTGTAAAATGATCTAGGTATGAAAATGTTATTATATTCAGTTAAAATGTATTATTAGTGATCTTAAATGGTGAAACTCAAACATAAATATCAAACAAGCACGTTAGTTAAAATGCAAAAGGGAGACTGCAGACATTTCTTACTAGTTCTTAAAATGGACAAACCTTGTCAAAAGTTACGGGTTAAATGAAGCACTGATGACCTGAATGCAGCAATCAAGACAGGCAGAAATGTTGCAGAGGCTTAAGATGTTTCAGTGCGATACATCCAGATTGGATTGAAAGGAATGAAGTTAAGGATCCCATCAGGAAACTTGGTCGTGCTTATACTGAATAAAGTTCAGAGAAAGAATTTTCAGGCTATTAAGAAGTTGGTTTTGGTGTATATAGAAGGCTTATCTGTGAGAAGACCCTTGAGGTACGCAATTCCATGACCATTGCGACTCCATTTTCGTGTGCAGAAGCGAGGAGGTACTGGTTTGAAGAATTCTTGAAACGCAATCCTGGTCTTCTTAGGAAACTACAACCGAACATTTGTCATAAGCAGTTGTCGGAGACGCCAAATCCGGAAAAGATTGCATCAATTCCTGTCTAGAATTATAAAACACTAGAGAAGAGTCCTGTTCAGATTACGCAATCGTCACCGAAGACTGTCCGAAAACAAAACAAGAGTAAATGGTGAACGTGAATGTTACTCTTCTCAGTAGAAAATTGTTCACTAAACCTGTATGAACCGCATCTACATTAAATCTTTCAATTCGAGGTGCAAAGGAACCAACACTGAAAAAACTCCAGATTGATTTTTCTGTGGTGATTATGGGAGAATATTACTACGATTGATAAAAGGTTAGAAAGAGTTGGATTCATTGAGTCCAATGTAAAGTATGGTATTACCGGGCATTCGTTCCAGAAACAGAGCTGTATACATTCTGAACAATCTTGAACTTTATCAAGCATTACTTTCTTTGAACAACATTGTGATGTCTATGTTTGCCACTTTGGCATAAACTGATAAATACGAACAATTGTATATATTGTATTTATAAGTGATAACAGTGTGACGTTATTGCCTTCACTGCAGATGACAACGCCAGTTTGTGCCGTTATTCATCTTATGATACTTCGCGAACAAATGTTTAATTATGTTTTCACAGAAGTACCTAAAACTGCAAGAAACGAGTTACAGAAGACACTGTCGTTTTATGCACAAATTCTTGAATTACAGACAATAAACTGAATTGGTGGCGTTGTTACCTGTAGTTATACTACATTATATAGAAATAACGATAGAAAAAAAAAATGCGCGCTGAGTTCCGAATGTGCAACATAATTTCCCTCGGCAAGTGGCGAGAGCGTTACTTAGTAGCTTCCCGTCACAAAACCAATGTCCGATTGCGTAACGGAATGAGGACCCTGTATAATTCTTCAGGTCTTTGCACAATGGCAGCTCTGGAACTGGGCGAAATGGTTATTTCAGTAACCGATATTTACATGCACACAAGCAGGGTACATTTATACACCGAGGTATCTGTTATTCCTCAGATAATGACGGGCTTGTTGGAATAACCTCTTCTAACACGGTGTATGCTTGTACATGTGATATCTTATTTTCGTAACGAACGCACTGAAAAAAAAGTTGACCCCTTACAACGAATAAAAACCCTTCCACTAGAATATCTTTCATAGCATATTGCACGAGAGATACTGATGAAATAATGTCTGTAGGATGCCGCAGATTAAGTGCATGCGCCTTTTTACTTTTTCCAGTCCTTCACAAGACCGAGTACCTGCAGAAGATTGAAAAACACATGATGCAGAATTCATTAAACCTTCCCCTCAAGAAAGAATCTCTGCTCTCCCATATCCCCTCGTTCTTTTTCAGCGTGCAAATAGTAATTTTAGAACCGTCAATTCTACGTCCCCGCCCTCGCTTCTCCGAAAGACAATAGCTCTCGCGAATCTCCCACGTGGCACGGAAAACTCGTTTTTACCAAATCTTAAGATCTAAAAGAGTTACATCCTTACAGAAAGTTAAGTCACAGTTTACTCGTACTGCAAATAGCAACTTACACGATTTGCATTCCACAAAATCTTTAAATAAAATGCGGCAAGGAGCACACATTTATAAGAGTCGTCAGTCAAATGTGTAAGAGTACTTAAAATGTTCGCTCCCAAAGTAGTGTGTTTATTCGCACATACACAAATTTATATAATGTATTCTAACTGCTACTCTACTCTGTGAAGACTCTCCCCGCAGAAAGTCTGATTCTGTAAATAATTATTAAATATAATCATCTACACATCGCACCATCCAATTATCTGATGAATAACGCGGGGGCGGTAACTGTATCCGTCGATAAACCATTGTTCATGGCCAGCCGGCTATACTAGAGTGACAATCCAATAAATTCTAATGCATTTAAAAGTTATATTCTCACTCATGTCATACAAGAAGATTATGGCATTGGATGCATTCAATTTCCACGCATTTATCCGTTCTCTTCAAATAACTTGTTGACATCACGAGCGAACTCTATAGGGTCATACGAATCATAAACACTCCCTATGGAATAGAATAATTGGGCATAATATTTTTCATTTAGTGCATTTGTTTTACTCTAGGAACAGACAGATGTTTCTGTTACTGTTCAATAGACACTAAGTGATAGCGGAGACCCAATGCCAACGTAGCAGTTCGGTAAACCCCGCTCGCCCAGACTCGTACAGAAAGGCTTACCTCGAGCTACGGCTTATGGGCCACAACTAGCCTGTGTATGACTGCTGCATATCTACCTGTACTTTGGGTTTTACCATAGTGTAGGAACACGTTTTAGGATGATTTAATTAATGTTAAAGAGAGCGAGTTTAATGGAGGCTGTGCTGGACTCCTCTGAACTGTGATGGATGGATCTGATATCCGGAATATGCTTAACCTGTACTGAAAGTCAATTAAGGTTATCAGCAAGTTCATGGGCTATTTCAAAATGTTATTTGGCATAAAGTTTCATTTGTAATATGTGTTTTTACCTTTTGCAAAAGTCAGTACTACTGTTATCCGAAGTGCCCGCAAGCTAGACGTGGCATTTTGAATTTAGGATTGGTCTGATGTGACAATCATAATTTTGCCGAGGGAGCGGGTGACAGCACTTTTGTGTCGTAAAAGTATCTTGCCGGGAGCCTAATTTCGTTCTCCATATCTGGAAGCAGTTTCGTGCAATAGCCGTATGGAAAGGAGTTTTATATGGAGTAGAAGGAGGGAGCCTTTTGTTCAAGGTCCTTTGAAGAAGTATCAGCCATGACCCACATTTCGCAGACATACAGCACGATGGTGATTATCAAAGCCTTACTTTAAATAGACATGATTCTATTTGGCCTTCCCTTGTCGTTAGTGGGAGGACTCGCGAGGTCCGATGATAACTCTGCGGTAACGAAGCTACTAGTAAAGCCATCCTTGCCGGACAGGTCAAAGGGGAAGGCGCAGACTAAAACCAACCCTGCAGAGTAAATGCAACGGTTACAAAGTCGGAGGCGGAGAAATCCCAAAGGCTGAGAAGACCCCTTAGAGGCCGCTACCTTCTGGCTAAGGAGTTGATTCTCCAAAGACTAGCGGCGGTAAGGAGGCAACCCCTCCACCAGGTTAGCTCAGCATAGGGCTAATAACCCACCAGGACGATCTTACATTATTCAGAGGAAAGGAGAGGAGAGAGCCAGCCACGTCTAAGGGCATGTGGGATAGAGAAAGAAGAAGATACAATGTTTTGGAACTGAACACTGGGAACAGCTGAGCGATTGTTCCGTGAATTTCATGAGCAGTTATTGTGACGTGTGCATGAAAGGTTCGGCTTTTATCCAACTAAACTTCCAAATAAGTAATGTAGCTTTTCCAGTGGCTCTTTGTTGTCTATATGTGAGTGTGGGATAATTTGCGGGTATGGGGCCTTTGTTGAACATGATGACGAGGCTTTTCCCCGGATGGATTGATATTCGCCAACGTCTACACTACCTTAGATTAGTGTAATAAATAGTCTTTGCGTTGGGTCAGTGACTCTGTCTAGGTATTTTGAAGAGCAGAAAGTCATCAGCGTATTAAGCTATGTTGATGTCTGGGTGTGTATGGAAAGTCTACCATGTAAATGTTGAATCATGTTGGGGATGGTACAGAGCCTTCAGGTACTCCGCTGTGGGGCTGTTTCCCGCTACCGTTGAGTATGAACGTATGGTGTTTGAGACAGGAGTGTAGTGGTTGTATGCATGTTTTTGGAGTCCCAAAGCGAATTACGTGTCAGGTCATAAAGAAGTCTTCTCTGTATCCAAAGACGCTATGAAGATGAATGCCTTGTCTGCCCATCACAGTCAGCAGTTTTTGGACCATTGAGTGCCCAGGAGGAAATAAAATTCATAGGAAGGAGTGTTTCTCACTACAGGAGACAAGCTGGCAAGCATGTGTCTCTCAAAAAACTTGGAGAGGTTTGAGAGGAGAATAATAAATCGCAAACTGCATGGCTTTACTGGGTCTTTACCGGACTTCAATATGCATACCACACACTAGTCTATCTCCACTACGGAGGAAGTGGCCCAAGGTAGCACAATATTGAAAATCTTAGTGATGAAGAGCAGGCCTTGAAAGGAAAGTTGTGAAGCATAACGGGGGTCAGTCCGACAACCTTTTTAGGACTGATATGCTAGATTGCGCTCTGGATTTCGCTAGGGTGAAAGATGGGAATTAGAGGGCCATTGTCCCCTAATGAACATCGAGGTACCGACGGATGTTACGGCGAATGCCACGTCCTGGGGTCGTATGGCCTAAATAGACGTTACAGATAATGGAGAGCACTTTGCTTTGGCTTGTGAGTCACAGACCATTCCTTTGGTGCCATGAACGGGCTAGGGGTTTTTGTGTCTTTGCCCATAGAGGTTTTCGGCGGTGCTCCATGCGTCACCATCAAGATTCTGTCTAGCCAAGCGCCTTACGTCTTGGATGATGTGGCGTGCTGCCTAGGGTCGGCGAATTACAAGTTCGAGGTCTAGAAGGATGTCGTCTGGGTGAGGAGTTGGGGTGGTGCGGATTGTAAGGCTGTGTGTCATTCGTGTTACCGCGACTGAGAACGATTAACTGCTGTCTCTAAGGAGGGGATGTCAATGATTCGGGGGTTTGAAAGGGTGACGAACTGAGACACTCCTGCATGCTTCACTATTCGTTCTCGCGAATAAGAGCTACGACTTCGTGGCTGGCAACCGTAGTTATATGGGGTTGTGGTCGCAATTCATATGCATTTTCAGCCAATGTGGAACAGAGCACAACCGCGCATTAATGGATTTGACAAGAATTATAGTGCATTGCTTCAAAATGTCCTGATATTCCGTACAAGGAAATAAAAACTAATAAACATTTAATTATAATGTACACCTTATGCTAGGAACTTCATTTTTAAATAATAAAAGATAATTAAAAATCACATATTGATGCCAGTTAAACTGGGTCTGCTGCATTAAAGACCTATAATGCCTTTGATATCGATAAAATGTTCATTGTTCAAAGAAATCAGGTTCTACAAGAAGCTAAGGACCTTCGGGGACAAAAGTAAAATGCTTTGATCGTACAATGCAGAACATTAAGGGATGAATTTTAGTATTGAGAAAACGAGAGGGGGAAAGATTATAAAAAAGAAAGCCCGGGATGTTTTGCAGATCCTGTGCAGAAATTTAGAGCAATAAAAAAAACGTGACTTTTATCGTCTCCCTTCCAGATTTTGGCAAACACTTGCTATCATTAAAGTGCTCTTGTGCACCGAGAAAGAAAAGTAATGTATCGTGGTTTGGTATCAACAAAATGCATGGCAACAGTATAGAAATTTAAATCATGCCGTTTATTAAAGATACTGGTGGATCTACCATTGAAAAAATTTGCAATACTTTTTAAGGTCAAGTTCAAAAAGTCAACCCACCAACTTTTACGATAAGGCAAGAAAGCGCATCTCTCATTTCTAAAATAAAGTTTGCAACTGTGCCAGCCGATCTAGAATTTTCTTTTTTTTTTTTTTTCTTCTAAAAGAAGTTTGTATTCATTTATTTCTTGCATAAAACGAATGAATAGTGTGCTATAACTCCCCTCTCCCCAATAGCAACCAAGGGTAATAACCTAATTAAATCTAAAACCTATAATCTGCCCAGCAGGCGTCATTAGTCACCAATCCCATCACAGTGTCATCCCCCACATCCTGGAATCGAATCCGGGAGTGGAAGTCAAAAGCTCTGATCTACATTAAGGAACAGAAAATGTCGTTATTATAATTCGCTTGTACTTTCATTTTTTGAAAACGAGCATTCTTGGAGTTTGGGGGAGAAAGGTTAATTTTTAATAACCGTTTTTAATTTATACTATTTTAAATAAAACAGACAGCCGGCCCTGGTACGTTACAGTTCCAGTACCTCGGACAAATGGATTTTGCATGTGTTTATCCGTAGTCTATTAGGTGGTAACCATAGGTAACGCAGTGACTCACCTTCCACGATGAAGAGAGTGTTTCAAAAATACATTTGCAAGATCTATAAGAGTTTATTTGTTTAATTTATTGCAGTTGGGGGCGTCCTGTAATTCTGCTTTTATTCGTAACCAAACGGTAAACTTAAGAGGGCGAATCGCGGGCTTACTAGGAATAGCAGTCAATTCCGAAGAAAGAGTTAATGGATATTTCAATTTGAAGGTTTGGGGTTTCCTGAGAAATCAGTAAAGCAGAAAAGTGTTCTTATTAGAGTAATGTAATATACATTCATTATAGAATGTGAACATATGTTTGTTTTATAAGTATCAAACGCTATTATACACTACAGTAAGAAAGTATAGGGGCTGCAAAAAATTGGTAGTTAGTCGTTTTCTTCCACCGACAAGAATTCTTCATGATGTACCTAATAAATAGATTAGTCCAATGCAAAAACGTTGATGGGAAAACAATACAATAAACTGGTCATTCAACCATTTTTGTTAGTGTCTTCTATCGCAGATTCCGGAACATGTTCATCTCTTCATTTGAAGTTGGTAGATCATTGCACCATCTTTGAAATTCTTCAGAAATAACTCCATTGAACAAAATTTTAGCACGAATTTGAGATTTTATGGTGTTGACTGGTAATTCTTTGTGGCATTTTAGGCAAAATTTTCACTGATCTAGGGAGTCCTCCATTGTAAACAGCAAGAGATTAATATTCATCAGAATGGGTACTTATATTGCACTACTAGAAACTCTTGACAGTCAATTCACAGGTTCGCCATACATGTTCCACAAATAAAGAATACAGAGGCATGCACTTTGCATGTGCAGGATGGTTTGACATTAAAGAGAAAATGTTCAGTCTTGTAATGTATTTATTATTTGACGTACTCCCTTCGAAGTTTAACGCTCTTACTCCAACGTTTCTCCAGGTCCGTGATTACCCCGTGGAAATGGTTTCTGCGAGGCTCTCAAAATACTCCTTTGGACTTATATGTGTGCTCAGCCAAGAACGTTTTCAGTTCGGGAACAGTGGTAAACCGAGAGAGCGAGATCAGGTGAATAGGGGGATATTTCAAATTGTATTCAATTTGTCCTAAGGATGCCCCTTGCGATGCACCGGCCATTCTGGTCTTTCCCGGACGAGTTTCCGCAATCGCTGTCTTCAATCTCTCCAAAAGTGATGCGTAGTATTTTCCAGTAAATAATGTCCCCCCTCTCCAAGTAGTCAATTTTGCATTCCATTACCATTCCAGCGGATGGTAATGAATCCACATTTTGTCATTATCACAAAACAAACGATCGACGTTTGCCTGCTATTTTGTTTTTGCAGACTCTACCAGCGAATACCCATCTTGCACAAAAATTGTCCATGTGTAATCCATTATGCAAAATAAAATGAACCCGCTCAGTGAGATGTTAACTTACGCACTTTCACTCATATGTTAGCTAAAACAATGTATGCACTTTATTCATGATTTCTGGTCCCACAGTTGATTTTGGAGCTCCAGGAATTGGTGCGTCTTCGATGCCTGTTCTGCCACACTTGAACTAATTTACTCAAAGTAGAACGGTATCATAGGAAGGGTATGAGTCACCACATTTAGGCATTATATTTTAAAAAATTGCCTTTGCTATTAACAGAAAAAAGAACTAAATCACACCACGAATGCCAATTTTATACATTTTAACTGTCACACGAAACGCTTGTGTTTCAACTGCCAAACAATGAATTAACATCAGAATGACTTTTGACCACAGAATATTGATACATAGAAAGCAAACTTTATGACCACATAATACAGATTAGCAGGCGAACCAAGTTACTTACCAAACCACTCTCGTAAATACAGTAAACGAGTTCTCCCTATCTAATACAAACAGATATTTTTGTGCCTAACTCCATTACTAAGGAGTGAATAGAGACATCACTAAGCAGGTTCTCCTAGACTATAGAACTAAACGTTTTGTACTTTAGGTAATTTTTTTAAGTCGTTAAGTGATTTTATCAGTAAGCCCACGACATACTCCTTTTATTTCGAAAAAACTGCCTACATTTACAAAAATCCAATGAGCACTTGTTTAAAAGAGTATTTTTTCAGGAAAAATATATCTACATAGAACATATAATTCGGATAAATTTAATATACTTCACATTCATTGCCACTATATAAATTCTGATAATTTAGAGCATTATTCCTGTGGTCTTGCAAGCCAAATGAAAGTCTTTAATTTTCTTGAGGTCTGTAGGCTGTAAAAAGTATGGTTTCACTTAGCAAATTAATACTTATTTTCAATAATGTGAACATAGCAAAACGCAACAACATAACAAAAAAATTGGTGAATTCTACTATAGTTAAAGCACGGTTTAAACTCTCTGCGGTCACCTCAGTTGGTTTAAGTATGGGTCCTAAGACAACAAAATTGGAGGAAGGAAATTCAAATCCGGCTTGCTTTAATGATCGGCCAAGATTTTTTCAACATTCCAGATTCCTTTGCAAGCTTTCTCAGAGATTTCTTAGCCATAAAACATACATTGCATAGCCTTGACGCTTATTTCACTATGTTCATATAGTAATAATATAATCTATTCTTTAAATTGTTCAAATCTGTTTTGGAGAACTAGAAAATAAGTAAAGAATTTTAATGATTATTGCAATTTTACCAGTCACTTTCTTGGATCTAAAAGAAAAACAATGCTACTAATTAGGAGCGGCGATATCCCCTAGCATTTCATTAATTTCCTATCACCAATACTTGATGCTTTTTATACGTAAATACACCTCTGTAGGTGAATTCCATCTTACGCATGATGTTTGTACTTGCGATGATCATTTATAGGGGATTTTGTTAGTTATTTCGGTGCAAACCAATACCGGATAAGCATGTAGAGCATTTTGACAAGGATAGAACCTCTTGCCTATAGAATCTCAGCTCTCGTCACGTGCAGATTTCTACAGACTGATTGTTGCTGCTAAGTTAAATAAAATATTTTAAAGAACTATTAAATAATCGTAATAAAACCGCAAACTAATGATTATTTCAATATCAATATTACATTCAAAGAAGCAATGCTCTAATCCAGACCCTATCCAGCAGCAACAATTTCGTTAGTTATACGGCAAGCTAGTAATTTCCTGTGAATTCCTGCTGCAATTCGTTCTGAGTTCATTGAAGGCGAAGAAAATTAACACTATATAAAGTTTACTTTCTAGACCTTTTTCTTCGTGATATTGGAAGAGAAAATTTAAATTAAAAACACGGGTAGACCAACTCCAAGTATTAATTTGAGTCAAACTGCGATTTCAAAAACATATAAGTATACAATGATTTCTGTAGACAGATTTTATCCTTTGGATTCCAGATTTTACTGAAAGTGTCGACAACTTTCTGCCATGAAAACCAGGAGAATTTCTTTTCGTTTAAATGGTGTTTAAAATGTGTGATTTTTTATTACGCTGTTTCTTTCTGATGTGCAGTCGCGCACTCTAGTTATTAAGATTCTAGAAACTTGAAATCTATATTTAGCACTGCGGCTTTAAGCCGTTACTAACCAGTGATATTTTATTTTGTCGTTTTGAAATAAATTGCATTTTGTCCTTTGACGCGCCGCACGGAAGATATTTTGAAGCGGTACATGCTATTGTTGTGGTCATTGTGTACAGAGTTTTTGAATTTAGGAATAAGTTAGCAAAGCCTTAGGGCACGAGCTCCGTTCGCTTCAATTCTGCGACTGATAAGTACAAAGCCCTCATTTGGACGCGTGGCCGGATTAATTGGGATTTACTTGGCACCGGGCAGCATCCTGTTTGCCGGCGAAGTCGGATATTCATAGCCCCTTAAATCCAAGGACATAGATTTCTACAGCACACTAAACACCATTTTTTTTGACCATACAATGGCATTTCGTGTACAACCGGGTTTTCTTGTATTCCAATATCTTGTGTTTTGTGTCACCAGATGGCCATGTAAATAAAACCATCTTTCGTTTGTTAAAAAAAATCAATAGAGCGAACATTAACATTATCCAATAACCAATTGCAGAAATTGAGTCTACTCACATTATACCGTGGTTGCAATTCCTGAACCACAGTTATTTTATAGGGTTTTAATTTTAAAAGTTTAGAGGCATTCCAAGCCAAGGTTTCAACATTCTTGATTCCTGTGCAAGCTTTCTCAGAGATTTCTTTGGACTTCGTTCTAAATTTTTTCAGATGTCATCGAGTGAAATAAATAGTGTTTAACTCCCGTTTTTGCTACAGAGGCACCACAGGCGATGGACACTGATGATACATGAGATGAAATGATATTTTGGGAAAGGATTTATTTTTAAAGAAGGAATCTTCCAGGCCTAAGTTTTAGGGTACCTCCCCGGCATTTGCCATTTATGAGGACTGAGAAAAACATGGAAAAAAACCTCATTCAAGGAGGACGGTCCTGGCGGAATTCGAACCCCAGGCCTCCCGCTAACGAGTCCGCGCCTTAACGACCTCGGCCACCCGTGGCGGTGATGTCATCGAGTCTTTCCTTTGTAAGAACGTGGTGTTTTACTTTCGGTTTCTTATCAAGATCAGATCCCGTTTCCCTAAATCCATTCATAAGATTACGAACAGTTTCTGTGAGGCACGAACAGCAGGGAATCTGTCTGTCTATAAATCGCTGTCTCATTTCTCTACCTGAGATTGTTGTCACATAGGAATCATACATGGAAATTGTGTGTACGGACTGTTTGGTATTGTAACACCACTAACACCATATCACTGAAACACGTGGTCTCACAACGTTCAACTCCTGTACAACACAAAGACTTCGCGTCAGAATATGGAGAGGCAGGAAAGTTGTTGGAGAAACAGAACCGGTTAGAAACAAGGCAGGCATAGGCATAAAAGCGCATAGAAGTGTATATTTTTGTTGCACTGTTATTGTTTTGTACTTTCTTATTGGCTAAGACTTTATTATTATTATTATTATTATTGTTGTTATTATTATTATCATTATCATCATCATCGATTAATTATTGCCAATTGATTTTCAGGTGTTTTGTGCTCCGAGAAGAACTGTTCTAATAAATGTGCTATGGCTCTCAATTTTGGTTTTCGAATACATGATATGAGATTTGCAATGAAAATGTAATTCTTAAAGGAAATTTGTTTGCAAGCAGTAAATTTGCACAGTCCTTAGATGCATTCATTGTTAGTGTTGGATACAGTAATTTGCAACATTCAAAACTGTTATGCAATTACAAATAAAGTATAGGTTAGGTTAGGATGGGTTGGGTTAGGCTAGGTGGTAAATGTTAATGTTAGTTTTAAGCATTATTATAGTTGTGCACATTATTTAATAATGTTATGTCCGATTAGAAAATACGTCATTTGTTAGCCTTTCGCACAGTAAATCATAACACCACAAGCAGTGAAGAATTTTTGCAACTGCACCTTCTCTTTGCATGTGTTAACAGTTAACTAAAATATATAGAGTTAATGGGTTCTCTCTCTCTCTCTCTCTCTCTCTCTCTCTCTCTCTAAATATTGCAGTATTTTCTGTAAGCAAGAACCATAAAATATTCTAATGTGAGAAATGAGGCACTGTATTAGTTTTAAATAAAGTAACAGTAAGAAAAATAGTATAGGCTATCTGACAGAATCTACTAAGCTGGCTAATAATAATAATAATAATAATAATAATAATAATAATAATAATATTAATAATAATAAATGTTTTATGGTGTGTTACAGAGTACAAAATAGCATTAAAGTTGTACAGTATGAAACAAAATATATAAATTAAGCAATATACGATGCACTTACACAGGTCACCTCATTTGCTAATGCTGTTCAGGTACATAAAGGAATAACGTATTTAAAATGTCAAAAGAAATATTGCTTTTTAATTATATCCTGAATCAAATATTATCTGGCGCTTTCAAGGAATGTAATAATTTTGTGTAATCCCTACAGGATTAGATAAAATATATAATCTGCAACTTTACCTCCCTTTGAAAAAATTCACAGAAACTGAATACAAATGAGCTGCCGTTTACTAAATTCTAAATTAAATAATAAATATAAGAGATAATCTTTAGTAAAATTCCTTAGTGAGCTATTATATTTTCCTTTATTTGCATTTCCTTAAAAGATAAATTATAAGCTGTATAACTAAAATAGTCTAATATTACCATTTCATATCAATTACATTTTATCTTTCTCTATGGAACCCTCTTTACAGCATTTTGCTCTGGTTTGTGCTGACAACTTTATAATAATATTCTGCAAATAAGAGAAACATAAAACAGAAACAATAATTTTCTTAAAACATGCACACTAATTCATGGTCTTTGAAGATTTAAATTATTAATTCTTTAAATTACTCCTGGACCTAATTTAAAATTGCTTAATAGTGAAATGTTCTAGAAATAAATTGCTAGACAATGAAATGACATTATCTGCATTAGACAAATCCTGCTTCAGTTCAAGATTAAATCTTTAGCCCAAACTAAAAAATATTCATTTTTCACTGCTACCTATTCTAAAAAATGGCACGGTATGCTAATGAACAAATGAATGCTTAAACTAACTTGCTATTCACAGCTTATGGTGCACAAAATGCTACAAATGGGACAAAAATCTAATGTTGAATTGCTTAAAAAAATATTTCTAAAAAATTTACCAAAAATTTCCTTTACATTTATGAACTATGATTGAAATTCTGTAATCTACAAAATAAATAATGGTTTTCAAACAATTTGACTAGTCATTTCTGGGTTTGCAGCTAAAATTAAAATTATATGTACAATATTCTCTTCAATGCCTATTTATGTGTGTCTTATTACTTACTATCATCCCTATATTGTTTATTTTTCTATAGTTTAAAAATGTATTTATACATTTCACTCTTAAGGAACTATTAGTCCTGCAAAAAGATGTTTTTTTCACTTATATCAAAAATATTTTACATATAAATAATTGTAATATGTCTGAATAGTTATAATCCATATATATTGTACCTGACCATATATTTTAATTCAAAATCAAAATATATATGACAAGAATACTAGACAAAAAGAAAATCTACATAGACTGGCTTCAACACTTTCCTGGCATCAAAAAGGAATTTATAATGAATTTGTTATAATATAGAATGCTCTTCCCTCTAGCTTAAAAGCCTTAATAAATAATGATAAATCTTTTAAATCTGCTCTTAGAAAATATCTATGTAAAAAGTTCTATTATTCTGTAAAGGAATATATGTGTGGCAATGTATTATGAGTTAAAAACACTGCTATAATTATATGTAAAAATGTATATAGTAAAACTTGTGTGATTGAGTGACTTGTTTGTTTTTGCTTCTCTGATTTATGTAATTTTAATTCAATTGCTCCAGGTGTTGATTTTTTTTAATGTTTATTGTAACTATTTACTTAGATGTACATGATATTTTTGTAAATGCAGATTATGTGCTACTGTGATAATTGTAAATGACAATTTATATGTTCTTAGATCTCCCTGACTGCTTCGCAAATTCACAGAATGCTCCAGGAACTAAACTAAACCAGATGAAAGTTGATGGATAAGTTGATTGAATGCACAGGTATATAGTTGCAATAAAAGAATACCAAAAACAATTTAGTATAACTTTTCTGTTCAATTCTATTAATGCTGATATTATACATAGAGCAAGTGATATATTTTCCATACATTCTTATATGTCGTAAACCTGCTAAATCTTACTTAAACATTCTTTCCAGCTCATATCTTTTAATGAATGAATTCTAATGATGCTCATAATAAACTGTATTAAAATTGTGGTACCAAATAAATTTATATCAGAAGAAAACCTGTTTACTTGAGCAATCTTTTGCCAGTATATTCTTAGCTCTAAAACCTAAGAAAGTTCCATTAATGGAATAGGAAATCTTTGAAAGTTCTGCATCTTCATTAGTCAAATATTTGGTTGCTCGTTGCTACAATCTCGGCAAATTTGAGAAAATTAATTGCACCAAAATCTATAGTCTAAAATGCTATCTTATATTTTCTGCTTAACTTAACTCTAAGCTCTTTCTTTTTTTTAGCTTAAAAAAACATAAGCTAAAATTTAGGATGCAGTCTGGGAAAGTTTATCTAGTTATGGCCTACTGCAAAAATGCAATAAAACTTTGGTATTCCCTGAACCGATTAAATCTAATTACATTTAACTCTTTTCAAATATAACCTTTGCAGCCGCTGTTATGCAATGCTGTCCTAAGCTATCTCATTAGTCAGCAGTACAACAGTATTTTCTCTCAGATAATTATTCGACTTATTTTTGTTCTTTGTTTTCCTACAGGAAATCTGATGTTTCAGAAAACAAATGGGCCGCCTACAAGCAATTCAAGAAGCAGCGTTTCTTATTGGAACAGATTCTACTTAAAAATATATGTGATACTATTAGCTGACTATTAAGTTACTTACTCCCATTTCTGTCAACACATCTAACAGCGTATTTTCATCACAAATGTCAAAAACTGCACGACCAACACAGCTAACACTGCACACCCGTGAACACGAAAACTAAGGCTGGGAGGCTGTTCCACTTGCAGAACGTCCCCCTTGAATCATCAATTGATTCACAGCGTAGCACGACCACACATAACGACAGTTAGCGCTAATATGTTTCATTCACTCTCAGAAATGACCTTAAGCAAGTCAACGCAAAAAAGCATATATAAATGGTTTTCTCTGATAACCCCTTCAGCTGCTAGTTGACATGTAATGAGACAAAAAGCATTTACCTAAGTAGCAGTCAACACTCATGGTTACCGTCTGAAATCAATGCAGTCATTCACGAAATGCCATCTATTAACCATTCTTCACACCTCAAGGTCTAATATTCTAAATGGACGCAAGATGTCAGGAGGATACCACAGAGGAAGAAAAAAAGAACAGCGATAATATGTCCTGGGTGTGTTCTAGCAACTAATCACACCGCCACTGCTCCATTTTGCTCTATAATTATTTCTGCTAAGAGATCACGACTGCTTCCACATGGCCCGAGAGGAAAGATGGCGTCCAATGTGCCTGTAGTTGCAGGTAATTGAAATATTTCAACATTTTGAGAGTAGTGGTCATTTAATATTTATATCGCATTAGCGTCTTTCAGTTAATAAGTGGCAGAATATTTGATTCCTTTTCGTTATAATGTCCTTAACTGAAGATTTCTTTAAATGAAGAGTAACTCTTGCCTAATTTAGTCTGCTCACCATACGTGACACTAGTAACCTAACAGTGTGTGTGTGTGTGTGTATAAAAGTTAATCGTCAGTGAACATGTGTATACGAAATTGATATACTTGTTTCAGTGCGAGGCTCGACGGGAATATCAATTAACCTTGGACCACCCAGTTATGATCTTGTTCCGGCATTCACACGCGATGACAGTAAATCATGTAAAGTAATGCTTTTCGACCCTGAAGGCAGATACTTTGCTTGGGCTAATGGCACATGGTGAGTTTGCAGTCTTTAATATCAGAAATGCCAGAAAAATATAGGAAAACATATGTGGTATATTTACATAAATTATTGTTATTGTTGTTTATTTTTGTTGCAGCGTTAAGATTGTTGCAACAGCCACTTGGAAGGTACAGGCAGAAATTCAACGACCAAAAGTTTCCAATTTGGAATTCTCGCCCAAAGGAACCTATTTAATGACTTGGGAGCCCTTTATAGGTATTAAACTGCAAACATGACAATTTTTATAATAGAAATGTTGATACTTTGTGCAGATGTCTTGTTTAGAGATTTGGGTGTAAAAGTATAGATAAAGAGCTATTATCCACAATAACAACAATTTAGAGCGAAACTTCAATATATGTTTACCACTTTCAACTTAAGAAAAGGAGGCCAGTAGAGGCCATAGCAAGCCGGTAAACCACTGGGTCCTCTGGTTTCTAGGATTCACTCGAGGTTAGTGTATGAATAGGGTAGTTTAGAAGTTTTACTTGGGAGTACATAAAGTGAAGTTTCACCAGCCCTGGCATGACATTATGTTGTCAGTAGATTTATATTGTCAGTAAATTGATCATGGTATGTAGTGTAGATTGTATTTGTTAAATGGCATTTATTGAAAGCTATATAAGTCATATTTATTACATGACATCTATTGAAAGCTATCTAGGCTTTTAAGCTTCATGGCAAGCTAAGGAATTAAGAGGCGTGCACAATTGTATTTTGCAGTAGAAATTTTTAAAGCTCTAGCATAGTTTACTGAAAAATAAGGGGAAATATGTTTGTGTTTCTTAAGTGATATCATGCATTTCCATTACATATAAAAATCTGACTTTTTTTCTCCCCCTTCTTATTCTCTGTGTTACAGTCTCTCAAGCCAACCCACAAGGTGGACCAAATCTTCATATTTATAAATCGGACACTGGTGAGCCAGTAAAAGAGTTTGTTCACAAAAAGCAAATAGGATGGTAAGTATATCAGCATACTAGCCACATTAAACATAATAAATTGTAAATATGCAGCTATAAGATTTTGATAAAAGTGCTCTAATTGGAATGTGTTGCTCTAAGGTTGCCCAAACTCTTGAATGCATCAAGAGGATTGGCTCATGTTTAAGGATAATTGCGCATATTTTATATATTATATCTACAGCTTTTAGGAAAAACCAGGCAAGTACCAGAAATAAAATTTTACAGGAGTCCTAAATAAAGTTTAATGCTAGCCCACTTATCTGCAGATTGATACATTAAAGTAGAATTTAGTCATGCAAGTAGACTTACGTGCTTTTACAAATTACTAGAATTATGTATCATAGGGGATCAATGCTATGTTACTGAGCTTGAGCATATTTCTTTTTCCTATTTCTTATAATTAAAATCAAGTAAGTCGACTCACCCATATGAGTGTATACAAACTTAACCTAAAAAATGTAATGCTTAATAACCTTCTCCCTCCATTTTTCACATGACATAAGCCTGATCGTAAGTGATCACTCAATACATTTAAATCATTTTTGACAAAAGTGGAATTACCCAGTTTTTCCAAAATGCTGTAGATATATGCCTCTCTTGCACATGAAGTTGTGTGCCTTTTTTCATGCGAATGTTACTCTTTCCTGAAGAATGGTGCTTTACTACAACTAATATTTTGAACTACCAGATACTAATATGATCTTGCAATTGAAACAGTGATACAGTTTATTTTTGGTAAACAATAAATGCAGCCCATATGAGATGTCAGATGGTAAGGCACTGTTGGAACATGAATGTGTCAGCATTATACTCTGACTGTAGCCATTCCCCATGGAATTTGTTGAAAAGGAAATTTCCAAGGTATTTATTTGAATAACTGAAAAAACTATTCAAATAAATAGTGAACCAGGGCTAATCTGGATATAGCAGAGCAGAGAAAAATGTGTGCTGCTGCTAGGTATCAAATTCCAGACCATCTCTGCGTAGGTAGACATCTTTACCATCTAGAGAAACTATTCTATGAAAGTGTGGTCAAACACATTTATAAGTCCTTGTAAATATGGAGTTTTAACTTTCTCTTCCATTAAAGAATGTGCAACACTTATAAAATATTAGTAAAAAGTTACAAGTGACATCATATAAGAGGAAGTTGGAGAACATTTGTTTGCCACCCATCATAATACCTTGAATTAGGTTATGTTCACTCCTTAGTAATACATTTGTATTTTTCAATGTACAGAGCAGATTGTCATTCCTGCCTTATGGGTCTCACGTTTTTTCTCAAAATAATTATCATTTAACATGTTAAGCACCAGGGCGGTACCTGGGAACTGCCGTCTGTAATTTTCGTTGGGTCATGGCTATTCATATGATTGCCGATTTCTACTCTTCCTTAAGTTTTCTACAGGCCAGCGGTTCATAACAAATGAATTCTATCAATGGAATGAGTTTGTGTTGCTTGTATCAAAATGTTACTACCACTGGGTTAAGAGTTGGTGAATCATTGCACAGTAAACCTGAATATCATAAAATACTTATTACCATGAATAAATATTGTGAATTTGAATATCATAAAATACTTATTACCATGAATAAATGGTGTTAATTTATTATTATTATTATTATTATTATTATTATTATTATTATTATTATTATATACAGCTTTGTAATAAAAAGCTGATATGCTATTAATGAAAATGTTCATTATCATTAATATCAAAGAATGTTTAGTTCTAATATAAAAATTACTATACAGAAATATTTTTGTTAGAACAGTTATTTTTTAATTCTAATTATGAAATATTAGCAAACAAGCAAAAGTGTGGTTTACCATTACATTCTTCACAATAAGTGAAAAAAATCAAAACCAATGAATTCATATATATATTCTGAGGATTATCAAGAACTGCTGTGCAGAACCACTGGTCCCATGGTAAAATTTCTTCATTTTTCTGAACATTTGTCGTTCCTCGGGACCACCCAAATAATTGTTATAAAAATTGCCTTTAAACATTTTCAAAGGACTAATTTTTGCAATAAGATAATATTTGATATGCCTTTTATCCAGTTGCAGAAAAAAATCACAATGGGTCCTTTGAAAATATTAATCAAATGCATTTTGGTGTTCAACAATTAAATATTTTTATTATGTATTTGCCCAATATAATATAGCAATCCACTTAGAGCAATCATATATAGCTACGTTGCAGCATCAATTGCAATCAAGAGATGGCAGAAGAATCAAGCTTTCTGATTGTACATGGTCATTTATTTTTTTAGTCCATTTATATTTATATAATTTGTTTTTATATTGTTTGGCAATCATATTTTTATTACAAGCAAACAATTGTGAAAATGGTGTCAAAAGAGATGAGAATAAAACAATAAAAGAAAGTATTTTTGTGGATTTAGTAAAAACCTTATGAAACAATACAAAAAGCAGGACTAAAATGTGCACTTAAAAGAGGGGTCATTTGCACTTAACCTAGATTTTTAATTGTACCCAAATGATGAATTATCCTTTCTTTTGCACATTCCTATTCTCATCATCATCACTTTCACTAATACTTCACATATTTAGGCTAACTGATTTGCAGACTTATTAAAAAGATATAAACATTTGCACTTGTGTTTGAAGTTACCAATATTCTTGCACTTGTAGAGAAATCTATATAAGTTACAAGTCCAGACCAGTACTAACATTTCTGTGGAAGAAAATAACGAAAAATCACTTGTACACTTGTAAGTATGAAGTTATAAAGTATAAGTGTAGAAGAAACCTTTGTGGAATAGAAAATTATACTAATAATACAAAGTTCAAGTTCGTGCACATGTAATGCATTAGACATACTTTTGTGGAACAGAGCTCTGATGTACCCCAGTATCTTTTAATTTTGGTACTGTATACATGTATCAAAATTAAAATATATATACATACATACAGAGAGTGACAAATAAATGTATACACACTTCAAGCAAAGAAAAAACTGAATTCACACCAACAGAAAATGATGAGCACTAATCATCTTAGACTTTTACAGTTACAATAGTTGCTCAAAATGCCCACCATCGGCATTGATACACTTCTGTATACATTGAACTAATGATTGAGCAGCATTTGCAAAAGTGTCCTCAGCGACTGCAGCACTGCCATTTCAATTTCTTCCCTCAGTGCTGCCAGTGTAGCTGGTTTTCTACAGTATACAACATCCTTAAGAGTTCCCCATAAGCAGAAGTCCAACGGAATTAGATCCGGAGAACACATTGAAAACCTCTTCGTACTGTTGCCATTGAACTTCAGCAACATTCTAGGTTTTCCAATACTACTACAAAATTGCTTTTTGCTGTTCAAACGATAATCTTGGCTACAGTTTGTTGTAGCAACACTAGCATAATGTAATGTGAGTCACATCTTTTTTCAGAACATCATACGATAATCTTGGCTTCCTTTGTTCATTGTTGATTTACCTGTCGCATACCAATGCTATCATAATGTATGTAAGTCACATCTGTTAATAGAACATCAAATTATACATTACTGTTGTTTTTTTGGTCCATCTTTGAAATATATTGAATAGATATCTACTGTGAAAGTGTGTATACATTTTTTGGCACCCTCGGTGTGTGTGTGTGTGCGCGCGCAGTTAGTGATCATGAATAAAAGTATGAAGATTACATTTTAGTTAACATTAACATTGAATTTTGTAGAATTTTGCAAGAATATGCCCATAAAGCATGGAGTAAGATAAGGGCCCTGTATTTTTCATGGTAATGAGAACAAATGTAAACCTAACCAAATGCACATAAGTGTAGTATCAAATTTTCTGTGTTGGGTAAACAGTATATAATGTTAACTAATTAATAAATTTAAAGTGAAAGTTGCAAACAGTGGATATATTGAGGCAAATAAAATTTTGTGGAAAACTCAAATTTGTGTCCTACAGAGAATTCTGACAATCCATGTATTTTTGGTGGGCTGTTGAATTTATTATTAGAAGCTGATCATCTTTGAAACAACATGCAATAATAAGTTTTCTGAGGCCTATCAAAACAACAAAATTAGTTGCTGAACTCAATTCATGCCTTATTTTGTTTTGGAATGTAAATTTTGTCTTTGATCTCTGTTTAACACCCATTTTCACTACTAAGGCATCACAGGTAGTGGACACTGATAATTCATGAAGTGATAAGTCAAGAAAGTAATTTAATAGCAAGGAAGTGTTCAGAACTAATTTTAGATTAATGAGGACTGAAAAAACCAAAGGGAGAATGGTCCTTTCAGAAGCTGAACTCCTGTTTATGAGGTATTGTCTTTCACACATATCTTGTATTTCTTTATTCTTACTAGTATCAGATTTTAGTTATAAACTTTATCCCCTTAGGGAATGTGTCTTAACAACCTCAGCCACCCGTGTCAATTGAGATGTAAACTGAAACATTGCTATTGATATAATCAGAATTATGTTTCATAATTGTTTTCAGCTTTTATAATTTAGAATGAATTAAACAAGAAAATACATTAAAGTTTGTACATTTTGTTGAACAACAAGATTATGTACAGGAACATTATACTATTTTGTAAGCTAATGAAATAATTGCATACATGACCCCTGAAACACTTATTATGCAAGGTTAAAATGACATGACCCTCAGAAACAGGCCAAAGAATTATATGCAAGGTGAAATGAAAGCCAAAAATTAGATTTTTCACATACTCACTAATACATCAACTAAATATAGTTATTCAAGGCTGCATTTTTGGTAGTACATTGCTTAGAATTTTGCTTGGAAGAGCAAGTCACATGTTATCACATCATTCAAATTCACTGCAATTCTTGACAAGGATATAAGAAACAATATTTCTAGTTTATCTCAACCAATAAGATGAAATGTCGAAGGCAATAATGTACACGGGGGGTAGGTTCCATAAGCTTAGGGAAACATAACCTGCGTAGACCATTGTCACCACAGGAATCATTTTAAGACAGGAAAATTTGCTATGTCAGTTCCATGAAATGCCAAAAGTAAAAGTTTGCAGCTCTTACCAAAGTGATGGTCCTTGAATTTTTTTTACATCAAAATTTGGAGTGTTTGGACAAATGTATAACTAATGATAGCAGTGAATGTTAAGACAATGTGGAGGACTATGAAACTGAAGGTGTTATTACAGGATAACAATTTTCTTTTTTGGTTGCAATTTTTCAACAGTGTTATAACAGAGTGTAACCTCTTGTTGTACTTCAGCAAATGGTATACTGATTTAAAATATGATGGCTAGCTTCACCGCCACGGGTGGCCGAGATCGTTAAGGCGCGGACTAGTGAGCGAGAGGTCTGGGGTTCGAATCCCACCAGAACCGTCCTTCCAGACTGCGGTTTTTATCCAGGTTTTCCTCAGTCCTCATAACTGCAAATGCCGGGGAGGTACCCTAAATTTAGTCCAGGAACGCTTCCTTCCTTAAAAAAAACACCCTTTCCCAAAATACCATTTTATGAGGGGCCTCTGTAGTAAAAATGAGCGCTTTTATTTTTTTTATTGAAAAAAGGGTTAATCAATAAAGAATGACTTGCTGTAGCCCAAGGAGAGCTGTTGACCTACCGCGACGACCACTGCCTCCGTTACATGACATCATCGGTACAGAGTAGTATTGCAAGGGGGGGTACATGTTATCAGCATCCCACCGATCGCCATATCCCGCGACTTTCGAGATCAAAGATCGCTCTCTCTCCATCAGGCTGCTTCCCAGTTGTCCATTCCAGATCTCCCTTATTGAAAAAAATTCCAAAATAGGTACGGAGATTCGAACCCGGACCTCCCAGCCAGCAGTCAGCAATGCTAACCACTAGACCAGGGAGATGGTCAATTAATAAAGACTGAGATTGATTATTTTACTTACAAAGTACACTAGGTAGGTTTAAGGTTGGTATGGTCTTTTTCAGAATAGTTCCCATTAAGATGTATGCACTTGGCCCAATGTATCTGGCAGTCCTAGAAAACACGTTGGAAACAGTTCTTAGACATTGTCTTCAGAACTGCCTTTGCCTACTTCATGACAGCCATTATGAACCAAAACACTGGCCCCACAACTTGTTTTGAGATGTGGGAACAGAAAAATGTCACAGCTAGGTCCGGGCCAAAATGTGTGGTATACATTTTATGATTTTCTGGCCAAATTTTGAGCAGCAGTGTTGTAAACAAGAGGGCGTGCTTATAATGGTGAAGGCACCAACCAGATGGATGCAGCTGAGTGCATTTTCATCAAATTGTTCAGCCAGGATGTTCAAAACAGTAGTAATACTTCCCATTAACTGTTGTTTGTGGAGGTGTTGAATACCTGTTGTAAACCATTCCATGAAACTCCAAGAATGAAATCAGCATAACTTTTTCCTGCTGACCAAACATACTTCGCCTTATTTGATGTTGGAGAATCAGGGGATTTGCAGACTCAGCTTGCCTGTTTGGTGAAGAACAGTTTCATCTGTAATGGAAGTCAAGTAAGGCTTGCCAAGCTCTGGACACACATCCACTTGCACCATCTTCTGTTCAGAGTCAGCAATATCAACACCATCTGGCATAGATGTGTTTCATGTGTAAAAGATCGTGCAAAATGCAGAATGTATACCATAAGAAATCTCTTAACATGTCTGCCAGTCTATCCTCAACTATTATTGCCGATATTTGCCGATCTTCCTGGACCGCCCTACTTTATTGTTGAAACAGAACTCACCTTAAACTTTTTGAACCACCGAATTGTGCAAGAACATAATCACCATATGCTTGCGTTTACATTGTGTACGCTTCCATACCAGGTTTCTGCAGACAGAAGCAAAACTTCAAAGGAGTGTGCTGCTCATTACAAAACTACTTCATTTTACATAGCCAACTGGCAAATACTCGCTCTTGGCTTGCATCGGTACCAAGATGCATGTGCATATGGGCTTCCAATTTTTTCTACCAATCACATGAGATCTGTTCTTCTCATGAAAAATTATTTCACCATTGTACTCCATTTTTGTGATGAGAAAAATTGTAGTCTTTATTGACTAGCTCATACATGACCTTCGGTAAATTATCTGGAAAGTTAAATTGTCTACCATCTTTAACCATCACAAGGAAATGAGAACCCTCAATAAAGTGTTCATTTTACAGATAAATGAGTAGCAACTGTGTATCATACAGTCAGCAAGTACTTTGCTATTATCTTTCACTTGCATCACATTTTCAAGGAATTTTATTGTTTTCCCTGAAAGTGAATTCAGTATGGATGTTGATTGTAAGCCTTCCTCCCCTTCTTAACCAACCAGTATCTGACTGTTGTGTTCATGAACTTGGTGTTTCCCCTCTTGTAGTGGTATTGTAGCTGACTTTTCAGACGAGATGCCCATAGGGTGGTCCTATTGGAAAAGAGGATGACAATATAGTATGTTGGTCCTGGTGGTGTAATGGTAACCATACTTGCCTTCTAAACTCAAGATCGCAGGTTTGATCCTGGCCAGGATCGAAATATGGCTTCCTTCTGAAGGAAGGTAAAACCATGGGTCCCATGTCATGCATTTATGGCACGATAAAAAACCTCAAACCTGAAAAAGGAGTCCTCTGAGAAAAATTTGTCAGCTGTTTCATGCCCTGATTTTAATGGGACACTCATGACCTGAGATGTGAAAGAGCATCTGTAAATAAACCAAATCAAAAGATTATAATGCACCAGGAATGTTCTTAAGCCTAAGGGGATCTAAATTAAGCAGACCATTGACACCACAGAAACCCCCCCTCCCCTGGCTTATCTGGAAATCTAACCCAGGACACCAGGAGTAGAAGTCAGCAGCTCTGACCATTAGGCCATGGGGCTGTTCGGCCCTTATGAAATGCATAGTGACTTAAATGTGCTGCAAAATTGAATAGAAGTAATAAATGTATCGGATGCATTAACAGTATACTGAACTGCATTTATGTAAACAAATTTGTGAATCTTTTATCTGAAACTGTGAAACTCCTGCAGATTATAGTGATTACTGTTAATCACCAGAGAGATAGGTTGGATTTTCAACCCTTTAAAATCTTAAATACAATGAAAAAAGGTTGATTTGTGCTTTTGCAATGTATTAAATTAATAAACAGCTGAATTAATAAAAGCTGAAGACTGAATCTGTGAATAAACCATCATTAAAGGCCAGCCTTACTTTATGAGTTGAGGTGTGTGGCACCAAACTGCTACATTGGCTTTTAATCTCGCATCACTCAATCAGTGTCATTTGAACATAAAGAAACAGCACATATCTAATCCTAGAGTAAGTAAGAATGCTACTTGGTAAGTACTAAACTGTGTTTCTCTTTACCTTACTCTGGATGTCACAAGTACCAGGTGCTCTGTTAATTTTTAAAGAATCTCAGGATATTTTCACTATCCTGCATCTTATTTCATGTGCTAAAGAGATTCTGGTTTTTCCTTGTCATTTATTCTGCCTATACCTATGTTAATCATCTACATCATGCAACATATCAATGTTGACAGGCGTGCACCCGAAAATTGACAAAACATTTTTCTCTTTTACAACACATGTAATAGCATACTCAGCTGCTGCATTAAATCTAAATAAGATACCACTTATTGAAGAAATATCATTAGGTGCTCTAAAAAGCTCATCAGTAGCTTCCACATACAGCATAAGAAAATGTATTGAGGTATAGCTATGAAAGTGACAACAGAGAAAAGAGGGACATATGCAAAAGAAAGGAGAAAGAAAAAATTTAAAAATGTAAAACTTCTTTACCTTATACTGTGTCAAAGAAAATGATAGTTAGCTCTTTATTAGATTAGATTAGTTTCTGAATAGTTAAATTATCTAGATAATAAAAATATAATTTTCTACCTGCCAAAAATAATAACAATAGTGATATGTTCTACAGAACATTTTATACCATTTCAGATGATCAAACTTTGATCCCAAAACATAAATTTCAATAAACATGGCTAAAAATATTTACATACAGAAAAAGCATTTATCATGCCATAAAATGATACAGCAAGTAGCATTGTTCTTTTAATATAAATTTTGTCAGAAATAATGTAACTGTCTTAGTTCAGTTTTGAGTATGCAATTGTGTGCAGTAGTAATAGCAGATTAATAGCTTAATGTTCAATATCCACATAAGAAGTTGAGAAGAAGAATATAATAAAGATGCTGAAAAAGAGAAAGACAATAAATAAGCATATTTCTGGCTAGAAATACAGTGAGGTTATTTGAATAATGGACCAACTGAGTGCAACTGCCTACTGTAGTCATAGCAACCAGAAAAGGGGAGATAGAGTTGCCACACATAAAGCTGGTATTTTTATTATAGTATTTATACTTTTACTGAAAGCATAAAATTATGCCTTTCAGGGGCAGTGCATTATTATCTACATCTGTGAAGGAAATTCCTGTTAATTCATCTAATTTTTCTTCCATAAGAGCACAGCAGTTTGTAACACATTTGCCAGGATATTTTCATGCAAGTTGCCTTACCACTTCTCCACAAGAATCTGTTTTCACATATGTATCACAGAAAAAACACTGTTCATATATGTAGTGGCATAACTAACAAAGAACAATGAGTACATATTGCTGACACACTCTACCTTCAAACTTACAAGCTGCTCCCTGCACATGTGTTATATGGCCTTGATGCTTGGCTTCTGCCACTAAGCAGTGCTTTCTGTTGGTCCATAACTCAAATAACCTTATTGTATAAAATAAGCAGTTCTGATCTGCATTCTCAATTTAACATAATGTTGAGAATGTTAAAAGTACTGCAAGAATAAAGGTCATGAATGGTATCTTATTTATATAAAATTATGTATCTCATTGGCCAACAATTTCAGCTAACTGTACTGTAATAATATTTTTAAGTGTTTATAGAATATTGTGCTCAAGTTTGATAGCTTAACAGCTAATAGCACTCATTGTAATTGAAGCTAGTGTTTTTATCATCACTAATTACTGTAATCTACAAATGCATGATTATATATAGCTTTTGGCAACAGTTTCAAGCATAATAGAACTAAAAAGCAAAAGGAACTATTTATTAAAAGCCCATTGTATCACTATATCCTTCATTGTGTTATAAATTTACTTGTTTTTTTATTGTGATAGAAAACTAGAATTAATTTATATATATATATATATATATATATATAAAAATTAACACTAATAATAAAAGTAGATAAAGATAAAACACAGAGAGTCACACTTGAAATTGCTATATTTCAAACTACTGCGTGTTCTTCAATGGTAAGAAGCTAGACCATATATATATATATATATATATATATATATATATATTGTCACACATCACAAGAAAAGTTAATTCTAGTTTTCTATACACAATATAAAAGAAAAATAAAGTAACACAATTAGCAATGTAACAAATTAACAGTAATAATAGAAAATTTAAAAGGATAAAACACTAAGATAAAGTCACACTCGAAATCGCTATATTTCGAACTCTAGAGCTCTTCTATGGCAAGAAGACAAGTGACGGTCACATATACACTTATGTATATACATGTTATAAAATTACTTTACCTGCATAAACGTATTTCAATGCAGTTACTGTCATGGAACAGGGGGCTTAAAATTTCTGTACATGAACTGTAAGTATCTTGGGTTAATCATATTATATGCCAAAGTTATAGTTATTCCCCTAATAATTCCTATCATCAAAGACATGGCATCTTGTATTTTAGTTTTTGAGCTTTTTTAATTGTTATTCAATATAGGGTCATAGATTAGCACTTGCTACATTCATATATCCCCCCTCCCCCATTTTATGTGTAATGCAGTCATGTCCTATTCAGTCTGAATTATTTTGTATTGGAATTCTGATATTTTTTTTTTTTTGTTTTTCATATGATACACTTTGAATATCATGAGTAGTTTTTGTTGACCCAGCTTCTGATGATGTTGCATTAGTATTAATTTTTTAGTGTCCCTTTTGGCTATCATGCAAGCATATTCTTCATTTTCTGGTTCAGCATGAGAAGGGAACTGACTGGAATGTAACTTTATTAAAAGTGTATTGGAAATGCTTATACCTTAGATCTTTTAATTAATTGATCTAGGAACCATCATTGCAGATTCCTATAGAGGGATATACATTATTTGAACTTTTGTTATAATCATTGCTGTTTTTGTTTGAGTGTTAAAAGTTCAAAAGTAAGAGCAATGGGTTTCTTTTGAACACATATTTGTGACTTGATCAAGTAGGACGTGCTGCATCATCATGGAATTAATATGTTTACTCATGTGAGTCAATATCAAGTGTTTGTTTTATTTTTCCTCCACAAATGGACTTGGCCAGCAGCTGAGAGCATGGTACAGCTGCCCACACCTTGCATGCCATGTGATCCCCAAGGTACTGGAAATATACTTACCTTATTCACTGAAAATGAAATTTCTTATCGCTGTTAGGCATGCACTTTAGAAATCTTATAGGGATGAAATTTTAATAATTTTGTAGCAGAATGTGGCTATGTATGGCTGACCACCTCATGTGCTAACTTTGCAAGGGATTTTTGCAGTGATTGTTTTAATTAAGCAATGATATCATCCAATTTTTCCTTTGTTAACACTTGATTCCTGCAACTTATTTTCTTGTCTATCACTAATGCTGTTTTCAAGCACTATTTTACAAACATATCTGTCATGTGGATGAACCGTTAGAAAAACATTCTTGAAATTCTGCATGACATTTAGCAGCTGATTCATTTCTTAAAAAGTTACAGCAAATGAAAGTGCATTGCTCTATATTAATTTTTTAAACCATGGCAAACAGAAATGAAATATAATAACATGTTAACTGCTCACTGTTCTGAACCTAAACACACACTAATCAGCCTTATCATTGGCAATATGCATCCTTGGTTCTCTGTTTGTGCAGCTATGACCTGCAAGCTTTGGACCCAGTCCACATGCGGGAAAAATTCAAATGAATACAAATATAAAGTGGGTATTTCATATGCAAGAGGAGGATGGAACAGTTCGGACAGTGTAGTGTGTAATGCAACAAATTAAATGTAATAGTGGTGTAAGATAGGGAGAGCACTTATGTGGGAGAAGCAAAGAAAGATATGCAAAGAGAATTAGAACAAGTATAATTTTTGACAGATAGTGATTAATTTGGAAGCAGTAAGTGGCATTACTTTTAGTTTCATCTTATGAATTTTTAAGGGTCAATATGCAGAAATGTGCTCATAGTATAGTAAAGTTCATGTCAATGACTCAAACTTAATTTGATTGTTCTAGGGAACCCCAATGGAGCTCAGATGAAAAAATTTGTGCACGTAATGTCAATAACGAAGTACTGTTCTATGAAGCTCCAAACTTCGACACTGTTGTACATAAAATTCACATCCAAAAAGTTGCAGACTTTAGCATGTCACCAGGACCTTTTCCATACCACATTCTATGTTATGTACCAGGTAAGTTCATTATCTCCTGTAAGAGAGTTCCAGAAAGTATAAACATAGAGAAAATGCTATAAATAAATTTTATGTTTCTCTAAGTTCAGTGTCTCAGTCTAATTTTAAGAATGCCTTTTTCTTTTAGTTGACAACATCTTTCAGAGCATATTGCTGTGGGATTTTCAGAAGCAGCATACATAATGTGTTCATAATGTTTTCCAGATGTAGGCTAAAATGTTAAATGATCAGTAAAATTATAAACCTGCAGAAAAGAAAACTACAATAAAAATAAAATTGAAAAATGTGCTGTTGTTGTTGTTAATGTTATAAATAAGAAATGAGAAAAACTAAATTTTATATATGCAGAAAAACAGTTGCATGGGATAAATATATGAGACAAAGGGTGAAAATCCCAAGGCAGAGATAACTTATGTTTTCAATACTTTAATGCATGGACTATTCAGTTATTCTTTAAAAGAAGACTTAATAAGTTACAGCTACAAGCAAATAGTGAAGGCAGCAGAATTTGCAGTTTTGATAGCAGTTTATAGACTAGAAAAGATAGAAGATAAAATGTCAGTTGCCATGAAAAAATTCCTTCCATTATGACAATGGATAAAATGAAAAACAAAACTTGCTTGCATCCAAATTTTTATGCACTAGTCACAGATAATTTTCAGAAAGGTGAACAAAACAGATGCAGCATAAAAATGAGTCATAACATCTTTAAAATATATCTTATTGAAAAATTTAATCTCTCTTAGTCTACTTAAATTTCCCAGATATCTAATGAGCCAAACGCAGAAAAACACATGTATAAATGGCATTTCTCTTTTTTTCCTCCCTCCTTTCACTCTATTAATTGTTTAACAAAAACAATACAAATGTTTCTACATAATCCCCATGCTTTGCAAATTTTTCCTAGTGTCCTACCAACTACATAATGTCAGAAAAGAATGTATTTGGATGCATACATAACTTACAAAGCTGCTTTCACTTCATTGTTGCAGGAAAATCTTCTGCCTTTAAAAGCTATTTTGAATAAACCAAAAAGGTGGAAAATCAGGTGGCACTAAATCTGAACTATACACTGGTTTCATCACTGGTTACATTCTTCTGCAGAAAGCTTTTACATTCACAATAACAGACCAAATGGTTAGAACAAATTCTAAGCACTGGCATGCTTAGGCACCCTTCTGGCCTACACTTTGCGACATTTAAGCTGTCATGCATAAGGGAAAAGGCAAATTCAGTGCTGACATTCAGTGTTTCTGCAATTTCATTGTGAGTTATCCTTTTTATTTTTGCAAATGAATTCCAAAATATTTGTGGCTGTAATTGAATGTCTAGAGCATTGTGCATACAGCCTAGTTCAAACATAGGGGACCATTCATGGACCACTCTACAAGAGAATGCATAGTTCCCATACTGTACTAATATGCACTGATGAAATTCTGCACTTGGTATACTTACCTTCTATTAATAAAAATTATATAATAGATTATTGTTCTTATATGGAGCAAATTGCAAGTTTAGCAGCCAACTTGCTCTCAGTGAAGCTATTCTCCCATTCTAACTGCAAGGACATATGGATTGCCATGCTGACTAATCATTTGACACATTATAACTCCCCACCATACAATTCTTTTCTCTCCATTTTCCTTGAAACTATAGAAGTACAAAAACTTTTTGAATGCCTCTCAATTAAAATCAGCATTACCTTCATTTGGGGAAGACAACAATTAAACTAATTTAATTTTAAAAAATGTTTTAGAAGGCAAGACCTTGGGAAAATAATTTTGCTTGCATTCATCAGAAAAATGTCAATATATAACAGAAAGAAAAAAATAAAGTGGTATCATACCAGTCAGGATGGGCTGATAATAGAGCAAAACTTATGAAATAAATAAATGTACATGCAATTCAGCACTAGAGCAGTTAATTTATTTAAGTGCTATTAATAACAAACATTGTCAAAATTCCAACTTGTCATAGAATTACTGAGTTATTGTTCCTATAGGAAATGTTGAACTTGGCATCTGTTAAAACTAAAATAATTATTACCAACAATACTTTGGAATTAAATTGTTTCTTAAAATGAGCATTTATACATGAAAAATAAGTCAGTTTAGAACCAATATAGGAAAAATGCTAATAAATAATATCTATAAAGCAATTTTTTGTTTTTCAAGATGCAGATTCTGGAGTGGAGCAAATTAAATTTATGTTACATCAAACAAGCTCAGAGTACAGAACCCCAAGAGTTTTCAATATGTTAACAAACACTTGCAAATATAATTGTGAACCATACCACTAATTTACCACCATGAGTGAGCGAGGTGTTTATGGCATGGACTTGTAAGTGGAAGCCCTTTGGTTTGATTCCCACCAGAACTGTCCTCCCTGACTGAGGTTTTTTCCAGGTTTTCCTCAGTACTCAAAAATGGCAAATGATGGGGAGGTACCCTAAACTTAGGCCTGGAATGTTGCCTTCCTCAGAAAAAAATCCTTTCCCAATTTATCATTTCATCTCATATCATCAGTGTTCGTTACCTGCGATGCCTCGGCTGTAAAAACAGGCATTAAACACTATTAAAAAAATACCTAATTTCATTTAATGTTTCATAATTTAAAACATATTATTGTTCCAGGAAAATCAGGTCAGCCATCCATTGGAAGGCTATTCCAGTACCCAAAATTTGAAGCAACAAATTCCCTAGCAAACAAGAGCTTTTTCCAGGTAATAATGATAGCAAAGCAGGGAATACTGCCAGTAGTAAAAGTATATTACTGAGTCAAATATTATTATTATTACTATTATTATTAAAATTTCTATTAGATACATAAATGCTAATTCACAAATTATACTAGGATTATAGTTGGATGGAAAAACTGTTGATGGTATAACACTTAAGAAATAGCGAACAAAGGAAATAATCAGCCTTTTGATGTTACTTAGGGATATGACAAAATGCTAGGAGACATTAGTTTCACTATATCACTGTATATAACCAACTCTAGGATCTGATTAATGTTTTTGTGCAACATTTCCTCTTAAAAATTTTGAAGAAACGAGAATGTTTCCTCTCTTTTTCCCCCTCCTTTTCTGTCTTTGTTATGTGATTCTTTTGCCTAACTTTACAGTGTGTTAATGGGTATCACTTTTTGCAGACTAAGAGCATTTTGTGATCTTTAATATTTGAAAAGAATGTAAGGATGACTATTTAATTTTCTGTCTTCCAAAAAATTCAAGTTTCCTGTGCACCATTGGACAGCGTGCATTAGATTAGCAAATGTAGCTACACATAGTGCCCAATTTCCATTCTTGCAGCTACAGCAAAATGTCCGATGTTGTGCACTTACAATGTGCTGTTTTAAGATGGGAGAGAGTTGAGAGCATTTTCATTCTATGATTTTTATGTGCAGCCTCAACATCCTCGAGAAGGTTCTCAAATTAGTATGAGAGCTATAGCCTTTCATAAAATACATAATTATTATTATTATTATTATTATTATTATTAAATAGTCACTCATATATCAAGCCTATAAGTAAAACAGTTCTTCCATAAAATTGCATTTTTAGAACATTATGACACAATTAATATATGTAATAAATAAGGACCATTAATTCCTAATGAAGCAGATGCAATATCTGGGTAACAGATTCAAGTTCTCATAGTTACAATGAAAAAAGCACAGAATGTTGGAAATGTCTTGTTATATCCACATATACGTGGCATCTTTTTAGAACATTGTCATTTACATGCATGAGTTCATCTTCTATAATTGAATCAGTTTAAATTTAAAAACATACAAGATCATATTTGTTTACAAATTGCAGACTGATGATCCTAATATGTGGGTAAATTTCTGTAATTGAGTGTTGTAGAACGTTAATGGCAAGAGTAATTGATCCATGCATAATATTTTTTACTGATGAAATAGGGTTCCATTTACATGGTCATGTTTCACTGCAAAATAACAGATATTCTGGTTCTGAAAAGCTCAATTTTATATGTGAAGTTCTCTTGCAAGATGAGAAAATCTGTATATAGTGCAATAGGGTCTATCTTTTTTTGAGAATACCATAAATTCAGAAAGATACAGGAATGGCATACTTGAACCATTTTTTGAATAACTGGCAGATATTGGTTGCCAATCTAGGTATTTCCAGCAAGAGTCTGCCACCACACATACAGCTAATAAATCATTAAATTTAATTCATGAAATTTTTGAAGATAGGATAATTATGACCCTCATAGTCCCTAATCTGAAAGTATGTGATTTTTATTTATGGGGGAAGTGAAAAATAAAGTGTATGCAACAAATCCCAAACATTAGAAGAACTGAAAGAAATATCAGGCGAGAAATTCACTTTTATTTTAGAAAATGAACTGATGTGTGTGAATGACAATTTTCTAAAAAGACGTCAGAAATTTTAGATGTAGTAGGACAACATTTTCAGCATCTCTTGTCATAAGATATGAGGTTATTTTCTTTTTATTGTAGTTGTAATTGTGAGAACTTAATCAGTTGCATGGATATTACATCTGCTTTACTGGGAGTTACCTCTGTCACTGCCAACCCACCAACAGCTGTGAAAAAGCAACAGAACCATGAAAGACCCCAATACCTTTTATGTAATATGCAATGCCTGCCTCCATTCTCCAATCTACTAGAAATTGAGAATTTTTACATATTAGAGCTCTAATCAGGATCTTTTGAATAAGCATGCAGAAACAGATAATTCATAATATTTAAGAGTTTAATGACATTTCAGGCCTAAAATTTGAATTTGACATTGTTCAATTAATTGTTATTGCATATACTAATAAGTAATTCAGCAGTATAATTTACAAATGTATTTTAACATTGTAGGCAGATAAGGTGGAAATGTTATGGAACAAGCGAGGAACTGGAGTGCTACTCATGACCAATACAGAAGTAGACAAATCTGGTTCTTCGTACTATGGGAAGCAAGCTTTGCATTTCATCAGCACAAAAGGAGAGACTGCAATGGTGTTGCTCAGTATGTGATGACTTTAGCATTTATGTAAATGCCTCTCTCTTTAACTTCATTCTCTTAATTATTTCTTTATTCCTTTCCCCAGTCAAGAGCATACTTATTACTGTGCATCACAGTTAGCTATATCTTTTTTTTATATTTTCTTTAATGTATGTTAACATCTGTTTACTTGTGTTTATAGGCAAGGAAGGACCAATCTACAGTGTAGAATGGAGTCCAAAGAGTATGGAGTTCTGTGTTGTGTATGGATTCATGCCAGCTAAGGCTACACTCTTTAATGTAAAATGTGAACCTGTGTTTGAATTTGGGACTGGACCTCGCAATAGCATATACTACAATCCTCATGGAAATAATATCCTTTATCATCTTATTAATAAATTAAATGGTTGTTTTATTTAATCTTTGGCTTTAGCTTTATACCGGAAAAATATATCTTAATTAGAAGTATTTCAGAGCATATAAGTTTGCTTATCGTTGGAAAGATAAACTGGGTAGAACAATTCAAAGCCAGAAACCCAGTGCAGAGATCCCTGAACTTGCCATACTCTGCCTTGAACTACAGGCTTCTCAAGTTACCTCAATCATTTTAAAGCTCAAAGAAAGGTTTTATGTCCAAAAATGCAGCTCATATATTTGAATACTTTAACTAGCTGTGTGGAGAAATCATGACTGCTACAATTAAGACAACCAAAATAATACAATAACTTTGAAATCCTCATATCTGACTTAACATTTTCACCTGTTACCTACATATTCAGAATCATTTTGGTGGATTTTGACTGCACTGACACCTTAATGGAGCACAAGTAAAAGATACGTTGCATTTGCAAAACAGTAACTAATTCCATAGCAAATTGAAAAATATAATACTTATGTACTTAACTAAGTTTGGCAAATGAAATACAATTCCCCACTTATTCCAGTGCGCAAAATGTAAATGGACCTTCTGTCCTAATAATGGGCAGTGTGAAATTCCAATGTCCAGTTGGCAGCTGACTTGGTAACAGCACCCACTAATTTTCTAAGCACTTTTAGTACCTCCATCATCTTTGTAATGGCTAAGTAGGAAAACAGAACAAATTTAATGACTGGGAAGATAGTAGTTTTTCATCTGGAATTTATGTCTTGGATCTTGCAGATATTTTTTGTGGCAGTCAGCTTCATGAAAAAGAACATGAACACAGCTTTCTTGAGATATTACTATCTTTTTGCTATAAATCTTGCTATAAATATTCATCACAAATATGATATTTATAAGTGCTTTAAAGTATACGTGTGAAATTAATCTAAAGAAATTAATTCATTGAACTGTACATTATTTCTGATTGTTCACATCGCTTATCTTTATTTGCTCTTAAAAACTGTTCAAGAGGATCTCATACTCAGTACTGTGGCTTTGGTTAGATTATGTAGCCGGTTTAATCTGATATATACCTTATAAGTATGTTTTTCCATTTTAAATGTGGTGGAAATATTTCATTATCTTTTTTTTTTTAATCATTCCTGTTGTATGTTGGCTCTATAGACCTCTATTGTTAGCTGATTAGCAATTATAATGTTTAAGATGAATTACTGGTAGAAACTGAAACATTCAAAACTATATGATTTTTTTCTTTGGTACTTTTCATTTAATGCCCCAAATAGACGGTGTGCTAAATTAATCCATCACACAAGCAGTGTAATGGAAGCATGTTTGCTTGTCAACTTATGGGCTTAGGTTCAGTCCCTAGTTGGGATATGGTGCCTGGGTAAGTTTATTGTTTTCTGGAATTGTCCGTTATGAATACAGATAACATTAGATGCTAAGAACTCCAGAATAATGTGCATTATTTCATCCTTTCCATTCATCTAGAAAGACCATGACTGTTGGCAGGACGTTAAATGCTTACTAAAATATAAATAAATCAATAAACAAGCGGTGTCTTGATTATTGAAGATGCCTGCAATAATGAAGTTTCTAATTAGATATCAAATTATTAAAAAAGTGCACATTCATAATTTTATTGCTTATAACTATGCTCGCTGGCTTTCTATAACTTATTTGTCATTGCACTTCAATTTCCATCACCAGCAATAAATGCAATTGTAACAACATGCAGTTTGGTGCTTTCATTACTAATTTCCTTTATGCATTACCGGTGCCTTCTTCCTCTTCCTCTTCCTCTTCCTCAGGAATAAAGGCTATAGTATTCACCACTAAAATAGGCTCCATATTTTGGTCATGTCTTGGCACTCATCCTCACCTTCTCAAGGTCTCTGTGTGCTGTTGGTATCTGTGGCAGAATGACATCCACACAGCAACCATGTGTAACATACTTGTTTGGGTTGAACTTGCTTGGAGAGAGCAATTTCTATGAACATCAAGGCAGCAGTTACTCTGGTGAGCAAGGAAGATCTTGAAGGTGTCGCAAAAAGTTCATCTGTAAAAATCCCCTTTCACACTCACTAGATGAAGTTTCAATTGTGTTTAGTGCACATTTCAGAGGAAATAAATTTTCAAGCATTTACTTTTCAAAGAGGTATTCTCAGAATTCCCTAATCACATCTTCATCAAGCTCAAATTTGTTAGCAATCTTTCTAATCTCTTTCTCACCAAAAGTAATATAATTTTGTACTCTTCTGGCCACTGTATGGGGTCAAGAATTTTAGCACCTTGTCCATCCACCAATCTGTTCTTTAATGCATCTTACCAGTTTCTCATAAAAGACAGGTGGTTTTATTAGAATATTATGTTTAATGGCAGTTTTATCCACCATTCTGTTCTTTAATGCATCTTACCAGTTTCTCATAAAAGACAGGTGGTTTTATTAAAATATTATGTTTAATGGCAGTTTTATGCAGTTCTATTCCTTGAAAGTTGAGAGTTGTTGCACTTGGACAGGTTTCATAATATGGACCTGAAGTTTCTGTTCTCTCTTGGAGCATCTTGATGATGTTTTTTATTTTCTTGTCAGCCTGGTATAGATCAAATGTCTCTCTCTTGCAACTCTAAGCTTAGATCTGAAAGTTCTTGAAGGGCATCAGCCATAAGTACCAAATCAAGAATGAATTCAACTAATGTGATTTTCTCAAGGAGGCCTTTGTAAGTACAACATTCGTTTTTTGTCGTGGATGTATCATTTTTTTGCTTCCTGAAAATGAAGTACAAGCACTTCATAGTCCTGCCATAACTAATGGACATTGATTGCCAATCTAGGTATTTCCAGCAAGAGCCTGCCACCGTACATACAGCTTTTAGTCACAACTTGCAGTGTGTGCGGGCAAGCATTGTCACTGAAGATGAGTGGTCCAGTCTCAAGCAACTGAGGTCTGTTTTTGTGCATTTTTACTTGAAATCATGATAATACACTACTGTGACACTTGTTTCATATGGAACTCTTATCTGTCATAATGATACCTTGGTGATCAAAAGTAAAGATCATCTTGATCTTTGTCGGTCCTGGTGGTGTAGTGGTAACCATACTTGCCTTCTGAACTCAAGATCGCAGGTTCGAACCTGGCCAGGATCGAAGGATTTTTTCAGGGCGAAAAAATCCTAAGTGTGGCTTCCTTTGAAAGGGAAGTAAAGCCGTGGGTCCCATGTCGTATATTTATGACACAATAAAGAACCTCAAGCCTGAAAGAAGAGGCCTCTGAGCAAAATTTGACGGCCGGTTTCATGCCCTTATTTGAATGGGATGCTGATGACCTCAGATGTTAAAGAGCATCTGTAAATAAATCAAATCAACAACAATCTTGATCTTTGACTGCACTCATCTAGTTTTTTGGCTGGGGGGAAGATGAATCTTTCATTCGTTGGACTATAATTTCAACTCCAGCTTATAGTTTCTTCATATGTTTCATCAATAGTGACAATTTAACATAAGAATGCACGACCTTCAACATGGAATCTTTGTTTCAGCAAGTTTGCAATGCCCATGCATTTCTGCTTCTGTTCAGTAGTCAAAATATGAGATGATTGGATTCCCATAGTACCCCTACATGTGCCCAAGGTCATTAAGGCATGACTTGTGAGCAGGAGGTCTGGGGTTCGATGCCCATCAGGATTGTTTCCCTGATAGCGGTTTTTACCAGTTTTCCTCAATCCTCATAAATGGCAAATGCCTGGGAGGTACCTTAAGCTTAGATCTGGAGCATTTTCTTCCTTAAAAAAAAATATATATTCTTTCCGAATTTATCATTTTATTTCATGTATCACCAGTGTCCATTGCCTGTAATGCCTAAGCAGTAAAAATTGGCGTTAAACACCATTAAAAAAAAAGTCCTCACATATCACATGACAATTTGATTTGTTGATGTCTTTGGCCTTCCTGGTCTTCAGTAAGTCATTATTGTTGTCGATATGACCAACATAAAAATGATTAACCCAACAAGAAACTGCTACAGTGTTCCATGAATTTTGCCACAAATAACTTGGAGCACAATGCATTTCTGTGGGGTTTTTACTGCATAAAGTTTTGATCTTAATGTATGACCTTCGATCTTCAGCAGTCACAGTACCCAACTTACCTGCATGCTCCATTTCTACTCTTGTTGTCTACAAATATAATGTGCTGTGGACATCCCTGCCAACAGAGCATTATTAATGAAATTACCTTTGTATTTTCTATTTGGCATGCTAATTTCACTTTTTAACTAAAGAAATATCCTAGATAAAAACCATATATCATACATGCAGATCTCAGCTGTATTCAATGTGTCCTCTGCACATAGAGCTGGCTTAAGACCAATACTGTAACCATCTTTGTTATGTAGATGGCTTCGAAATATAGCATAAAAATGTTTCTTTGTCTCGAACAAATGAGGATAATGAACGTTTATGCTGTTTTTTACTATTTTTTTTTTCTTTCCCCAAAACATAAAACATTTCCTTAACTCAGGCTACTTCTAATCCTTGGTGGCTTTGGGAACCTCAGAGGAAATGTTGAGCTCTGGGATATGGCAGCACGAAAATTGATAGCCAAGATGGAAGCACCTGACACGACACTACTGCATTGGTCACCTGATGGAGAGCATTTCCTTACAGCAACAACAGCTCCAAGGTTACGAATGGGAAATGGCTTTAAGATTTGGCACTACAGTGGCACTCTGCTATATGAACGACCCTGGAATAAACAAGAGGAACTATGGGAAGTCCTCTGGCAGCAATTTTCACACGGGATATTCCGTGAGCCTGTGATAAGTTACAAACCAGTTGAAGGCATTCAACCTAGCCAACCTCAAGGTAAATAAAAACCTTGTTTTAACATACAGAGTGCTTACTAATTGTAGCAAGTTGCCATTTTGACTTGCTGTTTCTAGACAGACTTGCTTTGGCAAATGTTTCAGGTAAAGAGCAGTAAACTTAGGAGTCAGAATGTGGCTAATAATTTGTGTTCCCATTGATGAAGCAGAGAGCTGAAAACAGTTAGGAATAATGGGTGCTACATAAAAACAGTATTGAAAAAATTCTATTTTCTGTTCACTATTACTTCTATCCTGATGTAAATATAATCAGATGGTGCAGTTCTTATCCCATTGTTTCTGGACTGTGATGGCTTACATCCATGATGTTATGCACAATAGTCCCTAAAGGAAGGTACAATTTAAAACTTAATAAGAGCTAGAAAGCCAGATTAGTGAATACTGTAATAATCTTGAGAGATACTAGTAATTATGAATACCTTAATATGCATTTTAATTGTAATTAATTTACACATATGTAGCTCTCTGTACACAAAATCATTTTCAATGCAAAGAAGCACCATGGCAGAATCATGTCCTTGTCCTTCTAATATTGTAGAATATTGTCAAGAAAATTTGTTCAAACAAGGTTATTATGCAAAACTGTTATAGTTTGTAGGCTAACAATTAAATATGTTACATCACTGTTTGTAGCACTAGTGCTGCTACTTAACCAATCGCAGCCATGCATCATGAAGTGATACATTTATATTTGTACATCAGGATACAGGTAGTGGGGAACCAATAGGGAAATTTACTTGATAAAAACTAATTTCAGAAATATAACAAATTAATATTGAGGAAATCACTCAAATTTCGCTAGTTTTGTTCCACTTATTTGCACATCTTTCAAAGGTTGTTGCCCTTCATCTTCAGCATGGTTCCGCTGTCTGCTTCCAGGTATGGTATTAAGATGTAACTCTGTGGATTTTGCAAACTTAGTGATGAGGTTACTTTTGTTTGGGAGATGAAAATTAACCAAATTTTCCTTGTTTTTGTTTATGAATATATTTTACCACACTGTTAATTCTATGGGTTTTTAAAGAGCTTTAAGAGTGCAATTTATGGTTCTTTTGCCAGAAATGGTCTGCTGATTTTTCTATGTGTTTATATTTTACATTTCTCATGTGTTCCTTAAACTGTATGGTAATATTTCTTTTTGTTTTGCCTATGTATTTCATATTGCAGTCTTTGCAACCAATTTCATAAATGCCTGATTGTTTTCCTGGCAAAATTTTTTGTCTTTTGTGTTGGTTTTTAGGAGGGTTTTTTAAACTGCATTCGTTCACTGGGGCCAAAATGATGTTTGTCTCTTCAAAAATGTTCTGGAATTTTTGGTGTGCCCATGGGTGGAATCTGAATTTTTTATATATGAGGGTCGTTCCATAAATTTCTGGTCTTGCCAATAAGGATTATCACCTTCACAAAAGCCTTATCTGGTGTCATACTTTCTGTTAAGTAAATAATTGCAGCTGTAACTTCTGCTTCACTGTGTTCAGTTGTTCAGACATAGTTGCATAAAGAAGGCTAAGTATAGAAGATTGTGACATGTTCAAAATGGAGTATCAAGCTGTTATTAAGTTCTTCACTAAAGGACATACTCCAAATGAAATTAAACAATGATTGGACAGTGTATGTGTGGAAGCATTCCCCTCATATTCTATCATAAAAGACCGGGCTGAATGTTTTTGAAAGGGTCGAAAAAGCATTGAGGACAAAGAACATGCTGGTCGGCCCTTAGGGGTGCTCCCTCCTGAAAACATTGCCCTTGTGAAAGGAGAAATTATGAAAGACCGGTGACTCAAAGTTACAGAAATAGCAGCAATGTTGGGCTTTTCTAAAACAACAGTCCTTCAAATTATTCATGAACATTTCAACATGAATAATGTCATTGCAAGATGGGTGTCTAGACTTCTTTCCTCAGTCCAAAAGCAGCAATAAGTCATCTGTTGACAGGCATTCTTGAAGCTCTGCTGCAGCAATCAAAAAGAAGTTCTGCAAACCATTGTTACAGGAGCTGAAATTATGGTCTTCTACTATGATTCCTTGTCCAAAAGAGAATTAATGAAGTGGCATAAACCTAGTGAAGCACCGCCTCTAAAGGCCAAGGTCACTCAATCAACCAAGATGATCATGGCCACAATCTTTTGGGACTGTGGAGGAATACTCTACATTGACTTCAAGGAGAGGAAACCACAGTAAATGGGGAGTACTATACTGGCCTACTGCACAGACTACATGCTTCCATCAAAGAGAAAAGGCCAGGAAAGCCGAGTGGTGATGTGTGCCTTCTTCACAACAATGCTCCTGTGCTCACAGCTCTTGCAAAGGAAGCTGTAAATGTGGCTTCAAGGAGATTGACCATCCACCCTACAACCCAGCTGTAGCTCCCAGTGACTATTTCCTCTTCTCAAAACTCAAGAAGGACCTTTGAGGAAGGAAATTTCAGTATGACAAAAAAGTTTTGGATACTGTTCATGCCATTTTGCAGAAAAGACTTCTGGCTCTTTGGGGGGGGATTGAAATGTTAATTCAAAGATGTGAAAAGTGTATTGCAATAAAGGGTAGCTATATTGAAAAGTGAAATATAGTTTTTGTCTTTATCATATCTAGAAAATTGTTAGACTGGAAACTTATGGACCTATCCTCATATATTATGTCATTTGTAGCCTTTTAGTGTCGTGATATCTTTTATTTTTGTTTTTCAAATTTTTCTATTTTCTTGTTGACCAGATCTATTGTGTAGCTATATTTCTGTGCTAAATCTATGATTTTATGGTACTCTAAATTGTATTCTGTCTTGCTTATTGGTAGGTTTGTTAATCAAATGTGAATCTATTGATTATGGCGAGTTTATGTTGTTTTGGATTGTGGCTGATGTTTTTTATATAAATATCTGTGTGGGTATCTTTTCTGAATGTGCCAAATTCAATATTATTGCCATTTTTTTGTAATTTTTATATTCAAGAAGGGGAGAACCTTTTTCTATTTCTATAGTGACTTTAACATGCTGTCGTATAAGTTGGGTAGTTTAGTTGCATCCTCTTTCCATTTTTCATTTACTATTGCAAAGACATCATCAACATAACGGTATGAAAATTTGTATATATGTGGAAAAGCCTCAATTAATTTTATTTCCTAGAAACTCATTCACATATCTACCAAGAATTGTCAGAGTGGGCTTCCCATTGCTAGACCTCTCATAGAATTCACAGTGTGTGAAAATATATTCACAAAAACAAGGAAAATTTGGTTAATTTTCATCTCCCAAACAACAGTAACCTAATCACTAAGTTAGTAAAATACACAGAGCAACATCTTAATACCAAACTGGGAAGCAGACAGTAGAACCACGCTGAAGATGAAGGCAACAGCCTTTGAAACATGTCCAAGTAAGTGGAACAAAATTAGTGAAATTTGAGTGATTTCCTCAATAATAATTTGTTATATTATACTATTATTCACTGTGAAAATTCCTGCTGTTGAAAACTAATTTCAGAAAGTTTTCATGTTTCTCTGAACCAGCATCTATTTTTCTGTGAAATCATTAGACTGCATTTTAAATATAATAGGCATATGTAACAAGCAGGTAGTGACAGTTTGCTTCTCTGTGAGACCTCAGATGCCTGGTTTTCATGTTTCCATGTGCCACTTGGTTCTCTTTGCTGTTCAAACCCCAGTATAGCATGTAAAATTTTCTAGCTCACTTTCTGACAACAGTTTAGAACAAACCACAAAACAGAACCAGATACCAGATATTCCTGGATACATAAAGGCAACAACTAAGGTCTGGTTTCATTAACAGATATTAAAAGTGAACAAGTTGTTAGATTGACGTAATATTCATAATAACAAAAATTCTATTTCATCAACCAATGCTAATTTAACATCACCTTTCCTTTGTGTTAAAAATCTATTAACATAAAAAATGGTGACTGTAAATCCAACTATAGACATTGAAATTCTATATTTATATCTGGTAAATATATCATTCCTGACAGAGGAAGAAATGTTAGATATAATGATTTTTAAATGTTTATGCAAAAAAGCAAATTTTACAAAAGTAAAGAATATGAAAAGCAGTCATCATAGGTTGTAGATAAATTATGAGAGAGGTTAGAATAAAGTAAACATAAATATGCTTCTCTTCCAATAGTTAAGTAAAGGCTTTATGTCACTGATTCTTTTTATTTAATGGTTAGGGACATTGCCAACATTTTAAAAGCTACTTATTTTACTAGAGATTTACTAGAAAGATTTCCACAGCAATTGCATTAAAAAGGGAAAGGAAGATAACATTCCCTTATTTAGAGAAGAGTACCTGCAAATTATGAATAACTTCTATCATTGTACTATTTTCCTCGTGTTCTGGGTAACATTTGATTGTATGCATGTAAACATTCAGTATATTAGAGGCAACAGAACTGAAATTTATCACATTTGCACAGGGTGCTTTTCCATCAATGTTCCAAGAAATTAGTACTCATAACTTCTCTCTTGCTAATTGATCTCATCAGCCCATGAGAATACAATATGTAACAGTTCTCAATGAGCTCAGTTTGAAATTGGACACCATTAATGGTGTTGTGCTGGTTATAGAGGTTACGTAAGGAAATGCCTTTTACCTACACCCTAAAACAGCTCAAAACAGATATAATGCAATGCATATCAAGACACAGAACTAAATACAAAGAATACAGATATATGTATGACAAAAGTCACTTTACTGTTATAAGTTTGGAAATACAAACCAAATTCCAAATAATATTAACAGTGGCTGCAGCTATGTTATATGTTTTATTACACAACATTGGGGACAAAATGACTACCCCATCATTTCTTTACACTTCCTAATTCCAATAGTATCAACTTTTTTTCATGTGTCCTACTTAAAAGAGTAATAAAAATAATGGCAAGGGCAAAACAATCAATTCCTTGTAAACCACTATTCAAAACATTTGGAATTTTACCATTAGTAGTTTGTTGTGAATACATTCTAGCTGTAGTAGACAATTTAGAACCATTCATAAAAAGCACAGATATACACAGCAAAGAAACCACACATAGACAGGACTTAAACAGACTAAGTAATAAGTTGCAGGCTCTACAAAAAGGGGTTTACACAATGAAATAGTTTTATTTGATTCACTTCCATTAACTATAAAGCGATTGCATACTAATAAAATAAGTTCGGGTTAGCTTTAAAAATCACATCTAAGCAGAGGAGGATTTCATACAATCATAAAAAATTAATGTATTCATATTTCTCCATTAAATTGATCCTTTGTAAGCGTGCTTTATGTAAATAATTTAAGTCAGCATTAATATGGTTTTTATTTTTTCCTCTCTCCTCCTTATATGACATTTTAATGTAAACTGTATAAAAAATTACCATCTCTGACAAACTTTACACCAGAGTTAAAATTTGTAAACCTGAAGAGTGTGACATTTTCATCAAATGTACATCATGTATGTAATTTCTGAAGAAAGCTACATCCTAGACTTAAACTAATTATTTTAGAGTTGGCTAAACTCATTATTAGATCGACAGATTAAATTGATGTGATATGATTATGCTTGTGCCATGATGTCTTTTTCATTCTGTTTTGAAGATATTGTTGCTTCACTGATTCTCCCTAAGTTAGCTTAGCTTTATATTAAAGTGAATTCTTATTTGAATTTGAAAATTGAGAGATATGGGATGATTTGTTTGCAGCCTCAAAGCAAGCATATCGTCCTCCATCAGCCAGAGGGAAGGAAAGCAACTTCAAACTGCATGATGATGAGGAGCCTGCCAGCAATGCACGACCAGGTGGAGACTGTGAGTTTGTGTGCGCATGCAAAAACCCTTTTCCCAAAAACTGCTTTCCAAAATACACAACCTATTAGTTTTTCTAGCATAACTGTTATCTGTCTTAAAAGCATGTGTTACAGTGTAACTAACATTTAAAAGCTTTTTAGTTCCTTATCCCACTTATATGTTAGATGTAACAAAGTTTTGACACTACTATGATTTTCATGCTTGGTGTTGGTGACTAATATTTCTACATGAACCTAAGCAGAAGTGCAGTGCATTGTGTTCTGAATTTCCAAAGTTATTGTGTCAAAGTCTGTATGTTTTATGAATTGTTATAGCCCTGTAATTGGTTCTTAGAATAAACAATGTTTTGAAACTTGTGTATTCAATTCCTTTTTGAAGCTGTTTATGAGATTAGCAATTAGAGAATTCTAGTAATTCCCTTTTTCCTAGGGAGATATTTTAAAGTTCGGGTGAATGCACAGCTATCCACGCAGTTAGTTGGGAAGCAGATATTACTATCTGAGTGTCAATTTCAAATTTCATTTAGTAATTAGCTGTGAATGCATTAGTTATACTTTGGTTTTACAAAACTTGGGGAAAGTGGGGAAGTAAGGAACTATCAAGAATCACGTGTACATACATTTTGATTATGTTTCCAAAATTCAATCCAGCCTGTTGAAAAGTTTGGTAAAAAAAAAAAAAAAAAAGCAATTTGGAAAACATTTATTTTATTTCATAACCTAGTCTGCATCACGGACTGTACACTAGGTCCAGTGAATATCCAATTTTTTCATGCTGTTGGAAAAGTAGGTTTTGTCAACTTCTGCAAAATATTTATCACTAATATCAACAACATTTTCAGTATAATTTTCATCTCAGCTTTTGAGCTTCACTGCATCTTAGAATTAAAGTTTTTGCTGGCATTTTACACATCCTAAGTTTTGCTTCCTCAGAGCTTATTCTTATGTTAAAAAACAGGTTTCCTATGTTACCTTGTATACTTTGATGTTGCACTCTTCCCATTTTATGTGCATTGGCAAATAGAGTGTATTTCCAAGAGAGGCTTCCAAATATTATTTAATAAGAAACCAGCATCTCTATTAATAATATTTTTTTTTCTTTTGTTTCAATGACCTACTGTAGATTTAAATTGGTAACATATTTGACTAAAACAATGGTCTTGTCAAATTGCACATGGTGTTTCAGCCAGATAAGTGTTGTGTTACAGCGGATGTTGAAGTTTGAAACTTCTAGCTGAAACTTTCTGATAGACCATTACTAGAATGTTGCTTGGCAACAATAAACCAACTTAACACATTTTTGGGGACTTTACTGAACTTTTCAAATAGCCCTTTTCATTTTTTTTATGGCAGTTTTAAGAGCATCTAAATGAAAATTACATCTTGTGTAAGAAATGAAACATAGAGAAAAAGTCAACATAACAGCTAATATTAGTAATTTACCCTGCTTAAATTCTAATGGCTAACATTAAGCTACTTTGCTTTTTTACATTGATAGTTACTGGGGCTAACAAGTTTACTTTAAATATACAGAGTGAATCAGAATAACACCAAACAACTCTTTAAGATGTGATTCAATGAATCTATTTGAGTATTTTCTTATAGGAAATATATCCCATAAACGCCTTGTTATCGAGTTAGAGGGCATTAAAGTTTCTCAAAAGATGCATCATTAGATGAAATTCTACAAAAAAGGTCGCTATGCATCTTTTGCTTCAAGACATTGGAAGAGTTTTGGAATAAGAATGGTTGCATATCTAATTTTAAACAATGCAAAACATTCTTAAATTGACTTAGTAACTTGTAAATATTTAATTGATATCTGTTAAACTGGTTGAAGATGGGAACTAAATGTTCTCGAAACTGGTTCCATACATTTATGGAAAGTAAGTGAAGCTTTAAGAGTGTGTAGTTCAACTGAATCATACAATGATATCAATTAATATGATTAGCTTCACTGTACAAGTTCCAATTTACATTTAAGTTGTAAATATTTATTGAGTTATACGACACTACAAAAACAAAACAAAAATTTAAAAAGTGCATGAGCGATCATAAAAGATTTTTAAACTGCCAACCACTGACTTCAGAGCATAGTTGATAGCGTCATTGTAATGACTGCCAAGTTGTTTAAAAAATATCTGTCATATCAAGAATAAAATCAAATTCTACAAAGATGCTTGCCATGAGTTCCTCTTCAGTATTAACCGGTATCTCGTACGCAAAAATCTGAACATGTCCAGAAAGGAAAAAATTCAAAGAGGTTAGATATGGTTAACATGCTAGCCATGATGTCAGTGCTCCCCTAGTGATCCAGTGATCAGTATACATTACGCTTAGGAAATTCCTTATGTTACGGGAATAAAGTACAGGTGCCCCATTGCCTTGAAACCACATTAACTGGCGTATTCCTAAAGGAACATCTTTCAGAAGTTCTGACAAAGTATGCTGTAAAAACTGTATGTAAATGTGCCCTGTCAAACGTGGAGGTGGTCAAAGGCCCAAATGAGTATATCATGGACAATGCCAGCCCAGATGTTCACTGCAAACCTGTGTTGATAATTTCCAACTCTAATAGCTCTAGGGTTTTCCTGTACCCAAATATGACTGTTACATGTGTTTTACATGCCCTCTCGTGTAAATACTTTCTTGCCTGTCCACAACATGACTGTAAGAAATCTTGGTTGATGAATGCATATGGATGCAATCACTGGAAAAACTGTAGTCATCTGGCCCAAGTGCTTGATACAGATGTAATTGCTGTTCGTGCAGAATTCTAGCAACCAAAGACTGGCTTGTATGCATGGCATGTGCTATTGCTCTTGTTGACAGAGAATTATGGAGCCTGTCAAGAACATCCTCTTATAAAGCCACTGTTCTTATATTTATTTTTTTGGACTCCCGAATGATGTGCATGTTTTCGGAAAATGCCTGTTTCTTGTAGTCATTGATGTATGGCAGTAAAGGTGCTGTGATGAGACAAATGTCTCCTTGGATAGAGCTCAGCATAAAGATCTTGTGCCTTTTTTTGCATTTCCCCAAGTTGGAATCATAAATGCAATGCAAGTCTGCCAGCTGCATTCTAAAGTTGAACATTTTTACAATAACTGTAAAAATGAAAGTCCTTCCAGTAAATGGAGCACTTTAGTATGTCTGATGTGTACTGGGATTGCCTACCTGCACCTCTTGTAGGAACCACAAGTACCTGTATAATATGTGATGCAATCTATTTACCACATAAATGTAAGCAGATTTTAGGTTAATGATGATATAACAATGTTAAAAACAGAACACAAGTGATATTCCAAAATGCAAATTAGAAAACAAATGCCATGGGGCATCTGTCTAGCAGAATTTCATGTACCTGATATATCTTTTGAATAAACTTTAATGCCCTCTAGCTTAATAACAAGACATTTACGGGCATACATTTCCTGTAAGAAAATCCTCAAATAGATCCCCTTAAAGTTTTTTGATGTTATTCTAATTCATCCTGTATACCTTTTTTTATTATACATAATCTAGAACTAAGATATATATAATATCACAGTTTTGCTTCACTTTGATGATATTTTTATATAGATGTAATTGTTTAATGTCTTGTGACAATTATGAGTGTTTTTGAGACAATGGAAGAAATGAATGAATTAAAAATTATGCAACTCAGCTGGAGAAGACTACTTTGTATTAGTCTTTTCAGGATGAAAAGAAGTTTTGGAAAAAATTTCCACCCAAGTAATTTGACGTGTGGGTTCCAATTCAGTACCCTCCACATTTTGCAGTTGTTTACAAATAGACAAGATGCCATAGTCAATTGAGTTTTGGAGATTGCTACTTTAATTATTGATGTAGCATTTTTCTGTTATCCCTAAGGTAATTTAATCTTACAATCATTAAAAATAATATGTATTGGTCTCTTAAACCAAAAATAGTAATTAACATCTGTCTACTTCTGATTGTAAGGCTGTAGTAATTTGACTGTGAAGGTAGCTTACTCATTAGTCTTTTAATTGAAATGAATTTATTTTCTGCAACGCAAACATTATAGCATCTAAACCAATTTTCTTGAAATTCTTTAGGGCTTTTAAGCATTTAATTTTCTATTTTTTTGTAAAGTTACTACAGATACAAGTTGTTTGTTCTATACTAAATTTCTTAGTTGTTACCCAAACAGTACATACACATTAGAAGGAAAGAAAACTTTACACTTAATAACACGCATGGCATTCATTAACTCCTAAGTTTAAGAAACCTTGAGTGAGCTCACCATATGTTGGTAGCCATTGACTGCCAGAATCATCCTGTTTTGGAAAATAAGGCCAAATGACACATTGCATATATTCTTGTATGTATTTTTAATTCTTTTTTATCTACTAATATGCCATAGTTCATGCAAGATAGTCACTTTTGCATGTAATAATGGGAAGATGCTAACAACATTGAAAATGTCTCTTGTTTCAACATAAATATGATACATTGTCAGAATGACCAGCTCATGTTATCAGCATAAGCTGCAGGCGTGCTGATTGCACAGTTTAATTGCATCCTGGATGTATAACTGACAATTAATATGATTTTCCTGCAGCAGCAAACCCTTCAAAAGCAGCTCTAAAGCAGAAAAAGAAGCGAGAAGCTAAGAAGGCAAAGAAAGAACAAGAGGGAGGCAACGCAACTGGTGGTGCTGTAAATACCTCTAGTGTATCTGTGGTGACCAATGGAGATTCTGTTGCTGTAACATCACCAAAGCTTCCACCAGGATTTGCTGATGCTGAACTTACAGGAGACCCGGAGAAGATAAAGAAGATAAAAAAACTAAAAAGTGTGAGTTTCATTTTCATAAATTAAAACATACATACAAGGACACAAACAAATGCGATAGTATGGAGCAGTCAGCTCTGAGTGAGTTGTAATGCCAACCCACTTGCCAAGTAGGCATTAGTGTGCCAAATATGTGGCAGTTCCCCTGACAATTTTAAGATTTTTTTTCCTCATATTTTCAAAAACCAACTTAAAATATTGCAGTGTCCTTCACATTGACTGTAGAACAGTTAGTGACTTATATAATATGCCTAACAGTTTTGTTTCTTTTTTAGTTGAAAGAATGAATTTGAATGAACTTTTATTTTAACAAACAACATCACGATTAAATTTACATTAACAAGCAAAATATCTTAGCAATTTAGCAATACCAAAACTAAGGTTCTCCCATACCTTAATCACCAGGTTATATTTATTGTAAAGAACCCCTAAAATAAAATACTATTTTCACAACTGTATATGCTTTCAGGCTCCTTTCCTCATACTACTTATCCCTACTTTTGCTAAGAATACCACTATATCTGTAGTAGTTTGTTCCATTTTTCATCCCAGATACCATCCCTTCACCATTTCACATTCTATTAGAGAATGGAAAGCACTATCCACTTTCCCACACATAATACATCCTTCTTTTAATTATTTAGTTAAAAAAAATGTCCTTTTTTTCATCTGCATAGCACTGAATTAGTGAGTGGGAATGAACGCAGAGCAAGGGGTAGGCAGGGATAAACATCGACAACATTGCACAACATAGCACCTTATTTGCTGTGAGCCGTATCACTTTCCATTTGAAAAACACTAGTTGCATAGTTGACTTCCCAAACCATCTATTCTTTCATAATTTTTATGTGTTAAGTACTGCCCATAATTTATAGTCCAGTGGGTTCAAATCAGAACTGCTGGAAGGCTAATAGGTTAATGAAATGAAGTCCAGTACAGTTTCCTAAAACCACTCCTAGTTGCGCTTTACCTTGTGGACCCATGCTGAATCCTGCTGAAAGCTCCAGTGTTCATTGTTGAACAAGATGTTGCTCAAAGGCTTAACTGCAGGCTCCGATACAGTATCTCAAAACACATTGGTGGAGGTTTTCACTCTTAGGATGGTGACACCTGAGAATTCTTTGAGTTTTGTCTCGAGCTCTTTTTTTGAGGTTGAGGCATAGACTTAAGCAATTTAGTGATTGAAATGTGAATACTTTTTATTGCTGAAAAGAATTCTCCTATGCCCATTGCTTGCATGATGCTGATGAAAGCATTTAGATTATAGATTCCAAAGGAACTTAAGCCGTAGAGTGTAAGAGGGAGATATCGTGGGAGATTTTAATGCACACTCAAGACAATGGGGCTATAAAGATGTAGACCCAGCTGGAAAGTTATTACAGGATTTTATAAATACCAAACAGGTACAGCTGATATATCAGGATACAGATCCTAATACATACTTGCATTATACAGGAAATACCACTAATCCAGATCTCACAATAGTATCTGAAGACCTACATAGTAGCAAAAGAAGATTAGATACAGCTATAATCACAATCACGGATACTAAGAAACATAGTTCAAATATTGAAAAACGATATACCTGGAATTTTAAAAAAGCTAACTGAACTAAATATAAAAAAAATATCGAAATTGAAGTACAAGGATTAGATTTAACAAAGAACGTAAATCAAGTGATTAAGGAATTTAATGACATAATGTTAAAATCAGCAAAGACAAACATCCCCAGAGGAAAACCAAAAAAATATAAACCTTTTTGGAACAAAAAATTAGAAACACTAAAAGCAGAAAGAAATAGTGCTAGAGATTTAGCACAAAACAATAAAAATAAGGAAGATGTAATAGAATGGAGGAAAAAACATGCGATCTGCTGATGAGAATCAATCGTATTCAAACGACAATGCTACGATAAATTCTTAACCGGGTTGGACTATAGAACCAATAGTACCAAAGTGTACAAGCACATTAATAATGTTAGCAGAAAGTACAACAAGAGTAATAAAAGTATATATATTAAAAAGGTAATAAAGACATATACAATAACAAAGATATAGCTAATGAATTTAATCAACATTATAAGAAAATTAATACACTAGAAAACACCTGACAAAAGATAACAGAACATTAAAAAAATCCAACACGATAGAAATAAAAAAAATGCAAACAGTATCTCTGGATTCGAAGTTCCAATTGGAAGAATTAGAACAGATAGTGAAAACACTAAAAGATAAAAAGCAACCAGGACCAGACCTTATACATCCGGAGTACATTAAGAATCCTGGAATAAGAGCAAAAAAGATATTATTGGAAATTGTTAATAAAATATGGTTTGAACAAAAGAATATGCCATCAAGCTGTTGCAAAGCATTAGTAATACCGATTTTAAAACCAGGAAAAACTTCAAATGAAACAAAAAGTTACAGACCTATATCATTGACCTCAATTCTGGCAAAAATAGCAGATAAAATGGTAGTTAATAGATTAATATATTACCTTGAAACAAACAACTTATTAACAGATGAACAGGCTGGATTTAGAAGACAATATTCAACAGTTCACCAAACGTGAAGATTAATAGAGCATATGAAAAGTAAACTAGCTAACAATATGCCAGTAGCTGCTGTATTCATAGATTTTCAAACAGCATTTGATCTAGTATGGAAAGAGATGTTAATTAAAAAAGTAATGCAAATGAATTGCCCAAAAAATATAACTAGATGGTATAGAAGATTCCTACAGCAAAGATGGATTCCAGTTAAATGGAAGAATACATTATCCAAATACACCCAACTCAAAACTGGAGTGGCACAGGGTGCAGTATCCAGTCCATTATTATTTAATATATATATATTAATGATATGCCAAAGACTATAAAACAAACTGGAATAAACGGTGCAATGTATGCAGATGATGTAGTTATATGGTCAGCTGAAAAAAATGATAAGAATGTATTTTTCAGACTAGAAGAAAAAATAAAAAATGTCTTAGATAAACTAGCAAATTGGGCAAAATTAAATAATATGACCATTAATGCAGCCAAAACTAAAATCAAGTCTACACTGTGAAACACTTTGATGAAAGGGAAAAAAACTTAAAACTTGAAATTAATGGAAGTCAAATAGAATATGCAGAAGAAATCATATATTTGGGAATAGCACTGGACAGGAAATTAAAAATGAAAGACCATGTACAAAATATCACACAAAAAGCCATAAAATGAAGTAACATATTGAAAAGATTAGCTGGATCTAAATGGGGCAGCTCAATGGAAGTTTTAAATAAAACATATAATAGATATATAAAACCAGTACTAAAACATGGATGTGAGCTACTATTAACAGCAACAGAAGAAAAAATTAATAAGATTGAGAAATGCCAAAATCAATGTTTAAGACTGATAACAGGTGCTGTAAAAACACCACCAATAAATGCACTTCTGACCGGAACAAATAATAATCCAATGAAAACCAGCATTGAAACACAAGCGGCACAGTTATACATAAAATTAAAAACAAACCCAAGTAAACATCAATGGTTTCATCAACTACCCAAAGAACACAAACTAAAAACACAAATCACAAATAAAGCTTACTTAGAGAAGAATTACAATTAGTTAAACCTGGCAGAGAAGAACATCCCATATCCCTCAAGAACTAATCCAATAGATTATATTAAGATAGTTACAGATAAAAAACTGACAACAATTAAATAAACAAGAAGACTCAACAGAGGTAATCAGAACTATAGCACTTGAACATTTACACAACCAATTCCCTGAAAGAGACTGGCTTAGAATTCACACAGATGGATATGCAGACAAACAGAGAAATAATGTTGGAGGTGGTATATATTGTAAATATTTCTCGCATTATTTCACATTGCCTAGACAATCCACAAGTTATGAGGGTGAAATGGTGGCAATACGAGCGTTGGAACAGATATACCATAGGACTGATATAAAAGAAAATAAAGTAGTGATTCTTACAGACTCAGCTTCGGCTATACAAGCTATAGAACGATATGATAGTTCATATGAATTTTATACAATGTAAGGGACGTGAGATATTATTATAGATTACTCCGAACAAAATTTCAACAAATAATACTACTGTGGATACCAGCACATGTGGGAGTGATAGGTAACGAGAATGCAGACTTTCTGGCCAAAAAGGGGGCAGTGCTATATTCAAAACCAATAAGGCCCTGTGGATTAATGTAAAATTAAAAAATATCAAAACGACCATAGAACAAAAATATCAACATAATATTCAAGTGGAAATATCTAATAAAAATTATTCTAATATAAAAGAAACAGTACAAAAAATAAAAAATCTATCAAGGAAGGAAGCAGTTGCTCATTTTAGACTGGCCACTGGACATGATTGTCTGGCGGAACATCTACACAGATTTGGTTTTATGAATGATAACACATGTAAGATCTGCAATACTGACAAGATTCTAAACGGAGAACATCTATTGAAATGCACAGAACTGAGGAAAGATGCACCTGACGGGAAAATACACAAATTATATTGGCTGGCCAGGGAAAAATTGATAGATCAAAATCCTGCACATTACATCAACGAGTGTAAGAGACCTGTACATCACTGGTAAGCTCTCAATCATAGATCACTACTCAGTACGCAGGATATTGTCATTTCTGCAATACCAAGCTGATGACAGGACTTTGCCAAATTTGAGCTGCCACTGCATCCACCAGCTTCTTCATCCTTAAAGTTCCAGTCTCGATGAATCTATTAATTGTCCAATAGACAAACATCCTACTGATTTTGCAGCTTCTTTAAGGTTATGAAAATCTCAAATGCTGATTTTCCAACTTAAACACCTATATTGGCACACAATTTTCAACATTCTCTCTTTTGCAGCACAACTTGCAATGCCAGCTCCATTTCTTTGTTACAAGTGTGGTGAATGACTTTCACAGCTGGTTGTACAATCTGCCTCAAAAATTAGTAACGCTATTTATGATATGGCTAGATAAATAGTTGTATCAAGGCTGTAAAATTGATATTCACTTATTCTTCATCTTTGGGAACAGAATAAGTTAAATCTGTCTCAAAGATTAGTTACAGAATTTATGATATTAGATAAACTTAGATTTATCAAGACTGTAAAATTGATATTCACATAATTTTTCACCTTTGGAAACAGGAATAAGTTGAAGAGTGCCACTGGATTATAGGTTGGATGTATTAATAATTCATGGGTGTTTTAAGAAAAGAGTACAAATGGGCCATATGAGTATAGGCAAAGTCAGAATGCAACAAAATGTCCTGCAGCCATATTTTTAGCAATTTTTTCTGAATTTTAAGAACACTTTTAAGTACACATACTTCTGTGTATCATTTTACAATGACTGTCCTCTGGTGTTTCAGCACATTAGTGAATATGAAAATAGCACATAAAGTTGGTTCTTTATTTAAAAGTCAAATTTGTAAATTCAGGTCTGAGAGATTGTGCAATTGAGAATAAATTTTACTAGCTCTTAATAGTTCATCCAGAATGGAGGAAATCTTTATTAATCCTAAGATCACATCAGTGTGCTAGTAATCGTGCGTCTTCTTTCCTTATTGTCTTTACCACTCATGACTTGCTGCTATTTTCTAAAGGATATTTTCTCTCAAATTTGGAAAAGTACAGGAATATGTGGCATTTGAGAGAGAGGGGTCCCCAAAGCTCATGTCAAACACTTCTCATTGAATCCTCATATAAAATATGAAACCATAACAAGAAAATGTTACCTCTCAATTGCTATTTTTCATTTATTAATATACAGCACCCTGACTATTTCTACAGCCTACTCAGAACAGGCTGCTGCTCATATCTCCTGTAAATGCCAATATGATATACAAGGCTTTTAAGTGGTGTATTAATTTTTACTACATCTGTCACAAAACTGGTGTATCTCCGAGCTTTTCTAATGATTCTCAAACACTAAATGTGGTAGAAACTTATTTAGAATAACCGAGTTGACTTTGTAACACTTACATCACTAATAGTTTTTAAACCAAACATCATTGTTACAAACGTCCACCATATTTAACTAGAAACTTATTTGTTAAAGTGGTGATATTCAAATTTATTATTAAGGAAACATTCTTTTGTGTGTGTGTGCATCCACATGAGAGATCAAATTTAATTTCATTGAAATTAAATCTTTTGACAGAAACTTGGTGAAATATCACGGCTGAAGGAACAACGAGCAGCTGGAAGACAGCTAGAGTTAAACCAGCTTGATAAGATCAAAAAAGAAGATGAACTATTGAAGGAGCTTCAGGGATTAGTGTTGTGATAGTTGGCCACCCTATTTACCCTGTGTGTGTCAGTCGGGCTTCCATGGTCTGCGACAATGGGCAACTTGCGATGGAAGTGGCTATTATTCCATCCCTCAAAAGGAAACTCCAGCTCAGTATATTTTTGTGAATGCCGGAGTGGTGGTGATTGTCAGGTACTCTTAAGCATTAACCACCAATCACATGATCTCCATGTTGTAGAGAGCTCCAAATAAATAATACTTAATACTTTTTTTTCTCCGCTCTGTGGTCATACCAACTCTGTTTGAGGTGCTCTACATACCTGTTGTGAGATCGACAAGACAGTACTGGAGAGGCCATCAGAAGTTTTTTTTTCCTCTCTCTCTTCTTTATTTGTTTATTTTTCCCCCATTTTCCTTTTCCTTTTTTTTTTCTTTATTTTCTCCCCCCCCCCCCCCCCCCCAGCAGCCTTTGAAAATATTTGCAGATCTGTTTTAAAATACAGCAATGGAAAATTTATTCTAATCTAATGTCCTCTCCTAAGCTGTGAAATTGTTTGGTTATTCTCCAAAAATCAACCAAAGTAAATTTAGAAGCGTTGTAAGATCCGTTAACCAAATGTGGTCAAAGAGTTTCCGAATGATATATATATATATAAAATTAAGGTAGTGAAAGATGTGAAACAAAGTGTGATTAAATGACTGAAATAAGAGGGAAAAGAGAATAATCCTCTCTCTCGCATTTTATGACATTGTGTATATTACAAAAACAATTGGGACATATATCTTTAAATAATGTTGGGCAGAATATAGAAAGTCATATTTTAATGTTGATTACAGTGTGGGTGGAAAATGTTGATAAAATATTCAATGAAATATATATTGTAAACATTGACTTAGGCTACGAAAAGCCTACAGCGAGTGGAAAACGCACATCGTATATGTTATTTGATCAATGTCTTTAGTTAGCTCTGTACAATTGGATACATTGTAACCAAGAATTGAGGTAAATTCAGTGATGCCATAATAGCTGTGATGATGCTATAAATTGGTTGCTGATAAAAATACTAGATTTTTTTTTTTTTTTGTGTGTGTGTGTTAATGTAAAATACTATAAATTGCTACAATCAGGACATCATTAAGTAATCTATATTGTGTATTTTAGTTTTACTTAAAGGTAAATAGCTGTATACTTCGCATGAATAACTGTTTGAATTAGGCAATTCTTTGAAAGAGGCACATTATATTTTTGGGCAGTTATCAGGTATCCTTTTCAGTTTTCATTGCTGTTTCTGATTTGTTTATGCTTAACACATACCATGGGGGATTGCATGTTGACTTTTGATGTGAATATTGAACTTCATCCTACAATCTGTGTTGCAAAATATTGTGCATTTCAACATGTGTGTACAGAATGGTGTTAGGAGTTGCGTGTTACTGTCATGCCTTGTCATGGGAAGAAGAGAAATAGTGTAAATAATATGCTCATTATTACTACTTGTTGAAGGCATTGATTTGACTTTATTGAAGTGTCTAACATTTTTACTTAAGCGTTCAGACAGACACAAAAATTCTTTATACTTAAAAGCATTTTGGAAACATAAACAGAAAAGAAGAAGAAATTTGGAACAAGACAATCAGATTGTGGATGCATATGTAATTTTACTGCCTAGACAAGGCATAGAAGGAATGTATAAGAATGGTTCTTGATTTACAAATAGGTTATTGTATTAAAATATACAGAATATTTAATAACTGTACCTCATGAATCTATATTAGAATTGATACTAGCATTGCCAAATCATGCAGCAAGAGCCATGCATCTTCCCTCCCTTGTGATATTTTGGAAGCAAAGCATCTGGTTCTGTTTCCTCTTTCTTTTTAAATCACTAGCTGCAGCTTTTTTTTATTTTATAGTTTTTTTATTACTTTTAATTTGTTAGGGCAAAAGTGGCTTTCTACAATAAAAAAAAAAAACACTAGCTAAAGGTACAAACTGAAAAATTACCATAACAAAGTTCAGAACTTAGAAGGATTACTAGATACCAAGCCTATTTCCACAATTATAAAGTATTCTGGCAGACATTCAAAGGAAACTAAAATGTGCTGTATTTGCTGCTCTTTTGTGTGCTAGAGTTCAGCAGGCTCACTCTCATAACAATAACATATTGAGTAGTTTTAATATTAATTCAGTATGGAATCAAACAAGTGAAACACCCATTAATAATCTCTTCCGAGTCGGATGTTTGGAACACTCTTTATGGTTTCACTTAAATGAGATTTATCTCAGGACTGTAAAGAGTGTTCTAAACATCTGACTCAGAAGAGATTAATATTGTGAAGTGTAATTTTACAGTAAGACATCTTGATATGTTTTGGATACATTAATCAGTTTTCAGAATTCTCCAGATAGTGGTATTTTATAGCAGTTGAACCCAAGATCTTAATATTTTTCATAGTATTTATTTTTCCCTTTTTAATTCTTTTATAGTGCTGCAGCTGTATGCCTTGGAGCTAGATAGTAGTATTACTGAAAAGGGGTAAACATGTTTGTACCTAATTAGCAGGGATAACAAATGAAATACGTTGCTTGTTTATGTAAAATATAATATCCAAAGACTTAATATATTTGGCTTGGATAATAGAATTATTACTGTTTCTCATAAAAGGCAAATATGTATACTTTTTGCTATTGCATATTATTAAATTAACTATTGTAGTAGTACAAGAGAGTAACATGTTTATGCGAATATTCAACAGAAGGCACTTGCTGCATGATGGGATTTGATCTGGGTGTAGTCTAAACCACCCTTTTATGAGAACAAGCTCCTCAGCTAGAAAATGCTGGGAAATATTTAAACTTGAAATTCTCCAGAATAGTGGTATTCAATTTTTTTTTGGTTACCAAACAATTGAATATCTTTTGCTTTACATGTTTGTGTATTTCCATATATTTCATTGGTTTAAAAGTAGGCTAATTATATTGAAGTACACTAAATAATTGCACAATATAAGCTAAAATTTATTCCTTTTCCTTAATCAGCTAAAATATTTAGATCCTATAAGAATCGTGTTGTTTGTGCAGTATTGAACAATTCCAGGACGAAATGATGATAGATTAAAGTCTTGTATGTGCCAAATTGTGGTAGATATACATTTGAGAAATTCTTTTAAATATTAATTCAACTTGGAATCAAACACAGTGAAACCCCATTAATGATCTCTTCTGAGTAGGATATTTAGAACACTCTTTATGGTTTCACTTAAATGAGATTTACTCAGGACATATGTTTGTGGAGCAGATGATGTGGAAAAAGTTCCACAAAACATGTCCCGAGTAAATCGCATGTAAGTGAAACCATAAAGAAACCATTGTTCTATATATCCTACTCAGAAGAGATCATCCAGAAATTTTATTCCCTATTAGCCTCAATGGTTATGCCCTGAGTAAATCTCACGTAAGTGAAACCATAAAGTGTTCTAAATACCCTACTCAGAAGAGATAACTGAGAAATTCCTAAAACCTTAGCTTCAGTGGTTATTGGTATCCCCTTTGTTCAGTATGGTATAATCTCTAAGGAACAGAAAATATAAGTAAATGTAAACTTCAAGTTACTCCTAAAAATGCTGTGGTGCTATCATCCAGGGAGTATAAACGGTGCTGTTGTAGTATATCAAATGTAAAAAGGGATGTTATGATTGAATTATGCATCTTGCCTATTTCCTGGAGTTCCATATTTGCCAGGTTGAATACCACTAGTATAGAATGGAAACTTGCTGGTACTGTAAATGATTTCTTCTAAGATTCTTGGCCAGATGGGAGAGTATTACTTTCCAGGCTTTTGAAGATCATGTTTTGGTTAGTTTATTAATCCAGTTTCAAAAGATTGGAAAATAAATATTCTCTTACCTAGCTAAGAATATGTGAAATGGATTTAATGATATAGCTTTGAAGTTATGGACAGCAGAGCTGAGGCACTTGTCTCATACCAACTAAATACTTAGTTATAATAATTCATGTATTAAAATGTAATATATACTACTGGTGTAACTGGTAGCATTTTCTACCATGATCACAGCATAATTGATTTTGACAACCTAACCTCTACTACTGTTTAATAATATAAGTTTCCAGTGTAAATCCCTCAGGACTTGTTGATACATTTACAGTGCTATTTCAATTGCTAGAAATGATATTGTTCCTTTCAATTTGGAGCATGGACAGTAAAGGCTCCCCCCACTTTTTTTTCCTTCCTGGTTATTAGCCCAGATGTAATGTAACCAGTTATTGCTCCATTTGCATTGAGATTAATTTTGAATGGAATACTTTAATATTAAATATGACACCAATATGCATGACAGACTTTAATCCATATTGAAAATTATTTTTGACACTAAAGGCTAAAGTTCATAAAAGCCAGTGACTTGGATTGTATCAGAAACCCCCAGCAGATTTTGAGGATGCTAAAGCCTGTAGCAGCATTCTTATTCTTGTTGTGCAAAATAGCTCTGCTGACTACTCAACTCAATAATATCAGCATGCATTACAAGATTGAATGCGTATCTACAGTTCTGCTATGTCAAGCTTGAGACTCAATGTAAACTGAATACCTAGTTATGTGACTACTCAGTACAAAAAGTGTATTCAGATGTATGTGAAAGTACATGAAATTGTGCTTCATGTAACACAAAACACAAACTGTTAATCTTAATGGATCACGTAAGTGTGATAATCATACCTCATCCTAAACTGGATTAAAAGTATTATATGGTTGAATTTGTTTTCACAGTGTGTTTATTTATTAGCCTTTTCACTTTAAAGTAGGAAAATAAAAATTAACAGAATGTGTTTTGAAGGAAAGAATATGTATGTACAGCAAAAATACTCCTCTGTACTTGCAGGAGTATTTTGCTATTATTCATGCAGTGGGGGTTATAATTTTCTCCAGAGGTCTCAGGGTACCATTGGGATTGAAACTCACAAGGGTCAAAAGTTCAAATTCAGGCATCTGTACAAATTTTTCTAAGTAAAAAAGGAAAGAATATATTCCTAAAGTTAACAACACAAGGTATAGCTTTTCTAATATGGCAGCCATCCATTTTCTGCCATGCTGTTAGGAATGATGAGCTTCATCTTGAATACCTACCTTTGGGAATAGAGTCCTCCTCATCTGTCAGACCAATGTAAATCATAAAGGTCGATGCTGGGCACAAGGAAATATTGTACAATGCATAACTCCTAGCCAATAAAAATATAATAAAATTAATTATGTTGTATGTTAATACATAAATCATGTTGGTTTCCTTCATTTCTCTAAATAGATAATCTGTTTCATTTTGATGGGGAAATATAAGTGTAAGAGATGTAGTGATGATTTTGTATACATGCCAACAGTCAAGCAAATTGGTATAAGAAATGAAAATTTCTGCAGAGAAAACATTATGTATGAAGTGCATTAGTGGGACACAGATCATTTTTAATTTATTTTTGTCTTCAGTATAAATATTTTTGTGCTGATTTAATTATAGAACCCTGGTATTCATAGATTCACAGCTAAATCATACTTAAAACTACTTTTAGAAATATTTGTATTTTTCATTTCAGTTTATATTGAATAAAAAGAATATGAGCAATAAATTAAAAATACCGAAAGAATACCATAAGTTTTTTAATGTATAGGTGATCATTGAAACATGTGATGTGCATCTTCCAGTAACAATATTTTTAAAAATAATATAAAATGGGTTTTAAACATTGATTTTACCCCATAGTAACTAGATGGAAATTATCATGTCATGGTTGAAGAATTTACATATAGGTACATTTTCAAAAAACAGTGCGTTATCTCAAATTATTTATATATACTATAAACACCAGCTTGTTTATCTAATCTGTCGTCTACTCTTATGTTTCACTTACTTTTAAATACGGTGGGACCGATTTCTAAGAGACATCCTGTCCATCTTCAACCAACTTGACAACTGGTAGGAGAAACTAACATCTATGAGGACCTGTGGCTCTGCCCTTGTGATGTTTTTTTATAAACTGGAAATTTTGTTTTACATTCTCCTGTAATGTTGAAATTCATAAGATGATCCCTATGTTTATGAATGTAAATCTTCTTCCATGTGTCCAATTCTGTATGTACATATGCTTCTTTAACTTTATTTTTCTTTTTATGTCGTGATTATCTTTCCAAAAATGATGTGCCACTGCTGACCTTCTATCTGTTTGTACTTAACATTCCTGAGATGTTCCTTAAAGTTTTTCCAACGTATATCATATCACATTCTTTACATGTTATTTTGTAGATGTCTTATATGTTGGAAAGACTAAAACGAACATAGGAACACGATTAAAGGAACATCTCAGGAACGTTAAGTACAAACAGATAGGTTGAGTGGCACACCATTTTTGGAAAGATAATCACGACATAAAGACAGAATTAAAGTTATTTAAAGAAGCACACAGATGTACAGAATTGGACACATGGGAGAAGATTTATATTTATAAACATAGGGATCATCTTATGAATTCCAGCATTACAGGTGAATGTAATACAAAATTTCCAATTTATAAAAAAACACCACAGGTCTTCATAGATGTTAGTTTCTCCTACTGTCGTCAAGTTTGAAGATGTCTCTTTGAAACCTGTCCCACTGTATTTAAAAGTAAGTGAAGCATAAGAGTGTGTTAGATGATAGATTAGATATAATTTACATTTGACAAGCTTCACTGTGTGAATTCCAACAGAATTTGTTAAAAATTTATTATTTTTTGAAAGTTCTTAAATGAACCAGCTTATTTGGTAGTTTTCACATTTTCTATCAGGATATTGTCACCAAGACTGCTGCAGTACAATATTTTTAAAAATAATGTAAAATGGGTATTAAACATTGATTTTGCCTCATAGTAACTAGATGGATATTACCATGTCATGTTTGAAGAATTGCATATAAATACATTTTCAAAAAACAGACCTTTATCTCAAACTATTTATATATACTGTAAACACCAGATTGTTTGTTAGTTTTCACATATTACTTTGATAATTTTTCTATCAGGATATTGTCACCAAGACTGCTACAATACAGATACACAAGATGGGTTAAATGTGATTCTTGGTATGGGAAACTAATTTTAAGATTCTGAAAAGGATAGTTTTATATACAAGTTTCAGTTTCTTCAAGATGTACAAAACTAAATAATTCAAATATGCAGAGAGAATGAATGAATGAATGAATGGTGTTTAACGCCCGTTTTTGCTACAGAGATGCCACAGGTGATGCACACTGATGATATATGAGATTAAATGATATATTGAGAAAGGATTTATTTTTTTAAGGAAGGAATTGTTCCAGGCCTAAGTTTAGGGTACCTTCCTGGCATTTGCAATTTATGAGGACTGAAGAAAATCTGCAAAAAACCTCAGTCAGGGAGGATGGTCCTGGCAGGATTCGAACCCTAAACCTCCCGCTCATGAGTCCACACCTTAATCACCTCAGTCACCCATGGTGGTAATGCAGAGAGAGAAAAAAAAAATTAATGGCACCATGATGACTGTTCAGGGATGATGTACATGGTTATAAAGAGACATGGAGCTTAGTCTGTGTTCGAGAGCCATTTTCTTGCTTAAATTTGTAAACAAGCATTCCAAATGGAGAAACATGAATTTTGTGTATTAAAAAAGTTACATTTTGAAAGGGGCAATGCCCATAAGAACTAATGAGAAGCTGGACAAGCATTATAGCATAATTGCATCTTTCCTTAGAATGGAGTATAAACAGTTTGTTGAGTTTAGATGTGGCCAAACAAGTGCAAGCAATGTGGACAATTCCAAGACATCCTATTCAGGTAATGACTTCTGAAATGATTGAAAAAATACACAACATGATGCTGAGCAATTGAAGACTAAAGGTGTGAAAGATTGCTGAAGCCATGGGCATTTCTGGAATCAGGTGCTTAATATTATGCACAATCATTTGCTAATGAAAAAGCCATTGGCAAGGTGGGCACTGCATTTGCCAATGACCAGAAAAAGAATAAATTGTCAATAACATGCAGAATTTGAAGCTGCTTAAATGGAATCCAAGTGAAATTCGGAGACAGTTGATGAAACATGGAATCCACCACATATATAAGATGAAGGAGCAATCTAAACAGTGAGTTGTAACTGGAGAAAAGACCTTGAAGAAGGGAAAACTATCCCCTCAGCAGGAAAGATGATGGTGACTGTGTTTTGGAATTGCCATGGCATAATTTTAATTAACTTTTTGGCAAAGGACAAAACCATAACCACGAATATACGCTATGCTAATGGCGCAATTAAACAATGTGATTAAGAAGAATTGTCCTAATTTGGAAAGTAAAAGGTCGTGTTCCTTCACAAAAATACAAGCTCCAGTGCACAGTTTTTCTATTGTGACCTCAAAATTATTGAACAAAGTATAAGTTCTTACCTCCCTACTCTCTGTATTTCACTCCCAGACTAATACCTGTTCCCCACATAAAGAAATGGCTAACTTATAAGTATAAAATCCTTCCTTCCTTATACTCTATATTTGGCTTCCTCAGATTTATTACCTGTTCCCCAAAGGAGAAATGGCTAGAAGGAAAGAAATTTGCAAGAAATAGACAGGTGACCAAATATGTGTATTTTGCAGAACTGAAGAAATCACATTTTATTGATGGAATAAACAAATTAGAAAATCTGTGCTAGAATAAGCACAGATTTAAAAGTAGATTATGTAAATAAAACTATTTTTTTCCAAAAATGTTATGTCTACTTTATTTTTGCTTAAACTTAGTGAACAGCCCCTATACATTACAATAAAAAATATGATGTCAGGTTAATAAAAACATAGTAGAGTTTTGTAATCCAGGGCAGGGAAACAAATTTTATTTAAATCCTGGAGTATTTTGTTTGATTATTGCTAACAAAATGCAGTTCTTAGCCACTCTTGCGATGAGCATATAATTGACAGTATCACCCCAAAAATTAAAACACCGATGGTTAAAAGCATCATCATACTGGGCTGATTATCTTCCAGCCAACTTAATGATAATGGCGGTACTTCTTCAAAGTCTGGCTCCTCTGCCCAGATGTCGATTCTTGAAATAAGCTTCTTTTCGTGGAGCACCTAGTAAAGTATTTAAAAGCAAAAAGAAAATGAGAAGAATTATCAAACAAAATTTTGTCAGCAGTAACTATGGCACTATGCCAGTTTGACATGGAAATGTTATCATTTTTATATTAAAACTAGAGAGACAGTATCAAGGGCAGTGCCATTGTGTAATGCAGTCTAAATATAACAAATACTAATTAATTCCTTATTATGTTTTATATGCTCTTCAGGATATTGCCAAAAATTGACATTTTATGGGGAATAAAATGTGGTTTTATTGGGTCAGAGATATCATAATTCAGTTATATTTGCATAGAACTGTACAGATAAGTGTCTGGCACAATGCAGACATGTACTGAGAGTTTTCAGAATTAACTCATTTAGTGCCATGAGATACAAAATACTTTCAATTTACCTTTCATACCAAACCAATCTTGGAGCTCTATAGAGATATGGCATAAGAATTTCAAATAGAAAAATCAATGATATCAGCACATTCCTGGGATGAAAATCATGAAATAAAAAGTGGCATCTATTTATTAAAAGCTGTTAACATCCCTAGAAACTTGGCTTATGGGAAAAGATTTTCATAAAGAAATATGAACATAAATTCATGAACTTGGACATTTCAGAAGCAGACAATCTTTTGTACAAGTTCATCAACAGACGACCAGTCACCACATTCGCCTATCTTTTCAAACCTAGTATGATCCATCACGCACCAGTAGTTTAACAGTTGACAATGTGAACAAAGGTCTCAAGAAACAGGTCCTGAATTTTTAAATTTTGAGAGTGAAATGTTAAGCATGTTTTATCATTGTATCAATATTTTAAATGTTTTTAACCTAAATTGCTTCCTTGTTCATTGGAAGTGAAGCCATGGAAGTGTTAAAATTTAAGTATTTTAAAATATTTTATCTACTGGAGATTCTAATTCCATTCCATTAGCTTGTGATAGTACAAATGACAGTGGGATAGGCCAATGCATGTCAGTTATTTCATGACACTGTTTAAGAGGTAGCAACCAAACTACTATCAGAGCTCATTTTACCAGATAAAATGTGGTAAAAGTAATGAATAAAAGTTTTGCTCATAAAGTGCACATGTGGTGCATGTGGACAGTAGGACTTGCATAAAATGAATAAATATATCATAAAATTTAAACTTAGGTATTCATTTTTTACACTAAACTCCATTCACTTACACAAAAGTAAGACACGTTTCGGGAGAATCTCTCCCATCTTTAGTTGCTCACTGAACCACCATTACTCGAAACTATCATAGTTTCGAGTGTTGTTCTACTTACATGCTGAAAATATTGATTTTACTTAATTAATATACTTTTTCTGAAAAATGAATCTTCTTGAGCATTTCTGTGGATCCTAATTTTGTGAAAATTAGGTCATATTTAAGTTTATTAAGATGCAAGTATTCCTTAAACTAATTCCAGGCTTTTGAGACATCCACATATTCATTGAAGAGAAAGCATATTCTATTGAAGCATCACTTCAGAAAGACACAGGCAGATTATGGAGTTGTGCATATGGAATCATTTTTTCGCTGAAGAATTTAAACATGTAATGCTATTTAGAACAAAGTGATGCATTTTCTTCATTCTACTTCTCTATCTTTTCTGAAGTCACATACTGCTTTAAGTAACAAATTTCATTAAACATATCATCTTCAATCAGATCAAGGCCATCTATTTAAAGAAAAGTAATGGGAAGTTTTTAAAAATATTTCTTTCAAGAGGAAATCTCATTCTTATGTGTTCCATAGTTAAATTATCATATTAATAAACAACTTGAGCCTTGAAATAATCAATAGCATTATTATAAAATTCACAACAGATGCTAAGAAATTCTGTTGTGGAGTAAGAAACACCTTCTAAAGATTCCAAAAGTTGCTTGACTGAAGTTGGATTGAAACTCTCTTCTTTCCAGAGAGAACAACAAAGGAGAACCTAAATGCTCATGGTTACCCATGTATTTAATAAAAAGCCATGGAATGTTTGTGGATATAAAATGATACTAATTATGAACACTGAGAATTTGGGGATTTCTGGGGATAAGTGATCAAATTCAGGAACAAATTTTCTCAGGGAACAAAATGAAGAATTTGGGATTGTATGGTACTCTTATTTTATGGATCTGTTTTCATTTGGAACTCGTAAAATTTCATTCTGAATATATCATCTTGCAAGAGGAAATACATCATCCAAATTAGTGTAACAATTAATTTCCAGTATTTTCATTATTTTTGTGGATGAACTTTAGAATTGGTACTTACATTTTTGTAAAAATATACATATCACTTGCAACAGAATTCCATACAGACATGTAGTTAAGGAAATGCTCAATTTATGGCCCCTAGGTCTGGCATCTTTGACTCCCCCCCGTTTTTTTATCTCTGGGGTAAATTAAAATACAGTCTCTACAAAACAAACCCTGGAATGACTGAAAATTTAACATTTACCAAGAGACACCTCAGTTTCTTAGCAAAAATTATACACAGTGATGGATGAATGTAGCAAACATTTGTAAAAAAAAAAAAAAAAGGAGGAGGAGACATTGCCTTTCCTGAAAGGGTAAGTAGTTATTTATTTTCAAATGCATTTATTTCACCAATTTAAAAGGGAAGACTATGCTCAGTGAACTGTTTCTGTAAGTAGAAAGTATCAAAAGCATTCCTAAAATGAAAATCTCTTTCATGTATCATTTTTGTGCTGTTTTGTAAACTGAAGTCTTAATGTGTGCAAATGTATCAGTTCATCAAATTATCTGATAATCAATGCAGCAGTAAAAGACTGCATTGGCCGATAAGCACATCCAAACCCAAGAGCCAGAGCTACATAAGTTGGTGAGTGGACAGGGTATACCGAACTTCTGTGCTAGCCTTCAGACTCATGCCATTTGAAGTCCCTACCACCATGTTAGTCATCAGATAATTGGAAGATTCAATATTTTGCTAAATTATAATATTATTTAATAAAATGTGAACATATTCTTTGCATATTAGTCTTCTAGTTACTTGCTGCATCTGAATTCATACCCTTGATCTGCTGACTGTCTTAGAATTTGTGGAATGGAAACTATGTGTAATGTTGTATTATCTTTAAGGGAATGGATGCAGAGATTTTGATTTTTACTAATCATATTCTTAAATATTATCAAGAATTTACCTGAAGATCTAAAGTTTTGTTTTTGTATCTTTATAGACATAAAAATATAACAATACTAATCTTGGAGTTAATATTTTTCAATGTTTTAAAAGTCACTAAGTGAAAATCATCTTAATATTTTAAATAGAATAGTATTCACAACTTGCTTTCATATGAGTATTTGAAGATAATTTAATAGCCAATGATAATAGCATTTAACTCATATATGGAAGATTACATGATGAAAACTGATAGATGATTGTAAGCATGGATGAGGAAAACAATGAAAAGGTCTTTAGTGCCATGTTTATATAAACCCCATCATTATGCAAAGCATCCAGTACACTATGAAACTACATAGCCAACTCCTGCAAAAAATATTACTCCCAGTATCTACTCAACATCATTAAGTAGAGTCAATAAACAACACCACCAAATATGACATATTACTGTAAATGAGCTGTACAGGACCTACAAGAAAAATTTTGAGATGGAAGTTGAATATTCATTAATAGTTTTCTGCATATGCAGTGCTGAATTGTGTTTTATTTATTAACATTTATTATTATTTATTTGTGTGTTAAGTTTGCTTACCTCGCGGGCAGCTCTTTCACCAGCCTCAATGGCACCATTCATGTACCCAGCCCAGTACCGAGCTGTCTCTGTCCCTGCTACAAAAACTCGCTTCCCAATAGGTTTACGTAAGACTGGCCCATAAAGTGATAAAACACCAGGAGGATAATAACTTGTATAACATCCTCCAATGTATGGTTCTTCTGCCCAGATCTTTTCCACATAATGTACTGGCTGAAATATATGTGCTTTATTAACATTCACCTTGTACTGAAAGTGTCCATTAGTAAAAGCAAACGCATTTTATTATAATTATTAATATTATGATAAGGAAACCTAACATTCTTACAGTTTCAATAACCCTTGTTTCCATCATCAATTATTTGTCAACTGTCAGAAGCATAGTCTTAATCTTTGGAAGACAATTCTTCTAACAGTTGATTAGTAGCTGAATGTCAAGAATGTTTTACAATTTATTCTTTATTAACTGGTGAGTTGATTTAATACTCTTAAGCTCCACTGAACATGTTTCACAGGCTTCTGCACTTATCATCAACCGTGTGTCGACTGCCAGATATTTGTTGTTGGTTGGATGGACTTAGTGTAGCTCTCCTGGACATTTTATGAACTTTTAGATTTGTCTTCTGTTGGAATCTTGAAGTTCATAACGTTATCTTCATATTTTATTATTAAATAGATTCACTAGCTAATTAAGAATAAATTAATTGCTTCACTGTATTATTTCCAATACAAAGAGGAGATTTAAGGATATAGAAATTCAAAATTTGTTTAGTGAGATTGCTGAAGAGAGTTCGTTAGTTTTTTGTTTCGATGAAAAATGCATGGGGAAAGGAAAAAAAATATAGATACATGTAAAGAGGGGAGAGAAAGTATTGCATGGGTGAAAACAGAAGTATGGAGGTTAAAAGGTCTAAGAAACGGTATACCACAAAATCAGTGTCCAATATGTGGTGGAATAGAGGATATTAACCATGTACTATTTTAAGTGCAAAGGAACAGAGCTGTGGAGAAATGAGTATATTAATAAGAAATGCCTCAAGATGGATAGAAATATAAAGTTAATGGAAATGTTCGAGAAAGATAGGAATTTGAAGCAATACTTAATAACAAAAGTGAAGAACAAATTGACTTGGACAGTGAACAGAGACAATAACAATATAATAATCAATATCAATTTAGAAAATAGGAATTAAGTAATAAAATATTAGCATAAGAACAATGCTGTAAATTATTCACTAAAGATTCCATTGTCAATAAGGCAATCTACATCCTCAATCTACTTACAGGATGAGATAAAATGTTGCCTGAACTATAAATTGTACGCATTTATAATTCAGAATTAATCCAGGCAGCAAAAAATAGTTGACCTAAAACAAATTTTGTTCATGTATGCTGCAACTACTATACAATTAATTTCATACAAAGCACAGTTGGCCAGATTACAATTCTAGCAGGACAAATGTCGGCAAGCCTGAAATTTTGCTATTTCTCAACAGCTAAATAACCATAGTGTGTATATCTTGACCCCACATGTTGGTTATTTGGAAGAAAAATATATTTAGAGCCTGTTATTTTATGTATAAACAAGGGACTCAACTTCCTTTTTCTCAGTTTCATTTTGAACATGTTCTGAGGTAGTTGTTCATGTGCTATTAGAGAAAAAAGTTTCTTATAAAGGATATGGAAAATACTTGTACAGGTGTGGGCTTTCATTTAAAAATAAAAACAATTTTTGTCAATCATTAACCAGGTACAACTGAATGATGAACAGTGAAATCAAGATTGAAACAGAATTTTAAACATGATACATTATACATTCATTTCCATGATAAAGCTCAATGCATATTATAAACAAAGACAGAGTGATATTTTAATTAAGGACAGGACAGATCAATGGCCTATACCTTGTGAAGAAAAAGAAGAATAATTTATTATAGTTTCTGTTACATATCACTGATTTGCTCTAGCACACTGCCATTAGAAAATAAAAATTTGGCCTTCATGCTTCAAAAGCTGCATGAGGTTCTGAGTGACGGTGAAGAAAAGGGAATCTCATTTTTTCTTAAATTTTGAATAATCTAGGACTACATGATCATTTGAAAGACATCTTGCTGTGTATTAAGCGCAGATGTAGCTGATGGTTGCTATAGTCAAGGCTGAAGGAACCTTCAGAAATAAAAAGATATAAAAAAGTTTAAGATGTACTATGTTCTATATTTCTTTGGGAAAAGATATTTTGAGAAATGTTTATAATGATTAATAGTGCAAAAATGTTCATAATGATATAAATGCAAATACTTAATGACTATAGTATTGTTAATTGCTGAAATGATATTCTGAACTATCCAAATAACTATGAATGAAATTCTGATGTTAGCAGTAATAATCATTGATAAATATACATACTTTTAGTGCTTCTTTGGAATCATAAAAATTTGCAAGGGTTTTACAGATGCTTTTCTTGCGACTTTCTTCATCCATCTCTCTTAGTTTGAGAGCATGTTTTCCAAATATAAAGCAGATCAATCCATAAACAGAAATGCCAGGTTTGTAATCTTCTCCAACATTTCCTACAACCTCAAAGTCATCTATGCATGTAACAAAGCCATTACAGCCTGGAACCAAAAGATGTAATAACAGATCTTTCTATGAGACAAAATCATGTAGAAACTGCAACACTAATAAATAAATAAATATTATTATTATTATTATTATTATTATTATTATTATTATTATTATTATTATTATTATTATTATTATTATTATTATTATTATTAATAATAACAACAACAACATCAACCCAGAAACTCAAACTATGAGAGAGCAATCATATCTGCCTCTCTTCAAAATGTATACTTACTAATTCTTCATAAGCTCTGATATAAGTAAATAAAATCCTCTGCTTTGTAATATTAATTTTGTATGATATGAAATGTTTATTGTTGATCTAGATTTTATACTCTGAACTTGATCTTGTTGTATGACAGTGTTTTTCTCACAGAAAGAAATCTAGAGATATGTGTATATGTCAATGGAGAGGGGGTGGGATGGTATGCATGAATCACTCAAAATGCACACAGAGCAAGATCAAATCCCAATACTTGATCATCAGTTCATTTCGCCAGAAATTATATTGTCATTCAAGGTATCTGACATCCATTTTAAATTCATAAGATAAAAGATCCAGAATTTGTTGATATACAGATATTAAAAATGTTATATTTATGTTTAAAAACATGGCAACCCAGGTTATATGATATGAAAGATATGATAAACATAAAAATTCTGGAACTATCAGCACAAAGACTACATTTAAACTGTCAATATAGTTTGGCTATACTGTTAGTAGTTCATGGGCATTGTTCTGATTCACTTGCTGCTCTGTAGTATAACTCGTCAATTAGCAAAAATCCTCATGCGTAACGACTTGGGTGGCCAAGGCTGCTAAGGCATTAACTCCTAAATGTTTGATTCCTGCTAAGACCATCCTCCTAATATAAGATTTTTTCTAGCTTTTCCTCAGTCCTCATCAATGGCAGGGGAGGCCTAAGCTTAGGCTTGGAACAACTCCTTCCAATTATTATTATTGTTGTTGTTTTTATTATTTCCTTTCCAATTTATCATTTCATGTAATGTAATATTCAGTGTCCACTGCCTATGATACCTCAGTAGTGAACTTGGGTATTAAATATTTGTGGCATTTGTTTGATTTGATTTATTTATGGACGCTCTTTAACATCTCAGCTCATCAGCATCCCATTCTATTCAGGGCATGAAACAGCTGACAAATTTTACTCAGAGGCCTCTTCTTTCAGGCTTGAGGTTCTTTTTTGTGCCATAAATGTACGACACAGGACCCACGGCTTTACTTCCCTTCTGAAGGAAGCAATACTTAGGCTTTTTACCCTGAAAAAAATCCATTGATCCTGGCCAGGTTTGAATTAGTAAAAATTTACATAACTGCTGCAAAATTGGTACAGAAGAAGGTGATAGTATGGGATTTTGATCAAAATATGGAGCCAATTGATCCATAACATGTAATACAGGATGGTAGAAATGTTCATCTGAAACCACCACACAAGCAACTTATCTGACAGGTAATCTGTTGAAGAAGTGCTGAATGTCTGTTTGGGGTAGGGCATCTCATGTTCACTGCACACTATGGTATAGTTGTTTCCTGGGCTAAGATGTAGACTAGGTGCCTTCCCATCTTGTCCCACACATGTTTAATGGGAATGAAGTCTGGAGGCCTAGCAGGCCAGAGTAGAGGGCATACACCATGCAGAGTATGCTGTGTAGACCTTTTGGTATAGAATACACGTTATCCTGTTGAATGTTGGTTCCCCCAAAGTGTCCAGATATGGTGGAGGACAGAATTGACAACATCACAGAGATATACATAGAAATTCATCATGTCTCCTGAGTGCAAACCACAGTGATCAGGATGTAAGACTTACTGCCCTCCATAAAATAATTCCAGATGTGGGTCCTGAATGGATGATGCAAACATAAGATGGAATTTCCCATTTCCCTGAATGTATATGGAAGTGAATATGGTTATGACAGTCCAAAACAGAAACAACTCTCATCACAGTATACCACACTTTCCAGTTGTTTCTTTAATTCATTCTCTCCTGACACCACCCTAGACATTCTCTGTGATAAGCTGGTGTCAAGGGTAATAATGCCAAAGGAATGTGGAAACATATACCTACTTTCAACTATAAATTATTTTTTATTGTTTGTGCAGACACAGGCTAGCTATGATGACTGGTTGCCATCCTGTCACTCAGGGAGACCTAATGATTTTTCTGCTCATGCTGTCATCAGTGCTTCTACATGGCTTGTAAGATATGTCTGCTGTATACACCCTTAATCCCCCATTGTCTCTATCACCTATGGACTACCAATACTTTATTATCCAATTGAGTTGCAATTTTGTGATGTGACCAATTGACCTTGTGCAGCCCTACTGTACATTCAGGCTCAGAAACACTTACTTGCACTACAGATATTTGCTCTCATTATTTTGACATTGTAGATGCACACTATGAACCCCTCACAACATTATACCCAACCACACTCTTCAAATTGTCATATGATGTTCAATAACAGTTTTGGTAATATAAGGGCATTACCAATGTGCTGCAACTTTCAAACTACAATCATTGTCCCCTCTCTACACACACAGCACATTCTTAACTGCAAAATCCATTTGGATCAAACAATATTACTATCATGTTCTTTAATGCATTTCCACTAGTGTAGTATCAAAAATACTCATGCACACACTATGCATAAATCCCTAACCTTTTAGAGTTAACCAATCAAATGAATGTATTGTGTTACTTCAGCAAAATTTGTGTGGCATCTTTCCTCCATTTAGGTGACATGCATATGTACATCTGCATGCTTGCCCCCTCCCCCCTCGCTAATGCTCAGGATTTAATATTTAAATTATTTTCTTTCTTGCTTCCCAATATTTTGAAAGCAAATCATCTTGAGTCATGAGATTTTCACATGCCAATGATAACATTTAGCGATGGCTGACTTCAAATATTAAATACAAAATGGTGGGGGAAAGGAAACGTTTAAAATTATGTTAAGCTTTAAAAAACTTATAATCATTTAAAGTTCAAACTTAAAATATAGTTATTTCCCCAGCTTAGCTGAAAGATGGAGATGAATGATCTCACTAACTAAAATAATAAATAAGAAAAGAATTCAAGAAAAATGCAAATTATATAATTAATTCACTGATCATTGAAAATTAATACAGACTATCCACAATCATTCACCCAATAGTAAGACAGTCAATTTTACTTACCTTTTTCAACCCAGAATTCCTTATTGTAAAATAGTAAACTCTTAATGACAAGTCCCATTGGACAACGCTGAATCAGGCCTTGACGTAGGGGTGATAGCGGAGGATCAAAATGGATTTTGAGCTGCAAAAATATTTTATTCAAAAAGCAACACAAAAAAATGAGATTCTCTTTCTAAATGAGTATGGTATATTATTGCAATTCATTACATTAGCAGATATAAATTCAGTATAGGTGGTATGATTTGCACAAGTAGTATTTTTCTACATTCTGTCTTATTTTAGACCAACTCAAGTCAGCCATAAGGGCAAATAATACGGTATTTGTCTCTGGTTTATTACGAGCTTAGCTTGGCAATATTTTTGCTTTAATCACTTCCAGGTAAATATACATTTTAGGTTCCAATTTTTTAAATTTTAGCTCCATTTATTAATCTGAAAATTCCAAAAAATAATCATTGAAATTTACCTGTAACACAGGCGGTATGGCAAGGATAACATGTGAAGCAGTAAAAGTTGTTCCATCAACAGTTTTAATTTGTACCTTATCATCTATATATTTAATATACATCACTGGCTTGTTTAGAAGAACTCGCTCTGTAAATAGAAACATCATCTTTTAAAATGTTTAAATGTAAATGCCCACCCCCTCAGAAAAAAGAAAGAAAAGAAAAAGGTTTCTGAAAAACAGTTTGGGATAATGTATCATAGAGAATGGTGTTATAGGTAATAAAAAAATTGAAGTTAATTTCTGTAAATTTTTGTAAAATAATTAAAATATCTGAGATTTTTAAAATTACTTTTAACCTTCCCTTTTATCCTACCAAAGTATTCCTTAACACAATGTAAAATTGCAGATAATAAACAAGTATTATTATTATTATTATTATTATTATTATTATTATTATTATGCAAATAAACTGTCCTTAAATATCAACAGATACAAAGAATGTTTTCACATTTCTAGAACTGGTATCTATTGCATTAATACAGAAATTTAACTATAAAATAAATAATAAAATGTATTACTTGTCATATCCTGAATAACTGTGTGTGAGTTTAAATCAAATCTAGAAAATTAGTATATGTCATTTAACAAATATAAAACAAGTACATATGAACAAATGCAGACAGCATCTTCCTTTAGTAGATGAAACAGAAAATCATAATTTGGGATTTTCAGATATGCAAATAAGATATAGTGGAACCTCATTTGGTAGGAAAATGAGTTCAATGCCATTCATTTGTTTGGGCCTTCCATTAACTGCAGAGCAGATTGATTCAGCAGCTGAAAGTACACCAGACAAGGCCTGCAAGTCATAGTATTGTGAACAGAATACACACGAGGGTAGGTACAACAAGTTTCTGGCCTCAGTGATAAAGAATATCACCTTCACAAAAGCCTTATCTGGTTTCATAACTTATCTGTTAAGTAAATAATTTCAGCTGTAACTTCTGCTCCTCTGTGATCAGATGTTCAGATATAGTTGTATAAAGAAGGCTATGTGTAGAAGATTGTGACACATTCAAAACGGAGTATGGAGCTGTTATTAAGTTCTTCACAAAAGAAGGACATACTCCAAATAAAATGAAACAGCGATATTGGATGGTGCATATGGTGAAGCATCCCTCTCATATTCTACCATAAAAGAATGGGCCAAACTTTTTCGAATGTGACGAGAATGCATTGAAGATGAAGAGCATGCAGGCCAACCCTTGGAGGTGCTCACTCCTGAAAACATCGCTCTTGAGGAAGGAGAAATTATGGAAGACCAGCATCTCAAAGTTACAGAAATAGCAGCAAGGTTGGATCTTTCTAAAATAACAGTCCTTCGAATTATTCATGAACATTTAAACATTAATAAGGTTAGTGCAAGATGGGTACCTAGACTTCTTTCCTCAGTCCAAAAGCAGCGAGTCATCTGTGTCAGGCATTTTTGAAGCTCTGCTGTGGCAATGACAGAGAAGTTCTGCAAACCATTGTTACAGCAGATGAAATTATGGTCCTCTATTATGATCCTTGGTCCATAAGAGAATATATGGAGTGGAGTAAACCTTGTGAAACACCTCCCCTGATGGTCAAGGTCACTCAATCAACCAAGAAGATCATGGCCACAATCTTTTGGGACCGTGAAGGAATACTCTTTGTTGAATTCATGGAGAGGAACACCACAGTAAATGGAGAATACTATGCACAGGCTACGTGCTTTCATCAAAGAGAAAAGGCAAGGAAAGCTGAATGGTGATGTGCAATGCACCTATGCACACCAAAGGAAGCTGTGAAGATATGTGGCTTCAAGTAGATCGACCATCCACCCTATAGCCCAGATCTAGCTCCCAGTGACTATTTCCTCTTCTCAAAACTCAAGAAGGACCTTTGAAGAAGGAAATTTAAGTGTGATGAAGAAGTGATGCGATGCTGTTTATACCCATATTGCAGACAAGGCTTCTGACTATTTTTGGGAGGGGATTGAAATGTTAATTCAAAGATGTGAGAAATATTGCAATAAAGAGTAAATGTATTGAAAATAGAAATACAGTTTTTATCTATATCACACCTAAAAATGGTTAGGCCATAAACTTAGGACCTACCCTCATACATTACATCCTTATAAATCAAGAACATGCAAAAGAAATCTTAACATTGGTAATATGAATGACCAATGCACTTATTAAAATAATTTTATAATTTAAAATTGTAATCATTCCCAAAAATGCAAGCAAATTTTCACTCAAAGAAGATGTAGCTCACTACTTGCTGCAAGATATATGTTGTGGCATTTAAACAAATTTTGACTTGTATATTACAGCTCTGCTTCAAAAATATTAGATATTTCTTCTCATATGTGGTTTTGATGTTTGTGGATTGAATGGAGCTTATTTGAGCCTGCCTCACAGAGATAAACATTTTCAACATCCTTGAAAAGGTAAGCACAATTAAATGTGAACCCTATCATTACATTGAAAAAATATTTCTGTTATTGCTACAATTTATCCTGCATCTTTTTATTTATAAGATTGTGTAGGTATGTTCTATCTATCCTATTTTGCTCAGTTCCAATAATACTGTGACTTATCAGCCTTCAGCAGGCCAACATGATGTATAATGCTGACTGCCAGATCACAGACATCTGAAAGTGAGGCTCAAACAAATGCATGGCAAAATACTTAACTCATATACTGCAAATCATGTGTCACTAGTTTACTGAATTAAGTGTATTTCATCATAAATAATGCTGGAGACTGCTGCTCAACCTTTGATTCTTATGAAAAGTTAATGGATGGCATAAACGGAAAAACTATGTGTATACAAATACATTTAAGACATTAAGTTTAGAATAACTTTTTCAGATGCTTTATAGTTATTTATTAATACTTGTGGTTTTCTATACTAGCAACTGGGCCTTTTAGATGATACTGATTATGAACAAAGTAAACAAAATAAACTAAATCAATCAAAAAAATTACCTTCAGTGAGAGAAACATCTGGAAAATATTCTGAGCTAGTTTCACTTAATAGGTTTGAAACTAACCTTAATTAATCTGAAAGCATGAATTTTAAATAATAGAAAAAATTGTCAATTAAATGTACTTAATTTTATATCGCGTTTGGTGTAATTAAAATTTAAATTGTATGTGTTGAGGTTGTTTGTTTGTGTTTCCGCTATTTTCTGTTGACCACATGGTTGAATTGCTTCTAAAGATTTGTATGTCTATTAAATGTATTTATTTTATATTGCATTTGGTGTAATTAAAGTTTGAATTGTATGTGTTGAGTTTGTTTGTTTGTGTTACATTGTTTAAATAGAAAAAATTGTGTTTAATATATATATTCCTTGATTACTAATATTGTGCTTCCAAATCAAAAACATGGCATTATTTTCTATGTTCTTCAAACCAAGTATACATGTCCTAAAAGAGGACAACAGAAACCTGGAATTTCACATTTCAAGTGATGAAAACTCAAATGCTCTGACTGCTGTAAAAACAGAACTAAAAGACAGCATTGTGGAACTAACTTATGAATACCTACTCATAGGTTTGCATACCTCCAAGTATCTTAGCAATTTTCATACTCAATTGTTGAGTACCCCCAATGATCTTACGTTCCTGAGCACCACCTTTGATATTCCAAATTCTCTTGATGCCATTACATTGCTGGACATACCATAGGAAAAATAGTAGTGACATCTCATGGGCTTCTGCAGTATTGTTGATGACACACATTGCCTCTAGGAATTCTGCAGCATCACTAATTAAATAAAATGTACACATGAATGTTCTACCACAATGCCATTTAGATTAAGTGATCTCTGTAGCTTATCAGGATGATGGAAGAATTGAACAAAGAGAATATAAAACTGAATGTTTACGAATGTTGACATGAACTTCACTTACATGGTTTTTAATAAGGACATGTTTCTAGAACCGTTGTTCTCATCTTCAGCTGTTGACAGAGTGCTTGGTTAGTTTTGATCCTGCTTGATGTGGTTATGGCTGGATCTGAGCTGCTATTCTGTCAAAATCTATCAGCTGTAATAGCAATTTGCTGAATATGTCCAGGGGTGAAATGTCAAAATTTATGAATTTTTCTTAGTTTTGAAGAATGCAAATGTTTTCCCATGTGGATAGTCTTATTGGAGTGTGCATTTCTTTAAAAAAAATGGCTTCTTACTCAATTTCATTGTTGTGGTCTCAAAAGTGAGTAGCTACTGCCGATTTTTCCATTTGTTTCAGCCAGACATTTCTAAACATTCTTTATCTACTCTACTTATGCACTTATGCACTTTCAAAAATACATATACAATACCATAGCATAAATTATAAATAACATCAATTCACTTACCTATGTATTATTTGCAAAATAGCTTAATAGTAAATCCAACTTCTTTCAAAAGTTTTAAAGTTGAAGTATTAAAAATTAATTTGATCTAGTAGAAAAATTAAAACACTTTGCAATTTCAACAGAAGACCTAATGGTATCCTTTCAAAGTCAAAGCCTTATTCTCCAACATTCCTACAGACTTCTTTCATGAAAATGTATAAAATGTATACATTTAAAAATAGAAGAAATAGAAAATTTAATAAAACTCACAAATCAATATATACAGTAATTTGTTTTTTAAGTCAACCAAAATATTTACCAACAAGTATCAGGTCTAGATATGGGAAACCCACTTTCTCCATTTCTGGCAGATTTATTAATGAGCATCTTTCAACACACAAATCTTTAACACATTTCCATTTATTAAAATTTGATACAGATATGTAGATGATGTATTTGCAATAATGCCAAAGAAATATTCATCAGATGCTCTAAAAATCCTCAGTTTACAAGAAAAATCCATAAAATCACCATAGAAACTTTGAGGAAAATTGAGAATTTTCATTTTTAGGCTTAAAAATCATTAGAAATGCCAAAAATTCAACCTTGGTATATTTATACAAAGAGAACACATACAGATAATACATAAAAAAACAATAGCTACAACCCAATTCCTCATAAATATTTAATTTTTAATAATTTGATACACAGATTGTTAATCCCCTGCTCAAAAAAACAGAAACAAAAAAGAATTGCAATAAATATTCAATACAGCAATAATTGGAGGATACAGCACTAACACAATAGTTAAAAAGATTCAGAAAATTAAAGACATTTCTATATTTAAAAATATCAAAGAGAATTACAAATACAGCAGTTTCACTTATCATCCAGAATATCAACACAAGTTTGGGAAGATCTTCAAAGAGCATGGCATAAAATTAACACCAAAAAATAAATACAATATTAAAAACTTATTAGATTCTTTCTTTCCTTTTTTTTTTTTTGTTTTTTTGTTTTTGTTTTTGTTTTTTTTTTTTTTGAGTAGTGTTTAACGCCCGTTTTTACTACTGAGGCACCACAGGCGGTTGATTCTTTGTTGAAAGATAGCATAACAACAGAGAAAATATTAGGTATATGTGCAATAGAATGCTTAGGTTGGGATTTAAAATACATAGGAAAAATGGAAAGAAATTTGGAAACCAGCAAGAAATACATTTTAGAAATGTCCAGTTAAAACAATAGGAAAAATCAGTAACTACACACTTTTGGGAACACAACCATGAAATTAAGCAAGAAGACATTTTGTAAAAGAAATACATACTCCAATTGAATTACCCACATGGAAAATAATTTTCATTCTTAAAAATTGAAAAAATTCATAAATTTTCATATCCCATCTTTGGAAAAATTCAGCAAACTCCATTATATCCAAGAGATGTTGACAGAGTAGCAGGTCTGATCCAGATACAACCACATAAGCATGACCAAAAGCAGTCAATCAACAGCTGAAGATGGGAACAATGGTTTCCAAAACATGTCCTTATTAAAAATCCTATAAGTGAAGTTTGTGTCAACATTCAGAAACATTAAACATGAAATATTTCGGTTGTTTCACTATGAATAGCTTCTAAACAAATAGATAGAATTTCAATTAAGAGGCTATTATTTTATGCAATGGGTACCTACATACTCCAGATGTGAGCTTACTTCATATGCAGAATATTGTAAAATATATTTTTGAATGTTGAGACTTCTCATAGTTAAACATAACAATAGTAAACAAGTCTGTTACAGAGTAACTCAAATTTCACTAGTTTTTACCAATTTATTTCAAAGGCTGTTGTCTTCAAAATCAGTTTTTTTCTTCTTCTTCTTCCCCCCCACTTGCTCTTTAACATCTCAGGTTATCAGTGTCCCATTCAATTTAGGGCATAGACATCAGACATATTTTGCTCAAAGGCCTCTTCTTTCAGGCTTGAGGTTCTTTTACATGCTGTAAATCTATGACATAGGATCCATGGCTTTCTTCCCTTCAGAAGGAAGCCATACTTAGGATTTTTATGCCCAAAAAACCTATTTACCCTGGCCAAGATTGAACCCTCGATCTTTTTATGAGGCAAGTGACCACTAGACCACCAGGACTAACATCATCAGCTAATAATTGTCAGTTTTCCCCACATGACACACAGATCTCCCATTAGATCTAAGAATTTGAAATATTGTTATTTAGACGATCAATATTAAGTTTTTTTATTTTTAATAAATTCTCCGATACATTAATTTTATAGGTATCTGGGGATAGCTTTAATAAGTTTTGGTTCATTTTGGAATTTATGAACCAAAAATGATGCTATTACTGATTTCTGAACATATTTATATTTGACATTTCTCATGTGCTCCTTGAAATATAAAGTAGTGTTTCTTTTGGTGTTACCTATATATTTTTTGTTTTCATAAATCCTCCCCAGCAAAAAATCAGTTATTTATGAAATCAACCATAAAGACTGCAGCAAACGTATATTAGTTAAAACCAAAGGTAACATCACTACATTTTAAAGAACACAGGTGAAATGTCAAATACAAACACACTGATAAATAAGCAATAGCATACCATTTTTGGCCCAAAAATAATGAATTCCCTAATGATCCAAAACTTATTAAAGCTATCCATGAATCCATAGAACCAACTGTATAAGAGAATGTATTCATCAAAAAAATAAGAGAAAATTTAGTTTATTTCAATCTATGAGTATCATAACTCTGAATTTGTCAGATATACAGAGAGGTATCTGCAGACCATGCAGAAAAACTGACATTGACATTCTAATAGTAATTGTGCACTGAATAGGCACCCTCATCAATTCCATGATGGTCATACTTTGATAGGCTTTCAAGGGAATCTGACCAGTGCAGCACATAGTGTTCATTCCCAGAGTGAAAACAAATGAAGTGCTGTATTATTAAAATAACACAATCTACAGCTTGTGTAGTACATAGCTACAAATGGGTTGTTGATACATCAATATACATTGCCCTGGCAGGGTTGATGAAGATTTAGTATCACAGTGGCTTGTTGGCCTTGGATGTTACATGTTTTCACATTGCAGATATATTACATTTTTTATTCATTTCATTTGACAGTTAAAGTAAGAAAAACAATAGTAAAAATGTCCTTTACTAATTGCAAAATTAACATTATGGTGCATTATTATGCTTTTAGGCATTATGTAATAAAATATTTCCAGATTTTATAATAATTGTTGCTGTTTGCATTGCACATTAGTTCTTGCAAATAAAATGAATTAATTAATATTGAAAAATGTATAGTTGCAATCAATAGCTTCTAGTGCGAACAGATAAATAAATCATTCCTTACCTTGTCCAGCATTGTTTATGCAGAAACTCTTTGAAAGTGATTTTATCCCATTCAGAAGCACAAGATGCTTCCCAAGGTTGTTCTTTTGGTACCTGCTGCATCATTTTGTCTAACTTATGAATAGTAGCAAGTAGATCAAATGCTGCAAAGGGATTGCGCCACCAGAACCCTGGCCAAGAGCTGGCATATCTGCATCGTTTACCCTACACATTAATATGGATTTTTTTAAATACATAAGTTGTTTTAAAATTACAATGAGTTTTAGTTAATTTGATAAACATGCGATTACAATGCTAAATGTTGTATTAAACTAATAAACTTTGTATTCTGTATTGCAGACAAAACATCAAATTTCTGTTGAAAGATTACTAATACTGGTTAGTGAAGTATTTAATAGCATTAACCTTACATAATTATAATATACTCAGCCTTGTATTTTTTTTTTTTTTTTTTTTTGGACATGTATGACATTAGGAAAATATGAACTATCTTCATATATAGTTTATTATAAGCAAAAAATAATATTAATTACAGCAGAATCATACATAATAAACGTAAAGGAGAGGAAAGTCAAAAATAAAAAAATCAGATAAGGAAAGTATTAAAGCAGCAACCTAGCTATTGGTTAAAGGTGAGTCCAATTAGAGTATGTTGTATTGATAAAGTGAATAAAATGTAAGACAAGACAATATTTATTGATGGTAAATGTATTATTACATATTTATGGCTTGAATATAAAAAAGATAAGTCAAAATTTTATTAATAATACAAAGAAATGTTTCACAATGCTAAATGCATAACATTTCCACAATTTCTTCTCGAGGTTGGGTGTATGTCTCTGGGTATCCAGAAGACTACTCCTCAATAAATTAGCAGAACTCTGCCTTCAAATACCCAGGCTCCACCCAATATTTTTACCTAACTGTGGTTGGGGAATGTTTTCGGATAGATAATGGAAATATTACTGATTGAGGTTAGGGGTATGGAGATTGAAGTTATAGCAAATATGGAGTTGATAAATGTCCTATTTGCTTTAACAGAAATACTTAAAAATAAAACATAGAAAATGCATGTAGGAAAATATATTTTATGATAGAACTCAAGTTGTGGTCTTAGGATAATTTTTACACAATGCAAAGAAAAAATTCACATTGTCAATAAATAAACAAATAAAAATGTTCTTATCCGGATACTAGATGTAAAGGTAAAATTTATACTAAATATCAGAGAATTAATGAAATATAAAGCTGGAAGATGCCTACATTACGAGAGAAAAAAAAATTAAAATAAATGTATATATGCAGGATTAAGACTTCTGAATAGCAAGTACAATAGCAAACAAGACGATGATAGGGAATTTTTAATTTGCTGAGCTGAATGTTACCCAAAGAACTTTGATCTCATTTGGTTCTCAAGTGGATTCTTTTGGTTATTCAAAGACTCAAACTGTATCCATACTGGGAAATTTTGAAGAAGGAATAAGTTTAGAGTGTGATTGGAAATAAATATTTTAGTTTGTAAGTTTTTTCTTTCTTTTTCAGGCTTGACATAGAAATAGTGCTAAAGTCAAGTCTTACATGTGAATTGTACTTATAATAAATGAATAAATAAAAAATAAACTAGAAATGTTAATTAGAACTTGTACAGTGAAGCTAATCATACAATGATCTTAAGGAAGTATAGGGTTAATAGATTACACTTGCTTAGGTTTCAATTGAAATAGAAGCCAAATGTGGAGAGAGAAATAAAATAATATATTACGTACCTTAGAATTTGTCTAAGAGATGAATGTAAAAATTATTTATTTTCTCTGAGCAAAACTTCCTTCACATTCAAAGAAAAAATTTATCAATAAATCTCAGGCTTGGCTATGGGTAATCCCCTCTCTACATTTCTGGCAAATTTATTCATGTATACAGTAGAAGCACACTAAACAGTTGAAAACTAACAACAGGGAATTAGCAAAATGGGAAAATATTTTCATTTTAAAGAATAAGCATTGTGTTATGAATTTTGACACCCTGCCAATGAACTTCCTGTTGCTGTATATTGGAACCACCAGAGGTCACAGTCACCTGCCAGATTAGTCAGTCCCCAGGTGAAGTTGAGAGTGAAGCTCTTTAAGCTTATTCTAACAAATTAACCAGTTAGTGAAACATAGTGCCACCTAATACCAACTTCTTTATGTGTATAGCCAATCTACTGCACTATTTCTAACTTCTATTAAGTTCACAAGCATAATCTAGCCTGTACTTCCTGTTAAACTTTAGTCTAACCTCAAGGTCCAATGATAACATGAAAAGAATACAAGCTGAGATCCCAGAAAAGTTTAGTTCTGTGAGCTATTTTGTGATGGGATTTAGAAAAAATATATTATTTATTACCTTACTATAATAGATACTGTCATGGTTGTCTCTACATTGATAAATCTCACAATTGAGCTCTTTGCTCATTCTCAAGACATGATTCTGTGTAGGACCAACATAGGAAGCACCAAGATCTGCCCAGCCATACTGTGGCTCACCAGATTGAAGTGAAGGAAAGATTGTTAATGTACGACCACCAACACGATCATTTGCCTCCAGCACCAGCACTTCTTGTCCTTTTTCATGCAGTAGTTTTGCTGCACTTAAGCCTATAGTTAGAAAGTAATGAATAAAATCAAATTAACACTCAAAATTATGAAAAGATTCCCGAGATCTCTCCAACTGAAAATTCCATTAATTTCTGCAAAGTAGTTAAAGCTCACTGAAGGAATATCACATGCCTTGTTACAGATGTGCCACATCATCCAGACTGCCCATAAACTGAAAACTTTCTTCAATTAATTAATATATTGACATGATTTTAGAAGTTTTACTTTTAATTCAACAAGAAGACGAAAAGTTTCTGTCATTTGAAAATTTCTGCACAACATATATTTTCTGTTAAAAAGAATTTATTTTATAAAATACATTTTAGGTCTTCAATGTATCCAGTGTGTTTTATTATAATGGTAAGAGTTTTGGTTAAGTCTTGTACACCTGTGAGGACGTCTTACTTGTTATGCATCAAATTGCATCATTAACAGTCAAATTTTTTTTATTTTATATAAACAATGTGAATTTGTATGAAGTTAATATGTATTGATCTGAAAACATATTAGTATCTTCTATTTAATGTTATTACATAATAAAGAGGGTGAAAACTCCCACTCTCAAATGAGAACACTGGCCCTATTATATATGTGAACTAGCAAAAAACAGAAACATTGTTATAAATAATTTTAAATTACACATAGCCTATATTGTTTTATTTTACATGGTAAGGTCAGAAACACAATGCAACATTACATTTCATGCAAAAGGTATGTGGTTGTCCTTGCAATATTTCCTTTGACACTTTCTTCGTCACATTTGCCTGATTGATTTTTGTTATCATAGCACACATCTACAATGTATGACATGAGTTTGCTAAGCTACCCACTAAGCATTTGTCTAGGATATTCTCTTTTCAGTTAAGAAATGCACATTTACTTCCTAAAATCAAGAAGGGACATTGCAACATTTTTCTCTGAATTTTCCAGTTTGTAAATTACCCAGGCATTTGCAATACTCATATTTAACATTCTAGAAAAAATACTCAGTACCACATTTTACTCTTATGGAGATATTATACTTGGAAATCAATTAATCATGTTTATCTACTCCATCCATATTTGAATTGCAATTCTTTAACTATTGTATAGGGAATTAAAATATGGTGTAATACTTCTAACTTCAATCAAAACAAAATATCATCTTGCAAAAAAACAACTGTGTGACATTTGGGTAATTGAAACAAACTGAATCTTGTAGAAATATGTTTAGGCAACTAAAAATGCTTCCTTTACCCTGTGTGTGTATGTGTATGTGTGCGCATGTGTACATTTATATATACATATAGTAGTTTTCATTTAGTCAAGTACAAGTTTTCCATGAATGCAAACTCTAGTGTCCATATCCACAATACTAGAAGTACAGATTACCTAGCACTTCCCAGACATAAATTACAGCTGTTTGAGAAGATTCCTAGCTATACTGGAATAGAATTATATATTAAACTTCCTGAAAATGTTGAAAATTGCAATGGCTAAAAAATTTCAAAAAAGGCTTGTTTCACTTCCTTATAGACAAGGTTTACTATAATATTGAACAATATGTTAATTGTCATTATTATGTTACACACTCTTATGTATTATATTACTGTATAATATATGTGTAAATGCATGGGGAAATTGGGTAGTTTATAAGTTGTCACTTTTATTATAAATTTTGTTAATTCATATATTAATAAGGCTAAATTATGTACAACACTATATTTAGCTGAAATAAATTAAATGAAACTTTTGGCTTTTGAACAAGGACCCTCTTTCTCTCTTTTCTACTGAAATGGCTAACACTAATCATGATTATTTGCAACAACACCATTGTCATGTCATTTTAAAATCAAAATCTCTTCTTCTTTGCCAAAATGAAAAATGTTGGTTCCTCTCTCTTTTTTCTTTATTCCTTTACTAGTAAGCAAAGGATATCTCTGTGTGCAATTTTATGAATTATACCTATAGCACAAAATCCTTCATTTTGCAATTCTACCAATAGAGAATAGCTTTGAAACAATTATCAAAATAAATGACAGGACTCTATGAATCAGTGATTGCTGTAATTTTTCCACTACGCTTGTTACCAAACTTACTTTTTCTTTGGTATAAGGATCATAATGTGCTTTATCTGTATACAAATACAAATTATAACAAAGCTCAGAAATATCCAAAACCCAAATCTTATTGTTTTTTTTTTTTTAAATTGTTTTAGCTCATGATAACCACAATACTGTATAATCATTTCATTCACTACAAATTTTCCTCAAATATTCCAAAATTTGAAACTTTCTCTTCAACTTTTCCATCATTGGATAAATCTTAAAACATTTATCTGCTTATTGTCACTTATATGAAGCATACATTTTGTGTGTCTGAAACAATTTTTAGACATAGCTTCTTGAACAACTGTATTCTAACATTCTCACCAATACCAGTCCTTCTGTGTAAGCTGGTGATATGCTGATAGCATATGTATACTTCAGCTCCTCGACACTGAACACAAAAGCCACTTCATTACGCATTGAAATTGCATACTTTTACAATGTAAACTAGAATATCATCAGTAAGCACTTTTCAAATATCTCAACAGCACTACAGTTTCTAAAATTATCTTCTCATTTGATCTTATCCTCAGAAGCCAAAACTTCTTTTGGATTGCATATATTCTGGATCCATCTTTCTCCAGTTTTGGTGTAAAATATCTTGTTATTCATTATCTGACCTGACCTTATGATGATGAAGGAGAAGGGTCTTTTGATAATGATGCAGTACAGTCTAGTGGAATGTTACTTTCACTTTTTACATTATGCTGCATCTCTAATTTACCTGGAATGTTAACTTGAAATTTCCCTATTATATTATCATCAAAATTATCTTCCAGTTAGCTCATGTACATTATTAGATGGAATAATAATTAGATCTAATTTTTCCACACATTCACTTGGTTCATCTAGTATCTGATCTAAATAGGCTGCAGCCTCCTCCAATATCATCCATTCAACCCCAAAATGATTTTTTCTTGGTATGATACTAAAATTATAGATATACTTATAATTAAAATTTATAATTAATTTATGTTTTGTAAAGTATTACACTAAGTTTTTTCTGTGATGGAAAGATGATAATATTCTTCAAAATAGATTGTAAATTTGTTTTTTTGCCTTTGAAAATGAAATATTTGTCTACTATATGGTTCTTTTCTTTAAAATAATAATTATTCATGTGTTCAACAAAGAGAACAATGAAATTTTATAGAAACATCAGTTATATTTGATGAAACATAGTGAATAATAATAATAATAATAATAATAATTTGTTATATTATTGATTTCTTTATTGTTATTAATTATTTTATATTATTATTCCTCATATTTAATGTTCTATCAATAAACTTCACTAGTGTAACATTCTTTTCTATATTCCATCAAAAATACTAAGCAACAGCCAATTTCTTTGCCTGTTTATATTTTGTGTTTCTCTAGTGTACCTTAAGCCTGACCCCTGTATTTCTGTTAGTTTATCCAATGTATACTTTGTTGCATTCTGAGTTATCAATTCTATAAATTCCTGATTTCCTCTGATTAAGTATTTTATCCATATCTCCAAAATTAAATAGATTTTTAAGGTGAATTTGTTTATTAAAGTCAAAGCGATATTAAGTCTCTGAAAATCATCTGAAGTCTTCTGGTTGCACAAGGATAATGGGTAAATTTTTATGAAGGGTTGTGTCTTTTTCCATTGTCTATGTTGCAATCTGTTTTATCTTATTTTCTGTTTAAATTTCTTAATTTTCTTGCCCATGATCTCCTTGCTGTGTCCTTCGTTCTTTACCAATTTTAATATGTTTAAGTATTTATAATTACTCAAATTCATTCTGGATTTGGTAACCAGTCTATGTGTGAAACTATTTAATGCTGCATTCTAGGATTGCTGTTTAATATTGCACAAACTATAACTTTGCCTCTAAATTGTACATATGATGTTGTCAACAATATCTATCTTCCAAAACAATTGTATCATCTACTGGCTATGAATGTGATAGTGTAGATGTTTTCAAATGGTTCTTTTAAAAGATACTCTCATGTTAACATTGTTAGAGAACTGGAATATATACAGTTCTAAAATAAAACAAAAATATATGCCACAATCATTAGTATAATTCATAGATTCTCCATAAGATGGAAAATCTGCTATGTTCATAATTTTTTCATCAGGAAGTCTGCTATGTACAATGAATGGTTTCAGAAATATATTGAGCTTATAAATGTTAAAATGTAGGAGAAAAAAGAAAGAAAGAGCCGGTCTACGCTTGAAGTGTAGGAAAAAAAATTGCTTCTAGAACCTATCAAATGAATAAAAATAAGAAATAATATTGAAATACAATTGATTTGGTGACATACACTTGATCTTTTAATTGGACATGTTTTGGGAACATGTGCTTCCATCATCAGCAAGAGACCAACTGGTAGAAATATTCTCTATAGGTGGCTAGAGAAATTTAATGAATATATCCAATAGCAGTGTCTTGAAATTCCTGATGAGGTTTTTATTTTTGAGTGAATTTTTCCCCATGCCATTAATTCTAAAGGTTTGCAAGTGTGTTTCAATAACTTTATTATATTTTTTTTTTATCAATTTCATAGTTTTCTGACCACAAGTGGGCTGCCACTGCTTATTTCTCTATCTGTTTGTAATGAATATTTCTGAAATGTTCTTTGGTATGGGTTTCCAAATTTCTTTTGGTTTATCCATTGTGTACCTGATCATAGCCCTTGCAATTAATTTGCTTCTGTTAGAAGGTATAGGAACTTTACAGGAAGATTATAAATTTTTTATGTTTTGAAGAGCCACAATTTTTTGTATTATTTAAAAATGTTGTAAAATTTATTTAACATGTTTTGATGATAGGGGAATTTTTTGAATTGCACATCATCTTTTATTTGTAAGTGCAAGCTTGTGTTTTTGACATCTTTATTTCTTTTAAACTTTTTAACCATTTTATCCATTAATTTTTAAAAAAAATAATACAAAGATTACAAAGAAATATGCCAATACATCATCCACAGTACTACATAACAGTTTCCATAAAAAATTAATAGATAACATGATTAAAAGGTTTAAAAGAAATAAAGATGTCAAAATCACAAGTCTTCTATTACAAATAAAAGAAGATATGCAATTCAAAAAAAGTTACATACATGTTCAATAAATTTTACAACATTTTTAAAAAAAACAAAGTAATTTTGACTCTTCAAAGCATCCACAGTATTAAAAATTTATTACAATATTCCTGTAAAGAGCCTATACCTTGAGTATCTACCATTTATTTCAAAAACTGTGATCAGATATACATTGGAAAAACAAAAAGAAATTTGGAAAGCCATACCTAAGAACATTTCAGAAATATCCATTACAAACAGATAGGACAGTGGCAGCAGAAAGAAAGAAAAGCATGAATTTGATTTAAACCTTTGGAACTAACTACATGGGAAAAAATTTACATCATCAAAAATAAAATCTGCATCATTTATTTTAAGACACAATCATTGAATATATTCAATAAATTTATCAGACTGCCTACAGAGTATGCTTCTACCAGTTGGTCTTCTGCTGATGATAGGAGTAACGTTCCTGAAACATGTCCAATTAAAAAACAAATAAGTAAAGTATAAGCATTATCAAACCAACTCTTATATCACATTATTTTACTAATGCACAGCTAATGTTTCAAGAGTGTAAGTTCATAAGAATATGGAAAGGTTTACCATTGCAAATGCTAGTAGGAACACAATTGCAATATATACAGACCTGGAGTAGGTTTTACTTGTACTCTAAGAGAAAGTTATCATGTTACAACAGTTGTATATGAATTTTCAATTTCAAATTAAGTAAAATGAAATAAAAGAATATGAACAAATATCTTAAGAATAAAATGGCCAACTTACTTTCAGGGGTGTGATATAAACATTTCTCAAGATCTTAAGATTTGTAACCAACCCCTTGATTCATGATTATCAAATGCTGTGCTTTTCTAGTGGAGTTCCAAGTTGCTGCTTTGTGTTATTATTTCAATTATATATGTTCTACTGATGCTCTCTAATATTACTGCATTTAATTTATAATGTCAGTTGGATCACACATTAAGAATGCTGTTAAAAGAGTTAATATTTAAAGATGTGCTAAAGAAAAAATAATCAGATTAAAAAGAGAGAAAAACCTATACAGGAGGAAGTATTTAAACTACAGATATTTTTTTGTAAATAATAGTAGGGGCATGAGTGACTCCATAACTTTTAGTCCTCCTTCCCTGAAAAAGCAAAACTACTAATATTAAGGCTGGATAAAAGAGAGTATGTGCTTAACATGAACCCTAGACTCCACTCCATTCATAACATAACAAATATACAAACAAGATAGCACATTGATAAGATGAAGAAGCTAAGGTTATCTTCCCAGAGTAATGCAGCTTAATCTCTATTTATAAAGATATGCTGTAAGATGTAAACTGTGATGAAAAATAATTGTTCTGAATAGCTGTTAAAGTAACAATTATTATCATTATTATATCTATAGCAAATTTACATTAAGCACTGACTATTTAAAATTAAGTGTTTTATTTTAAGAACATAATAATGTGTGCTTTCACACCTATGAAAACTATTTTCTGTTTTTGAGGACAAGCAGGCTTTTATTAAACTAAGAATATTCACATTTGAACACTGAATAGTAAAATTACTGTTTTAAAATAATAAAAAATGTTAAGAAAAGTTATTAAATGTTGCAATATAATACTGTTCAATAGTTATTTTGTTAAATGTGCAATTTCTTTGAATCTAATGCTGGTTTAAAAAAATCAGTCCACATTTTTCAATCTCCTACTATTTTTGCAATTGTAAAAGTAATTGTTTTAATATTTACTGGCATGTAAATAGTTCCTAACATGCTAATGAAAAGAAAAAAAAAAAGAAATCTTTCTAATTTAATGGTTTAAAAACTGGTGTGTAATCATAGATCATTGCTGCTTATAAAGCCAAAATTCCCAACAATGCATTTCATTTTATATAAGACTGATTTTCACTTTAGCTCTAACTTGAATTTAAACTTTCTTTTATGAAACAAGCTTATTACTGCCATTTTCTTCAGTTAGTTTGAAGTGTGACATAAGAGCTTCATGAGATGAAATGTACCTTGAAATTGTGCAAATAATCAAAACAATAATTGAAAACCTTTTATGATACAGTCAAACTACACACTCTTATGCTTCACTTACTTGTCATTATTGTAAACCGGTTTCGAGAACAGGTTGTTCTCATCATCAGTTCAAATCACCGACTGTTGGATAATTCGTTGTGTTGTGGGTATTCTGCTCTGGCGGAGGTGTAATGAACTTAAAGTTTATATTTTCATCGCCGGAAGCATCAAAGTTCATTAAACTGTCTCTGTATTTGTAAATGTATATTTGTTCCCATTTGTAAATATACATTTACAAATACAGAGACAGTTTAATAAACTTTGACACTTCCGGTGATGAAAATATAAACTTTAAGCTCATCACATCTCCGCCAGAGCAGAATACCCACAACACAACGAATTATCCAACAGTCGTAGATCTGAACTGATGATGAGAACAACCTGTTCTCGAAACCGGTCTACAATAATGACAAGTAAGTGAAGCATAAGAGTGTGTAGTTCGACTGTATTATAAAATGTTTTCAATTATATGATTGGCTTCACTGTGAATGTTCCAATTAACATTTTAGTTAATCAAAACAATTTTTGTTAAATTTATGATTAGCTAACTTTAAAAGCACAGAAAAGAATATTATTCTAGTTAAAAAAAAATATGATAATTATTTTGATTACAAAATATATCAGATAAGAAATTTGATCTCTGAAAGCATTGTGCCTCATTTGTAACCCTGTTAAACTGACTCACTGTGACTTTTGCAGTTCCAATGATATGGTGGGAACCTGAAGAGCATTTAACAGGTTTCTATTTTTTCTTATTAATATCTGGAATAGATTCAAGGTTCAAATTTCTTTTATATAACCATCTCTGGGATCAGTAATTAGACCGGTGCATCTTGGGTCAGAGCTTCCTATACCAACTTACTCAGAGAGCTTAACTCTGATAGAAAAAACTGAAAGTGCTGCAATTTGAACTTATGTAGAAATGATCCAGATTTTGTGTAAAGTGTCACTGCTTCCAAGCCTCACTTACTACCACCAAAGGATCTCAATGATATGGTTCATAATCTTGATTTATCTAAAAGTAAAACAAAATTACTTGCTTCACAACTGAAAGACTGAAACCTGAACATCTATTTTCCAAATAAGATGATCTAGTTTTCTGCATTAATAATGAACCTTTTTTGCAAGTCATTGGAGCTGGAGCATAAAGCAGAAGAATGGCATAGATTGCTCATTAAGTATGAATGAATGGATTAATTAATTAATTTCAGCAAATAACATTACAATCAAATTAAATTTATTTTTTCTCCCTGCCTTTATAACTAGTTTTATAACTTCATAATTTATATCAATCAAAAAATTATACACTTTCAATAAATTGTCATTTAGTTTTGCTAATTTAACTGATTACTAAACCCTTGTCTTCAGCTCATCAGCAGCTTCCTACTGGAATATTTGGAAGACTTGGGTTCAACTATTCTGTTAAAATTGAAGTTTATTACAAATATATTCACAAACTACATAATACACTACACTCAAATGTATATACATTTGAATCAATTTCATGTAATTTTCACAAACAAGTAAACCTGTTAAAATCAAAGTAAACTATTTACATTTCCATGTTCTTAATACATATAAACTAACTACTATTGAAACATTTAAATTTCTCACTTAATCACCCAGACTTTATGGAGTTTCATTCCTTCCGTACCCCATTACAATTGTTAGTATTAATGAAGATTTTCATTCACTCCTAGATTGTGCAATTGCTGACATTATTGTTCCCATTTGTCTTGTCTACCTTCCATAATCATTTTTGTCTCACCTTACCAATGTATTTTCCAAATTTCTTAATATATTTGTCTGATATTGGAATAAACAGCATACATTAAAAGAATTAAATGAAAATTTGAGAAAAGAAATTGCTACAATTTCACAAGAAGAAATAATGCATGCTAATACAAACTTCCTTAAACAGTGTGAGAGATGGAACGCAAACATAATTTTCAATATAGGAGGTGGTTATTGTAATATGCACGAGAAGTCTATGCCCTAATTCAGGGTATTATGTAGCCAACTTGGCCAGCAGACAGCATGCTTTTACCTCTATTTGGACTGAGCTATCATGGATGAACATCCATTAGACAGCTGTACTTTTGGTTTTCATATCAGGGAATTGATTTTTTTTTTTTTTTTTTGTGGATTTGTTTATTTATGGGTGCTCTTTAACATCTCAGGTCATCAGCGTCCTTTCTATTCAGGGCATGAAACAGCTGACAAATTTTACTCATAGGCCTCTTCTTTTAGACTTGAGGTTTCTTTTAAATGCCGTAAATGTACGACACAGTACTCACAGCTTTATTTCCATTCTGAAGAAAGCCATACTTAGAATTTTACACCCGAAAAAATCCATCGATCCTGGCCGGGTTTGAACCCGCAATCTTGGGATTTGAAAGCAAGTATGGTTACCACTACACTACCAGGATTGACAGGGAATTGATGAAAAATACAGTTTGAAAACTTGTTAAATGAGCAAGAAGCAACTGTATGGTTATCTTTCCAAAAAGTCCTCTTGGGAACTACAAGTTAAGAGAATTACAGCGGACTTGTGATACTGCTGATTCATAACTACAATAATTTCAGTTACTGATGGGATGTAAATGTTTCTGAAAATACACTTTTTACTCCATGAAAACCTTAGCATTGTGAACTGTGAGCATCGGGAGCATTTCGACCAGGACATTATGAAATGGAAAGGTGGTACCAAGGAAAATGCAACTGAATATGTTAGTAGACTACTGTTGGGTACTTAAAAAGGCATTTCACTAGTAAAATATTTATTTTACATAAATTTTAAATATAGGAGTATAAATATAAGTTTGGCCTAAACATTATAATGTATGATACTAGAAATGTTTACAATATATCATTTCTTTGCTTTGTGAGAAGTTACTGTATTATTGTGTTTTATTTCTCTGTTTGTTATGGTTCAAAAATTTAATACAGATAATTGCATTTTCATTCACTTTAAATTTTTAAGAGATGAGTCAGCTGCTCGCTGTCAGGCAGAATTTCAAGAACATTTTCCAGACTTGTAACAGACTTACAATTATAAAATAGTGCTTAAATTCAAAACAGTATAGCTTTGTACAAGAAAATATGATGCAGGTATAATGTTTTAACAGAGAAAATACTGAATGATATTGCCCTCAATTAGAAGAATAGCAGAAAAATAGCTTGCAAAGTTTGTACAACAAACAGCCCACCAACTTGAGTGAAATTTCATCTTTTCTGTTAAAAGATAAATGTGTTTTTAGTAATATCTTCTGAGTTGAAATATTTAGAACACTCTTTATGGTTTCACTTACATGAGATTTATTCAGGGCATGTTTTGTGGAACAATTGTCCACATCCTCAGCTATTAAATGACTGTTGGCTCTTCCATAAAAGTTTGGTAGGTAGGTATCTGGGTTACTCTGGTGGTCTTGTGATAAATGTGAATAAAGAATTGCCTTCCTCCAGGATGTCGAAATTCATAAGATTTTGCTCATGTTTTTTTTTTTATATATATATATATATAAATCCTTTTGCATATCTTTAATGCTTTTGGATGTTTAAAAGTTTTAATAACTTGATGCCTTTTTCTATTTCATAGTTTTCATTCCAAAAATGTGCTGCCACCACTTATTTTTCTATTTGTTTATAATGGATGTTTCTCCAATGTTCCTTCAATCTATGCTTATATTTCTCTTTGTCTTTCCTATGTAGATTTTTTCACAATCCTTAAAATTATTCTGGTAAATACCATACTTTTTTCTCTTTGGGCCTGGAATCTGTTTTGTTTTGTTTGTTTGTTTTTTTTCAATAAATATTTTGCCCTGTATTGGTTTTGAGGTGCTAAAATGATATTGTACTTTTTGAAAATTTTTAGAAATTTCTTATTTGCTGATGGGTGGTAAGTGAACTTTTTAATGTTTTATCCTTGATAAGTCATTCAAAATTTTGATTTAATTCTTTTTTATTTCTGGAATCTTTTAATTTTTTTGGCTAATTATCTATTTTCTGAACCCACTGGATTTAATGGATTCTATTATGTGTAAATATTCTATACATAATAGAAGCATTGTTCTGGTATTTACCAGATTAATTGTAAGGATTGTGACAAAATCTATGTAGGAAAGACAAAGAGAAATATTAGGTTGAAAGAACATTGGGGAAACATCTGTTACAAATAAATAGATAAATCAACTATGGCAGCACATTTTTGGAATGAAAAACATGAAATAGAAAAAGGTATCAAGTTATTAAAAACTGTTCAACAACCAAAAGAATAAAACACAAAGAAAGGTTTATTTAAAAAAAAAAACACCTTATGAAATTTGACATCTCAGAAGCAGATAGCTCTTTATTCAAGTTTATCACAAGATCACCAGAGTAACCCAGATACCAACCTACCCAACTTCTATGAATGAGCCAACAGTCATTTAATAGCTGAGGATATGGATAATTATTCCACAAAACAGATCCTGAGTAAATCTCATGTAAGTGAAACCATAAAGAATGTTTTAAATATTTCAAATCATAAGAGACTATTTATGTGTGTTTCACTGTTTCCAAATTGAATTAATATTGAAATGTTTTCAGTGCTTTGCAGGGCAGGTGCAATGTGTGCTCCCAGGTGCTGGCTTGGTTTGTGTGCAGAAAACTGTAATTATCCAACTTCCATGGACAATTGAAAACATATGAAAAGATAATGAATATTACCTATCTCTCAGAACATTCATTATTTCTCTTTTATGAGGCAAAGGGTTTAATATTGTTGAACAGCATAATTAGATCTCTTTGGTAAACTACTTTTCAAAATTCTTTGGTTACAGTACCTGTAATAAGGTATAAATATCCAAATATACCTAAACAGAATTCACTCATTATTATTATCATCCCTCTTCAGCACATTACTTTTGTCAAATAAAGGGAATACACAATTTATATGAAGTTCAAGATAATGATACTTAGCCATTGTCATTAATTGTTGTTTTATCATTACTAATTGACCAAAAACACTATGCTACATAATGATGGGCCTCCATGGCAATGTTGCAGGTTTCACAAAATCTACTTATACTTTTATTTTTCAATTTCAATTTACTGCAGTTCAGTATGGTATGATACATGACTGAACCATGTCAGTATGAAGCTACAGCTAAAAATGATTATATACATTAAAATAAACCCTAATAGATATTTGTCAGTATAATATGTAGAATAATTAATAGGTAAGCTTAGATAACAGGAGGTTTTATTTAAGCTTTATTGACTTCCACATGCCAGCCTGTACGGCTTATTTATGACAGCAGGAAGATACACTTTCACTGTTTCCCAAAATCTGCTCCTTGAACAAGTTGCAATACACTGGTTACAATGCCAGCATCAGTTCCTAGATCTTCCCTGAATATAGAAAGAATAAAGCTCTTCCTTAACAGGATATGCAAGGCAGTCTCCTCATTCTGTCAGTACATTCTGTAAATGGGTTCATTTTTGTACATTAATTAATAGGATATATATTCTATTAGGGCTGCAAGACATTAAAAATTGAGAGAGAGAGAGAGAGAGAGAGAGGGAGAGAGAGGGAGAGAGAGAAGAGAAGAGAAGAGTTTGCAACAAATCAGACATGTAAAAATGGATAAGCTCAGTACAATATGTATATACGAGGATAATCTCTAGATTACAATTATTCATTTACAAGATAAATGCAATAAAATTAAGATCTAAATTACAATATACTTGTCAATACTATAGAAGCTTTATCTAATAAATAATATTACAAAACTTTCTAGAATTTAATGCAGTTGTTAAAGGATTTCATATCTTTAGGAAGAGCATTATAGAATTTTATCACCATAAAGCTAAATATCTTTTCATAAAGACAGAGTCTATGGCTTGGAACTGAGAAGTAATTTTTATTCCTTGTGTTGTATTGATGAACATCAGAGTTTGTTTGCATAGGATAAATATATTTTATTAAGAAAAAAATGGCAGAGTTAGAATATTTAACTGCATGAAAATATATTCGTGTGTAAGGTGACCTTGATACTTAACAGATCTTTTTTATTGGGAAAGATTTACTAAAGTTTTTTTGGAAATATTGCCCCATAGTTCTATGACATAAATGCTGTGTGCCTGAACAAGGGAAAAATATACAATAAGTACAAATAAGTTTTTACTGACTATCAGCTCTAATTTTTCTACACGACTTGTCATAGGTAAGGGTTTTTTGTCTATGATGAGTCCTAAGAGTTTTGCAGAATTTACATTACATTACTTAGGCAAGAAATCAATACATTGGAGCTTTTAGCAGTTCACTAACTAATGAGTCATCAGCAAACTGATCAGTGAACTTGCCCAAAACATTTGATTATGCAAATCTTAATTCAATACATCTATTTAAAAAATGTCAAACTGTTTCTGTCAGATATATAAAAAAGTTTTGTAAAAATGTTATATTTCTTAGTAATAATAATAATAATAATAATAATAATAATAATAATAATAATAATAATTTTGTAGCCAGTAGACTTATTGACAATTTTCAGCACTGTCCCTATAATTGAAAACGATTTACAGAGTATTATATGGGGTAATTTTCAATATCAAAACTTCAATACATTCAAGATAAAGCATTCAAGCATCTCTTCATTTGTAGATGTTAGTTAGCAGAAGTTGGTTGATTGGAGTAAATTTAAAGGAAATTGATAATTTTTCCATCCAAAAATAATTCATAAAACTAAGTATTGTACATATTAAGAACAAAATTAAAGCACTTTATAATGCGCACACATATTTTATCATTCAGTAAACAGAGGTCAATTTATACAACAGTTGATAGAAATAGGGTGATTAATTAATGCTTTGGTGAAAGGGAATACTTTATAACACCAGCTATTAAAATTAATGCTTTACTGAAAGGGAAGAAGTTATAGTAGTAGTTATTTAAAAAATAAACAAGCATGCTTGAAAAGATGTTATGGACTAAGGATAATTTTTTTTCTGTGAAATATAAAACATAAAACCGCTATATAAAGCTGACACAGCTTGCATTTGAACTTTCTTAGTCATTGTTATTTTAAACAGCACAATAAACAGCTATGTAACAACTTAAGAACTATTTAATTTCTAAGACCAGCCAATATCATTTAACACTTAATGAAAATTCACATTTTGTTTTCATTTTGATTTTTTAAAATTAATATCCTAAATCCAGCTACTAACTTACCACTTAGGCCAGCTCCAATTACTACTACTGGTGCTCCATTTGCCATGTTGAAGAGACTATCAAAGATGCTAAGCAAACTACTAATGGCAAATTAATTTCCTTGGTTATATAACATTGTGAAGAAGGCCTATCTACAAATTAATCCTCACTTTATGCTCCTTTTAATGCTAAAGTGAGGTATGTAAAGAGAGTGAGATAGGATATTACCAGTGCTATGATATTAGATACTGGAGACTGAAAATACATTAAAAATTGTATAAACTGTGTGGATTTAAAATGATAAAAAGCCTCTATTATGTTAATATGAAACTTAATTATGAGGTATTACCATTCATCTTATATCATAATGTAGTGTTTACAGCACAATGAATGAAATTACTTGCTAAATATTTGCATTTATAGATACAAATCTGATACAATTTATGTGATGCAAAAACAAATATAAATGAAAACATATTTTATTTCACTTCAGGGTTTTGGAAACCATCACCTTTTATTTTACTGCATTTATTCCCCAATCAGAATATTATATATTCTAACAGAGTGAATAGAGTGAATACTAGTTCACTCTGAGATAATGCTTAAGGTTGAAGCTTACATTTTGTGTTTATTATTTTTTTACTTATATGCATGCATGTGCATAACATCTTTCTCATTTCCTTACTGAAATATCTCTTTGTCGATTCCTTAAATTAATGAGATAATGAAATGGTGATTTTTGAGCCATATAATTCCAAGAGGGTTAGAGCTAGCCAACATATGTCATTTAACATATGTCATTTGGGTTTAGTAAAAACACCAGAAAAACACCTCATCCCAGCAATTGGATTTTGAAAGGACTTAAACTTATAGCCACAAATGTAACTAGTTGAGATCAATGCCTTAATGAGTGGTACCATGAAGATGCTCAACATTATGACAAATATTGCACAGAAAACATTTTTTTTCAGCATTTCAAAATTGTAATAGTAGCAGTGAATTTATGGCTGAATGATGAAACATTCAATATAAGCACTAAGATAAAGTGGAAAGTCCATTAAAAATAACTTAGGTTACCAAAAGATTTTTCTTGATCAAAAACTACATTGTCAAATGAAAATCTATAGAAGATTGCACTTCAGTTTTCGTACGTGCCCAAAATATTTTTGTTCTTATTTACTTTTAAAGACAGTTTATTGGCATATCAATTTCACCTAAGCAACCTCTACAAACAGTAAAAATAACATGTTATATAATGTAATAAAGCATATTAAACATTAACCAAAACTAAGGCATAATTCTCTAGCTTGCACTTCAATAGCTGTTCTGTCCCTCTCCAGTATTGTGCAAAATCTGACAGATTCTGTCTATGATCTCATGGTCAGAATAAGTGCAATATGGTTGAGATGTGTCCTCAGGCAATTCAATTATGTCCTACACTTATGTATTCAATTTGTATACATTAAACTCCACTTACATAAGTAAACAAGTTGAATACCTAAGTGTAGGATATATTACCACTCCATTGTCTACAGCTACATAAGAACAATTTATTTAATTCAATTATGCTTCATGCTTAGTTAAAAATTTTGCAACTGCTTTCCCATATGGCCAGTATAAAATATTCTCTCTCTCTCTCTCTCTCTCTCTCTCTTTCCCGGTTAATGTTGTCTCCAAATCAATTTTTTGTCTTTTGACATATGGGATATAAAATAGATCCACCTCCCTTTGGTGTACTTTGATAATGTCTCTAATTGCTTCAAAATAACTCAATTTGAATATGAATACGAGATTATTGCTAAAGCAGGATTAGGCATTTGATGAACATTTGCCCTCGTCTGATTAAGAAGCACTGCTTATTGCAGTGTGATAAAAATTACTAACTGAATGTTTGCATTTGCAGATAAAAAGTAAAATATGTATTTATGACCTGCAAAAATAAATATAAATGAAAACATACTTTATTTCATGTATGAGTTCTAGGAACAATCACCTTTATAAACTTTTTATTCAAATGGATTTATGATTTGTATTCTAAAGCTGATTCTCATAAACTTAATGAACAATGAGCAATCATTTTTGTGAGCTTGTGTTATAAAATTATATGCAATTTTAATACCTATTGTTATATGATTGGACACAACAAATCTAAGAGATACAGACTATATTTAAGGTTTTGTGCTTTCTGAAAATCCTTCTGCAAGTATATTTTATTGTTTTAGTGCTTTACTTATATTGTAGTGTTCCTTATTTTATTTCTAAAAAAATATAGTACAGTATATGTATTGAAGTAATAAGTGCTTATATTATAGGAAATAAATTTATTATTATTATTATTATTATTATTGAAAAGATTTGCTGCAAATTCTTGGCATATTTCTTGCAAATCTGTCCTGCATGCTCTAAACAGCAGTTAACTTCACATTTCTTGCAGCAGTATCTTGAAAGTTGCATCTTTTAGCTTCCAAGGAGCAACTTGCATTTTTTCTTTAGATGAATTAGGAGAGAATTTATTAATTTAATGAAAAGTTTAAGATATTTTATGTTTACTATTTACCCATTTATACAATATGCAGCTATTTTTCATTCTCTTTTTATAGAATAATAATAATAATAATAATAATAATAATAATAATAATAATAATAATAATAATAATAATAATAATAATAATGCTCAGTACTCAGGCCTATTCTCTTTCTGCTTTATGTCAATGATCTTCCAAAAGCTACACATGCTAAAACAATTTCATTCACAGACAACACCTCAATAGTATTTGGGAATAAAGAACTAAATGATTTGGGAAATTTAAGAGCTACAGAAATGCAAGAAATATATAATTACCTTACAAACAATAAAATAAAAGTAAATCTTCAAAAAAAAAAAGCAGTCATGTTTCAACTGTAATAATAGGTATAGTAATAATGCTGCAAATACAACAATTACTGGTAGGCAAATCCAGAAATCAAACAAAATAAAATTCATAGGAATTATTATTGATGGAAATTTAACTTTCAGATAACGCATTGATTATATACATAAAAAGATAAGTATAAATCTTTAACTTCTAAGAAACTTGGCAAGATACTTATATGCAGAACACCTGGTAGTATGGTATAATACTTGCTTAACGAATATGAACAGATTATTAGTTTTGCAAAAGAAATGTATAAGATGTATATACAATGTAAATAGGAGAGAGTAATGTAGAAGCATCTTTGTAGAGAACAAAATATTTATTGTAGTATCATTATATGTGTATAAAGTAATTATGTTTGTAGTTAGCAAAGATGGATTAGACAAGCTAATAAGCACTATCATAAATATCATACAAGAACATAAAACAACTGTCATAGAGTAAATGTAAATAAAAGGACAACTAACAAAGACCCCTCAATAATGGGTAAAATTTATACAATAGGCTGCCAAGTTTCATAAAAACATGGGAAAAATTTAAACGTGAGTTGAAGAACTTCCTGATACAAACATATATGTATAGGCTGGATGAGTTATATCACCTTAATAATTGTATATAGAAAAAGTAGGTATATTTATTAATGACAAATCCAATAACATGTAATATTATGGGTGAATAATAAATTATTATTATTGATATGGATTAAAAGTCATTTCATTACAGACTAACAGAAATTTGCAGCTAATTGTAATAATTTTATATTCCCAGGACTTTTTGTAAGTTGTTGGTTAGATTGAATACTTATTTCTGTGACACTGTATGCACAAAAATGACTGACAGAAAAAAAGGAAACAAAAATAATGAGGTACATGAGAGGTGCAATATATCCCAATGATACTTTTGCTTCAATTGATCAGTAATGAACAAGGAAGTGCTAGAGTGGGGTTGTTTGTTTTTTGTTTGATTTGGTTTATTTATGGATCTCTTTAACATAGAATGGGTTTAAAAACTACTATGGACTATTTATATTAACAGTTAAGCAAGTACATTGGGGGGGGGGGGGAGCAAGAAAGTTATCTCAGATACATTGTGTCCAACAGAGGGTTAATTATATAAACAGCAAATTTTGATACCTTCAAAATCTATGATATAAGGAGTCACATTAGGCCAAAAAATAAAAGAAAAAGAAAAATATATCTTCTAAATATTCGCTGTTTTTAATGATTTTCATTCAAAGAGGCGAACTTCTATAAAATGAAATATTGTGAGTGTTCTTTGAACAATTATTTATAATTACAGCTCTTTTATTTTTCTTCTTCTCTCTCTTTCTTTGTCTTTTCTTGCGCCATACATAATAAATATTTAATCCAATATTTCAAGGACTTTATAACCCTCATCAGGGAGTCATCACATTCATGTTGCTCTGTTAACTACTTCGGAGATAAAGAGGGAGGGAACTTTGATGCAATATCTTGTGACACTGTTGTCCTTGATATGTTGCTAGATGATGCAATCAATTCATATTCTTGGACAAATTTCAAATTAATTGATATCAATGTATGATTCAGTTAGACTACACACTCTTAAAGCTTCACTTATTTTTCATAAATGTATGGAACTGGTTTCGAGAACATTTAATTCCCATCTTCAGAATATGATTAGCTTCACTGTGCAAGTACCAATTTACATTTTAATTCAAAAGCACTATTCATATTCAACTGATTTTTTTCATTCCCTGTATTGATATTAACTGGGGTGACTGAAAATGTTTACTGTTTCTCTGAGGAGCCTGAATTTATACTTAAAGACACCATAGCAAAAATTTAGTCATACAATTTAGTATGTTAAGTTCTTTTAATATAACTATGTAGGATAACAAATTATGGAGCAACATTCCTCACACTGTGGTTACTAAAACTAAGCTACTGTAACTGCACTCATTAATCACTCTTTGGCTGTGATTCACATATTTGTTACAATGCTAAACCCTGAGAAGCTTAAAAGTACATGTTGTACTTTCACCTACCTAATCATGCATGCTATTGCCCTAACTTCATACACTTTACTTACAATTACCCTACACTCATTTGATTCCTATGGTTTGTTATAATTAGTTCAAAAAAAAAAAATAACATACAAAACCCAATATAAATTTAAAAATATAAAATTGTTTGGAAGATGAAGTTAAAAAGCTGTTTGATTTTACTTCCACTTGATTACCTATACGTTCTAAGTTCCCATACTGATTTGAAGAGATAAATTTAAATGTGCAATAAGGATTTTGAATACTTATTTCTAAAAAATAAACACAGTTATAGATGTAACATTTAATTTTATGTCAAATTTTTAAATTTTTTTTGCAAACATAATAATGACAAGAGTAATAACAGCCATGGTAATAGTATGGTGAAAATAAAAAGAAATATGAACTCTTAAAAAGTATACAGCTTCTGATTGTTTTATATTTTGGTGCTGATATAAACATTTTTATTAAAATGTATTGTTAACAACAGCTTCTTGAATGTTATTTCAAAGCAGTCAAATTTTATTTGGTATATACATTTTTAAATAAACTAATTTGTGAATACAGTGATTTACAAAATTAACAATTTTAGTTGATTAGTTTGTTGTTTGGAAAGACTTTAAAAGAATGAAATTATTTTAAATGATATTTCATAGGATTTATAATACCAGAACTTCACTAGCCTTACTTATATTTCAGACAGATTTTGAATGCACTTGTATTTATCCCAGGAGTTGGAATAAGTAGCTGAGGATTAATGCATGTGCATTTGAAACATTTCCAAAATATAAAAAAGTTTAGTAAAATTCCAATATCATAAATCCAACCAAATATAATGAAGATATGTGATTTTCATCTTCAACACACCAGTTTGATTCTGTTAATCTTCTTTCCCATTTTTCTAAACACTACAATATAATCTGCCAATATTTTGAGGTTTTGGCTGTCTTTTACTTTTTATTTTTTCCAAAACTCTGTGCTTGTTTGTTTACATTATAATACCTGTGCATGTTGAGTTCATACCACTTAACACTATTTAATTTTCCTGCATTTTTGCTACTCTGCTTCTACAAAAGTATGTCTCTTAACCATAAAGTTGATACACTAGTGTGCAATAGTAAAAATACATAAGTCTTTTCTGTGCTAAATGAGACTGAAATTCACATATGATGAAGTTAAATAATTCAAACTGAGCAAAAACACAAGTAAGTTCTCAATTCATTAACTTAGGTAAGTCTCAACAGAATTCATATTTGTGTCCTAAGCATGTTCCTTATAGCAAGACTTTGCAATATATCTTCATAAATTATATTTAACATTTTACTTACAAACAATTAAAATAAAAAATAAAAAAATTAATAGATTGGGCATGATATTATTATAACCCCAAAAGCCCAAGAGTGGCAATTTTTCTGTATATATTGGTTTAAAGTGATGAGCAAATATCTGTCTGCTCTTATTACATTTTTGATATTAGTCATTTTTAAAGTGGTGTTATTAGATAACATAGTAATGAAGCTTAAAGTTCAGAACTTGTAAACAGATTACCTATACTAAGGAAAATCCTTGGCACTTTGATAACAGAATAATGTGATGATAAGAACTGAAACAAAATTTTAAGTACTTAATTTGCTACTCTACTTTAATTGCACTTGCTAAAACACACACTTAATAGATCAAGATCAGATCAGCTCAGGAATGCACAGCTTGCACAGTTAGGCAAATATCACAAGAAACAATCTTGAGCTGAATAAAATAATGTACACATACATTTAGAAAGAAACATTATTACATTGTGAACATGATCTTTATAAGTAACATTTATTCATCTAAAGAAATGAAAAAGTTTAGTTACAAGTGTTTTTCAATCAATTGTTTAAATTTTCTAAGATTTTTCACATCCTTGGGAATGTATTAATGACACCCATATTAAATTCAATTTATTGGAAGCACTATTTAGGTGAAAACCTTTTGATTCGGAATGTATTATTTACCAAAAAATGCCAGATTTATTCACGAATGAATCTCTAGTAAAGGAGAACTAGAACATATGTATTTGCCAATCGGTTTTTATGCTCCTGTTCTAGGCCAGAATTCATTGCTAAATCTAAATTGCTTTTCATAGGTCTCAGTTTTCAATGCTGAACAGCTCAGAGTCTGTCATTGATTTATTTATTCATTACCTTCTTTTTTCTCATTACGATAATAATAGCTGACAGCATAAAAAAATAAATTAAATATATATATATCCAGTGTTTATTTCATCCTTTAATGCTATCCATGATTAACAAGGGGTAGCTTGGAGAAATTTCTACTAACAGCAATTAAACTGGAGTACATTAGCACTTGAACACAATTTGAGCAGAAACAAAAATGAATAAGCAAAATCAAATGCAATTTTCAAAGGTATAGATATTATAAAAAATACACTTCTTTATATATAATGAATGCAGAAAGGCTATTTTTAGTTGCTTTCTCTATGCACCTTCTTTTCTATTTAATCATACCAAAAGACAGAAACAACATATTAAGTCAAAAACCAAAAAAAAATGGTCTCTTTTCCATTTTTAGCTACTTTCATTTTCTAATTATGAGCAGCTAGAGCCATTGAAACAAACCTGAGATATCTAAGATATATGAAGGACTTCACCTATATGGAGTGTTTCAGGATTCAATCTCTCAAATTCCAAGAGTGGTAGAGGAAACACATGCAAATGTTTGGAGATAGGGAACCTATACGTTTGGGGGCAGTTTGATGTTATGTAGAAATAATGACTGAACATTTGTAATAATAATTTGGTATTAAAGCTAAGTATATGTGTGATTTGCCATCCAAACATTTCATTTCTGCTTCCTTATTGAAGGAACCTCATTAGCAGATGGCAAAATCTTCTGTAAAAGATTTGGGCATTACTGTTTTGATATTAATTGCTTCCACTGATAATAGTATAGTGCACTTTTGTTTATGTAAGTTAATCAGAAGGTAGCCATCCATTGGTATTTTAGCTCACTTAGCATGGTGTAGGCTTTATAACAAAAATTCTTTATGAGTAAATCACTCAAATTTCACTAGTTTTTTTTTTTCACTTACTTGGACATGTTTCAAAGGCAAATTTCCTTCATCATCAGCACTATTCCACTGTCAACTTTCCAGCATGGTATTAAGATGTCACTCTTTGGATTTTATAAACTTTTTGATGAGGTTATTGTTTTTGGAAGATCAAAATTAACTACATTTTCTTTGTAAATTATAATTAATCTGTCATCTAACACACTTTTATGCTTCACTTACTTTTAAATACATTTTCTTTGTTTTTGTTCAAGAATATATTTTCCCACACCAACAATTCTATGGGTTTTTGAAGAGCTTTTAAGAATTTTGGTTCATTTTTGCCAAAAATGGTATGCTACTGCTGATTTTTCCGTATGTTTATATTGTACACTTCTCATGTGTTTCTTAAACCATATGGTAATGTTCCTTTTTGTTTTACCTATATATTTATTACTGTAGTCTTTGCAACTGATTTCATAAATGCCTGATTGTTTTCCTGGTAGAATTTTGTCTTTTGTATTGGTTTTTAGGAGATTTTTCAAACTGCATTTATTCACTGGAGCCAAAATAATGTTGGCATCTTTAAAAATCTTTCGAAATTTTTGGTGTGCCCATGGATGGAATGTAAATTTCTTATATATATGCTCTCCTTTGTAATCTTTCAGTGTGGTGATTTCTTTTATTTGTTTTTTGAATTTTTCTATCTTTTTCTTGACCAGATCTGTTGTGTAGCCATTTTTCTGTGCTATATCCATGATTTTTTGGTACTCCAATTCGTATTGTCTCAACTTATTGGTAGGTTTGTTAATCTGAATGTGAAGCTATTGATTATAGGAAGTTTATGTTGTTTTGGATTGTGGCTGTTGCTTTTTATATAATTATCCATGTGGGTATCCTTCCTGAATATGCCAAATTCCAGTATGTTATTTTTTATAATTTTTATAACCAGGAAACGAAGAACCTTGTTGTTCTCTATTTCCATTGTGGATTTAATGTTGCTGTCTTGTAGGTTGAGTAGTTAATAGTTAGTAATCACTATAATTTCAAATTCAAATGACCTGCCATGGATAAAATTGAATTTATAAACAAATATACTATCTGAAAAGAATATGGTTTTGGAAGGGTTCATTTAGATCAGCTGTTCTCAAACTGTGGGGATATGTGAGACCCTTCCAGGGGTTCAAAAGTACTTTTAGCACCATTCATTCTTAAATGTGCAGATATAAATAATTACTTACAAGACAAAAAATGTTTATAACATTTATGATGTAATGGTATAGGTAGAGTAATCGCAATATTTCATTTTAGTCCCCTAGAATTTCAGTAGGGTACTGCTGATGAAGAGGGGACTACGATCTGATGCAATAAAGGTGGACATTTTGTATTTTGTTTAATTATTTAGAATTTAGATAAAGGGTTAATATAAAATCATTAATGTATTAAAATTGTTTTATTTGTGAGGGATTACACGTAAAATAGCCTGGGCCAGATAAGATGGAGATTCTTTGTAGTTTGTGTTTTTCTTAGCATTTCAATAAATTTCAAATTATGAATAATTTTTGAGTTAAGGTAAATTAGAATAAAATTGAAGGCAATTGTTTGTTCCAGAGGGAGCTATCAAATATGAACCAGGCAAAGGCTCATATGTACTGTTACAAGTTTTTGTGACAGCAACATGGATCTTTCAGCAGCAAACTGCTTAAACTGGGGCTTGCCTGCCCGATTTTCCTGGACTATCAGGACTTTGTGTGTAAAAATCATTCTCTGAATTCATTTTTCTAAAAAGAATTATAGAAACCATTTGAAAAACAGAATCAAAACTCAGAATACAAACTTCTCCTATTAAACCTGAGAGAGGATTCAGGAATTAAAATTAATGAATAATGTTTTGCCATCTTATATTGCCAATTATTGTCAATATTAATGTTTATGCATTTTATATACGTTTTAGAATGCTTTATTATTGTATGGGAATTACTACTGTTGACAGATACATTAAAATAAAAAGGCAAATATTGAAAATAATATGCATTTATTTGTTTGCTTATACCTTTAAATTTGTAAACTACAGATATAAAACTATAAAATATAAGATTTTAAACTTTGGGTTAAATCTTAGGGGTCGGGAGATCTTTAAAAGTAATCCTTGGTCAAGGAAAATTTAAAAAATGCTGATTTAGATTATTGTTTTAAAAGCAGGTCTAACATATTCAATGGATCCTATAATAAATACTTTTTATGTTAATGACCTAACAGTGTTTAAGCATACTCACATTATGCAGGATTTAACACAAAGTCGTGACTCTTTCTGGACCCCAGTCCTTGTTACAATGATTACAAATTTAAGCTGCCAGCCCCTCAACAAGTTTAAAAAAGCATACACTAAAAACAGAAATAAAACAGTATCATACATAAAATAATCTAGAAAATATACCAGGAAATATAATCAAAGTCAAGCACAAACTTTCTATTGTTATTTATTTAAAAACATATTATAAATTACATTACAAAATTGCATTTTGAAGACATTACATGATTTTTCATTGCAATCTTTTGCTTGTTCTGTCTAAACCGAACATTTGTCATTACAAGTAATAGAAAATTTGATTTCAGGTACCTTAAAATACTCATACAATATGTCATCTGAATAACAGAAAACATGGGACTATTCCCTTTCTTAAGAAAAGGAGAAAATGATAAAGGTTTCCTATAAGGTATTACTGCATAGTTTCAGATTGTTTTCATCTCCAGCATATTCTGGAAATGAGTACTCAATCTAACATTTTCCATAGGTCTTAAATACTCAAATATTAATTTTACAGAAGCTTAACAAATTTTAGACTTGAGCCATGCTTCCCAAGAATGGAAATTTAAAGATACAATCTCTATCAATACCACAAAAATTAATCCCAGAAGATTTCATGTACAAACAATTACAAATTACTGCAAAATTCTTCTGCTCTCTGAATGCAAGTACATTTTCAAATTTCACTCACCAAATATCAATCATGAATGAATCACATTCCTTGTATCCAGAGGTATCTGTAGCATTATCATTACTATTAGAACTTGTTCCAAATATTCAATAAAAAGAATAGAATAACTTTTTAATATTGAAATATAAAAGAGAACAAAAAAACTACAAGCTAATAAAATATACACTTCATCATAACAATATTAATTCAAAGAATATTATCATTACAAATTCTGAATGTGCAAGCTTGTTCTAAAAGTGGCAGATAAGCATTTAAAAATATGATTTTCTAATATTTAGTTTTACTTCTATCACAATAAACTCACCATGTTCACAAATCCAGAACTAATCTATTTATGTAGAATTTAAAAAGTATAGGCTAAGTGTCGAGACAAATTAAAACAATTTCAGAACTACCATCCTATAGTTTCTTAGGAAATTCTTTGTAAATAAAACTGGCACACAATCACATTGTAACTTCTTAAAAACTTTAAATTTTTTTTCATTATACCTCCCTGTATTTCTACTCAATGAAGTTAATGCACTGCCTAAGTGACACTGTACCTGGTTTATAATACTTTCGATATACCTGCATATGGGGAAGAAAGATATATGGCAAAAAGAAACAGAATGGAAAGAAATAAGTCAGCACAAAAATGTGAATAAAGTGTATTTACACCAGTGATAGGTGGAGGTAGTTCAAATTCCACAACAGACGTGAGGAACAGAGAGGGGGCAGATTCAACACGAAAAGAAAATGACGTAAATGCAATAAGTGATGGTATGCCGCAACATGTTTGAACCAGTTGTAAGGGAGGAAGGGAGGAGCGATATATTATGAGCACAGAAATGTTTGAACCAGTTGTATGGTAGGAGCGATATATTATGAGCACAGAAATGTCACGAGATACATCATTGCTAAAGAAATAGTCTCCCTAAGGAGGGAAGAGAGAGAAGCAGTATGCATTCTAGCAGAGAAGGGGAGGGAGGCATGGTGACAGTGTAGTACAGTGAACAGTGTTGAAAAAGAAGTGGTTGGGAAATGAAGTGGAGAGAACCGACTGAGAAGTTGGGGGAATATGGAAGATGGAGAAGAAAGCATTGTCATCACCATATGGGAGCATGCTACAGATAGACATGTAAAATCAACAGAGGGTTCCAGCTGAGAAGTAAAAGAACTTTAGATAAGTTCAGATCTCCTAGAAACAGATTGGAATCCCAATAGCAGTTAATAAGGAGATTGGGATTTTGGAATTGTGAAGGTTTTTGCAGCTTAGGAAGCTTGGCTATCCATTATTATAATTTCTGTATTCAGATATTTATCCCTTAGCCACTCAATGTCTTACTCTAAAAATAGTAGAATTCTGGATTTTGAAATTGTGAAGTAATTGTAGGGTTATATATCATTCCTATTCAGATTAAGCTGTCGTCTAGCTGATTATCTTGCATTATAACCCATAAAGCTTCTTTATGCCTAGTCCATCTTTAATTGTTACACTCAAGAGATTTCTTAATGAAAAATCCTAACCCTCCTGATACTCTCCCTTTCTTTGCTATAATTTTTCCTCTTTTCTCTATATAGTTAAAACCATTTATTTCAAAATCGTCTTCTTTCAACTAAGTTTCTACCACTGCCCCGTGATTTCAATGTAAGAATAGGGGAAAAAAGATGTAAATTTAAAAAATGGGTGGGGAAAATAATAAAGCAAGACAAAAAAGAGATACTCTTAGGCATAGCAAAGGTAAAGATGTTGATACAGGAAGTGATAAATTTGAGTTTTGTGAACTAAATGCACTTTATATCTTAAATGGTAAATATGAGGAGGATGAAAATACTTACATTAACAAAAATTGTTAAAGTTAATAGACTATGTATTATGGTCAATTAACATTAATTATATGATAGATAATTTCAAGGTATTAAATTATATGATAGATAATTTCAAGGTATTAAAATTATCTGCAAGAAGTGACCATTTCCCACTAATAATAAATGTAAAAATCAAATTGGAGAAATGAACAAAGTACTAAACAAGGGAAGAGAACAGGGGGTGAGAGGGAACATCTTAGATATTAATGGAAGGAGGAATAAAAATACAATTTTGAAAATGTTTTAAATTCTGAGATGAGACAAATTTGTCAATATAGAAAATCTATGAAATTGGAAATGAAACTAATATTTTATATTTTATTATGTATTGAGTAGGTAAGGAGATGAAAATAAAAATTTGGGGAAATCTAAGAGCGATGAATGGTTTGATGAAGAGTGTAAAATAAACAAAAGGAATGTAAAAGAAAAATTGGTAAAGTGGAGGGAGAGGGGGGATATAAGAGCTAAAGAGTATTATTTACAAAGTAAATTTTTTTATAATGAATTGATAGAAAGTAAAAAAACTCATATGCAGGAAAAGAAAGGCAAAGAATTTAATTAAAATTATTGGTGAAAATAATGTAAGTAAAATATGGAAGGGTATAAAATCAATGCATAAAAAATGTGTAACTAGAGCTAATGTAAGTCAAAAAGATTGGTTAGACTATTTTTCAACTTTATATACTTGTGAAAGTTCTTTAGAAGGTAGAGTAGAGTAATTTTATAAATAGAAATTAATTATGTGGAAATGTTACACAGTAATATAATGGAAGAATGAAGTAATGAATCAGATTAAAAAAATATATAGGAACAAATCCCAGGAATAGATGGGATACCAGGAGCATTTTTTATGGAATGGTATAGGGATTCAAATCAAATTAAGGTACTAACATCATCCTTTAATTCTATAAAAAGTAAAGTTGCAGAAAAGCAACAATAAAACCAATATATAATAAGAGGCAATATGGAGAAATCTATCTGGGTATAGCTTTGTTATCTAATATGGAAAAAATTTATACGGGATCCTAGCAGATAGACTCCAAGAATAGGCAGGAAAATATAAAATTTTGTCACAGTTTCAAATGGATTTCAGGAAAGGAAGACTGTTTCTATGTATAATATGAGGAAGGAGCAATAACCAGAGAAATGCATTAAAAAAAAAAAAAAGGACTAAGACAAGAATGTAAGTTAAGCCCAATTTTATTTAATTTATTTATTGATGATACATTACAAAATATCAATAACAATAATTTCTTCCCTGTAATAAATAATATACAGAAATTTGGTCTACTTTTCGCAGATGATTTGGTAGTAGGGCCCATAACTGCAAATGGTTTAAAACTGTCCTTACAGGAAGTAGATTCATACTGTGCAAAATGGGGATTAAATGTAAATGAAAAGAACAAATTGTAGTGTTTAAGAAAGGAGGAAAATTGAGTAAATATGAAAAATGGAAAAAAGGAAGTACTGAATATAAAGTGGTGAGAGATTGTATGTACTTCAGAATGAAAACAGATGCAGAAGGGAAATGGGAGAAACAAAAGAAATCAGCTCTGGCAAAGGGGAAAATAGATGTTTATTTAAAATGCCAGAGATGGGGATGAAACGGCTGGAAAGAGTATACAACTCAGTTGTTCAGACTAGAATGTTATATGGTAGTGAAGTATGGGCACTTGAAAATGGGTGGGAAGTTATGGATCAATATATAGGATGTTTTGTCGGGAAGTTCTTGAGTTGTCCTTAACAGTGGCTACTGGAATGGGTCTATTGAATTGGGGCGAGTAACAAGAAAAGGATTGGTTATTGAGAGAGCCTTACAATATTGGTATAGAATCATGCAACTTGATGAAGGTAATTTGTTAAATCAATGTTTAAAATATCAAGATACTAGTCTAAAAAGCATGGGTTGGATAAGTGAACTAAAAATAACTTATAAAATAATGGATGGAAGATGTATGGAATAAAAGGGAATTAAAGGTTTTTGGAGAAATATAATAAGAAGAACGGCATTCAGTCAACAGCAGCCAATGATGGGAGGAACCTCTCCCGAAACTAGTCCAAAGTTTTAAAAAAGTAAGTGGAGTTAGTGTTAACAACTTGAACACATTAATATAGGATATAATAAGAAGATTTGAAGATATTGAGATACAAAAATTATTTAGTAAGATAAGCAAGAAAAAAGCATGAGCATTATATGTCATAGTGAAAAATCATTGGGAAAGAGACAGAGAGATATGTAGACATCACTAATAAAGAAGAAAGAAGGAGGATGACATAGTTAAGAGCAGGAGTATGGAGGCTAAAAGGGCAACGAAATGGTTATCCGCTAGACATATGTCCATTATGTGGGGGAAGAGAGGATTACAGCACATTCTATTTGAATGCCCAGAAAGAGAGATTTGGAGAAAAGAAAGTGTGTGATATAGAATGAAAGGAAAACTCATAAAAATACTCGTAAAATTCTAGATAATACCTGTAAGAGCATTGGGTAATATTTAGAGAAAGCAAAAAATGTGGAAATGGACTATTAAAAGAGGACAGAAATAATAATATAAGAATAGCACTATAAATGTAAGAATTAAATATTATGCAACATGTAATTGTTAACTTTAGTGGACTGCCCTGCTTAGTGGCCAGGATCAAATGAATGAGCAGTTTAAATATATACATATATTTCAAAGCAATAAATTATTCATTCAATATACCTGCATTTTTCAATAATTATTTACTCTGATGGTCATCATATCAATTTTCATAACTAATAATATTCTATATGAGTCGTTTTAGATTCTACAGCCTTCAACATTAAGATGAAATGGAATGCAAAATCTGTGTATGTTCCTTCTCATTCCAGAAAAATGAAAGCAGAGCAACAGCATAAATCTGCGATTCAAATCTCATTAGTGTTATTCTCCTTGATTGATGTTTTTTCCGGATAAAGCATTCACTAGCCTTGAATTGCAGCATGAATAAACACAGCATTAAATCAGAATTGCTTTTCAAATTTCTGAAGAGGGAGGCATTAGACCAGTGGTTTACAGGTTAATAAAGACAACTTAGTGCTATGAAACTAAGTATAGTCAATCACAGAACTGAATGCTCAACATTTGCTTACATTTCAGGTAATGTTTGCCCTGTTTCACTAAATTCATATGAAAACCAATTATTTTTGATCAGGTTGTTCAAGTGCATATTTGATTGATATTACCTTTACTATTCCAATGATGAACTGTCTGATGAGTTTTTTAATAGTATAAAACATCTGTTTTCACTACTCATACATGACATGGAAAGATAATCCTGGCAGAAATCAATTTGTGAACTTCCAACTATGTCAGAACAGGGAAATAAATTAATTAAAGGCATTAAAGAGGAAATTCAATATAAACGTGATATCACATAATTCTAAAATATAAGCCGGAAAGCAGCTTTTTTTTTATTTATTGTACAGCCAGAAAAACACATTTTTTCAGTTTTCAATACAAGCCCTGTGAACTTTCTTCTCATACTTAAAAAATAATTACATATCTAATATAGAATGCAACATAAAAACAAGTGAACTCCATATTCAAACTAACATAGTAAAAAATGTTGTGAATATTGGTATGGATTTTTTTTTAAAACCTTTGGAGCTTGCAGCAAACCAGGATTCAAAATATACTTGCAGTCAATGACTGATAATCTACCATGTTATGGCAAAACAAATGAAAATGCTATTTTGCCACAACCAATGGTCATATGCTAAAATATGAATTGCTCAGTAAAGTTTCCCATGCTGTAAAAGTTATTATATAAACAATGAAGCAATAGTCTGCACAAGGTTATCTAACCCAACTGTCCTCTTTTCCCCAAAGACATAAATGTGCTGGTATAGCAATACAAATATCAAAGGCATTCTGGGAAAAAAACAAGGCTTGAATATATTTATAATATTATTAAAATGTTTTCTTTGTCAGCATTTGGTGGACTATAGACACCTAGTATAATAAGATTCACATTTTGAAGGGTAGTTTTAATTGCAGACAGTTCACAGCACCTTTCTTCACAATACTGTTTACAGTCAATTTTTTTTAAATTCCAAACCCTCTTTTGTGTATATTACTAACCCACCACTCTTGTATTTTTCTCTACAGTAACTAGAGGCTATGGTATAATTTTCATAGCAGTTTGCATTTATTTCAATGTCTTTTAGCCAATGCTCTGAGAATACTATTATATTTGGTTGTAGATCAAGAATTACATGCTCAATAGCTACTCTTTTATTAGCAATATACTGGGTATTTTGATGAAAAATATTAAAATGGTTTTTTTCCTCCCCTATTTACTTTTTCTAACATACTATATGAGTTTTCATTTTTAAATTTAGTGATCCCGTTTACATTTACACAATCATTTACCTCACCTGCAAGTCTTTGGACTTTACTCCCGTTTCCAATTTGGTTTTCATTTATCTCTTGTGGATGCTAGGCTCTCTACTATGTTGAGTCCTGGAACTTGGATTTTCCGCTGGAACATTATTCACCTTGGCCTCCAGACCTTGCTGGATTATAGTGTAGCAACCATCATGCCTCCTGATTTGATTGTTTGCCGTTTCTTTGGTTATAATGATGCCATCCACCGCAGACCTTGTCAGTTTCCCCTGAATTGTGAGATTATGACGTCACACAATAGTTTCCCAAATTCATAGGAACCTTTGCAGTTCAGATGTACTCCATCTTTGCAAAAGTCTTGATTCCGAAGCCAAAAATTGCCATCTACAAAGACACAGTGACGTTTTTCACATAACCAGTTTATTTTGCGATTAATACCTTGCATTTTCCTGTTTGTTGCATCTCGTCTCCGTAGCACGCCACTCACTATTACTTTTGCCGTTGGTGCAATAGACCTGACGCTGGTCATAAGATCCATTGTTTGCCCCATGCTCCCTTCTGCGTAGCAGTTTTTCTTATGTCGTTGGATCCCACGTGTAGCAAAACAACTTCTGTGTCATTTTTAACTAAGTCAAACTGTTCTATCTTGTGTATGAGTTCACCAATTTTTATTCCAGGGAAGCAGTTTACCTTATGTCCTTGCTGTTTGCTCAAATCTCCTGAAACTTTTAGCAAGGAGTCTCCTAAGAGTACAATTTGCTGGGTGTTTGAAATACTTTCTCCTTTCGGGATTTACACTCGCAATCGCCAGACTTCCTGTCCGTTTCTATCACTTCACTCAAAGTTGTTTGTGCTCTTGAAATCGACGTTAGCACCGAATTCTACGTGCTCTTTATTCTGTTTGCCTGCAATTACACTATCCGAGTATCATCGTCTTTGTTTGCCTCGGGCCTGTGTATACTCGTCCTCATTTTCTAATTGAAATTTAAGCAAGTTATTTTCAGTCTCGATATCGTTATTTTTCTTTTTCAGGTCTATTATTTCCCCCGTTAAGTTCTCATTTTGGGGCTCAAGATTTTTTTTTTGCTAGTCGTGCTGCTTGAAGGTCCTTGCTCAGTAGTTCAATTACTAGTTGAAGCGATGCCACCACCTCCGTTTCGTTTCACGTCCTTTGCCATCCTCCCGATGTGGTGTTACCTATTTGGTCGTTTTTTCCATCTTTACTGTTTACCTCGGCTTTGCCTTCATTTCCAGACTTTCCTTTATACATTACAACATTTATCCTCTTCTCTTAACTTGCGGGCACTATTCTCACTATTCATGTTAAAATGCTGCTGCTTGCTACGTGTTACAACACCACCAGCGGCCATTTTTTATCCCCTATTAGAATTTCCATTATTTCCAACAGTTGAAATTCAGGCCAGAATGTCTGCTTTGCTATCCAGAAATAATCTCTGTTGTGATGTACTTTTGTTAATGATCAAGGCTCAAATATAAAGTTTTTCGGAACTCACTAGTGGTTAGTTTATTCTGATCACCATTTAACAATGGCACTGCAGCATTTTGATGATAAAAAATTTGTAACAAATGATCTTTTCTTCTTTGCAAGTAGTAGAAGAGTTGTAAACTATTTGAACAAATCTGGAGGCTATATAGAAAAACTGAAATATGCAATTCAACAAGAAAGTGGCATGAATTTCTATCAGTAGATTCATGAATTTCTATCAGTACATTGTAAAATTGCAGAGATTAAATATTTGAATCCCAAAGAAATCTTCCTTCTGGGAAATTATAAAAACATATTATCAATAATGTTATAAAAGTTCTGTTTATATATTTAAAAAGGCAATTTTAAGCTGTAGGTGACAAAATAAACTTCCAATGAACATTGATATTATTGCCATGGTATATTTGTTAACTTCTGCCAGGTCAAAGAACACCTCAACAATAATACTGTGAATTCTCTTGCAGCTGCAGATAGAGGAGTTACAATTTAATATAGCTCCATAGTTTCCCAAACAGTTTTTATACTTTCAAACAAACGGCATGCAATGAATTAAGATCATTGTATGATTGAGCAGAACTACACACTCTTATTGCTCCACTTGTTTATAATATGTAGTACTAGTTTCACAAACCCTTTGTTCACATCATCAGCTATCTGTCAACGGGTACTACATATTATAAACAAGTGGAGCAATAAGAGTATGTAGTTCAACAATCATACAATGATCTTAACTATATGACTAACTTCACTATACAAATTCTAATTAACATTTCTAGCTAGCATGCAATGAATTTTGAAATCTCATTTTAGGATGAACTAATCAGATAATATATCACAACTGCAAAATGGGGAGGGAGATGGCAACAACAGATGGAGAAGGCAACTGAGGATGAATATAAGTGCATTTGAAACATGCGTGATATATATAAAAAAGTTAACCAAATATTGTAATTTAACAGAACTTCACTGTTAAAAGTCTTCCTAAACAACAAACTACACAGGGAACATGTCTACCAGTAATATAAGGGATATAATGAAGATAATACACAGAATATAGACAGTACATACAATATTAGAATAATCACAAATAATACATAAAATATAACGAACAGAATGATGTACATATAATTATAATTGATCCATCACAACTTTTAATTACTACATTTTAATACAATTAAAAACAGTGCTCCTCTCAATTCATTAATGTTTATTTTAAAAAATACATCACAGGATGCATGTAGGTAATATGTTTAAAATACTATTTTAGTTATTTTTGGCTCAAGTGTATAAATGCAAGTAACAATTACTGATGTATTTTAACTAGCATTACTTCTTTTTTAATTTCCTTGATATGCTTGTATTGAAATGCCAAAAAATTATTTTATTACCATTATACCTTGTTTAGAGCTTTATATTTAAGATATTATTTTTTTTTATTACAATAGATCACATACTGCAACAAATGGTTAATGTTTTTGTATACACCAACATTATATATTCCCATTATTATTATTATAATTATTATTCTCGTGCTTTGTTAAATATTCTGGTTGTATTCAACTGGATTGTATTTTGCTAATTCATGATTTATTAAATCATTAAAGTTATGAACCGGAGGGAAAAAATCTTTCTGATTCAAACACTTGATTTAGCTTTCATTAAGCAACAAAAGCTTCCTAAAAGCTTCCTTCCTTGCACAGACCTGCTAGCTACATTTGGTGCTCTAAACATTTCCCTACTGCCTAAGTTTGAAATCAGTTGCTCTTTTCACATACATCATTGATTCCGCTTCTACTCAAATCAGATTATAGCCTGGAGTCTGGTAGGTAGGTCTTGTATACTTTAAATGCAAAGTTATTCTATTGTTGCTTTACTATTTTGTTTTTAAAGAAAGTTGGCAGAAAGTTTTCAGTACATCAACCATAACTAGGATGTACAAAATATCTTTTTGTATGTGCTTGTTGACATATTCAGCTTTCAGCTGCTTATACCATGAATTCCTGCATCCTAAGGGATATGCTTATGCCTGTTTAATAATCCCCTCATTCACTTACACCAGCTCTCTTTACAAGGAATGGTATCTGACAAGGCACTACTTTTAACTGTGTTTTCTTGTCCATCATAAATACAAAAATAAATTTAAAAAAAAAACACCTTATGCTTGGAAGTTATTTACCTTATTTTTAGCTATATTCATTTGAACATTACTCAGAAATTTGCATTATAAAGCCTATTTTATCTGTTTCAGATAATATTGATGTATGGTTCTGCCATTTCAAAAAGATAATGATATTTGCCACATCGTCTAGCAATGTCCACTGCCAATTCTTCACTGCTGTTGAGTATATCTATCTTTATCTTAGGGTGCATCAAAAGAACTTGTAGTGTTTCTTTAGCATGGCTATTTGATGCTGCCAAATGAAGCGCAGTCTGACCTGTAACACATTAATGCTGTGGTAACTAAAAAACTCTATTAATCTAGATTTGCTGACTGAGACTATATGTATACTTCAAACTTTTATCTTCCATCTGCTGTAGCATGATATTTGTATGTTAACCAAAATAGATTAAGAGAGTAATACAACAAATTATTTATAAGGAAATCATTCAAATTTCACTAGTTTTGTTTCAGTTACTTGGATATGTTTCAAAGGCTGTTGCCTTCATCATCAGCACAGTGCCACTGTCAGCTTCCACAGAGCAACATCTCAATACTATGTAGGGAACTGAACAGCAGAACCATGCTGATGATGAAGGCAACAGAGAATTTCAACTTAAATCCTTTGTATTTGCCTACCATGGAAGGCAGATCATCATCATTAACAGGTGCAAATTTCTCAATAGGTAAATATATTTTGGAAATAAATTTAAATGAGTAGTGAACACCTCATTTGACATCTTTCAATTGTAAGCAAGTTTGCAAATATCATTCTTACAAACATCATAACTTGAACTAAATCGACTTCATCTGTTCCATAATCTAATTGAATTGAGAAACACACACAGAATTTCAAATCATTTTCACCTGATCTTCCATTTTTTCTGCCATTAACCATTGCATAATTTGACAATAAGTGGTTGCAAGTGGTTTTTTGTCATATAAATTGTATGATGAGTTCAGATCATAATGTTGCATTGTTCTATATAACTGCATGTAATTTAAGTTTGTTTTCATAGAAGTTGTTTGTATGTGCTCTGAAATGAAGTAATGACATGTGATGTTTGTAGTACCCCAATATGACCTCACCCATTACATCTTTACCAAAGAAAAGAGTTTCTTTCTTTGTATTATTCCGCTGACCACTGTTGCAAAAAAAAATGTCATGCAGATATAACTTATACAAAGTGTGTTAGACAGCAATAATGAAAGTGATGATTTTTCTCCATTTGAAAGAGAGTCTGAAGAAAGTTAGATGGTGATAATAATCTAGTGCGGAAAGTAGCAAGGAAATTGACGAAAACAATTATGCATCATGCCCTTTGAAATGCATTTATACTATATGCAGAAAAAACAGTGTAACTGGAATTGGACTTAGATGATAATTCTGTTTTCTACCCTTTTACAGCAAATGGTGTTTGAAAAGTCTAATAAACAAGCATGCATCAGACCTTCTTAACCTCCAATTTTTTTGGAATACATGGAACCTTTGTTTGAGAAATTATTATTATTATTATTATTATTATTATTATTATTATTATTATTTATTTTTAATAATAACCATATTAACTTCCAATTTTTTTGGAATACACAGAACCTTTGTTTGAGAAAATATTATTATTATTATTATTATTTATTTTTTTTCATTATTTATTGTTTATAGGGAACAAAATGCTAAGGTCATTAACGGACAGTTGAACAATCCTGACAGAAAAATGTTGTAAACATGTTTAAAGATGACGTGGCAAATGGTTCAACACTATGAGAGATGAAATTAAGGCTTATATTACTTAGTTATTTTGGTGATGTGTGAAAATGAGCACATTCAATTGTACAGGAGCAAAAACTGATGCAGTGACAGCCCATTTTTTTGCAAAACTGTGAGTATGGAAAGATTCAAATTGATTTTGCATTTCCTACATTACACAGATGGCAATAAAGAAAATCAAAATAATAAACTGAAAAAAATTAGGCTTATTACGTGGCATTTCTCTTCAAAATTTTCTGAATATTGCTCTAGATGAAAGTCTAATGAAATCCAGAGGCTATCTTTCATTTGTGCAGTGCAATAGATCCAAATGAGCAAGATTTTGCTTAAAAGTTTACAAAATTTGCAGATTTAATTCAGGCCACTGTCTGTATTTCAAAGTTTATGTAGGTGATGATCTGATAGATTCTAGTCTTCCTGCTAGTGCTCAGTATGTGTGAACCACTGTTGATCCCAGATCACACATTATTTTTAGACAGTTGGTATAATCCCTTGTAAATTGTTGTAAAATGCTGTTCCACGTTATCTTTTTTTAGATATGCATAAGCTGGTACTACATAAATAATTAACTCTTTAATATAACAAACTATTATACTATATTTCACTGTGAAAATTCTTGCTATTCAAAACTAATTAACTCCACGTTTCATAAGTATTGATGAAACAGAAATTAGCCTATAGAGTGCTTTCTTTATTTAAAAATAAGCCAGCACTAATATCAGTCATGACTCCACGAGTTACATGGAAACCTAGTATGGAACCTTCATCTCATTTTTACTGATAAGGCTCATTAAAAACATATTAAAAGAAATAATTTACTACTAAAGATTGACTTTAAGAGCTGTGGTGATCAACAGATTTAGCACTACTGATCTGGATCTTATAAAGAAGCTTCATGCTGTACATATGAACCCCAAATACAATTGTTAAGTGTGATGGAATGCATCAAATTACCTCCTTTAGTTGTAGCATTGACATCTGCACCATGCTGTAATAGTTTTACTGCACTCTTTGCATTGTTCCACTTGCAGGCAGAGTGCAATGGCTGCCACCTATCCTCTGTTTCAGCACTCATGCTGGCTCCTTGGCTCAAAAGATACTATAAAATAACAACAATTTTGTTGGTAGCTGTAAATAAGCAATTATAGTAAAATCTCTTGAATCTCTCGACTACGGAACAAAGTTCAGTGCTTCAGTAACTGATTTTGCCAAACAGTTGGAATATAATTTGATAGGTAATGTGAAGACTTACTGCACAAACATGTTTTCCAAGCAGAAATTGTGCATTTTTCATGTAGATTTTAAAAATGAAATTTTTAACAATGAAATACAAACTTTATTTTTTAAATAAAGTGTGTTAAATACTTTTCAGTATTTAACGCACTGTTTATTCATGTGATAGTTCATAATAACAAAAATACTAAAATTGCATGATGAAGTTAATTGGTGGCAATGTGACATAGAGATCAGGATGGCCAACATTGCAACTGATGCAACTATAAAGTAGCAGCAAGCAATGATTCTTCCATTAAAAAATGTTCCACTAGTCCTTTCCCATTTTTTCAAAAGCTCGAACTTCTGTTTAAGCACAAGAACATTTCACTTGTACTTCACAGAATTCACCATACAGCAGCAGGTTAATTAACTTTAGCTGCTGCAGTGATGTTAAACTGTTATGTTATCATGCTCACTTTTTTGAAGTCACTACATCTACAATACTATGAAAATTTCACCAAAATGACTGTGTCTAAAATTGCAATATTTTTTCTCTTACTTTTCTTATAGAAAAGTGCCGATTTAATATTATCGGTTATCTGGATGCCAACTATAAGGGTATTTACTATGATAAGATAGAATTTAAATCCCCTTCAATAATAATCAAAATGACAAGCGCAAATCAATAAGAATTTGTGAGGCAATAAATGTTATCAATCACTGAATTGCAAACCAAGGAATAGCAGTATGTCTCAATTAATTATAAGCCTATCATGAAACCTGTAACAATTCATATTTTACTTAAATGGCCAACTAAAAACTCTTAAAAAAACTCATAACTGCAGAAGTAATATCATTTTTATTAAGAGGTTGGAAAACGAAAATTTGAATTTTTTGAGTCACTACAATAAAGTTTAGACTTTTCTCAATTATGTGATATAATTTTTATTATGATATGTAGCCTAGATGTGGATTTTTTAATATTAGAAATATATAGATTAAAAAACCTATGGTTTTTATGGTTTTAACCATTTGTTACAGGAAATCTTGCTTTTGCTGTTGGCTCTATTGACATAAAGTCTGAACAAAGCCTGATTAGGGTATAGGCATGCATTAGATACCCAGTTGGGGCTATAAATGAGTTTTTAATAATTTTTTCTTGGATCCCATATTCTCAAAATTACATTTTTGTACATTTATGCACCTCTAGAGAAAAAACTACAGCTTCAATTGCCTTGAAATTTCCAGTTGTGTTTCTACACATGACAATGAAGTTACTAAAGCAGAGCTACTAAGAAAATTGCCAATGCCTAGAAATTATGGAAGTTTTGGAACAACATTTTTGACAAAAATAGACTTAAGAAAATTGCCATTGCCTAGCAGTTATGAAAGTTTTTATACAACATTTTTGACAAAAATAGACTTCAGTGCCTAGAAGTTATGAAAGTTTTTGTACAACATTTTTGCCAAAAAAGACTTCCAATAAAAAAATATAAATTCTTGTATCAATTAATTGATGATATTGTATGATTCAGTTGAGCTACACATTCTTAAAGCTTCACTTACTGTTCATAAATGTTCTCGAAACCGGTTCCATACATTCTTAAAGCTTCACTTACTGTTCCTAAATGTTCTCGAAACCGGTTCCATATATTTATGAACAGTAAGTGAAGCTTTAAGAGTGTGTAGTTCAACTGAATCATACAATGATATCAATTAATATGATTGGCTTCACTGTGCAAGTTCCAATTTACATTTAAGTCTTGTACCAATGCTTAAATTCTATTAATTCAGCTTCAATACACAGATGAAATGTGTCAGAATAAGCTTTCAGTTCTAACTCTAATCATTCTGTCACAGAAAGAATATAACTCAGCTAATTCAACATTGGCATGATAGGGCCTTCTGACTCTCCTTATTTCGTAAATTTCAGAACAAGGTGACCACATCAGTAAATACTTTTCAATGACTGCTGATCATTATTTATTCTTCTGGCAATTCTCAAAGTACATTAAATAAACACAATTTACAACCATGGTTCTTTTTCTATCATTAAGCTTTATAATACAATATAAGCATATTGTATTTGTATACATATTTAGATGAAAGAAAAAGTAAAAATATTTGCAATCCAGACTAAGAAAACTTTGCTGTTTCATTCTCTTTTACATATTTAGTGTACTGTAAACATTCATATTACAGTGCATAAATCTACATATTTAAAATTGGTTGAAAAATGGCATATGAAACACAGCTTACAAAAGAATTAACTTCACATTTGCAAAGCAGCTTGTTAATGCAATTATTACAACTTTGATAGTCTTGGGCAAATATGCAGGGCAAATCAATGCTCTGCAAAAACTATTCATTCATCTGGTATGGCAAGGGAATGAGAACAAGCGATTATAAATGCTTTTAACATTTCACTGCAAATTTCATCAGAGGTAAGTTAATTTAAAACCTCCTTTCAAGCACAATTTTATTTATTTTGTATCTGCTTCTAGTAGACTAATCATCTATAGAATGATTAAAAAGTGATCAACGTGGGAATAAATGGTTTCATATTCCCAATAACACATAATTTAAAACACAAAACATTTTCAAAAATTACACATCAGAAAAAATATTTAAGACAAAATTTTAAAAATAAATAAACACTAAACCTGCCTTTAGATTTATTTGCTGATCCATTACAATATGTTAATGAATTACACCAAAATAATTTCAAAGAGTGTAGAGATGTCATATATAAACAATTTGAAATAGGCAATGTATGGTCCACAACTAACATAATGCAGTTATGGTGTTAAACATTTTGACATCAGATGCTGATAAATTCGTATTAAAACTAAACTGAGTGAAAACTTTAGAATGTCTTTAAAACTGCCTTGCAAGCATAAAAATATTGCTTTCCGCAGCTTATCAGATTTTCAAGATTTAGTGCCTTAAAATTCCTCAAATCTGGAACTATCATTTGACAGTGCAACACTGAACATGTATTAACCTTTGCTAGGAAGATTTTAAGATGGATATAAAAATGATAGGGAACATTTAGGTAAAGTTACAGAAAAATGGATCAGAATGATGATGGTGGAAGGAAATGTAGAACGAAGTGTAACCTTAGAAGTATAATAATTTATGGATTTACAGTGTATTTAGGGAAGGTGAGAGAGAAATGATAAAGAATGGTCAGATAGTTAATGATTGATAAATTGAATAAGGGAGGGAATGGGAGTAAATTAGTATTAGAAACAGGGTTAATCTGGGTGTTAGTGTGTATCCTAAGGCAATAAGTAACTCACAAGTACATAATAATAGTTGGATGTAGTGTTTAGAATTAAAATACTGTAAGAGAGTCATAATGATATGTATTACTTTTATATTGTCAGTTAGTATTATGGAATTGATGAAGACACATATCTTATTTTAATATTTAAAATTGCATGTTGATGTAAAGAGAAACAAATTCGTATTTAAAAAAAACTGCTCTTTGCATTACATAGCCAAGAATGACTACATTTCAACTACATTAAATCTAGTCAGTCTTGATGAATGTTCTAGAGGGAGCTCTTTAATTGCTTGTGTGGCATAATGCATAAAGCAAAAACTAACATTCCACAGGCCAATTTCTGTAATGCTGTTATTATTTTTTTAATTTATATGAAGTACTGTGATCACATACTAAAGAATTATGAATGAAATTTCTTAATGCTTTCAAATTTCATTCTCTTTTTCAACAATGAAAGTGTTACCAACATACAATGGCTAATAAGCTTATTACTAACATGATGCCTAAAACTTAGTTTACCTAACACATACTTAGGACATGTATAATAATAACTAATAACAACTACAAGGATTGTAATTACATGAATTGATATGTTAAGATTTAAATGTATATAAAAAAAGTGATGAATGAGACTCAAGCTTGAACACCTCTTACTGGAAAGCTAATGTCATAACCATGGTGCTCAGAGTGATACATTCAAAAACCTCTCTTGATTATCGTATTGAGGGGCATCATTAGCTGGTGGTGTACTGGGCTTTAGAAACTTACAGTCACAGTTCGAAATTTGAACAGACAGACCATATACATTGCCTATCTCAAATTACTTATATATGACATCTCTACACTCTCTGAAATTATTTCAGTGTAGTTCATTAACATCTGTATAGATATCGGCATGAAACTACCTGAAGTATTAACATTGACAGCACTTAGTACACTAAACAATTATTATCCGAATGATGCATGGTGTAGAATATATACAAATAGATCACTTAAAATGGGAAAGCAGGCTTTGGAATATATTGTGAAGGAATCTTTCAATATACACTTTGGGACAGTAAGCTACCAATTTTGGTGGTGAAATAATGGCCATTAGAGCAGCATGAGAAAATTTGCTGTATACACCTAACATAGATAAAAGAATTGTTAGCACTAGAAAGTATAATGAGTTACACAAGCCACCAACGTACTATATATGAAATAAGAAAATCCAGATAAAAAATACAGAAATAGTTCATGATGAATGTAGGAATCAACACAGTGAAACAATCTTAAAATTTTAAGCAGATTAAAAGTAAAACTACTTAAAGTGGAACATCATGAATATTTTAATGTGTTGACATGATTTTAAGTAGTTTTACTTTTAATCTACCTAAGATACAGAAATAGTTTTACAATGGATCCTGAGCCATGTTGGATTAAAGGGAAGTGAGGTTGCTGATACTTTGGCAAAAAAGGAGCCACCATAAAATTAAAACAACTTTTGAACTCGAACATTCTTTTAAATTCAAACATAAAAAAATAGCTGAGCAAGAACAGCAAAATATCCAATCAAAGGAAAATTATATGAAGATATAAAGATCAAACATCTTTTATTGAAACCAAGAAAAATTGGTACTTCCAATTCTGCTTAATTGTCAGGCATGTTTGTCAGTCAGAAAATCTCTTCAGGATGAAATTAATCAAGGACAAGTACTGTTCATTGTATAAGGACATGAATACTGCTCTAAACAAAGAACATCTACTGAAATGAAGCCAAATTGATAGCAACAAACTGATTAAAAATAATTTAGAAGCTCTTTACTGGGAAACTAGGAAAAAAATATAAATATCAGCATTCCGAATGGCCACTAACAACCAACCAACAAAACCAGTCAACCTTTAGGACATACGAACAAGCAGGTGAATGGGACATTATGTGCCTTTTCAAATCAATGTTTTCACCATTTAAAATCATGTATTCCTCAAAGCATATACTAAGAGACCAGAAGGTCCAAAGTGGCTTTCCTTTAATACCAAGCAAATATCTCCGCAAACGACATAATGAATGGAATAGCATAATCTTAAATAAAATAAATGCCATCAACCATTGCTACTCTGAGATTTGAATTCAAGGATATAAATGGCCAAAAGACAAACAAAAACTTTAATTTCCTAAAAGAAGATGACTTAAAACTAACCAATGAGAAGGATGGAATAGTTTATATTGCACAATGGAAGAAGTATGATATTTCTATTTTGACCATCATGAAATCCATAAACATAAAATATTTTATGTTTAAGACCAGATAAGAAAAAACTATCCTATAGAGATGTATGTATGTTACAGCATACCCAGAGCATGAGGAAATTCATTAAAAAAAAAAATTAATCTCATCAGCATTACGAACAGACGATACAGAATGCCAAGCAATACTTAGAACTACACCATCAGAAAGGCAAACCATGGATCAACAAAGATCATTACAAAACAAGAAAAGCAATGTGTAAGTTCTAATGTGAACTCACTTGCCAGTTAAGCATTAGAGTTTCAGACACAGGGGGCAGAGGACAATAACACATTCATTTCTAAATGCATGCCCCAAAAATTAGAGGATTACATTACACTGAATGTTAAAACTGAAGATGCAGATGAAATGGAAGTATAAGTGGCAGGGGAAACCTGAATACCCAGAAAAAATCTACCCAGGTGCCAATTTGTTTGCCACAAATTCCATTTATGGCTGCTGGAATCAAACCTAGGCTGCCTTGTTGGGAGGAAAGCAATCTAACCATTTAGCATCGGTGCTGCCAGGAAGGCAATATTGAAAGGCTATATACCATCCTAAAACACTGATTACAATTAGATCTCAAATGGTACTTGCATTTACTCAGAGCCAACAAGAAAATTATAAAATGAAAGAAGACAAAATACATTTAATGAAGTACAAGAAGGAGATTGAAAAAGCAAGAGCAACAACCCCTACAAAATGATGAATTAAAGAAAAGCTAAGATTTCTTAAGGGAATTTAGCTAGTACTTACCAAAGAAACATGACAAAGCAGCGGAATCATGGTATAGGTGATTAGAAATGCCATCTGTAACATTTGCAATGGAAAGTCTGAAGACTATCAAATTTATAACGAGTACCTTATAGTGATGGCTCTAGTATTGAAAGGAGTTTGTACATCACTAATGAACAAGCTTCTCAAGCAAGGCGCCAGATGGCTGATGGAGATTCATCTTCAAGATGTTGCGAGGGAGTTATGAAAGACAAAATTCTTAAATAGGTATTCTTTCCAGATTACATGCTGTTAAGAGAGAAAGACAGCCCTTGTTAACCAGTATCTAACCAGAGAAATAATTCACCTTCAAAAAGGATAGGTTCATCCTACATGTTGTGAGATGCCTAAACAATATGTCAAAGAAGCACTAAAGATTCCAGCAGACAAAGTACTTGCAGTCCCTGTATACTTCACAAAAGTCTTTGAACTACTCCTAATTAGGAAATTCAAGCTCCATATTGGACATTACCACTTTATAACAGCAAAAGATATCCTGACCAACAACATACATGAACTTGAAAATGGTTAAAATAATGCAAAGCAATGGAGTCCTCCAAAGAGACCCACTATGCCTTCTGCAATTCTTCACTGCTGCAGCAGATGTAATACAAGCTGTTAGCAGGAGAGTGCAGTTGTATGCGTGCATCGATGATATGAAACTTACAGCAACACAACAGAAGACTTAAAAAAGTTGGCAGCATGGGCATAAGAAAATACCACAATAAAATATCAGAAAATAATCCACATGTCCTTAGAACGGGCAGACTATATAGGCAGACAATTGCAGCATACTTATCATGATCAAATACTTTGGAGCCACTTTCCAAGCAGAAGAAATACCTTCCCACAACACACAAAAACAGAATTATTGCAGAAAATAAAACAGTGAATAAAATTTTTGACCAAAGTACGATGTCCATCAAAGCAATAGCACAGCTCTTCATATAAACATTTTGCTTACAACTAAATATGGATTGCAGCTCATATAGGAATATCTAGATACTAGCAATAAATGGCAATTAGAGAAAGTCAAAGTTGCACATCTAAGAAAATGCTGAACCTCACAAAATGTACACTATTTCCCTTTGTGTAAAAACTACCAAAGGAACCATTTTCATTCAGCATCTTTGCTGCAAAATGCCACCCATTCCTTCTATCTCAAACTCTGACTACCTGCAATAAAAAATAAAACAATGGTTTGGGAACACTTCTAATTTATCTAAATCTATTGATGCTGTGACCATACAGGACTGGAAGTAGAGGCATATATTGATATGACCTGATGTGCGTGAATGTAATAGTATGTGTGTTCTCATATGTGAGTGAATGAGCACAGTCACGTTACAGTGAAAATATGAAATGATCTAGCAAAGGAGCTTCACTAACAAAAGTCTGTTCAAATGGCTGAACTTGATTCTATGCAGGTGATGCATCTTCATCATTAGACAAAACATTAATTGAGCGATTAGAAAGATTGATGATGTCCCACTTTCCAAAGGTTGGATTTATATAGAACAGATAATGATTGTTAATAAAATCACAATATAAAGCTGATACTCACATCTACAACAAGAACATGATCATTGTAGCATGCTCTATGTAATGGAGTGTAACCATCCTTATCCTTTGTTGATACCAAAGTTGGTTCGGCTAGAACAAGTCTTTTCACTTCATCCAAGTTCCCGTTTTCTGCTGCCTGGAGTATTTCTTTTTGATTGGCATCTGAAATGCACAGGTATTATAAGTTCCAAATATTTTCCATGTTTGTTTATGTGAAAGTTTGATATGAAAATCTGATTATATTTCAAAAAGTTTTAAAATATACGGTAATAGTTTTAAAAATGAAAACACATATTGCATTTTGTTTAATTATAAGTTTTTACATTTCTATACAGTCACATTTACTTACGAAATGGGTTTCTTTCGTCTTCAATTCCCTCCGAATCATCATCCCAACCACTTACTTGGTCAAGTGGAAAGCTATTCTTCTTCATGGCTTCTTGAATATTTTGCAGTTCTTCGCCAAAGTTATCATATTCCTCTTCTTCAGAAGACATGATTTAAGATTAATCAGTTAATTTTTCTTCTATATTGTTGCTGTTCTGTTATCACAATCCGCAGGATCTCTAAAATTTTTCTGCACTATTGATAAAATATAAATGTCAAAGTTTCAGATATAAATTTTTACATCCTACTGAATACTATGTAAAAAGGTAACACAGCTGATTTTCCAACTTTTGTTTATATTATAATCATGTGTGTAAAATCATAATAACCTGACAGGTTGCAAAGGTACAGCATTGCCAACTGCCTCTGCGAACTGTACCTGGAACACGTATAGCCTTCATCCGCTATATAAATGAAATAAAATAGTGTTCTTTTAGCATAATAGTCACTCGGTAGTATCTGTAGTTAATGAACGGCATAGCCAAATTAAATTTTAGTCCTGCTGTATGCAATTCAAGCTTACGGACGAAATTAGGAAAATACGGAATACCACTAATGCGAAATATGAATGAGTTATGAATGCTGTACAGAGAGGTTATCGACTTAGGCCAAAAAGGCATCCTCCCACTCTAATATTATTTCGGAACTTCCCAATTGAAATATCACAAAAATTTAGGGTACTTTAAATAGTTACGAAAATATTTAAATAATACTACAGGTTTCTACAAACAATATTTAAATGTTAAATACAATAAAAGTAACTATGTGCTTCGTTCCTCTGGTAGCTCAGTTGGTAGAGCGGTGGACTGTAGAGGGTTAATGCGATAATTCGCATGTCAGACATCCATAGGTCGCTGGTTCAAATCCGGCCCGGAGGAGAACTTTTTTTTATAAGCTCATCAACTGTGCATTAATATTTTTGTCGCAATAACATATACATTAAAAAGTTTTTTACATAGTACATATAGGAATAGCTCAAGTTCAGCTGGCCGTTCATTCCTTCTCCCCGCGTGCGGCCTCTAAGCCCTCACATGTTCTCGTGGGCTGGAGCCAGGCCCGCGTCTGACTTGCGCTTCTCATTCCGTCAGCCATTCCACAGCAGTCACTGGCTGTAGTACAGAGTAAGCATCACGTCTGTGTGTTAGGGAAACGTCTTGTCAAGCACGTGTGAGTGTGTGTTTAAAAATAACCTCCACATCTTCAGCTGTGTGACTTAACGACAACGTAATAAAATGTCATTGGTGGGAAAGATACGTTGCTTTATTGGTGTATTTGGGAAATAACCTAAGCAATTCATTTTGAAAAAAAAGTAGTGTGACCGAGAGGAAGCATGGATAAAAAGGTGTTGTAAAACGCTGCTAAGGTAAATATGAAATATATATTTTTTTTTTTTGGAATGTTATGGTAGTATTTAAATGTGCAACAGTTATCTAATCGCTAAAAATGTCAAAAATTTAAATATCGCCGTACTTTCTTCTGTTCGCTGTTTATTTTTTTCTGGGCAAACAGAAAAACATTTCACTCAACTTAATAAAATATTATTTAGTTTTACAGCTCTTTTTGATGTAAGATTGGTATAAAAATTACGATTAAAAAACATTTTAAAGCAACATTTTTTTAAAATTAGTACATCGCTGTTTTCTCATTTTACCGCGCGATTGTTTAGAGGTTAGAAGAGTACAATGAGATATAATCACGCGTAGAGACAACAGCTGTTGGATCAATGCTGTTGTATAGCGGCACGTTTTGGATGCTGGAGCTATATAGCGTGGGTTGATTGCCTTGGTGGCCATGGAGCTAGGGAGCAAAGATGAGAGTGAGAGAGTGACACGGAAAGAGAGAAAGGGAGTATAAGAGAGAGCAGAAAGATCAATATTCTCTTACTCTTGATCACCGTGAAAATTCACGTGGATAGGGAACGTTATTCCGAAAATTAAATATTAAATCAAACTATTTCAGCTGGACATTATGCGTTAAATTTAACTTTTGGTAAATTAGCATTTCAACAATGATAAAAAAGGAACACTATTATAGAATGGAGTTCACTGTACCCGGTTAATTATCTATAAATTTATGCACGAGATCTAGCGCTGGAAATAAGTAATATTTATTTAACTTTTGGATACTTTCATGTCTATTGCTATTATATAAATATTATACATTTTCTTAGATTTTTTTTTTTGTGGTTACTATTTGGTATAAGTATACAAGACAAGAAAGTTTATGTTTATATATATATATATATATATATATATATATATATATATATATACACACGTTAAACATATTGGAATATTTCTTTTATATAATTGTGCTAAAAGTTACCTACATGAGCGATGAAGGGGCAAACTAAAACACTTGTGCAAAATCAAATGAATAGATCTTTGAGCCCTTACATATTTCTTGTTTATTTACTATTAAAAATATAGATGCTTACATTAATTTTAGTTGTTTAACAGAACATAAACGAATGCTGTTTTAAACATTCATTTGCCTACGTAAAAATAAATAAAATAAATACAAAGTATTTGATTATATTGTTCAGCCATATCAATTAGTGCGCAGAATGCACCTAATACGTTAATTATAAAATGGAGCAATTTGCATTCCATGTGTGCAATTACAGACATTTCAAATAATTGATACAAACAAATGAACCTAAACAGTCTTGGTATGTCCATGGATAAAAAAAAACTTCTTTAGTTAACAACTAAATAAAAAATGAAATAATAATAAAAAAAAAAAAAAAACGAGCGCCACGCAAAATCTGCGCTTAACCCAGAATTAGTAACGGCGATTTTTTTTTTTTTTAAATTTTTATTTATGGACGCTCTTTAATATCTCAGGTCATCAGCGTCCCATTCAAATCAAGGCGTGAAACGGCCGACAAATTTTGCTCAGAGGCCTCTTCTTTCAGGCTTGAGGTTCTTTTTCGTGCCGCAAATGTACGACACGGGACCCACGACTTTATTTCGCTTCCGAAGAAAGCCATACTTAGGATTTTTACGCCCGTAAAAATTCATCGGTCCTGGCCGAGATCGAACCCGCGATCTTGGGTTTAGGAGGCAAGTATGGTTACCATCACATTACCAGGACCGATTACGGCGATATTAATTATACCAAGTGAGCCGTATGTCACTTTACATTGTTTGAACGACATCTATGGCTATTTTATTATCGGATTATATTTCTAAATAAGAATATATATTAATTGAATTATCTGGTTATATATGTTTAAACTGACATACTTTTCTCCCTAAAGGAATTTGGCAGCACATAAACAAAGAATGCCAAAATTTCTCTCAAATGTGCAATTCTGCTATTAAGTTCTTTCAACTCTTAACTATCTCTTGTCTTATAATCTTGTAAATTTTGTCTTTGGCATCCTCGGTTGCGAAGTCAAGAGGATCCAGTCTGTGTGCCGAATATATTACAGAAAAATTTTCCTGAATCCTGTCGAAAAGTAAGCAGCAAGCTTACGCTCATAAAGAGATTCCTTCCAATTATCAGACTTAATATTATTATTACTATTATTACTATTATTACTATTATTATTATTATTATTATTATTATTATTAAAATTTTCAACTTGAGAATGTTCTTTACTGAAATAAATTAAGTTCTGTTTGATTACAAGTTCGATTCAGTTTGAATCGATCAGAGAATCCATCTCAAATCCTATTCATTAAGGTGTAAATTAGAAAAATTCATCGAAAATGTCTCGAGTTTGAACCCACCAATCTTAAAAGTGCACTACCACAGGGAGAAGCTACTGCTGGATGTATAACAGTGAATTCACTCTCGTACGATTTTTTTTGCACAAGACAATAATAAATGAGTATTCCTTGTTCTAGCGTATATCTAACTTCCGGCAAAATACGAGAAGAAAGTACACAGAAGAAAGTAACACGTACTTCCTACAGAAATACAACAGAAAGAGTTGGTGCGATAAACACGATTGAGCAAGCTCAATTGCCTATACCTGGTCTTACTGGATATCGCGCGTCCACCGAAGGTCAACCGATTTGCACTAATATAAACAAACTTCGATTGTGTAGCACGGTATTACCGTATATTTACTTTAGGCTTACTTGGCATTATAACTATACATGTTTTTAAAAAGTGACTTAACGCTTTCAGCATGTTGATATTGGTTTGAAAGCTTTACAACACTTTTATCAGCATTTAAAACTTCCTAGCACCTAGCAGGGAAGGAACATTCCAAAAAAATAACTTGGAGTCAGACAAAACCGAGAGCAGTGCAGTGGTTGAGAAGCAGCTGAACCTCAGTGACCAGCTTCTACAGTGGCAGCATTGTAGGCATCATTACCTAATATTTCTAAATTTTAAGAAATAAACTGTACTATTAACCTGAAATAAAAGCATACTGGGAAGAATTTTCTTAAAAGCCAGCACTTTTCATTTAAGCAAGGACAGCTATGGGTGGCCGAGGTCGTTAAGGCGCGAACTCGTGAGCGGGAGATCTGGAGTTCGAATCCCGCCAGGACCGTCCTCCCCGACAGGTTTTTTTCCACGTGTTTTCCTCAGCGCTCATAAATGGCAAATGCTGGAGAGGTACCGTAAACTTAGGCCTGGAACGTTTCCTTTCTTAAAGAAAATCCTTTCCCAATATATCATTTCATCTCGTGTATCACCAGCGTCCATTGTTTGTGGTGCCTCCGTAGTAAAAACGGGTGTTAAACACCATTAGAAAAAAAAAATTAAAACAAGGCAATGTCGAAATCGCACATGATATGTCGAAAGGAAACAGATGAGCTCAGAGGGCCGTGCTATTCTACAGTCTTAACCACAATTGGCCGAGCTTGATAAAACACTGTCTTTTTATTGAGTTTGGCATTAATTGTTTACAAATATTATATGATATTTTAAACCTCTCATAAGTAATACACGTTTCTAAATATTAGGTCTAAAATGTCATTTCCATTTTCACACCGCCATGCATTTCACTAAAATTGTCCGGTACTGACTGCGGAAACAAGAGGGCCTGCTTCTTCCATAGAGGTGGTTCTCTCTTAGCAGTTGCAATTTTTGTTTTTCCTCAACGAAACTGGCATATAACTATCAATTAACAAACGATTCGTAGAGTTCGTTAACCAGAAAAATTGGACCATTGGAGTGCGGTTAATCTAAAGTGAAAATTTGTAAAACTCTCTCGTGGCAGCAATTTTTGTTTTTCTCAAAAAACTTGGTAGCTTTCTTTAAAATAAATTGATAAAAGTATTTTTAGAAAAGCATGGCAATCGGGCCATAAGGAGTGGGGAGTATACCTGAAAACCGAATGGGAGTTAAAGCGAAATTTTAAAATCCCCCTAGCGGCAGTAATTTTAAATGTTTTAAAGGATACTCAGTATATGTCATTGAAACAAAATACGAATCCGAAAATCAATAAATTGAACTATTACCCAACATTTAAAAATTGCTCTAGCGGCACCAATATTTGTTTCTTCACAACAAAATTCGGTATATCCATTTAAATAAAATAAGAAAAATAATTTCCGAAAATTAGGGAAATTGGACCATTAGGAGTAGAGGTATAGTTGAAAACCGAATTTTAAAAAGCGCTCTTGCATTTAATTTTCTCTGTATTGTTTTAAAACAAAAGGAAAAATTAATTCAGCATATAAACTGTATTTATAGCGATGCATGTGTTTTATATTTAACAAAAGATCCTCGTGAAGACAATAAATGTGAAATGTTAATCTAATATGTGTTTGAAAATTATATTTGTATATAAGAATGCTCAGTAATAACCTTAAGAAAATGTTTTCATTACATATTTTTACTACAATAACATTTAAATTAAAATTCAAAGACAAAAATCGAAGTAACTTTCGATTGTTTTTATTTGCTTTATAAATCCTAATTTGTTTCTGAATAGTAACAAGTTTTGTTTTATTAATACATATGAACAAGGTGATACCAGGGGCTCAGTTCATAAACATGGTTACATTTAAAAATGTTTAAAAATTCTCTCACAGTATAATTTATCAGTGGCTATACATTTCATTTAACTAATAATATACAATTAATTTTATAGTTTAATCTGAATAATAATAATAATAATAATAATAATAATAATAATAATAATAATAATAATAAAATGTGGTTTCTTTTTGTGATACTTATAGTTCGCAAGAATTCTAATTTTGTTCCCCTAGTACCACATATTAATGCCATAACTTATATCTTTCATTAATATGGCCTAATTTAGATTTTATATTCATTTTTATTAAAATTTATTCAACTCAATGAGGAATTCATTTAGTTTACGCAGCTCCTGCGTGATGGACTTTTTTGATTGTATGAAATCCTCTGTATAGAAGGTGCGAGTGATAAGGTATATTTTTAAAGCTAATCTGAACTTATTTTTATTAATATGTAGTTCCTTTATAAAGATGGAAGAGGTTTAAATTATACTTTATCATTGTAGTAAATACCTTTTTTGAATGCTTGCAACTTGTTACTTGGTTTGTGAAAATCCTGCCTACGTCTGGTTTCTTTGTTGGATTTATCTTGAGTTTCTTATGAATATGAGTTGTGAATTGTCTACTATAAATCAAAGCACATTTAGAACGTACTGGCAAAGCTAATGGTAAAAGTGCAAATATTTTGAATAGTGGTTTACAATGAATTGATCGTTTTCCCCTGCCATTATTGTTATTACTCTTTTTTGTATAAGAATTATTTTTTAAGCATTTACTGAATTTCCCCAGAACTATTCCATAAATCATTAAGGAAGGGAAGTAAGCAAAATATACTGTTTTAGGATGCTCTTATTTATAAAGTGATCTGATTGCAAAACATGCCGCCCTACTTTGGGTAATCAATATAGTCTTTCCAATTCCTAGTATGATCAATCACTAGACCAAGACATTTTATGTTACTAGTTTCGATGATTGCATTGCCTTTATATTGCATCTTTAGATCTGCAATGTTTTTATCTGTAGTGTGAAAATGCACGTATATAGTTAGGTTACTAAACGTTATACTACGAAATTCCAATTAAATAACCGTTTATTTCATTTGTAGTTCAATCAGCTCTGTAATTTTCACGCTTATGTTTAAAGGCCATGCAAATTACACTTGCTGAAAAGAAAAAAAATATTCGAACGTTCATATACTTATTAACTGCTCAAGAATATATAAATGAGCAATTCAGTATCAAAATTTATCATTAGACTTTATTGAAAATGTATAGTAGAGGCGGAAAAAAAAAAAGGAGAGATATTATATGTACGCCATTAAAACGATATCAAATTACCTACACCTATACCGTAATGGATCTAAACAATGGCATCTTAAATTTCATGCAAGTGATTTTAAAAAGAAGACGGTTTGAATTTGGTGCTGTAGAGCTTTGGTAATTAAAATTAAAATGAATTAAATAAATTTATTTTCTTTTAGTTTTAAATTTATTGGATAGGATGAATCACCATTTAAAAATCGGTTCATGGTCGTTCGAACCATTGCGCTTCAGCCTTCCGTGCTAATGCTCTAACTAAATCAGCTACCATGGGTTCCTCCAAGCAGGAAGCCAAGAATTTCTCTCATCTGATTCTGTATATTCCGAATATTTCCCTAAAGGGTTCTCTACATTGAGAGTGTTATTTCTTGAGGACAGGGTACCTCAGTGGTTATATCGGCACAGAAGGCTGAAGATCTGTGGTTCGAATCCCGGCCATGATCCGAATTTTTCAAGTGTGATTCTTTCTTACCAACTTATGTTCTACACACGGCTAACGGAAAGAACTTTTTCTATATTTTTGTTTTATTATAGTACATATATATCAAAATCATGATCATTAACGGTAACCCTGGTGATATGGAAGAGTTAACTGATTAACGTGGCTTTCATTCGCGGCGTTATAAGTAAAACAGATCATCTGTAAAGATTCTGAAAGTGTGTGTCCTCTTTTGAAATTAAAAATAATAATTGGTTACAACTAAATAGTTGAGAGTTACATTATGTAGATATTTGTAGAACGACAGTGTCCAAAGAAAACTTGTAAGATTGCATCCTTGCAATTTGCGAAAGAAGATTTTAGAGCAAAGAAAAATACTCTTGCTTCAGATAACAGTGAAAATGAATATCTATTATCCTGGTTATTAAGTTTTGTATCATTATTTGTCATGCAAAACAAATGCAAAAGAAAGAAAAAGAACTTTATGAAAGGAAGGAAAGAAAAAGAGGCTTTAAAACCTGGCGCAGTCCCTGAACAGTGGTCGCGGAGCAGTTTGCAAAATGTTTTAGAAGCTATCATTTCATCATCGCGAATGAAAAATGCTGCCACAAATGTTGACCCATAAGGATGAACAACTCTGATCTACTCCATCAGAACATCTCTAAGCGTACCTAGAAAGGTTATGGGTCGCTGCTAGTATAGCTAATATAATGTAACGTATTAACTTTGCTGAAAGAAAAATGGAATTGCTTTCCTTTTGGCATTGATTCATTCTCTGCTTCTTTTGGACGAATCCTAGCCCCACATTGTTGTACCGCATATAACGAAGCACAAACTCCGTGACATTTCGGAGCATTGTCTCGCTCGCCATTGACCTTTACCTGTCGCCATTATGCGCCCCCCCCCCTTGCCGAAACATCACATTACAAAACGTATAAGGAAACGCCGATTATGTAATACATCAGATCAGGGTGGGCGCGAATTGGGTGCGGAGGCCATGATTGAGAAGCCTTTATTATTCAACAGTTAATGCAAGACTTCCATTTTCATAGTTCTCTATAAAAGCTATGTCAAAAAAGTGATTTATTTATGCATTCTTTAGCATCAGCAAGCATTCAATATTATGCCTGCATCCTGTAACCCCGGAATGTACCATTGTTCATGCTCCAACGAAAATGCTGGTGAAATTTTTTATAATATTTCTAGACACGTATAAAACATTTTAACAAAAGAAGAAAGTACGCGAGTATATAGCCTCTAAAGTTAAAGTGTGCATCCCGTTTCTGTCATGTTTGTGCATTATTACATTAGCTATGCTCCAAATTCCGAATAAGCTCATAACAATCTGGTATCACCTAAATCTGATCACAACACGCAACTCCTGTCTTTCCCTAACAGTTTCAACGGCTGGAAGAAAAACAAACATAAGGAAACTTATAAAATTGTATTTAATAATGCATAAAACTAAATGTTTCATTAAAGCAATTATTGCACAACCAAATAATACCGCCAAAAGTGACCGAGGTCGTTAAGGCGCAACTAGTAAGCGGGAGGGCTGGCTTAGTCGCAGATTGATTACTTCTGCTCTTTCACAATTACTTTACGATAAAGAGAACTTAACTTTTGGCAAGCATGTTTGATTCTATGATAGTCTTTGACCATGGGATAATTATTTAGTATTGGTGAATCACAATATCTTAAAATAATAATAATAATAATAATAATAATAATAATATAGAAGTATAACTTAAATACACACATTTTAATCATACTTTTGTTTAATCTATTCCTTAATGCTTTACTGATATATTTCTTTTTGTATTTATTTATTTATTTATTGATCGCAGTTGAACGTTAGGCAAAAATATATCAAGAGGTAATTACAATAAGTCTGCAAAGAGTTATGCACATCTTCAAAATATGTCCTAATTTGGTAATCATCAGGAATCGTGGATAATGTACAAATAGAATTTCAGTTCAAAGATGAAAGCCCATAACCATAATAAACCAGAATGATCATGGTTAACCAGGGTAAATAAGCTAGAATAATCAGGAAAAACACAATCACAATAAATAACAGTAATCCTGATTAACTTACCAAAAATATTTATAAACATTAGAATCATCATAATAAATCAATAATGTAATTACCAAAAATACTCCTAAATCAGATAATCTTAGTAATGCAGAATAAGACGACTGCCGTAGTCTTGTAGTAGCTTTTGCGCGGACTCGGTTCGATTCCCGGTTGGGTTAATTTCCTGACATGGGTTTTCCCTCAGTTCTTTAGGTGAATACCCTGGAAACTTCAGACTTCAAAGTCTCCTAAACTCTTTCTGTCAAGTTTTCATGCATCATCCATCTGGTACATACAGTAGATCTTATGGTCGCGGTATTATGGTAAAAAAAATGGGGGAGTATTATTAAACCAATGTTGTTATAAAACCCAAAATTTGTCACCATATTAATGATAAATTATCATTGATAATATACGAGATAGTACCCACTAAAGACAATTCACAATGTTGATCAAATGCAATACATGATTAATTAGCGAATTAAACGAAATAACCATATGAAAAATAAACTGATGATAATATGTACAGATACTCAATCGTTACTGTAGTATTTAATTAAAATATAATCCCTAACATGAGTTATGTGGTGTAGCATTTAATGCATTGTGGATTTGTTTTCATTATCAACTGATAAGCATGATTATAGAAGTAGTACTTATGCGAAAATAAAGATTGAAAAAAGACATTCCGCGTTTCAGCGCCAGCCTTCTCACGCAAAGATCTTCAATTGTTACTGCGCAGTTTATATTCACGCATTTCCTGACGTTGCGCAACTTGTTTAAAGGTATTAGCACAACAAGAATTGGTTACATCACGAGATGTTCGAAACGCGGCATCGCCCACCGATTTGTTTCAACCATGCGACCACCTTTTCCTTTTTCTGGATAATAATGACACAGGTGGACACCGTGTTCCAAGTTGTGCTCAAGGCTCCTGTCCTGCTGATTATCCTTGGGTTGGAAAGCGCGTCGGTGGTGCCTGGGTGTGGGCGCCCGCAAGGCGCGTCTCATGTTTTCATGTGCCAAGATTGGGGTTCGCGGAGAAGTCGTGGGCAGGCCGGTGATTTTGAAATTGCCCATTTTGTGAAACAGAAACTCTATGCCTGGTAGGTGAATCTCCTTCTCTCTCCGTGTTTCTGGAATGAGCTTTAGGTAATGATCTGTTGTGGAGGAAAATGCAGATTTTGAGTTATTAGGTTAGGTTTTTCTGGAGTTATGACGGATTGCGCGTTTTCATCGTTATCATTCTAACGGTTTTTTTTTCCTACCATTGAATGCTGAGCAAGAACTATTAACTTGGGTGTCGAGTTTAGAAATAATTTGTGCCATTGCTGCAGAACAAATAATCGTTTCAGCTACTTTAAACCGTTGCACCTGCTTATTTTATTTACATTAATTTTTATTTTTCCATTTCTATTTATGTAGATGTGCTGTTCTTTTCATGATGTTTAATTTTTCTGCAAGTGCTTTAATATGGAAGTACGGCGTTTTGAGTAGTATCTACCAAACAAACCCATTATTGATTGTTACATGTACACAAATGCCTTAATATTTTAGGGAAATTTTAGTTTTTTTACCTTTTTATTTATAATAAAAATACTTGCTTTTTATATACACAAATTATTTCATAAAGTAACAGAGCATGGGAATGATATTTTTAAATGAGCTATCTTTGAGAGGAGTTTGAACATATTTTTCAACCGCTTCCCGCAAGTTGGGGGTGCAAGGTTTGCCTTTCTAAGCAAACAGCAAGGGCAGACAGTCTCTGATATTCAGTACTGCTGTGGTAATAGTTTTATTCAATCTATTATTTTTAATATACTATTTCAGTTACTGGAAATTAGCTAAAATTCTCAAAACATAATATGTATTAATGAAAAAATTTTCATTACCCTATTTTAAAGCAACGAGATCACATGGAGATCGAATAACTGTTGGTAATTTATTTTTCAGCTTACACAATTTAATACTAGGATTCTAGCTGCAAACCAAGCTGTTAATTTGTATGTACAAAACTAGAAGAGGAATGCATTTTGAGCTTGGAAGTTTTTTTTTTTTTGGGGGGGGGGAAGAAATCTCTGCTTAATACCACTAGATAATACCCCCGTTTGCTCTTAATGGTTGCGCAGATTTCCACATATTATAGCTATTTATTTCACCTTAGCCATTAGGCCGAAGAGACTCGTTGGGAATTGTTCCGCTGAGAAATATGCACGATTCTATGTTTCAGTTCCACTACTATCGTCACAATATTATAGAATGCTCCACTCGATCTCGGCATCTAAATTTTGCTTATAGCTTTCAAACTAATTAACATACTTGAGTGAATTTTGATACAAATATACCGTAGTGTATCAGAAGCATGATCACGGAAGGACAGCAGTAGCGGCGCTAATCTCTAGCTCATGTGTCGTATATACTCGCCAACCTCGACAGTAGCGAGATGCAATCGTGCCTTCGCACTATTACGCTATAGTACGTACAACACAGTATGACCCGTACATAGTAAAACAGTGCATTTTTATTGTCCGTACATACTCTAAAATTGCGTCAATAAAGCACTGTTAAAGAGAATATATTGCCAATTTATGGTTCGATAATCAACGGAAAGACTCTCCATTCAGTACTTGTTGAAGAAATTGGAAACCACGAGGAAAATGTTGGTATCCATAGAAATACTATGTAAAATGTCGCAGGAGATGGAGATTTCCATAAACACATGCCAACGAGCTGAAAAATAATACCTGCCTATCGTTTTACCGTCGTGTTAGAACCGAAACCTTCCGACGAACACGGGAGACCCAGTTATTGTCGTTGTCATTGCACATACAGGAATATTGGATTACACTTAGTTCTCCGATGAGGTGCGGTTTTTATCTAAGTGCGTTACGTCAGTTTCCCAATACTTGTATTTGCAATACTGAGAATCCTTACATCGTGCATGAGACATCTCTTCACGATGAACAAGTTGGGGCGTGGTGTGCTCTGTCGCGACATCGCCCTATTGGCTCAGTGTTCTTCCATTAAATGGCGGATAACTTCATGCATTTGTGAATCAGTTGAAAAGGGAGTCCGTACTGGATTGCTACACCTCGATGTCAGCATGACTGAAATTGTTTCCTTCTTTGGAAAACGAGTCATTCCTAAGGAACTTGAATCACCAAGGTTGCCTGACCTACCCCTCCATATTTCTTCCTTTGGGACCTGTAGAAAAGAAAATGTATCTAAAAAATCGACAGACTCTTATGGAAATATAAAAAATTCGGCAGGAAATTGGTACTTTAACTCTCGAATTGGCAGAGAATATTTTCCTTATGGAAAAGCTTGTCAGGTATGCCTTGATGCTAATGTCCACATTTGTTTAAGACCATCTTACTTTTCATACACTAATGATGTCAGTATTAAATGCCATTGAATTACGCGAATTAGATATAAAAGAAAATAAGGATCGAAAGCGAGTGAAGCACCTCGCATATTATCACATTTTAGTAGAGCTCTTCTAGACAATAGTCTCTCGTTTGAAGTTTGTAATTGATTAAATCAATGTAGAGAGCAAGAATATTAAGAGAAGTTAAAAGGCATGTGAAATAAAAGTAAAAATATTTTTATCTTTTAGCACTTTAATAAAATATATTTGATAGCATCAATAAAATACAAAATGATATAATTCGACCAGTTTTTAAAGTGAGTTATTGCTTTAACCTTGAATTTAAAATGTTGGTTGGAATTTACTTTTTCAATTGTTATAAAAGGCAAATACAAATGCTAATATTTCTGGTGTTAAAGGAATATGTATGAGCTATTAATACGATCTCGTTAATGGAATAAAATAGAATTATTTTAATAAAAATATCTACAATCACTATGCCAAACTTATATGTTTTTTCTTCAACTTTATTGTCATTATTGTATAATGTGGGCCCTTTTCATACTTTATATGCTCTAACGCATTTAGTTATAAGGGTTCTCTATATTATTTGGTTTCAATACATTCTTTACTTTTACTATTACTAGTTTTGTCTCATCCTCTTTACCTTACTTTTATAATTTTTTCTCCTAAAAGCTAATATGATTCTGATATGATATTAAAAAAATGTGCTCTTTTCTGCAATCTCGATTTCTTCACATGCTAATATAATGTAACAGTTTCTCTACAGAAAGGACATTTATCCATTTCAACTCACATAAATTCATAACTCCTCTTCATTTCCGAATTTTTTTGTTACCTCTGCCCCATTCACTTTTCAGTTCTCTATTCAGCGTCAAAAGGGCTTGCATCCCCCATAAGCCTGCAAATATTTCTTGTCTTTCTACATTCTCAATCTTGAGCTTTACTTCCTTCCGAAACCCTTTATTATTGAGTTCGTTAGCATTTCTCTGTAAACAAAGAAGGAGATTCAATATATCTATTGTACATACTGTAAATCGTTAGCTATTTAAAACGTGACGGTTGTGCTACAATAAGTCATTTTTGCATTTTTTATTCTTTTAGTTAATTAATATATTAAAACAAATGTATTAGGTTTATTGTATCAAATAATGCCCACCTCATAAACGAATGATCTATTCTGGATAATTTTCCACCAATAATACCAAAATAACAGGCGAATGTAATTTTTAAACTCTGAATGTTTATCTAATAATTTAATGTTTTAATTTGCCAAATGTTCCGGAATTTGACATTAAAATATATTGTTCAATGTTATCTAATCTTACCAAAAATCTATTACTTGCTAATAGTCTTAATGCATTCAATTAAAAACGCTTAAAAGGGAGAGTCATGCGTGAGCAACATTTACTTGGCAGATCCATTATATGGCAAGTAACGTCATAATAAAAAACAAAAATGATCCCAAAATACATCACTGTGGAGCCCCAACATTAAAAATACTTCAGTGTTTTCCTGCTCTCTTACGTGAGCAAATGATTATGTCCAATTAAATAAGACTGGACAAAATACATTCATTGCAAAAGCCCCTGCTGCGAATTCTTTACGAGAGAGAGGATGATAGCCAGAGTGCTACCGGTTTCACAGCAGGTGATTGCCATTTGTTCTTCGTATTGTCATTTGCGATACATAATATGAGCAATCGAATAAAAATTTAAGAGAGAAATAACAGCTTATCGTAATTATATGTTTAGGTAATAAAATCCTGTTAAAATTTCAGGCGCAAGTTAAAAGAAATTTGTTAATACTCGTATTTTAGTTAAAAGAACTACTTTCCGAATTCTATTGCCAAATACACGTTTTATAATTGCTTCCTTTGGTTCATTCTATATAATGCCATTTAATTTATCAATCTTTATACCGTTATTTCATCCTTTTTTTTTTTTAAATACTTTATTAGTGTTGTAAAAATTTTCACTTCGGATTATTTGTGCATTGTAGATGCAAAACTCGCCTTTTATGAAGTTCAACTTATTGTTTTTCATTACGGCAGTGAAAAAACGTCGCATCCGATATACAGAAAATTTACGTGTATTCTTTTTTCCTTTCCCCCCCCCCTTTTTTCCGCGTTCCATATAAATGGATTGTATCAATCGAGGCCCATGCCTATACTTTTAACTTTGACTTTTTCTCTAGAACCTTTACATGTCTTTATGCTTAGGTTTTAAGTTATTTTTTTTACAATTTATCTCAACATGTCCAACAAGGTTGCAGTAGTGATTGTGGATTTTGTCCGACTTCAATCTTTTTTAAGACAAGAACATAGTGAAATGGGACAGTCTAAAATAATGTACCATATTAGTTATATACAGGGCTTCCAGATTGTGTTCTTACCGCTCGCACGGGGTTTTGCGTCTCGGCAACTGGACATGCCACAGCCGGCCGCATCTGTACTCCGATTTGACCATTTTGGTGGAACCACGACTCATCTGAAAAGAACACAAGATGCTGGTTAATTAACATTCAGTCACTGATGAAAGAAACCACTCACAATAATGTCCATTTGCAAGTAGACAATGGACATGTGTACACTTTTAAGGTTTGAGTTTTAATAGTTTTGTTGCTATATGTAAAGAAGATGCTAAAACTCAAACTTGTACTAATTTTGGTAATTATTTTGTTAGCGAACGTCAAGATTTACGCCAATTTAGTCTCATTTCTCTTCTGTTAAAACTATATGTTTGTTTTGCACTGAACCAGTAGCATCAAATTTTTTCACAAGATCTTGAATTACACTTCTGGGAGGAGGCAATAAATTCCTCAAGAACGCGACCAGCTCATTATTATTTATTTACACACAAAAATACGTTGTTCTAAAGTCTGGGGAAGGAAGTTCAAGGACAGACAGACAGGCAAGTATTTGGCCGTGAGTGGGGACAGGAACCGATCTTGACCGAGATGCAAAACCCCATGCGAGCGGAGAGGAGTGTTCTGGAAGCCCGGTATTTATGTTGCTACATGCAAATTTCCATTAAACTATTGACATTAGTTTTATAAATATTTAATTTTTCTATACATTGTGAGATAAGAATTGTTTACCCCGAACATTTTAATAAAGAAGAACAGATTTCTTATCTTTTATTGTAAATTTCCTTACAAATTGTGTTCCATCATAATTCTCGATACATAATTCACATCAATGAGACATCGATTCGCAGATGATTCATATCAAAGTTCTGAAAGGATGCTCAATCGACTGTTGCAAAAACGATGCCCAAAAGGTTTACCCAGCTTCGAGTTGCACTTAAAAAGTAGTGATCGATATGATTTTAGTTTCAAATCGTGAAACAGTCTTCTTAAAGTGTTAATGATTAACACCTGTTGTCTGTAGTACTTACATGGAACAATGACACAACTATGAGCAAACAGGTTGCATTTTCTTTCACGAGACATCCTGTTCGTTCAAACTTCGTCGGGATTGAGCACCAAGAGGTTTCAGTTCAAAATATTCTATAATAAAAAAATTGTGCTCTTATTATGTTTCTACCAATGTTGTAACACTAAAACGCTTTGTTCTATAGTTAATTTGAGATTCATTTTTCACGTAATTGCAAAAACAAGCGTGGAGGTTGCAAGCAAATCGGGTCATTTACAAAATCGTCATTTTTATAGAAAAAAGAAATAACTTTGTCCCCTAATCTAATTATGTCAATAACAATAACTGGATACATTTATTCTACCAAACAAAATAATTTTGGCAATTTCCAACTTTGGCCGGGAAAATGTAGGATGTACACTTAATGTGAAAAATTAAGGAATTATTTTGAGCAGTGGACACACTTTTGTACATATTTAGCTAACAGCTGGGTCATTTCGCTGAAAATTACTACATATAATTCTTTGTATACTGAAACATGACTAAGGAAGTGGCATTGAACAAGTATTATATACTATTTGTTAACAGAAAGTTTAAATTTAATAAAACGCAACATAAAAGGCTAAGGCTTTTAATTTTAACCGGAATTTTTTCTTCTGTCTTAATACACTTAATATCCTTGTATACCCAGACTTCAGAAATGACGTCTTTAGGACGATGTCCGGTAGGGAGCATGCAGTTAGCCGACCCACTATCAAATTGGAAATGTTGAGAGCATTAGTGTCCATCAACAACGTGAATCGGTTGTGGTGTGTGTGGGAGCGTGTTGCAATAGCAGGTTTTATTTTGTGCTACCGCGCTGATATGTAACATTTTTCTAGCTGTTTGGAAGATCAGCCAACATTTGTCTTGATGGAGGAAAAATTGACATAGCCTCGTATTATGTATGATCACAGTAATTGTTTTGTGATAGTTGTACAAGTTCAGTATCTACCAGAGGCTGCATGTTGTACGTTTTCAACAAGAGGAGGAAGGCATCATTGAATGTGAAGTAGATTTGGTAAGATTGAATCAGGGTAAAGTTGTTCTTCTCCCGCCACTCCTCCATCACTACTACCTTAATTAAAAATATCCTCCTTTTCAGTTCTATCACAGTTTTCCGGCATAATTATCCGTTCGTTTTCCGTTTTAGTGTTTTTTCTTCTATATCAGCTTATTCCTTTCATTCATATTTTCTGTTCCAACTACAGTGACGTGGAGTTAAGGACTAGCAGAGCGCGGCTACGCATTGGAAGATGCGTATATTGCATATGCAGGTAGTAGCTGGTAGTCTGAGAAAGACTTTGTCAGCGAGTGATTATGCGTTCGTCTCTTACGCGGTGCTTTCATAGTGTGTAAATGGTGCGCTAATTGTTCATTGATTATGCTTCTACATAAATATAATCTTGAACGGATTTTTATGTACGATGTTTATGTGAAAACTGATTCTTGCAGAGAAGTGGTAAGGTGATTAGCAAGAAAATATATTCCATGTCGAGACTGTACGCCAACTTGTTAAAAAGTTATGAGACAGGATCTGTCAATGACAAGAAAACTTTTCCCAATTCCATAGTTAGGAATTTGCATTGCCGGCAATGTATTGCCACTGAGGGGCATCATTTTCAACATCTCTTATAACAAAAGTTAGGGCTTATTATCATTTTCAAATACGGTATAATTTTATGCTTTCAGTACAAATATTAACTTCATACGACTCGATCTCTCTTTTACCGGTTCTATCGACTGCACTTTCTCGGTAAGCAGGCGCGCTTAGGCAACCAGTAACTCAGATAATCTTACTTGACTTTAATAATAAAATAAAATTGATATTTTCTTTCTTATATTTCTATACTTCTGTTACAATAAAGAGTAATATCCCTTTAGAAAAAACTTGTGCGCTTTCTTTCATTTACATTTATACAAAATACCACCACAACAAGGAAAGTAGCGCAAGAAACGTTTCTTCCTGTGTGTTACTGGGAAAAAAAAAAAAAAAAAAAAAAAAAGGGAGTAGAGTTTTGTAACCTTTGAAAGGGAATAGTAGAACATACCATCATTTTACAAATATTTTTAAAAACCTTGTGTATAGGAATTTGAATATCTTATGTAGATGGTATATCGCTTTCAGTTTCTGTAAAATAAATTTTGGCATTTTGAATAGGTTGTTAAGAATTGCAGCGCGTCTTAAAAGAAAATCCATTAAACTTCATGTAGCATAATTTACAAAATATATTAGCTCATTTTATCCAAATTCTTCAACAAGTGCGAGTAATCTATTTGGTCTTGATTCACCACTTTGGTTACATTTGGCACACTACACAACACTACACTACGCTACACTAGTCTTTCATCACACATCCGGTTATTAAGTTGTACTACCCGACATATAACTAGGGTATAGTAAAATCGTAGACAACTGTTTTGACTGGCATGGATTCTGAACATAATAAGTTAATAACTAATAACACACCTACATATCTTTAAACAAAATGTTAACATGTTCTCTTCAGAATTGATGGAGTTTGTCATTCAAGGATTAGATTGCCTTAAAGAGAGGTGGAATTTCAAAGTTTCGAAACGAATTTAAGTAGGAAGAAGTACGATAGAAGTTGTCCTCATTTTCGTACCAACACTCTGCGTTTGAATTTTCGAATGCGCCTCGCGTTTACTTGGAAACTTGACCGCAATGCATTGCCGCTCCCAACTGAAGTCACTCGATTGAGATCATATCCTAGAGATAAAGTGGCTATGAAAATAGTGACCGAACACTATGTGCTTCAAACAATAGGAAAGTGTGCACTATAGCGGAGTTCAAACAGCAGGCTCTCGACAGAATTCCTGCCTAACGTTCTTCAATTTACTCATAACATCGTCAAATATTTACATACAAAGGCGAAAATGACAAAGCATGAGGTTCGCAACGCACGTGCTTGAATAAGTGATTAATCATGTATCGCATAGCCTACTGCAGTACTGGCTCTCAGTGTTAGTCCAGAGAAATCCCTCTCCTTTATCAAAACCTTGTCGGCTCCTACTTTTATCTTGTATTTACCTCTAAAAGCGAGAGACAAATATCGCTTACAATAGATATGTATTAGATTAAATAGATATGTATTTTATATTAAATATATAAACTCGCCAATAACGATCTAGAAAATGAGTGATAACACGCTTTAACAGCAACAGAATAGCAACCCTGTTTATCATTCACTGCTTCTAGAAAATTTCCTTATCCTTGCTATATCTTGATTTAACGTAACTTCTTTTTACTAAGAACGTACTTATATCAAGAAACAACAAACTAATATTGTAGCAAAACTGTTTTTATGAGGGTTAATGCTTATATCAACATCTTAAAAGTTTCATTTCACATTTTTCAGATATAAAGTTCTCCAAGTAATGCAATTTTTCACCAGAATCACTCCAATGTTCACCAAATATGGAAATACCTACGTAAAATTATATCGATAGCAGTAAAAATAATTTTTGAACGCTAATTTGTTATTACATTGAAAATATTAGAAGATAACGAACAAAGCTTTTACAATGATTCTAACAACTCTAAGGTAAAATATGGATATTGGATCATTTGTGTTAATATAAGAAAAAGGCCCAAAACAAACAGTTATTACTTCATAAATATTTAATGTGTGTACAACAGTTCAGAATTGAAACATTTAGGTTTGGTTTAATAATGCGGACATTCGTATAGTTAAGAGTGCGCGGTTTGCACAAGATTGTAGATGAACTCTCTTTTCACCTCCGGTCAATTGACACACATCCTGGTGATAGGCAATCTCCAACACATAAAACACTTTCTATTGGGAACCTGCCATTTTGTTTAATTGCGTTACCTAGATACTAAAACGATTTCGAAAAACGAATTACGTATGACCTACAAAACTTGGCTCGTTTTCCTATGCTATCTTTCTCAAATTCCCGTTTATAAGTATTTTCTTTTTGTTCAGTACTGTATTTGAGTTAATAACCATATTAAGATTTGTTACACTTGTCCAAAGTAAGTATTTCAAAACCTGATCGTTGCAATTGAATTAGATTTGCTTCAAAACCTAATCTCTTATTTGAAAGAACACTAATTAGTAGAAAAAATTAGATTTGGAGATATTTACAAAACTACTAGATGCTCACAAACGCACAGCAAAACTATTTTTTGGAATTATTTATCATGTTTACTAATCTTTCAAAATAGGACATTTCATAATTTACCTATGCCATAAAATAAAATGTTTTATCATACCGTGCTAAACTACTTTGCGAAAAAGTTTCGTGACAAAGTAATAGACCAACAATAGTCGCTTCTGAAAATTAAAATTTATTATATATAAAAATGCTTTTGATTACTTCTAAAAAACTATACCCGCAATGATGGTTTGTACTACTGTAGTTTGAAGTAATTTATTAGCTTATAGCTAATGTTTCAAATATTTGTAATATTTAGAACCTTTTTTAGGACATTTGATGTCATTTGGGTCAAAAAATCTGAGCGCACAAAGAGCTTTTTTATCATGGGATTCAAACTATTTATTTTTTCTTATCGTTAAATAGTTGACCACTTTAAATACTACATTTTTAACGCCCATTTTACCTACTGAGGCATTACGTGCGGTGGACACGAGATGATAAACTAAGAAAGAATTTTTTGTTTTAAAGGAAGCGTTCCAGACCTAAGTTTAGGGTACCTTCCCGGCATTTGCCATTTATGAGGACTGAGAAAAACCTGGAAGATCACTCAACCAGGGAGAACGGTCCTGGTGGAAATGGAATACGCGCATGAATCCGCGCCTTAACGACCTCGGCCACCCTTAGGGGTCCGAACGGTAATGTTAGTATGAAGTTGTATTTTTTTTGTTAATGTTCTATTATTTTTGGGTTAAACTTCAACTAACCTAACCTAAAATGTAATATTTATGGTATTACAACAGTGTAGATAAATATGAAGATCACAAGAGAGAAAGAACGATGACAAACGAGGAAAAAAGTTTATCTGTGGGATTTCGAACCCATGACCTGAGTTTTGGTAGTATGACGCTCTAACCAACTGAGCTAACAAGCCTGCATGATTGAGAAAATTACTTATCTAAAGTAATCCATACTACTAAAATCCTCGACTTTCTTCGCTACCTTTCGGGATTTCAGCCGCAGCAAGCTGTCGGTTAGTAACGTAAAGTATTGTATGGGCCGTTCATGTTCAAACCCGGCCAGGTTCGATTCAGTTTTTTAGGGCTTAAAAACCCTAAGAATGACTTTCTTCGGAAGAAAAGTAAAGTCGTTTGTCCCTTGTCGTAAAAGAGCCTTAAGTCTGAAAGAAAATTATCAGTCGTTTCGCGGCCTGAATTGAATGCAACGCTATTGACCGGAAACGTCAATAGCGAGCATCCCTAAATAAACCAAATAAAAGTATGGGTCATTTCCATTTTGTTTCAAGCGGAATGATTGGTAAGATTAACTCGAAGGAAACCTACCTAGACCTGTTTTGTTCCAGAGAAATTTTACAACCCCGTCTTGTACTCACATTGGTTGACAGCTTTGCTATAATCGAATTGTATGTATCTTATTTACCCCCTAAATGCGATTAGTTATTTTTCTATATTTTATGTGAAACACTTTTATTATGGTTTGGACTGGAAGATAACCCAGTTACTTCTAGGTATAATGTCATGCTGGTGACCTTGACAAGGATCTCTAGTTCAACCTCTAGCGCTGCACAAATGAAATTTCAACTGTTCTTGAAGTCATCTTTCGCAGAAGAATATGAGCCTGGACTTGCTTATAGGGAGATTGGTCGCTTCCCCTCATTGAAGGTCGTCATCGATTAGCATAGCCTTCCTTCCTGCTATTTGGCAATCTTTCATCAAATCCATTAGAGGGAAGTGTGAAAGTTCAGATAATAACACCACACATGATGGATAGCATGAGCATTCAGTTGAAAATAACAGCTAATAGCCGGGTATATCATGAACTTGTCGACTTCAAGGCCTTTCGGTACCGAAAAAGGATTTTTTTTCAGACGTGGCCTCATTCCAAGAGAATACTCGTGATACAGTAACTATCGATAATTAATGTGAATTAGTAATACACCATTTTTATATTAACTTGTATAAAGATCATTCCAAAAAGAGCTGGAATACCTCTGTAGAGAGTGTGGTATATAATTATTCTGTTGTTAAGGGCTGTAAACGACAAAGATAAGGTGATGAATATTGAAACACTGGTTTCTAAAGGCAGCGCAAGCAAGAAATGCGGTTACTGTTTCCATGTTTTAGTGATTAAGGAATTAGCCCTTAGAAATATATATATATATATATAAAGGAAAATTATTAACCACGTTTCAGCTAAATAAGTACTTCATTACGTTCAAAACTTAAAGGAGTATTAATCAGCATTTGTAAATACTTGCCGACAGTTCCTGGATAGTTAAAGATAAGTGATCTTTTGAAGCTAGAATTGAACTGAACAAACACCTTTCTCTTATACATTATGTTCTTACAACAAATTTGGGACTTGAAGCAGTACTACGTCCCTATATCACCAAATCCGAATCTCCTGGGAGAGGTACTATCCCAGCATCCTAGGACACGTAAAGTTTGAAATTTATTTGTTAGTCTTAACCCTAGTTTTCAAAAACTTAAAAATATTACCCAAAGAGTAAAAAGCATCTAAAAATTGTGCTTAAAATATTATTCTAAATAAATCTGTAGCGTATTTACAATTATTTATTGCTGTAACGCATGTAATATTTGAAGTGTTTATTTATTATGTAAATAGAATTTACAGTTTTTGAGCTTTCAAATACAGCAGAGCAGTTTAGTACATTAACGTGGTTGTCTGCAATATTTTTAACTGAGAGTTAGAAATATCTTGCGTATTTTCATAAATGCAAATAATTTTGATCCATGCCACTCACACACAGAGTAAGATTGGATTGAATTATTGTTGGAGTTACCGTAATATACCTTGGCACTTGAGCTACAAGGGCCCTTTGTGCACTCCTTCACCCAACGCTGTAGTTTCATTATCTAGAGCTTCAGTGAGGTGTAGAATTTTTTGCTACAAGCTTAGGAATTACAAAGGAGAATATTACTTAAATATTCTTTGTCTTTACGGCGTTTCACACTCTAATAAGATATGTTTTGCATTCACGTAGACGGCTTATTATAGAGTTTCAGGAATAGTCAATGTCCGGTTTGCTTCTTATCCTTACCCGAAGGTCTTTAGCCAGGGTGCTGCGGATATTTTAATAAGAACATTATCCAGTTCTTTCTTCTTAGTTCATTGATACACTGCAGTTCTGGCAGTTTTCTTGCTAATGCGACAAAAAGGCTGACTATTCTTAGTAACTTCTTTGACCAGTGTGTGCCCTTCACTACCTTCTATGCCCTGATGTCCAGGCACCCAGCAAAGCTCTAATTGATTTTTTTTTTGTGGAAATATTAATGAGAACTTGGAGACATTCCCATACAAGTATAGAATTGGTGAAATTCAACACATACAGAGTAACAACACTAAGGTCTCTCAATTTTTAATTTTGCACAGAGGCATAATCAAGTTTATGGTGCACTTTATAATGGTTAATTATTTCTGAAACTGCCGTTGTTCGCTTAAAAAATCACTTAAATGCATATAATTCAATCCCCTTATTACTTAATAAGGCATAATAGTGGACTAATTTAACTCTAGAACAGATTAGACACGTCGTAATTATGATTCAACATCCTGGCTATCAGATATTTTTTTACAAACCATGTTAGGTGGCAGACCAACAACAACTACTACTATTTTTAAATCAAGTTTTTTCTTTTTTGACTTTACCACTAATATAAAACATTACAGAGAATGTCTATTTTAAAAGCCCAGCAAAGCATGTTTACGATTAAATGTAAAAGTAATAAATGACATAAAATGACTGAAAATAATAAATATTTTAATCAATAAAATTCATAAAACAAACCTAAATCAATAATACGTCAAAAGAATAAAAGAATAGAATAAATGTTCACTAAAATTAGCATTTCCAAAAAAAAAATTATCTTGGATGAATGCATACATTTCAGAAAGACTCTGAAAATTAAAGATAAATCGAGTACTCAGAGTTCAACACTTGGCCATAACCATTACCACACTGAAGATAAAAGTAATTGCACTTAGTTTCATAGGATATCACATATTAAAGCTACGTGTACAATGTAAAACGAAAACGATTTCATCAGTCATCGCAGAATGAGAAGTTGCAGATTCTGACATTCCAAGAGCAGGTGAAATACAGAACAGGTAGACTTCTCAAAGCTGAGAGCGCTTCATCTACTGCCTAAGCTGGGCATCGGTGTGTGCTTTCTATGAAGCGGATAACTGTATTTATCCCTTGGGTTTGTTTTAATACTTCGCATCAACATAGATTATGATAATGTTCTAACATCAACTCACTTGCCGGCCAGACATTGAAGTCCCTTACACTGGCGGCTGAGAGCAGTAGGGTAGTACATTTGAAATGAGCGCACTGAGAATCTGCATCATGCTGAATGATGAAGATGACATGATTGATGGAATGAATGATAAATCGGAGGACCCAGAAGTTGCTTTGTCCTTGCTGAGAGAACGCTGATGACCTGAGATGTTAAAGAGCGTCCGTAAATAAATCTTGCTGAGAGATGAGCAATGCAAACCACTCCGCGCAGCTTCTATAGATTGTGACATGTTGCTTCTAATCCTAAGATAAATGTCCCTTTAGGATGGTTTGCGTTACATAATTTGTTGCACGTTTTGCACCTGGTACAGATCACTAATAGACGTAATGTTTTTGGTTTAGTTGCTGCTGCTCCTCCCAATTGGGATCCCAGAATAAAATCGGGTCCTCAAAAAGGAATATGTAATCCTTTTCCCTTTCTTTTATGATTTGGACAAGGGCGCCAAGCGTTTGAATGTCAAACTATTAAAAGTAAGAAGTGTCTACCTGTTACTTAAAAGCAAGTCGCCTAACCCTGAGGTAGAACACCATATACACATGTATCCAGATTATGCCTTATTTGTGACTACATAATGATCATTCTTCAAGGTATTTTGAAGTTCCCTTTGTAATTCAACTTTAGTTTCCTACCTAGAACCCATGGGTAGTTACAGGCCTTACAACCTGATGGATTCTGTTCTCAAATACCTCTGTGAACTCAAATCCCATGGTCTCTATCAATGGCGGCTCGTGGCCCCCTGTAGAAGTGTGGACTAGGGGCATAACTACATGATATCTAAATGGCGTGTGAAGGTCTCATATATTTATATTCCTCCTCGACATTCATACCATCTCCGTTTGTGGTATAAACTTATGGTTTATATGGAACGCTTCTAATTCAGCTGTAAAAATGCTTATTAAGCCTTCTGCAGTCAATTCAGAAAGAGCAATGAATTTTATGAATCTTTCACTCGGTTTACCCTCACTGATGTATCGTAATATTACAACAAATTGTGACATGCATGTAATAAATGTCGTTTCGTCCGCCTGTTCAGAAACTAAATTTGCTTTTCTATTTCTTTTCTAATCTAATTCATACAGACAAGATACGTTGATACGTTTCTCACTTCATACGCTCGGGCAAGATTTTTTTTTTTCAAAACACACAAAAAAAACTTAAGCTTGTGCCGTCTTGCTGACTAAGCTCCTATAGATTTCGGGTGACGAGTCCAAATATTTTACTTCCAACTTAATAATTAAACTTAGACGCGACAAAACAGTTACGCTTCTTTGTAACTTAAAAATGAACACTGTGAAAGTCCACTTTTCACTGACAAAGAGTGAGCAAGCCATCCAATTTCTAACAAAGTACGAAAACAACCCCTAGTCAATGATGCGTGGTGCCAGTAACCCGCAATGTTTCCTAAGGAAAGAGAGAATACCGAGCGCTGGTCATGGACCGTCTTCCTGCTGGCCCAAGAGAACGCAGAAATAAGCAGGAGAAAGGCTAATCTATCTTGGAGGAGGACAAATATGTCCTTGTAAATCTTGCTTGCCCATGAAGGTACAAGTTTAAAACGAAAATTTTCCAGGCTGGCCCACGAGCTACCTTCCCTCACGGAGGACCCTCATGCTACCGCTGCTATAGTAGAGAGGAAATGCGCTTATTGCGTAAGGTACGGTTATCAGTTATACCTTGCCGTTTTCATGCAATTTTTGTTTTAAAAGTTGACAAGAAAAAGAGAAAATGGCAAATATGGCATTTTCTTTGGGAGGCCGGGCCGTCTCTGGTCTTTGTCAATCTTTACCCCAAGACTTTTTTGCAGAGGATTTAGGAGCATCCTAGGAAATAGTGGGACCAGAGTAAAGATCTAGGATTCGATCCGACGTGCTCTTGTCGCAGCACATGCTGGTGTGGGAGGTTCTGCGAAGATTAGAGACTACTACGTAGGTAATTAATTTTGTGTGGGATTAGTATCTGTTGTGTGTGAAGGAAGCTTTGCAACAGACATGTGATGCCGCTGAGTGGCAGAGGAAACAATGAGACTGGGCGTAACTCCGCACCGCCCCCAAAATATACGTCCCGGATGTCAGCGTCAAATACCGCATCACAAGTAGACTTTAAACTTCAACATGTTATGTGACTGCATTACATCTGAGAGGCTTTTTACGCAAACGACCATGGTTTATGTGTGCAAATGGGTTATGGGGGAGGTGTACCCAAACAATGGATAACAGCTCCAAGTCACATGGCTGAATTTTAACATATTTATATCGCGTTGTTCCCGTGTTTACATTACAGTCTGAAGGAACTACTCCTAGCACCACAAGCTTCAAATGCTCGTTGTGATGCATTGGCAATAACTCGAAAATTGATTTGGAGTAGTAAATTTCACTTGCATATTTCTGATATGTATACTTTAAATCCAATTTGAACAAAGCTTAGACAATTAATATGAACATAATTAAAACACCTCTTTCCATTTGAACTGTGCTCATTTTTTGCAGAGACTATTTTTTCATATATTTCCTACATCATAAGAGGAATATTTTAACACTCCCAGCTTTCTGTGGATAGTATTGTTAACTTGCAGTTTGGTTTCCTAATAAATATAAAACCAAGATTAAAGTAGAATGACGGGTATACATGTTAAATTATAACATAACTGATTTTTGAAAATTCCTACCGAAGTATTCATTGATAAATGTGAATGTGCGTCACAAAAACTGTGATTCATAAAATGCAAACAAAAATAACTTCCATAAAATGTGGATCCAGTCAAAAAAAAAAAAATGCTCGGTTAGATTCAGTTTAATCGCGAAAGTTGTCTTGTCGGTTTTAAAGTATATGTTTTTATTCAGAGTACTTGAAATGCCCATCATCAGAAATCAGAAAATTCATATATTCCTTTGGAAAACACAGGATAACAAACCGATATAAAAAAGACATAAAATTCAGACAGGGGACTCGAAACTTCAATCTTGTACTACCAACCTATTTGGTACATCTGCTTCCCATTTTTGCATGTAAATAATAAGAAAAAAGAACGGAATTTGATGTAATCAAAATAGCTTCTTGACTTATAATTTTTAAACATATATCTTGTTTGTACCTATGAGATCCGTTTAAAAAACTCGTAATAACTATAGCACTTTTAACAGAATTGTTTCATATTACTGAAGGTACACGTTTGTAAATATAATCTCTGAAAACTGCAAATTTGCAACTCGTATAGATTGAGTTAAGTGTGCCAGAATTCCGGAAATTTTACATTACAAATATACGAAGTGCTTTTTTTATTTATTTATTTATTTATTTATTTATTTATTTATTTTTTTTTTTTGAAAGAGTCGGAAGGCTCAATTTTTCCAAAGTTAAATTGTCAAAATTATACATCTAGATGATGCAAATGTGAAACTTCGCACATATTTATTTGTATTTGGTCCTTACCACTACAGTGGGTCATAAGAATATAGGTAAGAAGGATGTCCTAAGTCATGGCAACTATTTTTTTTCCCCTCGCGGACAAGGGGAAACATCAAAAATGAAAAATATACTATTTAAAAAAATATGGCATTTAGTGCCAATTGATGCCACTAACGGAAGGCTGGATGTAGGCGGCCCTCATAGGGAAGAAGCAAAACACAGGCAACCGGACAACGTTAGTTTATTATGGCTTGAGCAAAAGTTTACACACAACTACTTATAGAAGGTTGCAAATCCTTCACAGGATAGGCCTCCCAGGTAATCCACCGTGTTTAGCAACCTTCGAAGTAGTCTCCAAGCACACCGACGGTTCGTTGCCAGCTATGAGAAAGGCTCGGAATATCATGCGAGTTGCTAATGTGAGCCACCTCCAGTCGAAATGCTGCTTTGCTAGCAAAACGTTTCCCACACAATGTCTGCTTCACTTTTGAGGATAGGATCAGTCACAGGAACTGAGATCCAGCGAATATGGCGGGTGTGGAAGAATTTTCCATCCCATTCGCTGTAAACGACACTTGAAGCCATCGGAACGAGCTATCACGTTATGATGCAGAATAATGGCGTTGTTCAAAAAGTCGCCTGTTTGGTGCGTATAGTAAGGAGCAATTGTGACACTAAAACTACCTGTAATACTAGGCATTCACAGTGTCTTATGCACTGGATGACACACAAGCACATCTCGACTAAGAATCACCATGACTTGTTGGTGTAGAGTTAGGCGAAACTTTGTTTGCGTGACGTCATTCACTGGACTGTCGCTTGAGTTCTGGGTTCATACGCCCTTGCTCGCGTTTCATCACTTAAAATAATGCGATTCAACATGGTATCTTCTTCCTGAAAATTCGCCAAATTAATGCGTCATGTTTCGTAGCGAGTCCACTTCTGTATATCACTTTACTTTGCACACATTTCCCACGTGTTCACGTCCTCCCGTAAAATGCGCGCACTGTTTTTGCCGGAATTCTGTTTGCTATTCTAATTCACAAGTGCCCAGCACCTATCATTATGTAAACACCGTTACACACGAGACACAGTCGACATTCTGCACCGTTTGAAGGCCTCTGTCCACCTCTATACTGTTTGATAGGGCAGGACACGCGCAGCATTCTCGTGCATTTCTGCCGTGGAGAAATTTTCACATGCTCACGTTGTCGATTCTTCGTGAGCTTCATTCTTGACCACCATCGCTCACCAACTGAACTTCGGGGCGTGCCGAGAACGCAGCTGTGCTCACATACCCGATCTGGGGGCTTCATTCCAAGTACACTCCATATACTTTCAATCCCATTTCTTACATTTTTTGTGTTGTCCCTTGTTCGCGAGGGGGAAAAAATAGTCCCCATGATATATCGCTCGTAGCTTTGGTGATTGGAAAAATTTACCATATTTTTAACCCGTAAAAATGTTTTGTGAAAGGTTCAATTTATTCTAAAAATAATAAAATATTAGCATAATAATAATAATAATAATAATAATAATAATAATAATAATAATAATAATAATAATAATAATGCACAGCTCTCAGAAAACCAAGTTAGTGCGCAACACAGGTAGTCCCTAAAGGCTTATATCAAGAACACTTCAGACAGCCTTAATCTCGGCCTACCAGACTGGACTCTTCACTTGTGGCATTATGTAGCATCCTAGTTTCCATAGGCTGTTAAATCGCGGACTCGTGAGTGTGAGGTCTGGGGTTCGAATCCCGCCAGGATCGTCCTCTCTGACTGAGGTTTTTTCCAGGTTTTCCTCAGTCCTCATAAATGGCAAATGGCAATCTGGACAGCAAAGAAAAATGGGTCGGGTGCGTTTGACGAAGAAACAGTACAAAAAACAATGACTTAGGGGAATCACAGACGTGTTCTACCACAACACCGGGTTTGTCGATTTTTTTAATGCTATTTAACGCTCGTTTTAATTCTGAGACATCACAGGTAGTGATGTTTACATGAGATGAAATTATAAACTGGGAAAGGATTATTTTTTTTTTAAGGGAAGGGAGCGTTTTAGGCCTAAGTTTAGGGTATCTTCCCGGCATTTGCCATTTATGAGAACTGAGGAAAAACCGGAAAAAGCTTCAGTCAGGGAGAATGGTCCTAGTATCGAATCCCAGACCTCCCGCTCACGAATCCGCGCCTTAATGAGCTTGGCCATGGGCGGCTGTAGATTTTTCCGTACCCAAAATGCATACATTACGAAAGTGCACTTTCCCGGATACAAGATACGTGACTTCTCACTAAACATTTTCTCTGCAAAATCGTCTTCTAGCCGCTCTTGAAAAATCAAGGTTATGATTATGATCCTCGGCACTCAGCGCCTGCAACTGTATCCCAGTATGGTTTCAAGTCCACAGTTGGCTGCGGAACTTGCAATTTCTGACTCTCGCGAGTGTTGTTGACATTTTAAGGCTCCTGACATGCTTATCGCATACGCTCAATGCTGACCTTCATTCCACTATGCAAGCCGCCAGTCGCTTCAAACATTTTATACCATGGACGAATTGTTTTGGCTGTAGGTAATTCTTGTTGATGTTTCATACGAATTCGTGGTTGTACCGTCACAACGGTTTCACATTTAGCGAAAACTTTATGTGCACCGGTGAACACCATGTTTTCTCTTTAACTAAACGGCTAAATCTGCAACTAACTACACCATGGTAATGCAAACTTGGAGATGCTTTTTCCACTATGTCTGTAATGGTCTCTTTTCTATGGACCCCCGAAACCGGCAAGATTCGCGCTATATTTCCGTCGTAAACTTGAGCTGTATTATTGCTGTTACTCTGTCGCCCGAAGACACTGCGTGACATGCGGCTTTAGTTTTAGTGCCGGTTGGAGAGAACAGTTCATACATTTCTATAGTAAAAGGCTAAAAACGGCACCAGGTGTAATATTGAACAAGTGCGCGATTATTTCAGGAATGCCAATATGCTACCTTTTCTTTGAATAAATATATAATACCCAAAGATATGCGGATAAATGTGTGATCGAGGATAGAATTATCCGTAAGGGCACTTGGCCCCCTCAATCTTCCGATGTAACCCTGTGACTGTAGGGAAGGTAAAGCATCGCCCTTGTTTTTCAAGGGAACTTGCAAAGAGTATGCCTAATTTTTAATGGACTAAATGCCTAAAACAATGTAATCTATTTTAGTATCTTCCTTCTCATTACAGATGAGAAAAATAATTTTATGCACTTGTACTTATGCTGAAATAGACTGCATTCTTGTTTCAGACGTTTTAGTCACATTTTTTTAAGAAATTACGTATACTTCGTCATGCTTCTGCGATGGGGAATATAATTCGATCCCCCGACATATGCAAACTTTGCACCTTTTATTACTGATGCACTTTCAAGACGTAGCTAGTTGCTTAGGGTTTAGCGAAAGAGTTGTACAAGTTTTTTTTTGAAATTCTAGTGATGTGAGAAAACATATAAACCCCTTTGTGCGTTTCTTTCATGTAAACCTCCTCAAGATATCCAACTATCAACTTTCTTTGTCTCCCGTAACATTGCGAGAATCGCGTTGCTAGGTAAAGCCAGTGCAAAATTGTTAGAATACTTTCCCACAAACGGGACGTGGTTTATTCAGCGTATAATGACAGAAGACTTTAGCGTTCAGGTCACGTATCACTTGCTCCAGACACGAGTGGGGCTGTACAAGCGAATATGTGTAAAGGCTGGTTAAGTGCATGGCACACAGGATTGAGAGAAGTGTGCTATAACTCTAAATTGAGACTATGGAAATGGTTGGTAGAGTTCTTTAATCTGTTTATATTCATTTTTAATAACACCTTTTACCGTGTCTTTAAAACGCGCGAAGAATTTTGAATTCGTTCATGTATTGGTTTTTAAAAGATTTGCATTACCATTGAATGATACGACGCTTGTGCATGAAAATCTTGTTACTAAGTTGACTAAGCTTTTGCATGTATGAGTAAAATCTATTATTATAATAGAAGGTCTCTTGAAGGTAGTTGTAGTAAAATCACGAAGAAAGCCTGGTGAAAGTATTTAAAAGAAGATTTATAAATAAACACCTAGTTCTCCAACAATTTGTGTGAATTGCAGACAGTATAAGAGCTTGGTGATTACAAATAAACATTAATACGACTCCAGCAGCCAATAGTTTCTCAATAAGTGATGAATACTATTAAAACCACTCTATTGCATAAAGGTTCGTTTGATTGGAGGTCAAACGATGCACCTTTAAAGCCTTTTTTGTAGCTCAGATAGGTAATCTCAGGTTGAGAGGTCGGGACTATGCAAGCAGAAACGTTGCAGGATATTCGCCATTGTATGTTTAATGTGAGATTTTACGTATAATGCAGTGAAACAAGGCAGCGATAAAGGTTTCCGTCAAGCTTTTACTTGCTTTGCTATTCACAATTTGGGTAGGAATGATACAATATATTCTGTTCATATAAGTCTTGTTTAATTTGAATGATCCACACAATTAAATGAAACGTAGATCACGTCATTCATCGCATGGAGTAAAAAAAGAAGTCAGAGGAATAATATTTACTATTCACTTATATAAAAGCAAACAAACCATTAAGAATCTTTAACAGAAAGATTAAGAGCATCCAAAAGCAAAGTTTAAATTTTTGCAGTTAATAACTGTACATAGTTCAACGTGGATACAAAGAGAAAACATTTGATAAACCACAAAATGAAAAATTCAAAGAAAATCGCTAAATGCTGAAATTAAATACACAAAATGTTTAGTACAAGAATGAAACAAGGGAAACCATGACATGAAGTAAAGAATTTGCTCTTAGAAGCAGAAATATAGCAAAACATGTTGGGCGGAAAAGATTCATAAAATAAATACGTGAGAGGTACAATATCGTAAGGTAGGTATAGAGTAATTTATTTTATGTCCCTTTAAACATTTTTAAACGTGGAAGTATATTACAGGAATATTTAGCAACTGATATAGAAATATGGAATATTTGAGATGCTCGTGCAGAAACCTCCATTAAAGTTCGCAGTCATGGATTTCGTCAATTGTTCTGTTATCTTGACACGCAGTTGCATTAATACACTACATGAAATTCACTTCAAAATCAAGAAGACTGAATACTGAATATTCCCTGTTAATGAACATGCCTATTGTTTTGGACGTTGCTGCATTAAAGAGAAGATGAAAAAGTCTGGATACCTTAAGACTTTTGGTTAATTTTGTGTGTTTCACATTGGAAAACGCAAGTTCTTGCACTGCTCAATTTCAGTGAACTACAATATATATGTTTTACTCTCCAGATGCAGCGATACCACTAAAAGGCTCACAGTGTGATATTAACAATCCTACATGCCATCATCTAATTGTATTGATTACAATTCAATCGATTTTTATAAGGAATTCTAAGGGTAATCCTTGCATGCTATAGGACATTTAATCTAATGCTGATGAATGTCTTTCCACAGCGCCATATATTTCACCATGGAGACAATGATTGTTAATGTTCTGCACTGATAGGACTACTAGATGAGGTTATGACGATGTTTTATGATCACAAAAAAGTGAATATGCAAATGGTTTTAATTCCTTTATGTTTAATAAGAATATTGTTTAAAAGTTGTTCTTTTTCAATTTATTGATGGATTTATTCTTACTGTCGAAGCATTTAACATGCATTTTATACGCAGTATTTTTCTTCATTGTAATTTTATTGAGAGTTTGAATTTTCTCATTGACAAGTTTATATACCGGGTGTAAATGCTTTACATCGCAACAATTACAGAAATTGTACAGAGCTTAAGACAAGGAGGAAGAAAAAACGAAGTTATACGGGTACTAAAGAAGTTTAAAAAGCAACGAGCAGAGCCCGGAAGTTAGGCAAAACGCCTTTTCTCTCTGAGTGGATATATTTGTCAGATAGAAATGAACATGTTTCCGTACATTTTGGGTTGTTAGGATCAATTTTATTTGACTTTTTTTAACCTATTTTAACTTTTATTGCCTGTTTTGGATCGTTATGGATTTTTTCATATTTTAAAAAGAACGTAAAGAATTTCAATATATCGAAGTGAAAAAAGTTATAAAATTAAATAGCAGGTTCATCTCACCAAAATATATATTGAGAATCTTGTTATACATTAATTTCTTCTCAAGTAGTCAAAAAACATTCTCCTCAACCCATTCACTTAAACTCTTTTCCGGTTAACTCGAGCACACGAATACCAGAAAATAAAGAGGACGAGGAAAATACTGTAGTTTTGAAGAGTCTCGATCTGCGCGAGATAATTCTAGGAAATTTGCGGTGGGGGTTAACTTCTCAGCAGCATAATGCAAGAAACAAATGCAAGTGAGAAGAAAGTAAGAAAGATACTAACAAGTTCTCCCTATAAAAGCATAAACAAAGAATGAACACGACCACAAACCACTGCGCAACTTCGCTCATTCGCCAGGACTATTCAAAACTACTTTACCTCTTCTTGATAAACATTTCCATGATGTCCTGAATTGTGAATGTTCTGTGGTAACTGATATGGGTCTTTTTTAAATATGCTCCAGTTACTTCAGTGGAAGTAGAACGTTCTTTTTCCACGATGAAATATGTTCTCTCTGACAAGCAGCTGACTATGAAGTTGATACCTTGGAAAAAAAAAAAAAAAAAAAAAAACCTATTGTTGCTTGTAACTAAGAAAACTAAGCTTAGGTACTTATGTTTTAAGCATTATAGTTAACATTTTAAGTGTTTTTGTATGCCCATTTTAACCAAAATAAATGCCTGAACTTCCGGCTCTGTTCATTAGTGTTGGGGCAAAATAAGGTAAAATTTTGTCTTAGAATATCCTCCAACCTATTCTTCGAGCAAGGAAATCACTGTTTTCAATAGCTCATCATTAGTGTTTTCAAAATTCAGTGCTATAAAAATGTTTAAAATATTGAACTCGTATAACAAACGGCACTGAACGACAGTTAATTGATTTATGGTGGTAGGAGCTCAGTCAAGAGATCTCATATCACGATAAAAGTAAAAATTAAAATATATAATCAACGAAACTAGAACAATGATCCGCTGTTACTTGACGCCAGTTTCATACCGATTGCGACAGACAGACAGCTTCTACAACATCCGTCTCTCTTTTTATTTCGAATGGAACATTCGTTTGTGGCGTATTGGTACTTTAGAAACTTAATGCAATAACTTTTTAAATTTGAATAGGCAGACCATGAAGTCCCTATCTCAAATTGCTCAACTAAAACACCTATAGAATCTCTTGAAATTATTAATTAACATTCTGTATAGCAATTTTCAAGAATAACATATTTTTCTCCATTATTGGCATTTCACTGCTAATTTAAAGAAATTTATATTAAAACAATTAGTTTGGCCATAACATTTAACTGATTTAAAGAACTGAGGGGCTGGTTCAAATAAGTATGTATTCTTGCCAAGTAATTAATATGGGTTGTTAATTATCAAGATATTTGAGATTAGATTTCAAATTATTATAGCCACCCAATTTTTAGTTTGCCTTGATGAGCATTTATTAAAATGTAAAATATTATGCTTATAAAAGTTGTTTTTAGTTTCAAACGCAACGGACTCATGCTTATAAAATTTTCTTACACGTTTTATGCTTTTTAAAAGCGTATTGCTATTGTTATCACTATGATCAATATAGCATGAAGTTTATTCCAGCGATCGTGGCATTTTATTGATAGCATTTGTTTCTTAGTTGAAACAAATGCAGCCAAATCTGCGCTGCTCGCATTCCATTCATTTGTTTCCATTACTGGATCCCGTAGCTAAGCAAGAGAGTGGCACTCCATTTAGAGGACTGAGCACTGCTGATCTACGATGATAAACGCGCTGGATGTAATTAGTTTCGAATCTCATAGAGACGTTTTCCACACTTTCTCCCAGCAAGACCTCCCTCGGGCGGCAGAGTGATGACCAATTTAGGTATCTATTACGCGATAATAACACCACTTTTGGTGCTGTAATTGGTACAGCATATTGGCCAGGAAACCAATATGCTGTCTAGGACAAGAAACGCGCCCCACTCTTTCGTGAACACATTCCTAAGTAAATTTGAAAGAGAAAATCGGGACACACACTCGGTGGGTAAATGTTGGGCGGAGCGTGTTGTTGAAACACACACTGCGTAGTTCAACACGCATGCAACGGCCTAAAGAGTTTACATATTTGACTTTGCCATGTCCTACGTTTTGCCTTTTAATGAGTTTAATAGGTACTTCCGTAGCAAAGTTGATTAGAGCACCATTCTTAATCATTTACGCATAGATCAATTTCTGTCGAATTCTCATCAGATATTTATGTCTAATTTAACAGCTATTCGTCTAGAAAGTTATTTTTAGTATTCTTAAATATTGCTTAAATTAGAAAAAAAATTGTAAAGAAAATTGAGAAAAACAAAAAAGATATTTTCCCTTTCCTCAACACCTCCACACATTATGGAATTCTCCCCATCATGATGAAAGACTAGCCGACTTGAAGTTGGGACGAGCAGGCGCGACTGTATTATCCTGAGGATGGCGAAGTAGATTATTGTTGTTGTTGTTGTTGTTATTATTATTATTATTATTATTATTATTATGTCTACCAGGGAGGCCTTGTAAGATAATTCGACAAAATGGGCTCAGCGGAGTTTGTGGCCTAAGTTTACCAAGCATTCACGCTAAAAGTCGAGGGAAAACGCTTAATGAAAGCCTCAGCCAGCAAAATAACAAAGAATCAAATATAGGCCCGCCGTATGGGAAACACAAATGGTACTGCTGGTACCAAATGGTACAGCGATGGTATACTAAAACGTGTTGCATGAACATATACTAAAACAGGTTCCGAATCTCAAACATAAAGAGGCGGAAATTTGGAAAGTTGCCCGTTTAACAATCCATAAAATGTTGGCATTTGCTTAATGGCTATTCATTGTGTAATTCATGTTCATAAGAATGAGTAATAATGCGTATTGTGAGATAAGATTTCTGTTTATTGACCAGCTACAACGGATGTACTTTGTTGTTCGAAGATAGTTTTCTCTTATACAGGGCTTTCACATAAAAACTATCCTGCACGCGCGGTGTTAGATTCTCTGCGGTTGGACTTTCCGCGCCGACGGTGCGGTAAGCGCTGGAGAAAATAAGAATCGTATAATATTGGAATTTTCTTCGAGTCTTGATAATTTCTAAATGTTAAAGACATTTACTCCGTTACACATACTTTGGGCGAAAGAAACTCTTCATAATTACTACTGAATTCATGGTATAAGTTACTGCATCTTTTATAAAATTTTAAATTGTAAAACTATAATATATTAATTCATATTCATAAAACTGGTGGCAGAAATAATGTATGGATCATAAAAATGAAACAGTAATTTTATATGGATAGATTGTATGTATTTGGTTATCAACTACACATAAGCGTGAAAAATATATTTATCTGCCTTTTCTAGCTGAATAATATTAGTAATCTCGGGGTAAGGGAGCCCTACTATATGCAGGATGCTTAAGAACCATTGTATACGCCACATGGGGTTCAGCTGTGGGCATTGCCGGAACTAATTATATTTTATTTTCATTGTACAACTTGGGAATTGAATGTCTTCTTTAATATTTATAGTCGATCCTGGTGGTGTAGTGGTAACCATATTTGCCTTCTAAACCCAAGATCGCGGGTTCAAACCCGGCCAGGATCGATGGATTTTTTCGGGAACGTAAAAATCCTAAGTATGGCTTCCTTCAAAAGGGAAGTAAAGCCGTGGGTCCCAAGTCGTACATTTATGGCACGATAAAGAACCTCAAGCTTGAAAAAAGAGGCCTCTGAGCAAAATTTGTCGGTCATTTTACGCCCTGAATTGAATGGGACGCTGATGACCTGAGATGGTAAAGAGCGTTCGTAAATAAACAAATTAACAATTTAATCTTTATCTCCTTTATGTTTATATTGCCTAATTAATTGTTTACTATTGCAGTTATGTAAAAAGGTTTTACCACTTTTTCTTCAGATTTCATAGTAATATTAGTTGAGTAATAAAGTCAAAACCAAGAATGTCACCCTTCAACAATTAACATTTGTGTGGCAACGTTTAATGCGCATTTGTTTTAAACTATAAATTCATTCCAACAATCTACAATTCGATTGGATTAGTAGGGACAGAAAGGGAATTTTTCATGCTGTAGTTTTGCTGAAGGGCTGGTCCCAATGGAGGCCCTCAGGGAAGAAGGAATAATACAATGGAGACAGGATCCGAAGCGTTGAGGCACGAATGTAGATTGGGTCCCTAATATTGTTCCCAGATAGATCGCCGAGACATGAATTCAGCGCCCTCCTTCCAAGGAAACTCGAGCCCTCGGAAGGGGTGAAAAAAATCTTCCTAACGTGCAAGCTACCGCCACGCCGCATATAGCAGCAGCCCAGCTCGCCCGTCACTTTCGATTCTGCTGCATAACCAATGGAATGAAACGAATTAAAATGAAGGAAAGATTCGCAGAAAACATCCATATCAGCATTCGATTATCAGTGAGGGGAAACCACAAATATGAGCATGGGACTTGAGCCAACAACCTCCGGAATTTCAGTCTCAAGCATTGTCGTTTTAGCCTCCCCGCGCGGTAACAATGTGTATAGTAGCAGAGATTAAAGGCTATGCTTTTGTGTTCATCTGCAGCATATGTTGCAATTTGTTGCGGGGAAGGTAACGACGTGATAGTGCTATTCTTGCATTGTCAAGTTGCTTGATCATTGTTCAATGAAAATACCTCAACAAAAACTATCTAAAAACATTCCTAGATAACCAGTGGCCTAATAATGATCTAAATTTTACGATGAACGACGATTTGATATTGTCATTACATATGTGCATTTACCTTGTTTCCAATAGTTAATTTATTTACATAAAGTAACTGTTTTTTTAAAAGAGGTATTTCTCTTTCAGATAAAATGTCAAGTGCCAACAGCACTTATATATGGAAAAACACTAAAACAAACTTTCTCTGCAACTATTTCCTTCTTTCATCAAGCCAAGTTGTACAGTGATTTAAAGCTAACACCAAAACTTATTGTGTCTATTTTAAGTGCCTATTGTTGCATATTTTAGCTGGGCATTTCCTATTTTAGTGCCTAAAAGCGTAGTTATAATGCAAGAAAACAACCCGAGACAAGTTTCCGTCATTAACTTATGATGTTTTTGCAGATAACTTGTTCTGTTCATATAAATCAGTAAACTTTTAATTTTAAATATCGGTTTGCAAGACGGGGGGGGGGGGGGAGAAGCAAAAAAAACCCGGCATCAGTAGCAACAACTAGTAAGGGATGTTTTTACCGATCTATCATATAAAATTTAAAACAGTAATTTTTGTATTATTACTAATAAGTGGACTCGAGAAAATATTTTACGTCACGATTCAGGTACTTTTGTTTCAACTGTCAATTTCGGCATGTACACACAAAAATGAAATTTTTCCATAAAATGTTTTAATGGCATAAAGAAAGCTACGCAATGCATTTTGGTAAAGCTTAAAGAAGTTTATGAGCAGTTTGAACAATGTCCCGAAGAATATCAATTAATAGCAGAAAAAGATAGTAAAAATAGCACTTGTATTTTTAACGAAATTAGAGCCTTCAATATAAATTAACGTAACTTTTATGTAAAATTTAGTCAATTTTCAGCAATGCATTTTTATTTATTTGTGCACATAAATATATATAAAGAAAAAGCATTTCTTATGTGAACGCTGCATATACTCTAAGTAAAAATAATAATTTATTCAAACAAACCTTCTAAGAGATATGAATTAAATGAAATCTTTAATTTTTAACATAAAATTAGATAAATTAAGTTCATAGAAAGAATGCGGGGGAAGGAAAAAAAGCTGTCTCTTTGAGCATTAGCAAACGCCTCTTCTGTATAATGCGGACTTCTGCATGGCTTATGTGACAAAGCGTTTCGTTTTTGTTTCCTTCCAATTTAATAGGTAGTTGTTTTGCACGAAGCGCTGTTCTGATTTGCAATGTGCTTGAATTAAAGGAGGATTATTCTGGCTGTTTCGGATTTTTCTATCAGCTGATTGATATCAAGATAGCGTGAGTGGGCGGCACTATTCGGCCTGCACTCTTTCTAATGGAAAGCCCGTACAATCGATAAGGACCATGGGTCCTCTTTTATTATCTTTTATGTTCTCTAGTTAAAACCAACGTCTCTCTGCTTAATGAGGACTTGCAGTTTTACGCTTTAGACTGTTCTAATTTTGTGCGTCAATTAAAACAATTTTTAAAGCTCAAACATTTTTTCCAATAATTCCATATGAACATCTTTCAGCCAATGAACGAGCTCGTTGATGCGTTATTGACCAATGAAAATCGAATTATATATGCAATTTTCTGTTTATTTTTGGCAGTTACTACAAAAATACGAAACAAACAAGACAATCACAACATAAACGTAGCTGTTACAAAATGAACATCAATAATAACAAAAGAAAATAAATCCATGGTTTGGAATCAAGTTGAACTTAAACATGATTATTTGTAAATAATAATAATAATAATAATAATAATAGTTTACAATAAAATGCTCTTATAACCTCATTTGGTTTTATATCAAGAAATCTTTCTTTCCTATCAGCTTTGATTCAATAATTTTCATCGAATTTATTTATATAACCTTAAAAATTTTATTACAGTAAACTCCCTCGCAACCGGCACCCAAATAATCGCCAATAAGCAATTTTTAAAAAGCAAAGAAAGACGGGGGGGGGGGAGAAAAACAGCAGTTTTAAACATGTAGCCGTTTGGGTGACATTTTCATTGTCTAATAGCGTCATAGATGTAATTTATGAATGTGTGGTTTCACACTTCACAATAGCAAAGCAGCTAGTGTGATAACATGGCAGTCGCATACAGACGCATCTGTGTAAAGTAGCTAAAGTTAATTAATGTTAATGTTAAAGTTAATGAAATGTTCTTAACGGTTAAAAGGAAGTTGGAGCTCTTGGATGAAATAGAAAAACATGTTAATAGGAAGAATTATTGCGCGCTACAACCTCATTGTCTGAATAGTTGCAGTCGGTTCCGATGTTGACTAATCTGATCTCGACGTCATATAGCCACCCATTAACAGTGTCATAGGTGCCAATTTTATTATTTTTTTATAATGAACTAAGAAATGAATGTACAATTTTGAGCACTAAAATTAACGTTTGTATTTAAAACATTAGTTTTAAAATCTCACATGAAAAATTCTCAATATGCATGGAAAATACGTTGGGGCAATATTTATTTATATGTTTATAAAGTATTTCCAGTTATTCAGCAACATCGGTCGGCACTGGCTTTGTCCTATATTTTGCTTAATTTTCTCAAACTAATTATAGTACTTCCAAATATTTAGATGTTTATTAATAATATTAAAGGCCTAGATCGTTCTTCTGGAATTGTCTTGGGAATAAACGCGTAAAGGCGTATTCCTCGTACTTTTATTTCGCTTTTAAACTGCTTGTTATGACAAATTCTTAAGCTTAATTAAAATACCGTAAAATTATCAGTACTTGTATTATATAAGATAATATTTAGTTATATTTATTATCCCATTGAGATTTAGGAAATTGTGGATCCGCTGCGTTACTAAGAATAATTTAACTAACTTTATGCCTCCATTTTTTATCAATTGTTCTATATTGATGAAACTTCATTAAGCATTTTAGCTCTTCTTTTGTTATTTTAATGTAAAATCTTTCGCTATTTGGGTCATGGGATTAAAAGAAAAGGTTTGATTCTAAGATGTTACATTAAAATGAAGAAGCTAATTTTACAACAATAAAATACTAAAACTAATAAATAATTTCCTGTTAAATGTTTCTACGATATGCGAGGTGAATTTCCGGCTTGATTAACTTTTTATGGGGTGTTGGTTACGCTTTTTTTTTTTTTTTTTTAAATTCTTAGCTTATATATATTTTGCACGTGTGAATTTGACAGCTCAGGGCCTATCAAAATTTACTCAGAAAAGTTATCTGTATTCCAAGAAGACACTTTTTAACGCGTCATCATATTATAAACATTAAATTACCTTCAAGATCTGTTTTCAGAGTTATACTCGGAGGGATTAGATCTAAACTGAAGGGTGGGTGTTTGATCTCCTGGTAACCAGTCTTTCACTGCAGCCTTCTCAGTAATTATAGCCAAATGGACTGGAGCAATCATAAAGCAGGCGAACAAAACCACTCAGATTTTCCATCTCTTCTTCTTTATGGCTTCGATCGGTTCGTGTAGGAATGAAGCATAATATGTATTCACATTGGTATTGCTTTCCTTCAAGTCAGTCACGATAATTTCCCAAAATATTCTTGTCAGGATCTTGGTGGACTAAGTGACCTTGAACACACACTCCCTAGTTCCGGATAAAAAAAACAAGTGTTTGCTTAGCATTAGTGAATCAAGCTGTTGCAGAAGTAAATATATATTTAAATCACGCATCACACATATATTACTCCCTAAGGAAAATAGTCGTTTATAATCTAATCTCAAATCTGAAAATAACATTTAAAATTCTCTCTAATATCTCGGTCATGTTTTCACTAAGCCGTTAAAAACACAAAACATTCCATTTAAAAATAGCAATGCTCTTAGAATTATCAATGATTATACTATTTGTCAAATTTAAAAGAAAATCTAGTGTGCGTGTTGCTTCCATTGGTGGTAGAAAGAATGCATTTAATGCATTTATTTTCACAATAGTATTCCAAATGACTTATTTAAAAGAAAAGAATTACGGTTACTCCTGCACTTTTAATAGCTCGAAATTTGAGCACCAGACTGAACTAGATGAAAATAGTTCCATTTAAATCTCTAGGGGAAAATCATTTAAAATGTCTCTTGCCCGTTTAAAGATAACTTTTTAAAAATATACATTATAAGGAACTGCTTTAATCAATAAGAAAAATATTCATTCCCCCCCCCCCTTTTAACCAATTCAAAAATTCTTTTTTTAATTTTTCATTTCACTACCGCGTTTAAAAAAGGTGGATAGAAATAATTCTTATGGGGCAGTGTAAATCTTTTATCATTGCATTTTTTTTGAATAGTGTTTAACGTCCGTTTGTACTACTGAGGCACCACAGGCGGTATCATTGTATTCGAAGAAGCTAAAGAAAACATATGAACTCTCCTTATGCTACACTCTTTTGAGAAATATATTTTTAAAAAGCATATGAGAAATGAAGATACAAGAAAAAAATTAAAAGTGCAACCAATTTTACAACAAGAGATTATAGACAAGAATATGTAAAACACTAAAAAATGACAGAAGATAGAATACCAAAAAATATTCTGATATGTAACCCGAAAGGAAGAAAATTAATTGGAAGATCAAAAAAATATGGATAGAAACAAAATGTGAGCTTGGAACAGGCAGGTCCTAATCGTGCTAGAAGAAGAAGAAGAAGAAGAAGAAGAAGAAGAAGAAGAAGAAGAAGAAGAAGAAGAATTCCTGAATGGCGTAGGTTGGAAAAGTAGTCCACTCTTGATCTCGGAAATAGGTTTAAGCCCAAAACGGGTTTTTATAAAATATTTCTGCACAATTAAACAAGAATAAAACTCTTAATTCTTATACAAAATCACCACTTTTGTTAAACGGCAATTGGTCCTGTGTTTCGAATCCAACATATTGTTTGTTATAATGCTTTTAAGGCTTTCACGGCCGGGTTAATATTACTAAAGTTACATTTTCCATGCTATTATCCCGTGGTCGGTGGTGGATTTTGAGTTTCATTAGCTTGCTGTAAATAAAGGCATTGTACTACAGCTATTAATGTGCAACTTTATGTAAATAAGCAATAACATTTTATGCTTCCACCTTTGCGATTCCGCATTTCCCCTCCAAATTGGTTTAACTGTGGGAACTTCAATTTATGACAAAAATTCTGTCGCTTTCCAACAGATAGAAGTTATTCTGAACAAAATAATATAAAATAATATAAAAACTCTATCAAGGACATTCTGCCAACATGATGGGAGACAATGGATTCGTGACAGAACTGCTCAAGATGGCAAGCAAAAAAATCTATCAAGCACAGATCGACAGGGTTCGGAATTTGCTATACTATGAGGTGATTATCCAAAGAAAGGAAAAGCGTGTCTGGAGAATATGGTTGCTGCACTAGTATCTCTCAACCAAGGATAATACTTTCACGAACCACTTTAACTGTATGTGGTTTTTGCATTATCATGCAAAATAATATCTTTGCGATTCACTAGTGCAGGCTCCTTAGCTTTCAGCTCCCAGCTGCTCGCTTACACAATAGCATTGACTGTTTGACACAATAGCTGGCAGTAGTTCACGATGCACTGTCTACTAAACATCTTCTTTTGGTACAGTAGTGATTCTGGTTGTTTGAGGATAGGATTTCTGCGTCAGCTCATGGCCCCCTTTTGAGCCATTGTCAGCTCGTGTGGGTTCCAGCTACCGAGTTTATATATAATGGTTTCTACACTGACGTTGAATTTAAGTGCCACCTCCTCACCAAGTCTGAATGTTGATAGTTGCTAAGAGAACCTCATTATCCATTGTTTCATAGTAGAAAGTAAATTTCTTCACTATTTTTGACTTGAACTTTGCACCAATAAATCGATCAGTTCTTGTAAATTTTAGCTTTGGTGTAGCCAATAAAATGAACACGATGATTGCCAATGAATCATTTCCAAGAAGAAAGGCGCTACGGAAGAGAGAGCCACCAGGGTTAAAGACCCTGTTGGTTTACTAAAAGCAACTTTGAAAACAGCGTTGAGTTACAGAAGGAGCTAACTGAAGCTGATATTAAATATGAGTAGGCTTCAGAAGCGGGACGAAAATCAGGAAGACATGTAAAGAAGCATCTAAACCGGGATGAAAATGTACTGAAGACTGGAGGAAAGTTCTCTCCAACAAAACCCAATTTTTATAGCAGGATCCACAACTTGCAGGAGACCAAGCATGAAAAACTCTCCCTTCAAGCACATCCATCAGAAGGTATACAGACAAGATGTTCTGCGGTTATTTAATCCCTCGTGAAGGGATGAAATATTTATAAATAATGAAAAGAAGATAGTTGTTTAAACTGCAGAAATTACATCCTGAAGGAAGCGTAAGAACATGCAAGTACGTTTTCAAGAAGGCGATGAAATGTATGAAATGTTCTGGAAATAAACTATTGGACTGCCCAAGAAATTCTCCGAAAATGAACTCCATCGGGGAGTATGTAAACATTGGATTAGCAAAAGTTTTTCTCTGCTGAAGAAGACCGCCACTAGTGGCCGAGGTCGTTAAAGCGCGGACTCGTGAGCGGGAGGTCTGGGATTCGAATATCGCCAGGTCCGTCCTTCCTGACTGGTTTTTTTTTTTTTTTTTTTTTTTTTTTTTTTTTTTTTTTTCCCAGGTATTCCTCAGTCCTTATAACTGGCAAATGCCGGATAGGCACCCTAAACTTCGGCCTGGAACGTTTCCTTAAAAAATATGCTTTCACAATATATCATTTCATATATCACCAATGTCCACCGCCTGTGGTGTCTCAGTAGTAAATACGGGCGTTAACCAGTGCTCAAAAAAAAAAAAAAAAAACTGCTGAAGAAAAACGTTTTTGTTTCTTTATTAATGTGTGGTTCATAAACAAGGAATTACAGAAAATTCAAAGTGTTGATAAGTTTAATACCTATATGGGCACATTAGTTCGCGAAAGCTAGAGAAAGACATTCAAAGTATTAAATTAAGTTAGATTAATAAAATATGTAATATTTTGACAAATAATATTTTCTTTAAACAGTTTCGTTTACATTAATTTGGAAAGGTTGCACACGATTTTAAATCCCACTGAATTCAAACTGATTAGTGATTATATTGCATTGGAAAATTGCATCTCTTAAAATAACAGGATTTTACGAGCGATTTCTATTGGGTTTAGTTAGGATATGAAAGGTCATTCACTACAAACACAAGATTGCGGGTTCGATCCCGGGCAGGATCGATGGATTTTTCGGGCGTAAATATCCTAAATATGGCTTCCTTCGGAAGAGAAGTAAAGCCTTGAGTCCCGTGTCGTACATTTACGGCACGATAAAGAACCTTAAGCCTGAAAGAGGAAGCCTCTGAGCAAAATTTATCGGCTGTTTCACGCCCTGCATTGAATGGGACGCTAATGACCTCAGGTGTAAAAGAGCGTCCTTAAATAATAATAATAATAATAATAATAATAATAATAATAATAAACTACTGAATTACCTAAAACTACCACCGGCAATATTTCTGAAACGAAAGGTGCTATAAATGCGCTGTTTTGAACAAATGGAATTTCAGACAAAGAATCATATATTACAAAGAATCCAACAATTATTGGAAAGTGTATTTCTAGCACATGTATGTATGTGACGATACAAGCAAAAAAAGTAGAAACGAAGTTGTTTCCTTGCCCTTGACCTACAGTGAAAACCATGTTGTTGAAGGAGTGAAGAAAAGATATGCATTTTCAGATATCTACCGATGAAAACCACAATTTTACAATGGTGCAGTCTTAGTAGAACGGTCATTTCTCTTTTATTCAGCACAAGTTCTCAGTATATATATATATATATATGTCGGTCCTGGAGGTGTAGTGATTACCATACTTGCCTCCTAAACCCAAGATCGCGGGTTCGAACCCGGCCAGGACCGATGGACCAGGCGTAAAAATCCAAAGTATGGTTCCTTCGAAAGGGAAGTAAAGCCGTGGGTCCGTGTCGTGCATTTACAGCACGAAAAAGAACCTCAAGCCTGAAAGAGAGGTCTCTGAGCAAAATTTGTCGGCCGTTTCACTCCCGGAGTTGAATTGAACGCTGATGACCTGAAATGTTACGAGAGCGTCCATAAATAAATCTATAAAAAAAAATCAGTAATATATGACCTGCTACCGAGACTGTGATTCATTAGAGCTTCGAAAAAGAAAATAAGACACAGTTTACACACTGAAGCACTAGCTTAAGTAGAAAAAATATTGACCTGAGATATTAAAGAGCGTCCGTAAATAAATAAACGAACTAAACCGAAAAAATATGCGAGAAGTTTTATAATTTTCGGGAGTTTTTAGATATTTTTACCCCCTTAAAAAGGCCATAAGCAGTCATTTATATCACACAAAGTTTTTGTGCGATACCAAAATGTGTAACTGTTTCAGAAATAAGCAGTGACATTGTTATTCATGATTCTGCATTAGTAAAGACTGGATCCTGCAAAACATCATTGGAATTACTTGTGTTTTCAATGCTATGATACATCACAGTAAAGGAAGTTATAAAAATATTAGACCATGTACACCCTTACAACAAGAGAGAGAAACAGTCATCCCCAGATTGTACATGTCGATCAGAGAACCCTGGGGACGCTCGTAACGCCGTATTCACAACGCGCTAGCAGCGACTAGCACACTGTGCGGTGGGTTTTGCTTATAAACGTAATGGTCACATCATAAGCATCTGGAAAGAGAAATTAGGATAGAGTGGCAGTGGCCGAGCAGTTCAGAAGGCATTGCTTTTCTGCGTAAGCTCCTTGGTTCATATTCCATACTACATTTTTGCTTTATTTTTTTATTATTTGTTTTTTTATAAGTGTACAAGTATCATGTTGAATATTATATTATATTTTGAGTTTTATAACATTACTATGCACACACAAAAACGTAATCACAAACTGACGTATTCTTTACAAAAAAAAAGTAAATAAATGCACGAACAGAAACCGTTATCTTCGAAAGTGAAACACGCAGAAATAAACACAAATTAATATCAGGTGTATGAACCTTTAGCGTGTATAACTGACCTCACTCTTCGGGGCATAGGTGATAACAGATTTCTACTGTAGTGTGGACGAGAGGCTACAGCATATCAGGTATCTTGAATTTGTGCCCATTTTTTGTCCTTCGTGCATGTGTGTAGCATATTGCATTTAAATAGAACAAATACTGAAGGAAATATTATAATATTCACTATTACACACACACATGTTATATATCATGCTAACATTAAAGCTTGCTGTGTGTGGGTCGATCCTGATGGTGTAGTGGTAACCACACTTGCCTCCTAAACCCAAGATCGCGGGTTCATCGAAGGTTCTTTTCGGGCATGCCATTTTTAAAAGCACTTTCCGTAGTACTGCCCGCGATACTGGTAGTGCGAAAATTAATGGCTCACTTAATGTTAACTCTCTAATTCTATGTTCGAGAATGTCCATACTTTTATAGGAAGTGGAACGGGCAGGAAATTTCATTGTAGCGAAACAAGAGCTGTATAATCACAAACACGTCATTGCTTGCGTGGTGATGATCTCATGAGGCTCAGAGCTAACAACTAGTATGTAACGTAACCCTAGATGGGCTTGGTGTGCCTCCTTAAATAACATTCCTCTACACGTTCATTTCATTTTTATACAGATTCTATCCAAATTAAAATATAAATGTTCATCACCTTTGACCATACTTTCATAGTTTTCTCCAAAAGAATCATCTGTCTAAATAAAGGTGTGATATTACAGTTATACTCCAAGATAAATTGTTTATAATCTTCATAATTAAATAATTTCAAGTTTTTTGTGATAAATTTTGAATTATTTTACAAATGAAACCTATTCTAGCTATAGCATATTAAGGACAAATTCCTAGATGGCAAATACATATTGGAATAACTTACTTTCGTTAACTATGCAATAATTAATAGACCATGTATCATTTGTCAGTTGTTTAAATGACTAAAAACTATTATTGGTGGCAGATTTTCAACTAGTTTGTAAATACGAATTTTATTACACAGAAAGATGCAAGTTGAATTAAACTAATAAGAAAATAAGAGGAAAATTTGTCTGCCAGATGCTTCCCAGTCATTTAGACTGCTAATAGCCTATTAATAGATGCTGTTAAATGCATTTAGTCTTATATTATCTCTTTAACAGGTAGCTGCTGATGAACTGGAGACTAGTATGCTAGGCTAATCAAATTGGAATATTTATATTGAAGTATTAAGAATTAAAAAATGTAAATAATGTTAAAATGTTATTAATTTCATATTTGTTTATTACATTTTGATTGGTGTTAGTGTTTTCTGGGATTACCGAAGACACTGGTCCTATTTGTTATATTTTAATTTTAACTTTTTTATGTGTGTGTTCATTTTGTTATAAATATGTTGCATGTAGATGTATGAGAAATAAAATCAATACATATATTACATATATCAAACAGATTACTTTAAGTAATTGCAACAACTACAGAATTAATATATTTGGTTTAAAATCTGTTAAACACTGTGTTTACGAACAAAACAGTTATTGAAGTAATTTATTAAATCTGCCTTTCCTAACAACATATAATAATTTTGCATCGTTTGTCAATTGTTTAAACTGTTAAAGAGTCTTAAACACCTTTCTCTACTTTTGGAAACGGCCGTTTAAAACAGATACACAGCGAAACAATTAAATTAAAATGTAATCCAATAAGAAAATTAGCTGGCGCAATTACCAAATTGTAGTAATTAACAAATACGACAAATCGTGCAATAAGTGATCTGGCCGACTAAGAAAAATATATCTCCGATGCAGAAAAATTATTATTATTATTATTATTATTATTATTATTATTATTATTATTTAAGGACGCAGTTTTAACATTTCTGGTCATTAGCGTCCCGTTCAATTCAGGGCGTGAAACGATCGATAAATTTTGGCCAGATGTCTATTTTCAAGATTGAAATTCATTCACGTGCCGTACATCTACAATATGGGACGAACGACTTTACTTCTTTTCCGAAGGAAGCCATACTTAGGATTTTTACGCCCTAAAAAACCATCGACCCCATTGAACCTTAGAACTATTGTGAGCTAACTAATTCATTTATTAAGAAGACTAGTTATGCAAAGGTTGACCCTGGGTTTCAGGTTCACTGCTTCCACTTAAATAAGATAAGCAAACTATTGGCATGCATGCCCATCTAATGTTTTCATTAGTTAAGGTAAGGTATATTAAAATAATAAAAAATAACAATGCCAATTATTTTTGTTTATGTGACATTAATGTTAATTCCAATATGCAGTATAACAAAAATTGTTGATTGCGATCTGCTTTGACTGTAAAGGGCGAGTTAAAAAATCTCTGCGCGAGTGGCGTTGTCTTTAAGGAGCAGTTTATTATTTTTTTTTTTTTTTCCAGCGCGTAAAGAACTCGAGATCATCCCGTTTTTCAATAACTCTGTAAAAATTATATAACAACTGTTCTGAATCTTCCTTTTAATACAGGAATTTTTATAGATTCTCATTTTGGACATTAAGCAATCATATTGTATGAAAAATGTAGAAGGTAAGGAGTAAACGTGTAAAATTATTCTAATAAAGACATGAAAAGATATGAGTAGGTGGGTAATTATTATATTCATATAAGATATTCAGAATAAATGTTTCACTCTGAAATAACTAATATTTCATCACGCAGAGCAACCTAAATATTTCAAAGCTGTATGTAACATTTGTAACACATCTTTAATTTGTGTGCTAAACTAAAAGATTTCATCAGAACATTCACTAACTTGCTATTTTTGCATGTACCACCATACCTACGTATTGACACGTGTGTGGTTCTAACTGCTGCATCTCAATAATTCCCGGAACTCAGATTCTTCTGAGAACATCTGAAGTACAAGGAAAGAGACCTTTGTGTTTGCAGTCCAGGTATTCTTGGAATTGCATGCTTTTTCCAATTCTTTCTCGCTGAACAGCCAACTACTGTGAATGACCCTAATCATGAAGGCGAGCAGGACCTTTGGCAACACTGAGATCGCCGTTGAAAACATCAAAGACACTGTTGAGCGCTGTTTTTGTTACAAGCTAGCAATCATGTTTTGCCTTGCTTTCGTTTATATTTACAACTGGGTCGAAAGGGCTTAGAATCCTTTGCGTTTGTCTTTACTGCTTCATGCTGTGCTGTTTTATGAGGCGATTACAACGCACGCCAGTGTTAATGGTTATCAGCTACGCCGGAACTCCTGAAGACCATACAAACCGAATCTAAGGGAGAGGAATTTTATGCTCTAATAATCCTTTAATGTGTATCTATTTATGCAGTGAAAACTCTCATAATATGCACATAAATATGCCCTTATAAAAAGTATTAACACATTATATTGACCTAAAATAAAAATTTTAACGCGTTTATGTAATTTCAAAGAACTTAGGCGTACATATACAAAAGCTACAATTTGATCTGCTTTTAATGGCGTTTTACACTTACCATTACGATCAGCATCGTCCTTGGGCGAGGTCACGTCCTTTCACGAACGGCAGCGTAGGGCAGCGGAGAAAACCGAACGCCTCAAACGGTGCGAATGTTATCGCGCCTTTTCTATTTTTCGTCTAATGGAATTTGCAATTAATTCATACACACACACACACACACAAAATAACCTTAATGTAACCTTGGGTAAATGTTAAAAACCGGTGGACCGGTGGTTTGCTTCGGCTTCGCCTACTTTAAGTAAATATAAATTGATAGCGGATCGTGTGGACTATGTTAATGGGTAAATCATTGTAATGGTGGCAAATATCCTTCAACTCCAGCAAATAATAATAATAATAATAATAATAATAATAATAATAATAATGCCGTATGGAAGCGAACCCACTATCTTCCCTTTAGTAGCGCGATCCAACCGCCTGAGTCGCCACACTCTACTAATGACTTAGCTGATTATCCGCCTATATCTGTTGAAGTCACACTACTTTCGACTAAGGACGCTGCTCTCCAATGCAGTTCGTGAAAAGAGGCGTGACGTAGCCCAAGAATGACGCCGAGAGTAACGAAAACTGTGTTTCACTAGGCGGTTTGGAACATTTCCCTGCTAAATTTGGTTCAATCTTACATATTTGAAATATCTTTTTTTTAATTTTTTATTTATTAATTTATTTATTTATTTTGAATACTGTGTACTTTTGATTTCATTACTTGCACTTGTAAGTACCGAATTTAATTTGGGGACTGGTTTTGCAGTACATTAATGACGCAATGTAATGCTGTTGGTTTCCAAATAAGTAATAGGGAGGGAAGATGGGAGAAATGTGCAGATATGTAATAAACGTTAATTTCTACTTCTGTGTTCTTTAATATATCTGGAGCAATTTTAACTGATAAAGAATAATTTGGATCAAATGTATTCACTGCACTCCTGTTTCCAAACATTCGGTGTAATATACAGCTGCATATAACCATTTCCCAGCGCGTTAAATCTGGATCTGGTTCTGGTGGAAATGTAACGTTCGATGCTGGCTGCTTGTTTTCGATAAGACCTTTAACAAATACTTTCTTTACAGAATATATCAGCTTATCTACAAGCGGGAAATGTGCACCAATTACTGTAAGCTGATGTAACCTATGCATAGTTAAGACAAATCAAATGTGCCATATTTGAAAATATGACTTTAAAGAGCATCGCCAGCTTTTCATGGAGTCCATAAAAATTTGGAAACAGAAGAGTTATTTGTAGCTTCAAGTTGTTCTATCGCAAGGAGAAATGGGAATTCATTTTTATGCAGAGATTCAACTATAAATTTGCAATACGCTGTCGTTCCTATTCCTGTGTTTTGTTGATTCACACCCAAACACAATTATTTCTAATATTTTCAACTGTGACATGTAACAAATCGTTTTCTCGCACGCTCCCCAGTACAAAATTGAATCCTCTGCAGTTAACAAATCTGTTTCAAACTCACGCCGATACCTCTGTAATCTAGCTTTGTCGCTCATTTTTACTTTTGGCATAATTACGCAAAAACAAGGCATTTATCATATACCATTGAATTGCATGACCCAAAGTTTCAACTTGCGAACTATTGGGAACCTACAGCAATATTGAATTTCTAAAACTATTAACGAATGGACATTTCTTTCTTTCTGTAAATTAGCAATTATATTTTTATAAATCTTAAGAGAATGCTGAACATAACCTTTAAACTAACTTCGTGTAGCGCCTGCAAACGTTTTCGTCGATGTGGTCTCGGTTTCAAGCCGTGTAAAAGGCTTCTTAGGGCCGGTTTCATCAACAGATGTTAAGAATACACTATCATTTATTTCTTAACATCGTGTTAATATTTTAACAACAGGTTAAGACTCTTCCGTTCCACCAAGCTTTTCCAGTATAATGTTATGTAACACGTTGCTAAGATTCCTGAGTAATTCAAATCCCTCGGATAAGAAGGCGGTGTCATAATCGAACGACTTCTGAACCCACTCCGATGTACTTCTGTTTGCAAAGAATAATTAAAATATACAGCTCATGAAAGGAACATTAAAAGTAGCAGAGGTACGAAGGGTTCTAACCTCTCTCGTATTTCATGTATAACCCTATGACGTATGTTTTTCACATTCTGTACCTTTGTAAAAAATTTCTCTTTAGCATAAGTGTCAAAGTGGCTACATCTTACGGCCCTTTCTCTGTAATGAACTATTTATTATATCCAAATGTAGAATTTCGACATCTACAGCTGTTTTTACGACCGCCATTTTAAAGTTGTAAGCAGTTAAGTTTTTAACACAAGGAAAAGGCGATGTTTACTTAACACGAAATTTAACACTGTGTTAAAGTTAACGTTGGATGATGAAACAGAACTTTTGTTAATTTGAATATTAAATGAGTCTAACAGCATGTTAACTTTTAACACCTGCTGATGTAACCGGCCCTCAATGTTGTACGATGGAGAGCCCTCGTTCCGGTGGATGTAGATGGACTAAGGACACAACTCTGAGCAAGGAGCTGAGCATTCTTTTCCGTTCTAACAGTTCCTGATTGTCCGCTTCGTGGTAGATACCTAGCTATCCGTCTTCGGCGGTTGCACTCCAAGCTCATCCACTTCTTCCTGTCCTTTATAATTTAAACACATTTTATACTCCATAGTTATGCTTGGTATATCACATTTTTTCATTCATGAAAAAAAAAAAACTGACATGTTCTTACATAATTGAATATTTTATCTTAAATCTTTTCCACGGTTATGATTTCAAAATTATTGTAATGGTGGAAAATTTGCTTTAACTACAGCAGAACCTACCTATTGTCACCTAGCGGCAGTTTACCGCCACGAGTGGCCGAGGTCGTTAAGGCGCGGACTCTTGAGCGGGAGGTCTGGGGTTCGAATCCCGCCAGGACCGTCCTCTCTAACTGAGGTTTTTTCCAGGTTTTCCTCAGTCCTCATAACTGGCAAATGCCGGGGAGGTACCCTAAACTTAGGCTGGAACGTTTCCTTCCTTACAAAATTCCTTTCCCAATTTATCATTTCATCTCATGTATCATCCGTGTCCACCGCCTGTTGTGCCTCAGTAGTTTAATCATTTAAAAGATGAAAAACCTAGCGACAAACATCATACATGAGCTGGACTTTAATGCATTGACGCGAAGGAATATCTTGCATGAAAATGACGAGCATGAGTAGGAAAATGTGTTTTTTTGATTAAAAATCCTATAGAATCATTTTTGTTTTATGAATTATACAAATCACAACACTGCTCTTAATAAAATACTTGCATACGAAAAATTATATCAATGCACGCACTTGAAAACGCGTTGCTACTGGGTAATTTTATACTTTTCTAACTCCATAACTATGGCAACGTCGAAGATGTCATGCCTCTGACGACAATGTGTTTTTATTACCTTCTTGGACGAGCCTCTCGCCAGTTGAGTCGCAGGCATAAGCCAGCCCAACTGTCAATCAAAAATTAATTTCTCGCCTACTGTACGTAAAGACGCAAACATAAACAAAACGTGACATCAGATAACAATTGGCACACAAACATGGTTGCCAATCCGCCACTTCAACACGAACTTTCGTTTGTTGCAGTTATGACACTTGCATCTCGTGTGTGCACAAGTATAAAACCCAGGAAGGATTATTTGGGGAAAACGACCCGAATTCAGTTTGAGTCACAAATAAAGTTTAATAATCATTATCAGTTCAGTACATAATAGAAGTGCACTCTGTACGTCAACATATATTCTACACCCAGAACCAAACTTCGGAACTCACGTGGAGTTCCTTAAGCATTACTCCTGCAGATAGCGTGACTGTTAGTACTAGTGGGGCTTCTTCTTACGACATCTTATTTACAGCACTAAATGATTTATGCTTCTCTTGCTTCTTTTTTAATTTAGCTTCTAGGATTAACGATTTTAAGCCTGGCATGACACAGTAAAGGGTTATTTAAAAAAGTTGCTTCACCGGGAATGTTTTTGTTATAACACATTTAGTAAAACATGATATATAAGATAGTTGGTATCATTGTTTATGAAAATGCAACTCTTGCTTAATGTGTTTTGAATAGTGTGTAGTATAAAATAAATTTTCCGACCCATATATGTGCAATGGCAGAATGCTCGACTTGCAGCTCTCAGTTCAGTTACAACTGCTGCATCTCTACAGCAGAATTATACACTTTTCATGTTTACTAAGTATACCAAAGAAGATATGTATTTCTTTACACAATTTTAAAATATACTAAAATATGCTGTCGTCACATCAATAATGGGTTTTAAATAATGTCAATTTTTATTAATTTATTTCAAGGATTCAGAACATCTGACATATCTTTCTACGTCCATTATCTATATTGTTATCATCATCATCATCATCATCTAAAAATACAATCGAACCCTATTCCACCTACGGCATGTTAGGGCTATAGTTTTATACTATAATGCAGAATATTAACATAGTATAACTTTATGATACAATAAAATGCAATATAAAATATTTTACATGTTCTTAGTGAACAGTGTTTTATAAATATGAGTTGTAGATTTCTCAAGTGCTATAGTGTAGTAATGTTTATAAATACAGCAATAGTGGTTGGGTGTACTTTGCATTACAATGTTGAAAATATCCAATGAGAGTAGTATCTTTTAACGTGGTGTAGATCACAGTTGAAGAGTACATGAAATGCGTTTCTTCAGATTTTTCACATCTACACACATAGTCACTGAGGTATAAAATACTAAATTTTTGCAATTGCTTTTAAATTTCCCTGACAACTAAGAAACGGAGTCAAAATAGATGCGGGTTTGAAGAACTATATGTTTAATCACACACTTAAAGCTGGTACTTTTATTTTAGTATTTATATTCTAATTGAAAGCATAAAATGATTTTGTGTTTAAAACTGATGCACAATAAGCACTAGCTTGTATTGTAAGACATGTTGAAATTGATGACCCTCAGCGGCAATACATTGCCGGCATCTGCCAAGCACATTCCTGTATTTCATCTAATTTTTATTCAGTAAGAGCATGCCGATTTGGAACACGTTTATTGTCATTCGTAACTTTTTAACAAGTTGGCGAACAGTTCCTCTATCTGGAACACGATTTTCTTGCGAATCATCTTACCACTTCGTTTTCACATATGTATGGATACATAAAAATCCCTCCTTCAAGTCTTATCCCAGTCTTACTATTGTCAAATTTGTTGAATGTGAATCACAGCTGTCAATCGATTTAGTTATTAAAATGTCTAGCATATATAATACAATTCACAAGCAATAAGTATACAATATAGGTGCACTGGAAATAAAGCATTAACCTGTATAACTTTTTGTAATATTATATATACTTTGAAGCATGCATTATCCACTTGCACTTATATAGAGTGTGAGGCAAAGGTGTACTGGCATACATCTAAGACAAAGAACCATTGGATCGATCCTGACCCGAATCTTTCGCCCAAGGGGAAAAAAGACAAGAGTGTGAGTTCCGTTATGAACGAACTCTTAATAACTTTTTTGTGTACCAGAGCTATAAAAAGTCTTTATTATTTATCAATCTAATAAAATGCTCGCACGTTTTGATACTGGCGCATAAAATTGCCATAGTAAAAGTTGCGTCATTAAATTGTTTTCATTACTAAAATGCCGTCATCAACTGAATATTATATTACGATAATATTAAGGAAACAATTTTACGATATATGTTAAAAAAATTAACAGAACTTTTTAATTTTTTAAATTTTGGGCTCGCCTGATCTTACTGAGCGTTATCTCCTATACTGAATCGAATATTCATGCTTTCAGCCTTGGGAATAAATAAAAAAAAAGACCTAAAGTGCTAAGTCAGGAGAGTATGGAGGGTTGGGAAGTTGTTTTCGGCGCTGATATATTGCAGAATCCATGCATGAATTCTCTCTCCACAATTCAGACCACTTCATTCTCACGTTTTATCGGAGAAGTCTGAGGACATCTTGATAACACCGGCGGTTCATTGTTTGACCCACCGCAGAAATTCGCGATGAATGTCTAAGAAAACCGCAACGGCACTTTTAGGTTTGAACTGAACTGACGAATTTTCTCGGTGTTGGTGAAGATTTTAGTCTCAACACTATAATCATAACAAGACTCGTGTTTCATCATTCTATTCTTAAAAGTTATATTCTCATTAACGCCATCCACGGGCGATGCGGTTGTCTTTCTGTTCTTGTTGCATACCAAGCTTTTTTGTCAGCATTTCATGACAAGCGTAGTAATGACATTAATGAGTCATCAACTACGGATTGCCGAACCATTTTAACAGCATATACCACTCACAGCACTGCTCCATTGGCGTCTTTCGTCATCTTATGAACCCAGTAAAGGATTTACGAAGTTTCACTCAAAATTTAATGTTAATGCGCTACTGACGATAGCCTATCTTCTCAATAATTAATGCAGAACACTCACAATACTGTTGCAAAGAATGTAGCGTGGAACTCGACTGAAATAAGATAACAGCATCTCGTCAAGGTCAGAGCTACGAACCGAGTTTTACTGCAACACTTATTTGGCGCAAATTTTTGAGCAGGCATATATATTACGTAAAGTAGAATCAACCTTTCCTCCTCATTGCAGAATACATAACTACAGCTAAAATTCTTACAAACAATTTTCTCGGTATTCACCACAATTCAGCCATTTCAGGTTCACTAAAAGCTCTAATAGACAAACGAACCAAATAATCTACATCAATACAATGGCATCGTAAGTATAATAAAAGCGTTGACTTCAGAGTAATTTACTAGAAAATCGACGTTAATATTACATAACTTTGTTTTATTAATATCCTTTTATAATTCTGTGTGGGAAAATAACGTAAAAACTCGTTTATAATATACAATTATTGTAATTGAACCAATTTATTCATGCAATAAAGTATAACTTATAAACTAATATCATCATAACCGATAATTGAATATGTGGAAGTATGAATAATCTATTATACTTTAAACATTTCCTTTTTATCAAAATGCTATTTGCGCTCATTAGATTCAGCTGACGTTAGATTCAGAGCCCAACCTAGTAGCGATCTTAGCTCTTGTTGGTATTTCAGCTATTGTTCATGCACTCATATCCAAATTTTCGATGTCAAAATGTAAAATATAAAATGTCTATCGTAACAATGTTTAATATCCTTGCAGCAAAGAAATGGGGAGCAGTATTTAAAATCTTACTGAAAACTTACAGAACCATTTTACGCCTTAAATTGCATTATGGAAGTACAGGGTGACCCAATGGAACATGACTGTTTTCAGAACCTTGTTGTGGTACACTCGTATAGAATTAAATAAAAATACTTTTTCAAGGAACAAGTAGAATAATGCAATTTATTAATCTGAACTTATTTTTTGAAAATCACATTTTTAAGTGAGCTTCACAACAACGAACACATTCGTATAATCGACTCGGAAAGTTCTAAAACTCGTGATCAATGTCCCTGATTTCACGAGTTATGTTTTATTTTAACTGCATGATGGATAGTTTACAGAATGAAACAAACGAGGGCTCTCCATGATATACGAAGAAGACAGCAGTTAAGTACCACGTACACTTTTAAAATTGTTGGCTTACCAAGTTTTAAAATTTACACCTGCATTTTTCCGAAAGAAAATCCACAAAAGAAGCACCCAATGGCTTTTTCACCAAGACTGAAATAGTGCTTCCAAGAAATAAACATACCATTCCTACTGGGAGAATTATGCCACCAGAAAATAATATGGAAATATCGCATATGATTAAAAATCATACAAATAATCTCATATGTCACCAGTTAATAAAAGAACCATGACGTCAGTGTCTATACACATGCAATGGTTTATCCCGATCACACGATGTACACTCTACAATCTCTATATTTACGTGCGAACTATACTATTAATAAAGAATTGCAATGTGTTTCAACAACAGATAAAAATATATTTATCTAATTCAGTCTAATTGTACATCCAGCATACAAGTTATTCAAAAACTTCTTCTCTGCACACGACTTAATCAAAGAAATTCATAAACAGTCTATAATTCTGGTGAAACAAGGGAGAAAAATAAATATAATATGGATACCCTCACATTAGGGCATTTCAGGAAACGAACATGCTGATTCAGCAATAAAGGAAGCTGCAAATCGACCCATACTATCAATACCACACTAAGATGCCACAAATTACGTGACCAGAAGCATCTATAATTCCTAACAAACAACTTGCACCCAACAATCATCTATCAAACTGCACGAAATGAAACAAAATTCAAGAACATTATGTCAGTGCAGAAACTGAATGGTAAGGACCAACCAAATCGTTACTGGACACACTAAACTAACACACTTGCATCTATGGAATAAAATAGCTCATATCGAATGGACATCTGTTAAACTGCCATCTCTGTACAGCACTTGTTTTGCGAATGTACATAATATCAACTTCAAAGAGCACAATATAATTACCAGACCTTCAAGAAGTCCTCAACAATCCATCTCACACTAAAACTCTAAATTCTTAAAATCAATACATTTATATAATGAAATAAAACGTAACATGTGATGGAATTCCTGTACTATTATATTAACGTTAAGTATCTACCACATAAAACTGTAGATTCCGTAATTAACATATTGTCGCGATACGACTACCAATTTAAGTTATAGTGACATAAATTAAAAAGCAAGAATGTTTAATATCAAACAAATAATTGGTATTGTTCATAGAACAGCCCATGAACAAATCGTTTAATTTTCAAAGATCACAAGGCAGCCCAAAGGCTATTTCTATAAATAATTATACTGCGTTCTAGTAAATAAAAACAAATGAGAAATGCTGACTAAGAGACGCGACAAACAGATGCCTGTAGCCTGGATATCGGGCGAATAGCATACATACATAGTGCCTGTGGACTTCCTTCTTGTGCACGAAGGAAATTGGAAGCGAACCAGAATATTACGTCGAAGCTGGCACCATTTCAAGCACACCACAGAATTTTCATCATACTCACTTCTAGCAGACTAGCTCTTCTTTCGTTCCTTCACCTCATGGGCAAGTTTTTCTTTTCTTTTTATCTCTTAGCTTTTAGCTGCCTTCACGGAACTGAATCAAATGACTGAACCGGTAGCGTAATAGTTTCTGGTTCATCAGAACGGAGTCCTGAAAGCCATTTCCCAGTTCTTGTTCCAAAAACAACCATTAATTGTGGTATACGTGATGTATATTATTTTATTCCTTATGCTTTTATAGTATTTTTATAATACATAGCTGCAGAGTAAGTAAAATTATCCACATGGCATATAACACATTATTATTACTGTTATTATTCATTGTAAAAAGGCCTATACTCTGTTTGGGTTACAATATAAGCTCCCTTAATAAGATAGTTTTACAATTAGTAATCAAGTTATCAGTCCAATAAAATAAAAAAAAAGTTTAAATACAAAAAAATTTACAAGTAAGATGCCTAATGTCAATATATCTAATCCTATTAGGTCTTGTTTACAAATAAATAAGCTATTGGTTTGTTCTCATTATTGCAAGATTCTTGAGGGTAATGTAATAAGACGTACCTTACTAGACCATGTTAAAATAATAAAGTGCAACATAGCCATGCGAAGCAAAGCAAGGAAGTTGTTTATAACATAAATCTTATTCAGCTATACTAAAGTAATAAAGTGTAATGTAGCAAGACGCAGCAACGTGTAGCAAGTGTATATAAACTGTATTGTATTGCTGTATTGCTCAACCAAAATGTCTTACTCAGGATGTTATGAATAAAAATGCAAGTGTATTAATGATTACTGTAGACCCCCTACTTTGCCTCCTGTTTGTGCCCAACTGGCTTGTTGTACAAACGAGGCAGGAGAAGGAGAATACCTGAACTACCACCAGATATGCAGGATGTTGCCAGCTCTAGTCTACTTGTCAAAAAACTTTTCTTCTTTCTTCGCTGGGCCTTGTAGACCTATCTCTTAAAAAGTTCGGGACATCTCGCATTTACTAAGGCTTAGTTCAGCCCCGATCTACACTTACTATCCTAGAATCCCCCCTCTCGTCTTTGATACTAGAAATTTGTGACGAATCAAGCATATACGATCACCAAGCTGTGTTTGCTGGCGAACACTTCAGCACAATCACCGTCGACCCAGACCGTTACAGTAATTTGAACATATGAGGCCAATTTCACTTTTTGGTATTCTCAGAAAATGCAAAAAGGAAATTTCTTGATAACATGTTTTATTAACTTATTTTTAAACTATGTTTTAGTTTTTTAAAAAAAGGAAATAAAACAGCATTTTGATGGCATTTTATTCCTCACTTTGTAGCACTGTAAAGGTACCTCGTGAGATTGTATTATATAAAACAAAGATAATTTCGAGGCACTGGTCATTATGTGCATATAACGCATACCTCAAGAGTTATGGTGACCTATAATTGAACATGATATACTGTGCTTGCATTATGGGAGATGCAAATGACGCGTTGATGTATTGTTAATGCAAGAGTCACGTGTGCCTGTCAGACGGCATGACATCAGGGTCACGGCTGCCTGTCTAGTAATTTTCTCACCATTAGTGTGTTCTTGCGCTTCGCGACATATCGAAGATCAGTCCTTTTCTTCTTCACACGTCGCTAACCCAGTAAAATTGTAGAATATATCAAACGAAAATATTGCTGAAGCAGAAAATTAGAATGCATGTTTGATACAAGATACAAACAGAAAGGAAAAGTTTTATTCGATAGTAACCAATTATTTAGCATACTTAAAAAATTAATATCTCTTTTTTATTCTTGTATATTACTTTTAGTTATTTTTTTGTAAGATAGAATAGATTTCATGTAATTTCATTTAACTTTTACAGCACTTCAAATATAATTATCTAAATTTTACATTTCCAAAACAGTTAATTGGATTTTTTCTCTCTTTCTGTTTATTCATATTTCATTATTTTTAAATTAAAGAGACAAAGTAGTGTCAGTGTTATATTTACGTTTTGAAATATGTAAATAATGTTGTATGGCTTTTCTTATAGATGTTAAAATAAGTACAAAATGTGAGGGTTGTTATCTTATTCGTTTCTGTCATAAATAGATTATTTTTAAAAACATTTTGTGTGTTTTTAAGTTTCTCATTAAAGAAAAACTATTGCTATGAAGCTAGGTTTTAGTACGTAACAGAGAATATATATATATATATATATATATATATATATATATTGAAAAGAATCAGTGTGAATTTTTACCGGAATTTGATTTTTTCTCTACTCCATATTAAAATCACATTTGTAACGATAACTTTGTTTCTTGATTAGGGTCTTAAATTTACAAATAAAAAAAGCCAGTGGTATCCTGATTATAGTTTCTGAGAAACAAGTATAAAACATTTTCCTTCCTTTTTTTTTTTCACAAAATTTCATCACAAAGTTATTATATTATGACAATACAATAATCCGCACACATTTGTTATACATTTTTAAGTAAAATGTTGAACAAACTCCAATAATGGTTTGAGATATTTCAAAATGTAAAGATCAAGGGAAAATTGTACCTTGTTCTTTTAAATTAACAGCCGCCAACTCCCCTAATAGAACAGACTTAATGTCTATATTCTATTGTCACCTCCAATTGTTTATAGAGCCGAGAGTTACATTTTGTTTCATAAAGTTCTATATTCAATAAACATTCGTAACATAGACTTAAAATCTTAAATACATAATTTTATGACTTCTTTTTAATTAGATAAATTCAATTTTGTAGATGTGTATTTATTTACGATTGCTAAATGCTTTCATTGAGAGTACGAGAATAGAGAGGAATGGGGTGAGCCAAGGATACCGGTCACGGCACAGGTATAATTAGTCACAAGGAGGTCAACACCAATAGACACAAACAATGCTGCAGTTGCTGTTAGCGATCACATTATTTGGCATTGGCAGCTGATGTACACGAAACACAAGCGCTAATTATAGACACTTTTAAAAGCATGCATTTAGTCCTAGTAACCAAGTTTAGAGTCTGAATCTAAAGCCATAATATTGGGAAGGAAACCCTAAAGCTCTTTGGGGATTATATCGGATGTCATTGACCTCTTGCCTTTTCTTTCGGCTTAAATTCTACAGCCCTAGCACAATTGTGCTGCATATAAACAAACGCCTGCCACTACCTGAAGGTGTCAGAAGAATCATGGGTCAGCATATTTGTTATTTTGACATTATTTAAAATGAAAAAATTAGAAAATGATCAGCATCTTGCAACGGGACTCTAGTTCGATTTTTTCCAATCTATGAACAGTGCCCTTAAAAAAAAGTCGGTCCTGTTGATCTAATGGTAACCATACTTGCATCGTAAACCCAAGATCGCCGGTTCAGTCCGGGCAAGAGTCGATAGATTTTTTCGGGCGTAAAAATCCTAAGTATGGCTGAAGGGAAGTAAAGTCAAGGGGTCCCGTGTTGTACATTTACGGCACGTAAAAGAACCTCAAGCCTAAAAGAAGAGGCCTCCGAGCAAAATTTGTCGGCCGCTTCACGCCCTGAATTGAGTGGGACGCTGATGACCTGAGATGTTAAAGAGCGTACGTAAATAAACAAAATAATAATATGACTATAGTTAATATATTTAAATATTTTAAAGTGCCTAATGAATAATTGTTAGCAGTGAAGATGGGAATTTAACACTTTATTGTAATAAACGATATGTTCAGATACTTTATTCGGTTTAAAACATCATTCGCACAATCAACAGAAACATGCAACCCCAAGAACTGGATCTATAAGCTACGAGGTATGAATTCCGATTTTAACGTACAAGATGCGCAGAAAATATTAAAAAATACAATCTTTGGACACCTTCACAGTATTTTACGTTTATACTCTGGATCCCTATCATAAAAACTGTCTACAGATTCAGGAAACGCAACAAACCTCCAATGAGTTAGTAAACTATTTATTATTCGGTTTACATTGTCAAGAAAATGTAGTCAGGTCTTTTCTCTCCCCTTGAAAGAAAAACGACGCGACGTGCATTTGTCTTGTGGTCATTGTAGCCAACTCTACACCTCCACTATATAATTCCTGAGCACGCATCACTGACCACTTTTCTGCGTTTTCAGTAGTTGTACATTTAACTAACTTGTTGTTAATTGACTCAAGCAAGTATTTTTGCGTATTCTGCTAAACAGTCTGAAATCATTTTGTAAATGATGTAACAATATCTGCCCAAACAACCGTAAATCTTAATAAACACATTCAGATTGGTAAAATATTTTATTTTGTTTTCCTCAATTGGTATTAGTAAATCTAATGGTAGCGACTGTAATAGTCTACTTTCTTCCATTTCATTCTCACTGTTTCTGAATAGGCAGCTGTTCATATGGTATAACATTTTATACATGTGTTAATAATCCGTGCGCGAAATTCATATATATATATTGGTCCGTTGCAAGATAGCTCTTGAAAAATAAGTATTCATAATATACGTGTACAATTATTACAATATTGTAAGTCAAGTTTAGAGGAATTAAATTTAAATTCTTATTTTATTCGTGAAATAGGGATAATAAATATCACTCGAGCATGTCAGCTTTCCACAGCAATCTCAGACCTTCTTGATATTACTTGTGATAATTAGCGGCCGCACACTGCAGTCACGCTTACAATGATGGAAAGTGCCAGCGCTATTATTCGGAACCGGAGCCCGGAAGTAAGGCAAAATGTCTTTTTATTTGGGTGGATATATTTCAGAGTCAGAAAGAAATGAACAAGTTTCCGTACATTTGGGTCGGTAGAGCCAGTTTTTATTTTGCCTTTTTTGCCCAATTTGGCTTCCGCTGCCTATTTTAAGCTGCTTTTTTTTTTTTTTTTTTTTTTTGGCCTGTTTTGAATAGTTAGGATTTTTTCTGTGTTTATTTACATGTTAAAAAAAACCAAAGAATTTTAATATATCAAAGTGTTTAAAAAAAAAAAAGAAAGAAAGAAAGAATGCATGTTCGCTTCACAAAAATATCGTTTGAGAAACATGTTATATATTTATTTCTTTTCAACAGTCAAAAACTTTCTCATCAACCCATTCACTTAAGCTCTTTAAATAGAACCTTTGGTGAAAATAACGCACGGTTATCACGTACATAGGGATATCAAGAAATAGTAAGAGGAAAGTACTGTAGTTTTGAATAGTCCTGGTGAATGATCTTGTATTGATCTACGAAATAATTGTAGGAATTTTGGGGTAGGGTAGCTTCTCAACTGCATAATGTAGTAAACAATTGCAAGCAAGAAAAATGAGAGTGATACAGCTGTGCAATAAACCGTCTCAACAATATGTTCAGTATGGAAGTAAGAGAGATACTAACCTGTTCTCCTATAAACGCATAACAAAATGAGCTCGATCAGAAACCACTGCGCATCTTTTGTTCATTCGCCAGGACTATTCAAAATTAATTTCCATATTGTCCTGAAAGGTGAATGTTCTGTTGTAACTGGTATAAGTCCTTCCGAAATAATTTGTTTTAAATATGCTCCAATTATTTTAGTGGAAGTAGAACGTTCTTTTTCCATAATGAAAAATGTTCTGACAAATGGCTAGCTAGATATGACAGTTGATATCTTGCAAAAAAAAAAAAAATGTTGCTTGCAACCAAGAAAAGTACGCTTAAAGTACTTAAATTTGTGATAAAATTATTAAGTACGGTACGATCTGGAGCAACATATCTGCTTCAGTGTGCAAACTGTTATCCACCTGTTAGTCCCTTGAAACGAATCGCAGATCGTAAGGAACAGAGAACCATGATCTATTCAGAATAATTTGCTCGTTACGAGGCTGAATGTAATAGCTGCTTGTCGGACATTGTAATGGGAGATAAACGTGGATCATCACTTAAAGCTGAGACTATAAGATCACTCATGGAGTGGCATCACAAAACCTACCGGGGAAAAACAAATTTCAGGGTCATGGCTGCACCCTTCTTCGAATCTGAAGCAATTATTTTGATGTATAGCCTTATGGTGAAACAGTTGACTCGGAACTATACGTCAAAGCTCTTCGGCAGTTCAAGAAGTGATTCTTGGGTTCATCGGTCCGGACAAATATGTGACGAAGTTTTTCTTCTTCACGACAAGCCTACATAACAGAGAAGTGATCACTAAACTTGGATGGACTGCCCTTCCTAACAATTACTGATTTCCAACTCTATGGCCATCAAAAACATTGTTCCGCAATCTATTTACCCTCGTTATGAAAATAATTAACATTACAAACTACTCTTATTTACAGTGCGACACCAGTGTCTGCTTTGCTGAACATATATGGCTGATAAGCGGCGGAACTGTGGATAATGCAACTCCCATATCTTCGTCAATGTATTCGAGTCTCTCCCTATTCCAAGTTCTTACGTTTAAGTCGAAAAGTACAAATCACACAGCTACATAATAGAACATAGCAATAAAAAGTAGCCAGAAATTAATTTCTTATATATACAAACACACTTCATTCAAGTTTAACTTCTATTATCTATCTGTTTTAAAGTCTGCTAGCCAGTTTTGGTATTTCAATTGCAAGAGATTTATAATCAACAAAGAATGGATTATAGCTCATGAACTGGGCATACATTATTATTTTCTCGCAGTTGAGTTCTTACATCTTTGTACTTCTCATTGTACAGCATGCCGTTTGTTTGTTACATCTGCCGCCTGTTGTTCCTCTTATTAACTTGTGCTTTGGTCCTGTGTCGATGCAACACCACCCTTAGTAAGATATAATTATGATAGTGTTGACAAGAGTAGGCCAGCAATCTTTGTAATGCAATGGAATGAAGGGGGTAGTCGATTTTAATATCTGAAAAGTTAAAAGGCAGAAAATAAGCATTTCCATGGGTGTTCTAAATTTCTCCTTCTGGAGGAGGAGAAGGAGAAGGAGGAGGAGGAGTGTGTGTGTGTGTGTGTGTGTGTGTGTGTGTGTGTGTGTGAGAGAGAGAGAGAGAGAGAGAGAGAGAGAGAGCTAGAGAGAGAGAGAAACTTTTTCAAAATAGTCACCTTGTTGTAAATCAATACATTTAGTGCAACAACTTTCCAACTTTTTAATACCCCCGCTAAAATAAGATTTGTCCAACTGTGACTTCGTCCACTCAGCCATTTCTTCAGATTTGGCAAATAGGGTAATGTGGAAGCACTTGGAAGCGAAGATCATGCAGTTTTGCGGCAACAATCCCAGACGCGTGAGTGTGCATTATCGTGAAAGAGAACTTTCTTTTTCGCAAAGTGTGGACATTTAGCCTGAATAACATCCTTCAGCTGATCCAGCGCAATACTCTCCGGTGATGGTTCTGCCCTTCTGGAGGTAGTCTACGAGCGCCACACTATGAGAATCCCAGCAACCGGTAGCCATCACTTTTGCACTGGAACCGTTTTTACTTCCTTTGGTGCACTTTCACCTATTACCACCCACTGTTTATTCTGCTCCTTCGTCTCTGGCGTGTAGTGACGAAGACATATTTCATCTACTGTTATGAAACCTCGAAGAAAATCGCTGGAATTGCATTTCAACAAGTCTAAACACTTGCAAAATATTCATTCGAATGCGTTTTGGTTCATTTAAACAAGACACCCTTCGATCGGAAAGGTTTTTCATATCCAAAACTTCATGTAAAATGTAGTGAACGCGGCTTATTGAGTCTTCGCAGTGTCAACCAGCTCGCGCACATTCAATCTGCGATCATTTGCATACTGCATTGTGAATTTGTGTCACAATTCTCGTCGGCCGTAACGTTTTGGGACGCCCTAAGCGCCCATCCTCTCTAATGGATGTACTGCAATGCTTAAATTCAGCAGCCCACTTTTTAATCCTAGAAAACAAGGGAAAGAATCCTTTAATGTGGAATTTAGCTCCTTTTGAATTTTGGCTGGGGCCAAACCCTTCAAAACAAACTATTTTATTACCGCTCGTATTTCAGTTTTTATCCATTTTGTAGAAAGTGTTTACACGATGTCACAAACAAGTGACTACACTTACGCATCTGAAACTTTACAGTGCGAGCGCATCTGAAGGACGATACTTAACAACTATCATAGTAATTTGGCCATCTTAACGGCCCTGAGTCAAGTCAAGAACATCAAGAACACCCTCCTCATATAGGCTTCATTTCTAGGAATGGCCACTTATCACCAATAGGTAGGTTTAGGAGCTATAAAAGTTTCATACCTTAATCCTAAGGCTCTATAAAGGACATTTTATTAATGTGCATGTAATTCTGTGCAGAGGAATATAAAAGGCGATGTCACAGATCTAGTGGTTACCAATATTTATTCTACAAATCTCACCACATGCATTATTTAAAACTATAGTAAATTCAGGGTGTGCATGAGAACTAAGAATGACTTCTTTTGTTTCTCCTGATTAGGAAGACTTCAAAGAATTACTCTATAAGAAAAAATGTATAAACATACATGAAATGTCAATTAATTTCAATATGATTCAGAGTTTTATGAAAAAGCCATAGCAAGGCGGAAAGTAGTTGCAGGAAATCAGGTTTGAAATGCAACAAGCATCAAGAGAAGGACATCTCTTTCTTTTGATGTATGTATTGCTTCCTATTCATTTATTTTCTTGGCTTTTGTTAAGGTTCTAAAAAATACCATAGTTGTTGTTTTAGCCAAAACGCAAAAATTCATCTGTTGATTTTTGTTGCATCTTTCTATTCTTGCACATTATTTCTTTCAAACCGATAACAAAGATGTCCACTGCTGCTTTTACTACTAACTGAATGTATGATTCAGGAGGCACTGGATAGAATGTTCAGAGGGCAATAATTTATAAACTTTTATGATGGAATATCACTAATATTATGAGCATTATGCAACATAAATTATTTCTAATAGTAATTTGTAAGTTTGTTTGCATAATTATAGTAAGCGTATGCAAAGAACCTGAGGGTAATTTTCAAACCAAATTCCAAAATGCATGTGCTAAGCCCGCCAAAGAAATTAAGTAATAATTTTTTTAAATGTTTGTCTAATTATATTTATTAATTTGAAATCTCTGCTGTCACAATTAAACCAAAACCATAACTTCTTTGTCGTTTTTAATTCAGTTTTACACACTGCATTGTTCCTCAACACTTCAGCTATCCGGCACTTCTTTTCAATATAAACTTGTAAAAAATGGTTTTGCGCCATCTGGATGTCGGAGTCTGTATGCCGTTGCGGTATTACCTCTCTGTGTTAACACTTACTCCACACCGTCATCTCCCTTCTCACGGTGTAATTAATTATTTTTTATTTACTGATTTATTTCCACCTTGTACCACTGTTTTATATAATTTTATTTCTATTAATGAAATGAAGTAAATAAGAGACATTTTCTACCAGTGAAATGTGATGCTAACATGTGAAACACTGACTCGGAATCTAAATATCGTAACTACTACAAAGCACAGCTTAATGAAACTGAAAGTAAGACGCGGGACTTCTTCCTTTCTTCTTTGAAAGGAAGAAGGAGGACTTGTACACAAATTTACTTTTAATCATTAGGAGAGTATTTACTATAAAAAGATTGCTGGCTACATCTCTTGTTCGTTTTGTCAACTGTATATAAATGTGTCTTCCTAAGAGGGGTAGGTGCATCGACACAGAAACAACGAATAAAGTGGAGGGATCATTGGCAAATAAGAGGGCGGCAGATTGCCACAGAACATGTCGGAAAAAAATATGACAGAGATATTGTATCTATTGTGACTGACGAATGCTTAATTCGTGTCTATGGCAATGAAAATCACTCAAATTTAACACTATACTGCGCCATAGTCGGTAGATAATTTTGAGAATATGGCATTACTGTTCTCTTGCACACACAATTAAAATCGCAGTTTTTTGTTTTTGCACAATTTGTAAAAAGCAAGCTTGGAGCGGACTTTAAATCATGGTGCGGATTCTAGCGTTTTAATTAAACTAATAAAATGCCAAATGCAAACACTTTATAGGAGTGTATTGCTTAAAAAAACTTATTGGGTGATCCTAATTTTACGACAAACGAGACCATCTTCTATCAATGTTGCTGCAAAAGGATAAATTGTGATGTTTTAATACAGAGCTTTCACGTAAAAACTAACCCGCACGCGCGGTGTTTGAGCCCCGTCGCCTGCGAGAGGCGCTCCCCACTCTTTCCCCTACAAGTTTACCCTCCTATCCTTGAACATCCATTCGAAGCAGTGTAGTTGCTGAACTTCGCCAAGATGGGACTGTTGACTCCAGAGCAGAGCATTATCGTGTATAGGTATCACAAATATGTCAGCTCGTCGTGTTCGTGTAAAAGTTTGTTTTCTGTTCCCTGGTCAGTTGTCTCCTTTCAGAAAAGCAATTCACATGTTGCGATTAAATTTGATTCTACTGCATTAATGCACAATAAAAAACACGCGGAAACGTATAGTTTTAACAGAGGATAAAATAGACGAAATCAATCCTGAAATTAGCACAATAAGTGGGGGTTTCAGTGGGTTCAGCACATAAAGCAACAAAATTATTAAACCTCAATCTATACAAGTATGCAGGTGTTCATTGTTTAAAACAAGGTGACTCAGTAACAAGAGTGCGTTATTGTGACTGCTTTTTTTTTTTTTTTAATCTGTGAATGTAGGTTTAATGGACCCAGCGCTTATGTTCTTTTTAGACAAGGCCTGGTTTCACCTGAACGACCATATGAACAATAAAATATGCCCTACTGATGTGCCGAAAATTCACACCGTGTACAGGAAATACCTCTTTATGACGAAAAGTTGGAACTGGGTGTGCTGTTAGCGCAAGGCGTATTATAGGTCCGATTTTTTACCAGACAACAATAGATGTAGAAAGGTAGAGAAGGGACATTTTGAACCTATTTTTTAAGCAACCTACAGAAGAAAAGAAGTCATATAGGTGGTTGCAACAGGATTCTGCAAAGCTCATACAGCAGCGGAGTCCATGAACAAAATTAAGGAAGGTGAAGATAGAGTAATTAGTGCTGGTGTATGGCCCTCTGGCACACCAGATTTAACTGTGTGTGCTTTTTATCTGCGAGGTTGCCTGAAGGACAGAGTTTATAAAACAAACCCTGACACACTGCAGGAACTAAAGGGGAATATCGCAAATGAAATCAGAAACATTACAATCACCGGACTCAGTCAGAATGTGTTTTCCCGATACAATGCATGTTTAATCGGAGGTAAAACTTTACGCACAATTTTAAAATCGAGGCTATAATAAGTTTTCGGACCCCGAGAATCAAAATACTGCACGTGAGGGATAGTTTTTATGTGAAAGCCCTATATTTCCCTTCATTTATATAGGATATTTCAATATCCATAAAATATCCGGTTTGGCAAGTGCATATCCCTAACCTCCGTTAGTTAGGCCATACTTTCAATATTCATTGATTTGTTGTATGTATTCAGGTTGTAAGCGAAAAAATTGTATTGCAACAACATAAATAGAGCAAGTCATTTAAATAACGCTACCAGACAACAAAAATTAAGGCAACCATTTCTTCAATTCCCATTAAAATATGAACAAAATAAATAAAATAAAAATCCAAAAAGCATTGTGGGTTGCAGTGATTTCAGAATATATTATTTTCAATAGGCTGATAAAGGGACATTTAACATGCATCAGGAAACACTTAAGGATTGTTCAAAGGAAAATTAGAATCGTAGAAAAACGAGAAATTCCTTTAACAGAAGCAGTAAATGTAGTTACAGAAATACAGGAAGGCATCTGAAAAGTTTTTGGAAAGGTTTTTGGAAAGGCGCTGCTGCAAGATAAATAACCGAAAAAAAAAAAAAATCTTAGGATGCAATGCTGGATAGGAGGCAGTTTTGCAAAGAAGATTATACTACGTGGGGAGGTGCAGGAGGTGGAGGGATTGGAACCACATCAGATTGCTTGTTTTGAATACGAAACTATCACTATTATGACGTTGAGAGAAAATATTCAAAGTTTAAGAGCATTCTTAGTCATATAAGAACTTCCTTTGCAATGGACCATTTAGAATTGTAAGTTGTCAGGTAGTGAAAGATATGACTAATATTAATTTAAAAACTATAGTTAAATTAAAATAAATTGCTCTCAAAAATCTTTTTTTCTATTTAAGTTATTTCAAGCACTTTTACCGCTTATACAAATTGTGAATGATTTCAGCAATATTATTAATTTGTAGAATGTTAATCAACAGGTCCCAGATTGTATTTTTATAATTTGAAAGTAACTGTATGGTATGGCTTTACTTCACAGTTTCATCTATATATCTTCGAAGAAAACGGACATGGGACATTAGAGACTGTTACAGGAAGAAAATTGAAGCGTTAGTAGTATTGCGGAATGTTCTCTTCACGCATGAACACTTATCCTCCATCTCTGCACTCCTGCAGATGTCTGGAGATCATGTCGCCAGCAGGTACTCTCCCCCAATCTGCAAACTTTAAATGTGGGGGCCATTTCTATGAACTGCCATACTACAGCCAGCAACCCCACAGAAACTACAAAATGCAATTACACAAGAAGCTAGAACTATTCCAATAAATGTATGCTAATTGCTGTTCATGATGACACACAAAGAATAATGTTTGTTGAAGAAAACGGCGGATATGTCACTTTTTTCAAAACAAAAGCCTATTTGCTCAACACTGTAATGCTTTCATTTTGCTATACTTTGAATAAGTTGAAGTGAAAACCTCTATTCCCAAATCCCAATGCATTCTGTGTCATTTAGCTACTATACATTAAAGTATTGTTTCGCCGACCCGACAAAAAGAAAAGGATATAGCAGCAAGACTTTGCTTTGTTAATCGTAAATAGCATACATACGGTCTTGTGTTCACTAATTGAAAGCGACAGTGAAGTGTTACACCTACTTAGAACACTTGAAAGGTTGTTCTGACCTTCAAGAACAGGCTCCGTTGTTAGCGTTTCCTCTACCTCAGCAGAAAACTGAGTGGCTGGTATTTGTAGATGAAGCAAGGAATGCCTTAGCTATCTTGTCGATAGCCTCAAGCTCTGTTCGTTTTTTGGTTTCTTTTCCATGTTCCCTCGCTGCACGTGTGCGAACTCGCTAATTAGGGACTGTACGTCACACACACACACACTCTCTCTCTCACAAAACCCTAAGAACCATTTCTTACCCTTCCAGGCTGGACGAAGTAAAGAATGTCATTTATTAACGAAAGAAGCCAAAAATATGTTGGAAGGTGGGGAGAACAGGCGTGGCCGTTCCTATGAGTTCCACGCAGTCGATAATGCAGTCCACTTCGTAAGTGATTACTGATCAGTTACAATACTTCCATGATCCATGAAAAACGTGTTGCCTAAATACAAGGATCTGGGAGGCTTGAAATAATTGTTGTTTTTCAAACATATAAACTACAACATATTTCAGTTCCGCAAGGAAGTTAAATATTTATATAATATATTTAAGTTTAATTACTCTCAGTCGTTCTGGCTTACAAAATAAATTATTTAAAAACCTATAATCATTAGATGATTTTTTCTCACAGGCTCCTACAATCAGGCAACAAAACAAAAATAAAAAGTATAAATAAATCACATTGGTGGCATCCTAAGCCACAATTTATCAGAAGCTGTATTATGAACTCGAAAAACCTAAAGTCATATTCGCATTACGAGAGGGAAAAATTAGATTGTAAATGACAGTTCAAATGTTACTAATCCACCCCCTTAAGGAGTCAGATATGGGAAAAACGGGGCATATATCTTATAATATCTGCATGCTTCAAAACAGAGAATATAAAATTTGGCCTAGACTGAACATTAAAAGCAGAAATTTGATTTTCCACAAGTCAAACGGAATAAAATTAGGAACGGGACGGAGGGGGAGGGGGCGGGGGTGTTGGAATCAAACGTCAGATAGAAAAGCTTCGAGGTCACTGCCGGGACTTCAATCCCAAATATTTGTCTTACCATGCCGATGTCCTTACCCCTGTCCGCTCAAAATATAAATTACAAATGTCTTTCATGTTGGTCAAGGGGTTTAGCGCTGTACAGTGCGAAAAAAGTAAAGAAATAAAATTCAACCACTCACATAATCTGCTATGTGGTGTACACACACAGGGCTCACTCGTCAAACCTTTCCAATAACTGCCTATTTAACATAAATTTAATTTAAACAAATGTACGTCAACTCGGATATTGAGAAGAAAGTTTAAAACCACACTTTGAAACTTCAAAATGGTACTCCTACCTTTTGTAGTTTAAATCCAAACAAATGGCACATGTTATTTTTTATCCTTTTATTGTAATCTGGATGTTCTTTGAATTTGGACAGTGAAAATATATAAATGTACTGTAGAATGAAAAAAGTTATCTGGGGCAAAATTACAGTTATTAATATTAGCTACAGAATAAGTCTACTTCGGAACATCTGATTAACATGCTTTCATTCTTTTCTTTCTTATAGGATTTTGAAATAATTTATTACCATAACACAATTACTATCCCAACAATGACCAACAATGGTCAAGCAGCGATAAAAAATATGATAACACTTCCATTTTCATTAAAATTTAAGCATCAAAAGAGGAGAGTAACATTTAAAAATTCAAAGTGGGGGTGACTGGAGTGAGGGGGTAAACAACATTGGTTTTATACTTCCCCTTCAACATATAAATTTACCTGTTTTTTTTTTTGTATAAATTATATTGATATTAATTACATACTTGGAAGGTTTGAAATCAACATTCTGTACATATTTATTTATAAAATAATCAAAGGAAGACATATTATATGGTTTATTAATTTTTCCATCGGTTATTACATTATACAGAGAAAATAACAAAACTGTATACCTATTACTAGACGTTGAAAACGATGTACTATTAAAGCGGTATACAAACAAAACATAATCGCATGAGGATTCCTCAGCAACGATAACATTTTACAAATAGTTCTACGTTTAGATGGTTTATGACCCGATCTAATAAACTTGACAATAAGTCTCGCGAGGAAATGACCTTGCTTTTGAGGACAATTAGGATTTCTGCCTGGATGGAGTTTAACACCGCTCCTGGGAACCTCTCTAAGCTGACAGAGAAATGTGACTGTCGTTAATAAATGTATAAAGTTACATGACGCAAATTAAGCTTAGAAGAGTCAACAGAAATGCAAATAAACTCTTACTTTGAAATATGTTCTTGCTTGGACCGGTTCTTTCCCTTCAGGGTTGCTATATATGGTGGAGAATATACCAGCAATTAAAAGGGTACAGCTTTTAAGAATTGAAATTTGAAAAAAAATCGCATTATACTTTACGAATGAAGAGTAGATTTCTGTTTTACAGTAATATTTGGGAAGGAATTTAACAATGAGACAAGTGGTTTCAATCTCATCAGCATCATATATTCTAAACTAGACATTTGACTTTTGGTTTTTCCAACTCAAGGAAAATAAATCCTTGCATTTAACTTTTAAGATCTTTATTCGTATGTTTTAATATAATCGTGGTATATTTATTATGATATTAATTTAAACAGATATACTTTATTGCATGGGTAAATGTTTGAGAAAAGAGCGAAGCGAGTTTCGTAATTTGTACCAATGCAATAATTATATAACATTAATCGGAACTATAAAGGATATTAATGAAATAAAATTTAATGGTGAATTTCTAAAGAAATAGTCAATGCCTTCTTTTATTATACTTAATGATGTCATCTTTGTTCTGTGCAGATTATTTACCTCGTTTGTCTATTTTTATTGTTGTTAGCAAAGAGGAGTTTGCCGCAAGAAATGTTAGCTCAAGCTGAAAAGGCTGAATTGTCACGAATACCGAGAAAATCTCATGATACTTATCAGAAGAAATGCGACAGATTAATTAATTGATGAACAGTTAAAATATTAAGGATATTTCATTGTTGGCGATTTATTAGAGTCGGTTACCATTACAAAATTCTACTAATCATTTGATAGCTAATATGAACTTATTTAATTTCGCATTCATAAGTAGCTTTATGACTATTTCACTTATGTGACGTTATCATAAAATCGACCAATGAAATGAAATAAAAATATTAAACTTAGACCAATCTTAGCCCGATATCGGAGTGAAATTATGAAACCCCTTTAGGGTTCGAAGGCATTTGTCTTCTTCTTGTGTAGCCAACTCTATGCCGCACTATAATTCCTGAGTATCATGCAGATTAATCAAGAATCATTCGGCAATAATAAATAAAGTCCATATCTTCATCTACTGATTCCCAAATTTCTTTTGTATCAATGAAATTGAATCTCTTCATTCAAATTCAATAACTCATTTAACTAAATATATATAACTGTTCGTGTATTCAGCCAAATAGTCTGAAATAATTTTATAAATTATACAACAATACCTGCTAAGCTACCATAAATTTTAATAAACACGTTGTTCAGAATGTTAAAATGTTATATCTATTTTGTTTTTCTCAGTTCGTATTAGTAAATCACACTATAGCGAATGGAACAACTGACTTTCATCTGTTTCAGTCTCACGGTTTCTAAATATATAGCTATTCATAAGTATAGCATTTATACAACCGTTAATATTATGTACATGTTAATATGTATAACGTTTATTCTTGTTCTGTTCATGAAATAGCCGTAAACCCATATTTGGCTCTTCTCTATTGGTACTATTGACAATGACATTCGTCTGTTGCAAGATGGTTTGAAAATTTAAGTATTTATAATACAAATATCCGAATTATTACAATTTTGGCAGCCAAGTTTAGGGGAATTATATTTAAATTCTTATTTTATTCGCGAAATAGTCTTAATAAATAGCGATGTTCTGTGCTTTCCAGATCTCAGACCTTCTTGACATAATTTCTTATTAACTAGGTAATTATGAATTCTGCCACGAAAATAATCGATTAGTTCTGTTTTTTTTCCTTAATATTATCGTAACATAATATTCAGTTCGTTGATAGCATTTTTGCTATGAAAATAAGTTCATGACACAATTCTTTCTATAGTAATTGTATGTAACTAGTGTCATAATATAGACTTTTAAGAAATATTTGGATCACAAAAAGACTCTATAATTCTGGTATACAAAAAGTATTTTTAATCAGCTTTAAGTATAAGGGGGGGGGGCTGGGTTGGCCATGTTTGTGAAAACCGCCTTTCATTTGTTTTCCTGATAGTTACAACATAAAATGGCTTTGCAGCTCGAGTTTTGAAATGAAGTAGCAATTCGATTTTATAATATGGTTTTAAATTAAATCATTTTCAACTTTTTCTAACAATTGACAAATGATGCACGGTCTGGATTTAAAAAAGAATTCTTTAATTAAGAAGCAAAACATTATATAACCTAAATATGCGTTTTGACAAACACTCAGGAATTAAAATATGCTTATTTGTGGTGCAATTGCTGCGGTCATATGTATTAAAATCGTAAGCTGCTATGCTAAATATATTTTATAATTAACAACACTTTAAATATTAATTTAATAATTATTGGGGTTTGAAACATTCTCAATTGAATAGGAGGGAAGAATCCAGCAAATAATTCTTATTTTCAACAGATTTCTCTATGCAGCCTTCAGAAAACTGCTGAAGATTTCCAAACTGTATTCTTTAATTTTCTGCGCTTCACACTTTACTCACTAAAATCCATTTTGTAAGATCATTTCAAATTCGGTTATTAATAATTATTGTTATTTAAACATCTGGCAAGCCGTGCATTACCCACTAATAACATATGTATTGCGTTAAGAAAATGCATAACAATGTAATAACCTATGATCTATATTAACATTGTGACTATATTGTTAACTAAAGTAAAACTAAATTATTACAAATATATTTTATTTTTAAAATATACAGTCTTGGCCTGTTTGGCAAATATCCTACTCAGAAAATAAAATAACCCTTTATCACTTATATCATAGGTAATTATTATTTTGTAATCCTGCCAAAATATAAATAGCAATGTAGTAAAGAGTTTATAATTACCATCGAAAGGAGCATTATTTACTGATTATTGTTGTGTTTTCACGTATCCGACAAAAAAAATTATTTTTAAACCAAGAAATTCCTTACGAAATTCCAGCAAGATTGGTATCATCTCACTTAGTGGAGGCATTCTGTAATCTGATTTGGCAGTTTCTAATTTTTTAATTTGAAAACATGAGGACATTGTCCGGCCGAAGAACTCATCAAGAACTGAGAGCCAATATTGCACAGATTCAGCTAATTATGCTCAAGTAACCCAGCGTTTTCAGAAATCAACCTAAAATGTTTATATCGCGAGGTCAACAAATGTATATCGGATACTTAAATAAAATAAAATATTTACTTTATATTTTTGTCTAACGCTGCATAGAACTGAAGCCTTAGAAATTTTATTCTTTCTTCTATAGGTTCTCCTAGAAATATTAAATTTCACTCTAAAGTGTTTACTATCTTCCTATAATTAAAACGCTTTATTTTTACTTGTGTTATTAAGTAGCTTGTTTCTACAAACAGTCTATCAACGAGAAAATATTAATATTCAAAACCTTGGGCGGTTAGCTTACTTTGGTATTGCTTTTGCAAGGATACCCCTGCTATGATGCTAAACGCCACGCAGCTTTGTTACTTCCAGTGATGAAGCATTCTCTTGTTCAGATGCAAGACTTTTTTTTTTCCTCCCAGTTTTAATGGCACTTCATGCGCCCGGAGTTGCACTTGAAGGGTGCTATGGTGAAGGGAGAGGATTCCAGCCAAGGGCCTGGAAACAAGGTACGCAAAGAGACCTGTTCTCTTGCAATAAAACCTATAAAGTTAGCCGCTGTTTTACAAAGCTGACTGTATTATATATATTCTTTACGTAATTAGCGTAAAGTTAGTTTGTTGTTTATCTTGAATGTTGGCCGCAGTTTCAGGAGGCCGGTTCAAATGATTAAACGCTTCGAGACAAAATACTTTGTTACAGGCTGTGTTTTACAAGGCAGTTAATCTCATTGGGCAAGTTTGTGGAAATCACCTTTCATTTGTTTTCCTCGTGGTTACTACATAAAATGGCTTTGCAGCTAGAGTTCAGGAATGTATTTGCAATAATTCTTTTAGAGAATGGGACTTCTCAATGAGAATACTAAATATTTATAAGTTCCGTAAGTGGTAAAGAAAACAATTAAAAAGAAAAAATGGCCATGTTAAGTTTCACCGAAAAATGAGTTTATAGCAATAATTTTAACAGGAAAAAGTCCGTCAAGCAGGAGCGGCGTAAACTAAGCGAATTCCTCACCTTGTAAAGTAACTTTAAAAAATAATATAAAAACCAAATTATTGCATCATTAATTAATGAAATGAAATAATTTATGGATTACTGTATGGTATTAGAGGGAAAAAATTACAATTCTTGCAATCTGTATCACAAAAGAGAAATCACATTTTTAGAATTATTGTTGTTGTTATTATTATTACTATTATTGTTTTGTTCTTGTTGAGATTAAACTACAAAAACTAATTATATACTATTAATTATATGAAATATATGACCACTGATATACAAAGCTATACTATGTGGATACTTTAAAACCTTTCAAAATGTAACCATGTTTATGATATCATCTTTATATTTACTAAAATTGAGAAAAAAAGTCACATTGTGTATTTAAGAAAAAGATGTTCATATGTTTCAAAAAAATTAAAAACATGTTACTATTTAAAAATGTACTAACCAAATATACACTATCAACAATACACAATTCAAATTTCCATCCATTTTCATTGGCTTTCAAACTTAATTTATTGTACTAAAAACACGTAAAATTTTTTTTCTGAAGATTATTACAAAGCGCTCTTACATATATAATTCTCAAACACAGATTAATATTTCACATTTTCTATCTTCACGACGATACTTTTGTTAAATATAAAACATATATTGTAGAAAAAGCAAATTTTGTGCCCGTAGAGTAATTTTTAAAATTTGGGTTTCAAGTACACCTCCCACTCCTAATGGCTCGATTTCCCTGATTTTCAGAAACTAATTTTCTTATTTTATTTGAATAGTATATACTCAGTTTCGTTGCGTTGCAATTAAGCAAGTATTAATGCCACTCGAGCAATTTTTAAATGTTGGGTTTCTGGTAAATCCCCGATTTCCCTGTTTCCCTGATTGTTAGAAACTATTTTTATTTTATTTCATTGGTATATATATATATATATATATATATATACCGAGTTTCCTTTAAAAAATTAAATTGCAACCACTTGATCGATTTTTAAGTTTTTCATTAACCCCCACTCCTAATGGCCCTATTGCCTGATTTTCGGAAACTACTTTATCAATTTATTTTAAAGAAATATACCAAGTTTCGTTGAGAAAAACAAAAAATTGCGGCCGCTAGAAAGATTTTTTAATCTTTTTAATCATTTTCGCTTTAAGTTAACTCCCACCTCCAATTGTCCAATTTTGGTGGGTAAAGAGCTCGACGAATCGTTTGTTAATTGATGGTTATATAGCGATTTTCGTTGAGAAAACATAATAATTGCGGTCGCTAGAGCGTTAACGGATGGACGCTCCTAACCTAACCACACACACACACACACACATATAAATGCATATATTTCTATTGTCATTTTCGGTACCTAGTAGGAAGGATTAATGGAGATTTGAAGAAAATTTTCAAATTTTTTAATAGGTACAACCGCAATTCCTTCGGAATTCGCTTTAAACTTAAGCACTCGTGTGCGTATGCGCGCGCGTGCGTGTGTGTGTATAAACTAAGAGAACGGTGTTGCTGTAGAAAGAGAAGCTAGAATAGCAACAGGATTTGACAATTTTGTCATTTGTTTCTCTTTCGTGAAATAACGTTGGTGGCGCACAGGTTGCATGTGTAGAACTACCCGGAGCAAATCAGTGTTCATTTTTATTCGCAAACATCAAAATCGCTAACACTTAAGCATTGGAAATGAACTAACTGTTAGCCACGCAGTACAAATACTATTGCTCTTTTGTGATATATTAGTCACGATTAAAATCGTGCGTGAAAACCGCGTTTCTAATGTTATCACTCCAACATTCTGGTGAAATTACATAGACACATGCCGCGCAAGTGTCTCGATCACATTTCTGGGTATTAAATGGGGGACAATTCTTTTCTGCCCTGCTGGTTCACAATATGCTCCTTCCATGGGGGATAACATTATATCTCTTAAATGACGAAATTATAGAAAAACGGCATTTAATGACACAAAGTAAATTATATAAAAAAATAATGATACAGTTCACATAATCACCTTCAACACAAACTAAAATGCCTGTAAAATAACGAAATCTACTTGCACCAATAGCTAAGACCCTACTATCAAAGGTTATTGATGCGTATTGAAGAATGATGCAATTGCCCTCCTACCTGAGGATCGCCCTTTTACGTTCTGACCCTTGGTGCGTTGCTCAAGTAACCCTTTCACTCCTGGTGTCAGGTTAGTAAAACAAAAACAAGATGAATAAAGCGATTTGTTTTCGAACTCTAAAGAGGGATAGTAGTTTCTGTAGTAGCATGCATAAAAAATTAGTCAAAATCTGAACTTTTTGTCAAATCTGTGTGCAAAGATGTTTATATCAACTTGAGAATGCTCGCAATCAAGGCTGCTTTAAAAAAAACGATGCCTTACTTTCTACCAATAAGCTATTGTCAATTGCGAATGAACGGGCAGCCAAGTGAATAAAACACTGTTCTACATTTCATAAACAATGCTCGAACAATTGAACTGCGCACTATATGTGGGCTTCCAGCTCTCCTGCGATTTATGGAATACACATTAATTTTTTCTTTTTGGTGCATATTTGTTGTGTCATGCACGCACATGCTGTTGTCAATGTTTCTATGTTGTTTTATTGCATCAATGGCCTTCTCTCCAATATTTTTACAGTCTAATATCAATCTAATCTTTGATATTTACGAAGTTTATCTGAAGAATGCCAAAATGTCCTGTAGTGAATACATAATATGTATATCTATATATTTTTGTGCACAAATAGTATGTTTTCCAATAACTTTTAAACTGTGTATATTTAAGTAATGCTAGTTAAAACAGTACACACTAAAAAAACTACCATTCTTATAAAAGTTATCAATGGTAATGATGAATAAAAACATATTTTGATTAATCTGCCCCATAAAATATTTTCGAACGCCTGCTCTGCTCCTCCCCCCTCCAAAATGTGTCCTGCGTTTTCAGTTAATATTCACAACTAAATAATATCTCAAATGCAGTCACATTTTATACATTTAATTGTCATCATAATGATGTTACGTTGACAAAAGAATGTAAACATCAATAATGGTTGGTGTACAGAACATACTTATCCAATTATATTTTTTGAATATCAGTCAAATGGAGAACGTGGTACAAAAAAAACTGTATATTTATACCAAAAACGCATAGTGAATGGAGCGAGTTGTGCTTTATCTAATTAATTTCCCTAAAAATGAAAGTCTGTGTGCTGACGGAATATTGCATAATTGTTTCAGAATTACCATGAAATTCACTAAAACGTTTCTATTTGTAAATTTAATAAACATCACAACGAAAAAAGTTCTTTTTTGAGCAGTGGTTAAAGAAAAAATAATTCATCTTTTTATTAAAGACTTTCTTTATCAACGAGATTTCAGTTATTAAAATTTTACTCTATAAATATTAATAATAACATTTCTTTTAAAGTTTCTTATTTTACTCTATTTAAAATAAAGTTGCCAAGATTAAATTACGAAACATGATTATAGCAATCCTATTTTGTGTAATTACTTTAGTAAAAGTTAATTAAATTGTATTATATTTAAGAAATTAAGAAAAAAAGTATTCATTTTCAGCATGTCATTGTAAGATTAAGAAATACTTGCACTTAACATACTTATGAGCTTAACAGAGGGAGTATTGTACCTTATCTGTGTTAACCAGTTAGTGTGTAGTTCAAACGAAGCCAATCTGCGACCGAGCTATGTAATTGTATTAGTTTCTGTATATCTATCTAAAAGACTATTTCGTTTTGGAGAGCAACATATCTTGGTAACAAAATTGTGAGGATAAGAGAAATGATAATAAAAAAACAGAAATATATTTAAAAAAGACCATCATAGGGTGGAGTTTAACATATCTGACGCCCACATGATGTTCGGATTGTAAATTGCACTAATAATTATCTAACCTATGCATTACCCCAATGTTGTAAAACTAATTATTACTGTATCACTAAAGCAGCAAATATTGTTATATTATTATTATTATTATTATTATTATTGTTAATGGAATTATGACAGCTTAAGTATAATTCAGTGAGTCTTCTTCATAATTGGTAAACACGAGTTGAAGTTTAAGGAAGGGTACTTTATTATTGGCTTATTTAAGAATTTAAATCAGGAATTTGGTATATTTTATCTTAATAAGCACCTGATAGATACACTACTAAAATGCTACATTTGATTGTCATTGTTAATTATTATTGTACTTTTATGTTTTTTAAAAAAAAATTATCACTAGTAATATCACAAGAGGGTATGAGATTACCGATAAATTCACGAACATAGTGAGTTATTTATTAGGACTATTTCCCGAATAAAATAAAAATTTAAATATACTTCCCCTTAAACTCAGTTTACAAAATTGTAATAATTGTATTATGGATACTTAAGCTTTTCAAGCCATCTTGCAACAGACGTATGTCGATTGTTAGTAATGACAATAGAGAAGAGCCAAATATGGGTTTAGGACTACTTCGTGAATTGAATAAGAATAAAAGTACTATATATTTGAAATTCGCACGTAGTATATATTTACAATTGTATAAAATGTATACTCATTTATGAATTCAGAAACCGTGAGAGCGGAAAAGACGAAAGTAGCTATTACAACCGCTACCGTTCGATTTACTAATACCAACTGGGAAAAAAACAGAAATAACGTTTTACTATTCTGGACAAGGTGTCTTATTGCTTAGGCAGATATTGTTGCTTAATTTACAAAATGATTTCAGATTGTTTGGTTCAATAATCAAAAACAATTGAGTGAATACACATTAAGTTAGCCTGCTATCAAAAGTGGTCAGTAATGCACGCTCAGGAATTATAGTGCGGCCATGGAGTTGGTTACACTGACCAGAAGACAATGCACCGAGCGATAAAGGAGTCTGATAAAACTTTACGACAATTTCTCTGTGATGTCGGGCTCTGATTGGTCAACATTCAAAGCGTTTATGATTACGTCATATAAGTGAAATAGTCTATATAAATTTTAGCCAATTGATTATTTAATAAACTGGCAGCGGAATTTACCGTGTTAAATGGATTTTATAAATTAGAGAAATTAATAAAGAAAAAGCACAGTTTACATTTCAGTTCAAAATAATTTATACAGCAAGAGCAACAGATCTTTTCTGGGAATAGAGGTGATAGTGTTTTTCATAATGAATTAAAAAAAAAACAGAGGAAAATTAAGTTAATTATTGAGTATTTTTTAGGATTACGAAGGTTATAGCAGTAAGTGCTCAATTTGTTTATTTAAAGGGTGTTAATCGCGGTATAAAATTGTCCTTACTAGACTGGTACTTGTCATATGCATGGTTTCACTAAAAATAATACTAAAATGTTTAACATATTTACGTATTTTCATTTTATATGTCCTCCCTCCTTTAAGCCATTATGACGTTTAGGGTTTACGTACTGTGTAACGCTAGTTGTTCCGAGTTATAAAGAACTTAATCTGTAACAATGTTTGTCATTTTTCAGGGTATAAAGAACAGAAAAAGAGCAGCAAGAATTATTAACATTTCATTAGCTATATAAAACGTTATATCTACAACTATAAAGCTAGCTTTTTCTTATGCAAATATTATTTAAAGAAATCTTTTTGAAATGGGAATATATAAATTATAATACCAAGGAATATCATTTTAAAAAGTTTTCAATAGCGCTAAGGAAATATAATTACATTTATGAAAAATTAATATTTTAAAAAGTAATGACAATTTAATGGAATGTTACTTTTAGTCACACACACATATGAAACGCGTGAACTCCATCGGAAAGTTCCATTCAGAACTTAAAGATTTTTAAATTTTACATTGATCATAAATATGAATAATTACTTTTGTAAGTTGTGATAGGTTACAGTAGTGAAGAAAATCGGTTGTGTAGTATTTTGATCTGAAATATAAGATGTAATAAGTGCAACTGTTCGCAGTTAGCTCCAACTTGCCCCCCCCCCTTCTCCCAATTCCTTTGTTGGCTTCATTTGCCTCTGGTTACTAAGACACTTATGATGGAAATTAAGTGAGTTTGGCTAGCTCTATATAGCATCAAGTATTAAAAAAAAATTAATAATAAAACCTCCTTTAAAAAAAGTATATGACGGAAATGCTGGAACACAAATTAAAGGTAAGGAATTACCGGTTATCTAATTAACTTTATTCCACTATGTAGTAAAATGTCTATTTTGTTCCGGAACATAAATTACGAGTCTAATGACAGGACTGAAGCATGGTAAACAAACGGTTATATGTTGGATACCCCTGTTTTCTCAGCAGCGTCGGACAGAATCCGCGCTAAGAATACAGCAGTAGGCTGGGTTTGCCGGAGCCATATTTGGCAATGCCCCCATGTGCTCGTGAGCGATGGCCGAAGTAAGCCGAACGATGCCGAAGACGTACGACATGCACATTTACATACGTACATGTTACGCTTTTTTTTTCCCTACGTAATTCTGTTTCTCCCAATTGCTGACAGGGGTCGCCGGCCTGTCTGTCTCAATGTTGTGGGTCATAACCGGAGAGGCATCTACGCCAAGGTGTCCGACTTCTAGTCGCTGCATTTTACTCGGAACCAGTTGCAGTCATGAGACTGGGTTTTTACGGTTTTGGTGCTGTCAAACCTGTTCGAACAGATTATTTGTGAACCCAGGATATATTCTCACATTTACTAGCGTGGGTAATACGCATGCCGTTAAACTAAAGTGGAAAATTGTGTAGGGGCGGAGCAGTTTGCTATGGAAACAAATTAATTTTTCTCCATATTTTGAAGTACAGGCGCGACAAATTTTTCCATTTCAAAAGTATGAACTTGTTAAAAATCATAAAAGTAACCACTTTAAGGCAAGCTTATAGTCAAATGATTATGAAAAGTAAATAAACTTGTATTTAATATAAAAATTAAGATTTATATCTGCATCAACACAACTGAAGATTTACTGCGACTTCTTTAGGTTATAGCGAGAGAATTTTAACATGTGTGCGCTGTTTAAGGCTTTATTTTCCTGGAATATACCCCCCCCCTCTTTTTTCTAAAATCTATTTCAGGGCATAAACAGCTTTACATGATGTAGTTCTGCAGCTTTTCAGCAAAATTTCTCAGTATTTCAAGATATAAAGACTTTCAAAGAACATTTTTAAAAAATTAACATTGTGTTATTACAGTGAAAATATTAGGAATGTAAAGAATAGAAAATATTTAATAAAACTAAGGAAAGTTGCTGCATTGAATATTTTATAATAAAAGATATTTGACATTTAAAATAACTGACATTTTACCGCATACCTCAGAATAATGTCCCCAAAATTTGTAACAAATTTATAACAAGAAAATATTTAGTAAAATAATGAAAATAACTTTCAAAATGTGTGTATGCAACAACGCATTCACACTCGCAATATTCATATGAATAAAAATGTCACGATATCCCATTCAGATTCTGAAAATGCATAGTTCCCTGCAGCAAAAAATTATTTCTGAACACTGCTTTCCTTAACCTGAATAGAATATAACGCGCGAAGCGCGTTCCCCTGATAAATTGAGTCAATTTTAACAAGATAACTGTTGTCCACGAATTGCTGGCAGGTTATCTTTATTTTCGGGTGTAATTGAATATTACTGAACGTCTATTAATAACAAAATAATTTATACATTCTCAATTGATGAAACATCGTTTCATTTATGTGACCATGTTTCGACGCAAAATAACAGGTATTGGAGTAAAGAAAACTCTTGTTTTTGTTACGAAACCCTCTGGCAGGAGATAAAATGGATGTATATTGTGTATAAATGCTTACAGAGTAATAAGATTTTCTCCCTCTCTCGCTTTTTTTTTATACCATATATGCAGGAAGATACAAGAAAGACATACTAATGTTGTGATTTTTATTTGCGGGGAAGTTGAAAAATTAAATATAGGGTACAAACCTCCATATATTAGAACTGTAAGAAAATATCATGCCAGAAATTTAAATTTTGGAAGATGAACCGATACATGTGAATGAAAAATTTTAAAAATATGCCAGAAATGTGTGAATGTAACAGGAAAACATTTACAACATATCCTGTTATAAGGTACGTGTTTATTTTCACTTTTAACTGTAGTTATATATTGTGAGAACTTGAATCAGTTGCGCGGATGTTATATCCGGTTTGTTGGGAGTTACCGCTCCGACTGCCGACCCGCCAGCTACCGTGAAACGGGCAACGAAACCATGAAAGACCCAGTACTATATTTATTCCCATTTCTTCTGTTAATGTAAACATACACGTGATGGTACAAATATAACAATATCACCTTTAATAAGCTCCCCAGAAGTATATATAAGAAAAAGACTTCAATAGACGTTAAGAAAGAGCGAAACATTCCAGGGAAGATGCTATAAACTCGTGTTTTCACTATTGTAACTTGGTTGTATTTTAGTGTTCATTTCCATTAAATGTTAGGTTTTTTACTGAATTACCCTAATTTTAATAGCTTTCAGATTATGGTCACGCAAAATCTGAAGTAATATTCAGTTCACTTCTTGTCGGAGAGATGGCTTTAGTTGCATAATCGCTTTTCTGTAGTATCTCTTTTATTTGTGTTGATTTTCAACGATTAAAGATGTTTGACATTTCCTGGATTTAACATTACCATACCATAAACAAGTTGGACGATACTTTTAAAAATTAATAGGGTTTAAATTTTATATAATTAAGGGATGTTTTAAATGTATCATATTATATTTTTGCTTGCACTAGTGCCCTCATTGTCAGCCTACTGTTCTCAAAGTTCATATTCATCTCATGATACTCCTGAGGAATTTTTCCGAAAGGGAAAAGTCTGTAATGGGGTTAATGAGCTTCATTAGATAACTGAGCAACGACTTATGAATAGCAGTGAATCCGACCTGGAAAGAAGTTTTTAAGGTCGTCTGAGGTGCCGTGCGCTGATCACCGACCTAGTGGCAATCAGCTCGGCAGTTCTGGTTCTTCATAAAGTGTCCCGGAATACTATTATTATAATTGTTAGTAGTAATTGTATTGTATCGTATGTGCTTGTCCGAAGTTACAAGTAAGTAAATAAAGACTTAATGATGAAAATGATTGTTATTCTTGTGTCTTGAGCCTGCTGGCCACTCTTTGAACGGCGGTTAAACCGGCGAGCCTTTTTATGAATCACTGTATTGCATTCCACAAATTTTACGACCGCGTGCTTAACCCTGCTTAAAAAAAAAAAAAAAAAAAAGTCAAGGCTGCTCTAGGTTTTTACCATTCCACTACAGTAGAGAATTCTTTAGTGTTCGGATCAGAAATTGTGCCCGAGGAGTTTGCACCATATTACATTTTGATGTGTTACTAACAGTGAGTTATTTTTTATTTATTTTTTATGACGGAAATCACACGCTGGAAAAGACGGAAGAAAATTATCATTTTCTTTCCTAATAGTTTTTCTTCATATTATTACATTATTTATTGAAACTTAATATTCACGGATTGCAACCATAAGTTAAAGTTTAAACTTATCTAAAATAACGGGAAAGTGAGTGGAAACATTATTAAAGTACAATAGGAACAGTTGCAAGTTTAGACTCGAGACGCTGCTTTATTAATAAAGCAAAACGTATCTTCGATGTGTTCCCATGTGTCCTTTTCCCCCACCAGGGCGGATCTGTGCATTACTTTTAGCGGTTCGTCATTTATTTTTCAGAGTTTTCAAATGTTATATCATTTCACCGCATATCTTTTGTGACGCAACATAATATAATTGTATAAATATACGTACCGTTAAGTCCACTAATACCACTCATAAACTTAAATCTAACTTATGAGTTACATTTTAAGATTGTAACCCTTAAGTTAGATTTAGTTTTCACGAACAACTTTGTAAAACAAATATTCATTTACGTTAAGTTAGATTAGCATTCGCTCAAGTTTAGTCTAAGAAATGTTCAATATTCAGCTTTACTCCCTGACATTTTGTTCATTTAGTGCATTTCTTGCTGTTGCCACATTCATTGCGTCAGCACACTACGCTGTCATTTTGTCCTGCGTTTTCAGCTATAAATGTAGATGAAATTTTGAGGCAGGAAAGTACGTTTACTAGCTTTTAAAGAGCCACGTCATCCTATCGTCTCCTAATAATGTTTTTATTTTCTCTACTGTTGTTCTAGGTAAGTTTAAAACTTCTATTTGTATTGCGTAACCGTACTGAAGCTTCACCCACTATTACTGTCTGCTACTCTATACTGCTTAAGGTGAGATAAGACGCCTTATATTACTAATTCGAAGTTATTCGTTTTATGTACTTTTTTCTCAGAAAGTATTACAGATACCTCAGTAAAACTTTACTGCTTATTTTTTATTACATTGTAAATTCTGAGCTCTAGTTTGGAGAATGTACTTTATAAAATAAGTTATTCCTTTTGTATCATACTTCTTTTTTATAAAAATAAAATAATATTAATATTCATGTAGAAAAAGTTCTTATGCAAAATTACCTGAAACTATAGCTCAGCACTGAATTTAATAATGTGATCAGCTGTAAACATTTCAAGTTTTTATCTTCGTTAGTTTATTAAAAAAAATGTACATATGTTATGAATTTTTTTCAATAGCGTTAAAGTTAATACAACTAGTTGCCGATTTACATGCTAATCCATTTCTTGCACCTGCATCTTCATCCGAAGTAATACTACCACCTCAGGAGACAGTTTCACTCAGCACAATTAAAATGTCAAGTCAATGACTATATTAATACTTCATTTGTTGTCTTCAGTATCTTCCATATGATTACCAAATAACTTTTTCTTGAAAGGACTAGGGAGGTTGTAAGCAATTGGTTTATCATTTACTGGGGTATTCTCTTCTGAAATAGGCCTATAACTTTCATTATCAAGTTTTATAAACCCTGGTGGACCGAAGCATATTAGATGTATTTAGGAAAGAAAACTGGGATTTATAGATTGCATTAAAAAAATTGTAATTGCTTCAAAAATCAAATACACAAGCAGCCGAACTGTCATTTGAAACAGTAATTTACCTACAAAATACATCAAACCACAACCTTATATAACAAATGTTTTCAAGAGATATTTTATTTTTATGCAATAGTGCGCGGTTTTAAAAAGTAGTTTGACACACAAAAGACATTACGTAATTAAAAGCACTTACAGTTAGAATTCTTCAATAAATGATATAACAAATTAAGCAGAAAAATCCAAACAATTATTTGTAACAAAACACTAAAACTTATTTATTTTCAATTTTTGACCTCTTGTCATACCTTAATGTATAATTCTAGCACTTCTGTAACTATAGAGTTTGTTAGGCCAACGATCTAAACACTGCTTGAGTCATGGTGTCTCATTGAACATCTAGGGGTTTCCCTCCCTTCAAAGCACAAATTTCGAGTACTTTTAGAGCTTCTGGTCTCCGGTTTGAAGTAACACAAAAACAGTACTTTATAACCGTTAGTTATTTGTGCACCAACCTATGGATTACAACTGATGAATAGACAGATAAAACAGACATTTTCATTGCTTGTCCCTAACATACATTTCTCTGTTTCTTGAAACCCATGTAGGAGAGAAAGATTAACGTTTCAAGCTACTGGACGATTCTGACATTTGAATCGCACCATTAAATCCGAGCTGACTGAGTTGTGATGTTCCCCACCGCATTCTCTTCGACGTGAATCTCTCCATTGTCTACCATCTTCATGTATTATTTTGCTGCGCATTTAAGGGCAAGGGTAAGGTAATTAGAACGTAGCTCTCAAAAGTTTCCAAAGTAGCTCTTTAGGTACTGCGACATTATTAAATATATTTTAATAGTATTTCGAAAAACAATACGAGAATATGGTCCTGAAGAAAAACAAAACTATTTTAGGCAACAATAAATTAAATTAAATGCTGTTCAGGTTTGAGATATTCAAAAGCAAGAATTATTTAGTACTTTTAAATATAATTTTAAGACTCTTAAAAGTTAGATCAATATTCTGTCCTAAAGTTGAGTCAGAACTGGCGTCTGCAGAAATGGACTTCAGAACTTGTATCAGCTGTTTAGAATTAAATAATAGTGAGAAATGGAGAAATTGAAGTTGGGTGAACTTATTATATTTTATGTTTATCTGTGGTCAGTAAAACAGTTAGTTATTTGTCTAGACTTGTTCAAAGAATGGAGGATACCAAATAGGTTTAGATTGAATATTAGCAAGAAAGAAGATGAGTGAAAGGTCGATAACATGGATGAGAGAAACTACTGAAATAAAGCAAGGAAGAGAACTGGAAAGAATGGCGAAGAATAGTTTGACAAGATGTTACCCATAATGATGTAATAATAATTAATAAACATTGGAAATATGCACCTATTTCATGAAATAACTACTGAAACATCGAGATCTGTGGTTGGCTTATATAAAATTTAAGCTCATCTGGGCAGAGCATTCTTGTGCATCCAGCGTATGAGGGAAACAAATTTGTCCTGTTGTTTGAATCAGGAGTATTGCACTCCTCTGAGAACTGGTGTCATACAGCTCGTAAAGTAGCAGAAATCATTAAGGTTCAATATTTAGTTGACCTTTGAAGACAACCAGATAAAGTCACAGATATTATTGAAATAGTCCGGGAATGATCAATTTCAATAACAGCGCCGGCCGTAAAAATTAAAAAAAAAAAAAAAAAAAAATAAATAAAAAAAAATAATAATAATAAAATAAAAAAGTTACAAATTTAGAGGTCCCCCCCCCCTCTTCCTCTCTTGCTCGCTGCTAGTTGGTACAGGATACACTTCTTCAAAATAAAAACCACTGAATTGTATGGTCCTGTGTCAATATTCCATGGCGGTATCAGTCCTTAGGTATTAATGTAAAGAATTCCCAGACGCCAGTTTCAAATTATGCCATGCTTCTTCCCCAGAGAAAGTTAAGCATGGACTAGAACAGGTGCCAATTAAAGGGCTGCTTGAGTAGCGTGGAGGTTGCAATCAGAATTCTCTTTTCATTCGCCAATGCTTTAAACCATAAGAGTTCAAACTCTTTCAAATAACTCAGAATAAATCTTAGCATGGGTCTAGTCATTGTTTATGTGTCAGAATTGCGAGAATATACATATATCATATCACTTCAATCTGTGGATACTATAATAAGTTTAATAGAATTTTAAGTCTATCTCTAAGATTTAGATTTCGTCAGACATTATTTAAATTATGCACATTTGATAAAAATGTAGCATGCTTCATATTTACAAATTTTGAACTCTGGTGCCGAGTTTCTCAGAAATGGTCACTTTTTTTACATTAAAATGCCATCTTAGGAAAAAATGATATATTTATAACTTAAAATAATTTATATCTAGAATATTTTCAAAATGGAAGCAAAGTATTTGCGCTTAGTATATTTACAAGACTGAATGAATTCAATGGAGAAAAAATAGTACACTTATTTTTTGATTGTATGAAACCCTCCTCTGTAGAGAAGGTGTGAGTGATATGGCATCTTTTTAATTCTAATCTGAACTTATTTTAATTAGTATATAGTTCCTTTATAGATGGAAGTTAATTAAATAATAATATACCAATTAAGTAAAAAAAATTGGAGTACCTGCAACTTGTTAAAATACTTGTATAAGTCCTGCTTGTATCTGTTTTCTTTGTGCATGTGAGTCTTATCAATAGTTGAGTTATCTACTACAAATAAAAGTACAGCTAGATTGTACTCGCAACTAATAATACAAGTCCAAATGTTTTAAATAGTGGTTACAATGAGTTGATCGTTTTTCCTCTGCCATTATCCTTATTAAAACTATTACCGTTTACTGAATTTCCCCAGAAAATTATTCCACAAGTAATTAAGGAATGGAAGTAAGCATAATATATTGTTTTAGGGTTGCTTTATTTATAAAGTGAATTAATGATCTGATTGCAAAGCATGCCGAGATTAATTTGGGTTAGATCTAATCAATATGGTCTTTCCAGTTCATATTATCATCAATCATAAGATTATGAAACTTTGTTACTAGATTCGATGATTTCATTACCTTCATATTGTATCTTTAGGTCTGCAATGTTTTTATTTTTTGTGTGAAAATTGATATATTTAGTTTTTTTCCGCAAAGTTTATATGATTTTTGTTAGTGTGTAATCAGTTATTTAGTGCACTGAAAATATAATTGGATTACTCTGAAAGGTGATTGGTTTTATGTTCTTCAATGGGAATACAATTACCATCTGCAAAAAGAATTGGAAAAACGTGCTTGTGTATTACATATTTCTCATTGCAGGCTACTGTTCTCTTTATTAAGCATTTCATCCTGGAATCAGTGATGCACTTACGGTCGACATCCATTCGGCCTTGATCAACAACTTCTATATAATCTTAAATACGCAGCTTTTAATGCGCCAACTTCTTCTAACAATCTACTATTGAGAGCTGGAGAGATGGCTAGTCAGAGGAATATGTTGGTAACATTCATCTGTTCAATATTAATGTTCTGCTTTCGTTAACGCAAAGAGATGGACAACTCTTAAGTATTCGAATAGATGATGATACACATGCAGTGCGTAATGCTTTACTTGACAGATAAAGTGCTCTCTCCCCGCATGCGTCGCTAGCCATCTCTCCAGTCCCCAGCAGTACTTGTTTGTTGATGGATTTTTATCCCGTGTACAAAACCTCCCAGAGTGACAGATCTTGAAGTTCTGTATCTTCACTATGAACAGCTGTAACTATCGCTATGCTCTTTGCAAATCCTTCGCCCTCCACTTCAGTTGTTTTGTAAATCTGCTTCTAGTAATGCGAGTTTCTTAATATGTTGTTGCAATTTTTTTCTCTCCGCATTGCTTGTTTACAAAATATTTGTAAAACATTAGATATAATGTTTATTAAATGGTATGCTCAGTAAGACGATTATCATTCCAGTCTACTCCCTGGCTTATTTCAATGTCAAGTATCAGAGTGTCAGTAGAGTTGGGAAATCGCTCCTCCAGTCCCTTGTAGGGAGTGCGTCAACACACACTCCAGATGCCCTCTCTCTTTTGACAGAATTATGTTGTCTAATGAACTTGCTCTTAAGAGCAATTCCTCGCACGCCTAGCGTATTTCAACAACGTCAAATGTTTTCAAGTGTAACGCTAAGAAATATTGTATCTCTGTTCTAACCGTTCCAATGATCATGTTGTAAATAATTTCGGCTACACTTGCAACTGGAAAGTATGTTACTTTATGTTGGAAATTGACCTTAAGCCCCTGTGTACGTTCCGTTGATTGACTTTAATGAAAAGTAATGTTTGGTAAATAATTTGAATCTGATAATGATAATGGTGACGAGTAATGTATATATGATTGACAAAACTTCCACAAAGAATTTACTACGAGGGGCATTCAAAATGTTTTGCAAGTTTCACCTTAAAACTCCAAGCTAGGAACTGAATTCGAAAACTTATCCTGATAGCTCTTTAAAGTACTCTCCATCTCTCTCCATACACAGCGGTAGATGGTGCAACCACTTGTCAAAATTTCTACGCTACTAGAACTGAAATATTCTCAACAGAGCTGCAAGGTACCACACTCGTTCAAAAGATTTTCCAGCAATGCAAAATTTCACTCAAGGAAACATTCTGTCGCCTGTGCAAGGTCAGGGTTTTCCTTTGTTTCCAATAAAGCAACAATGGTCCTTCCGTTCAGTGTTAAAGCTATAATTTCTTTGCCATTTTAAGAAGAGTTATGCTTAAAATATAACCGATTACAAACTGAATAATTTAAAGTTTGAAAAGTAATGAAAAACACCACATGTTGAATGTACTGTTCATTACAACACAAGGCACTCAAAACGTATTTCACAAGCTCACAAGTAATGGTGAATGTTTGCCTGAAAGCAAGGAACTTTGAACATGCCTATTGTAAGACTGTTATAAATCGCTTGCGGCACCGCTTTGTTCGATTAAAGTTATTTAGAAGGCAAATTTGGTGTCCCATTATTTTCTTGGTGAAATTCTGTCATGATAGGTAGCTAATGGCCCCGTAATAAAGTGGACCATAAGGAAGCGGCCTGTTTTGCAGAATAAAAATGCCCTTATAACAAATTCAGGACGGTGCTTTTTAAACGAAACGCAATAATCGTTATTCGAATGGGGAAGAGGAAGAAAAAAGTTTTTAAATATTAATTAAAATTTAATTTGTAATTTATTGCGAAGGACGCCTTAAGAGGGCATCGCGGGCGACTGCTGCCCTTGAACAAGGCTGGCAATAGAGTCTGAAAATGTTCACGGCAAACGCTCCGGCAATTGCGCTTCTGTTAAACCACTTTTATAATATAAAAAATAATGTTTCACACACATATAATCTTGGTGCAGTCATGCGGGAATGGCAGTGGAATTTAATTTCAATTTATATTAGGAACTAAGATTTTGAATATAACGGTTGCAGAAAATCAGATAGTTTTAGTACATATTGTGAAAAAAAAAATCCAATTAGCATCTCATCAATCACACGAGCACACATTTTAAATCTCAGTGAAAATGTAGAAAGTAATGGGCATTTTAGGCAAGAATCCCAGAAAGATGTAAAAATATAATAAAAAATAACAGAACTGAAGAACAGCAGGTCATTTTAATTATCTGGCTATGATATTACATATGGAGGCGAAGGTGTTCAAAATTTAACTTTTCATCATACTTGTATGTGTAAAGTACAGCAGTTCCAACTTTGATGTATCAGAGAACAGGGCAATTGCTAAGATCATACCAGAGACAAATTAAGTTGAGATGTGATTTCTAAGGAGTATTGGTGGATATACACAAGATTAAATACGTACTGATAAGATAAGATAAAGAAAATAAAATTGATGTGAATGTTCCTGAAATGGTTAATGGCAGTCTTAATACAGTACTGAATTATACATCATGTGATCATAAGAGACGTGGACCTCCTGGAAGATGGCAAGGCGGCCCGACTGTTTGTGTAATTGAAACGGATCTTTGGTTCATCTTAAAGATGGCGATGAAAAAGCATTGCCCAAATATGCTCTCTAGCCAGCTCCATGGTAGAATAGCAGAGAGCAAACATAAGGTTAATGACATATTGTTGTTGTTGCAAAAATGGGATTCTTGTTCTATTTCTTGCTATTATTTACTATCAGACACGTTCTTTCCATTGCCGCCAGTATGAAACTTGCATAGCTTGCAGTTTTCCCGTGCCCAGAAATTAAAAATTAGTGATCCTCGTAAGTGTATTTATGCAGCAAGGATTATGCGGGGGCTGGAAAGAAAATAGTGGCAACACTGTCGCCACGAACATATGAGGGCGTTGTTGTCAGCAATCTAGAGGAATGGTATAGCTTTTTAACGCAATCGGCTTCACTAATGCACTATCTGTACACGGACGAAGCTGTCGATCAATGGTGTAAATTTTGTTCTAAAGTGCATGTGCATGAATTAAAATTGAGTTGGTACGTGGTCTGCGAGAAGCCTGTGCCAATGAAACTTTGCCATATCGAACGGTGAATGGGGGTGCCCTATTTTCGATAATCACGTAATAGAGCGAAAGATGCACCACATTTAGATCTTGTTCTTGAAGTGCATTATGTTAATTTGATTTAATCTCTACTGGAGGCGGGTCGTTGATGGACAGTGAGGGAGTTAGCAGCAGAAGTCAGAACAAGCCACACGATGGTGTTGCAGTAGAGCGCTCCTTATCAAACATCAACAAAAAACGGCTTAGATACGGATGTCCAATGTCTTTCAAAGTTGTGAATGTGGCAGGTACATTGAAGGTGTGTAAAGTCTGCAGGTTCTAGAATAAATGGTTTACTACTCATAAGTTGCCATTACTTTCTTCTTCCCCTTATATTAGATAAAAAAAAAAAAGTTTTAAATGTTTGGGGGCGGAGGAGGGTGCTTCGGTACTTCAGCCTCGCTCACGGCTGGCCGTTTGTGCCCACGCCCTCATACCTCCGGGAGGAAAACAGATGAGGGACACACCCGGTGGCCAGCATCCATGGTAGTGACTGTGTGGACAGGGTGCCTAACATTGTTTCCCCCCTTTAAGAAGTTCAAGCCCCTCAGAAGTTTCGCTTTTATACATAACTCCGGGACAAAAACACCTTTACAAAGCGCAAGCCACCATCCTACCAGCCCACCTCGCCCTGACATTTTCGGCTCTGAAACAGAACCAACGGAACTATACGAAATGGGAGAGCGAAAAATTCATGGAAAGTAAAAATCCATCCCAGCATTCTCCTAAGCGACAAGAGAAAACCACAGATGATCGCCTCAATGGAATTGAAACAGGGATCTCTCGAATGCCAATTCCAATTGTTACCGCCTCAGTCAATGCACTTGGTTTAAATTTTTTTAAAAAAAGAAACACTTTGCCAAAAAATATGTTTTTGAACCTGTAAGCTTTAATTTATTTGTTGTTTTTTGATGCTAAACCTTTTTCAAGTGTTGCAAATAAATGTTAAATACCACTACGTAAACATAAAATGATTTAACAGCACTTCACATTGCTGTGTTGTGTTGTGTTGTGTTACGCTACTTTAAAGGCGTTGAAAGTTTTAAGTTTTTAATGGTAATTTGTTTATATTAGAGTTACTGGCGAAGTCAGATATCTCAATTAGTTTTTATAATCAAATGCTAGTGATAAAAGTCTAACATTTAAACATGGAGAGCTTAAAAATAGGAAGAAAGTGGAGAAATGTACAAAACAAAAATGCTTTTGCTCATTCAAATACTATCCATGTGATGACTCGATTGAAACAGTGTGCAGCTAGATGTTATGTGACTTTTGTAAATCGCAACAATGGGACGTGTATGTCACTTGAAATACGAGTCACCTTTTAAATTAGCGATTAAGTGGGATGCGTTTACAGCAGTTTTTCTTTATCTAAAAATGTCATATTCAAGAAACACTTCTCTATAACTGTTACAGATACTAACATGATATTTATTTTAATTTTGAATTTAAATTTAAAAACCTTAAAATTTATTTATAAATATAAATTCTATATAAACGTTTTTAATATTTATTATTCTAAAAATTAACTGTTAAGATATTTAAGCATTACAGAACAACAATACATTTTTCAGAGTTTATGAGCAAATGTTTACAGAACTAATTCTCCTTCAAAAGATTTTCCAAAAAAAAAAATGTTTAATACGCATATCTACATTAATAGCTCTTAACAAAGGGAATCCGTGGCATGGTTTTAGTTATTTCGCATTGAAAATACCAGAACGTTGTTGTAAGAGGATAATACGAGTACATTAAGTCTTGATTTGGATAATGGAGCCTCACCCCGCGAGCTTGTTTGTAGTTTTCTACATATTCGGTTAGTTCTCCTTGCAGATAATGCAAGAGTTGGGGGTTACATAATTAGAGCCCAAGGCCATATAACGTATTCAGTATCGAAGCAAATACAAGTCTGCTTTGCTTAGGTTAGGGCGTGCACAGATAACTGTACCGATCACTTCTGAAGGTTATCACACCCTTCGGTTAATGTTTCGTATCAATATTTATTTATTATGCAACATAAGACTGTTCCAGTTGTAGCACAATGTAAAAGTACAAATAAACTGCGAGTGAAAGTATGTGCTTTCAAAATATTGTATAGTAATGAAAAATATTGTTAGCTGGAAGCAGTAGAAAGCAATAGCTTTATACACTGCCTGTAACTATTATAAGATTTTTTTATAAAAGAATATAAGTTACGAACAACATTTGGTTTAGTTTAAAAAATTGGGGTTGAAACAATATACTGGTTATTTCAAAAATAGATTGCAAATTTTACAGCAAGTATATGGACCAAAAGAACTGAGATATCCGCATCATTTTCTATCAACGTGAGTGTAGAAATTGAACGCCACAAACTTATAAGGGCTTCTACCAAACAGATTAATGGTGCATTTATCCCATTACCTACGCCACCGCGCACGATGCGTTCATGCACAACGGTGCACCGCATCATTCCCACCAGATGTGGAGTAGTTGGCCTGCTCGATCCCCTGACCTTAATCTCTTGGCTTTTTGGTTAAGGGTATTTAAGATCTAAGTGTTTATCATTCGACGACGACGTTAAAATACTGCGGAACATGCCAGCAGGAATGAGTAATAAGACACAGAGTTGAAGGTAAGGTGAGTCACAATGAATGGAGATCATGTCATAGAATATCTTTTATACCGGATATAAATATTTACGTGAACAGGTATTTTGGACATTTTTCTTCACTTTTGGTCAGTGATACCTATTGTGGAAATATGTCGCCCCCCGCACTTTTTATGCATACTTTACATGTAAGTGTAGGTATTTCAAATTAAAAAAAAAAACACGATTTTTACAATAATACAAGATGAGCAATGAACATAAAAACTAATATCTAAGCTATTTTAAAAATAAATAAAAAATATCTTAAGTCAACCTCGAAAAAATCAATAAAAAGAATAAGAGCTTGAATTGGAAGTTTGCATAAGAAGCCATATTAACATTGATGCATTACTGCGGTATTCGATAAACATTTGAAAAAGTTTAAACCAGACAAAAGTTCGCTTTTTATTTCGAGGTTCTCTTTTGTTTCTGAATATATTTGTTCTTATGTTTCTATTTCAGCTAATGTTAATGTGAATATAATTCCTTTGGCTCTTTTAAAAGCAACAACGGCTTCCCAAGCTAAAATTTAATGACAAAGTGTATGAAAATTATTTTCGTAACAGTTTTAAGGATGCAACTTGATTCAAAATACTGTCGCAATAAACTATGAAGCTTTCTTTTAAAATAAGCAACACCAAGTACCGAGAAAATGTTTCACTTTGTTTCATTATGAAACTTGTCAGAATTTTGCTTTAGTTTGCTGCTTTATTTATACTTTCTTCTTCCTCTGTGTTTATATTCACTTCACGAGGATTGTGGTTTTCTACATTGGTGTTGTGGTAATTGTGTTTTTAGGAATGAAATATGATGGGAAACAAAGTTGCAGGGCTTATGTTGTATTTTGTGCAAATTGAAAGTATTTTAATGCAAGTTATTTTAATTTTCCTTAGTTGGTCATTTTATTACGTGTTATAATATATATAGTGTATCTTTTCTGTTTTAAAGTGCATATTATCTCTTGCAACTATCTTTGTCCAACTCGCTCGTCTCTTCATTGCCCATGATGATGTCAGTTAGGACTTGAAAGTCTTACCAGTATAATTAAAGTGCAATATCTATAAACCTTGAAACTTAGAATGAAACCTTTGTTGTTCGTTAAAGCATCTTATACTGAAATAAATAAAAATATTTATTTCAGTGCAATCGCTGTTCATTCGTACTCGTGCAACGCTTCCAGACATAGCGAGAGTGTAGTCAACTTGTGAGGTTGGAATGCCTGAAAGGCGCGGCTACTTATTCTAAGGATAGCTGTCAGGGGTAATTTTGCCGAATGCGCTCAAAGGATTCTGTGCTCTTAGGCACTCCTAGGCACTCATCTTAAGACTTGAGGGAAAACCTCTGAAAAAAAAAAAAAAAAAAAAAAAACTCGTGAAATTAATCAAATCGAGAATAAAGCCCGAACCGAAGCGGAATTCTACTACTAGACAAGGTCTTGGCTACAAGATGCATATTTTCATTTAAATGCCGCCATTAATGCTGGAATTATTATTTTTGCTTTAAATTTAAAAGTAACATTGGGAATGTTTAAGTTGAAATATTTGCTCTAAAAACGTGAGCAATTGTAAACTACCGAACACGCTCTGTTTTTCCATAGTGCTCTTTCCGTGTTAAAATTATATTTTATTTACGTGTTATATTGTTAGCTTAATGTTTCCAGTTGAGCGTATGGTTAGAACAACTAAAACGGAATGTGATTAACATTTAAGCTACATAATTCATTTTAGACGTACGATTGCTTGTTTTTCTGTGTTCTGAAATCACTGAACTCTCTCCTCCTGCATTTATTGTACACTTTATACTACCAAGGTTGATAGGGTACTTACACTACCGCTTAAGAGCTATACATCGCTTCGTATCGTTCCAGCATTCCCTGGATTTCGGCTTTTCCCACTGCCGTTCAGTACTGAAGCCGCAGGACGGCTGCTGTCTGTAAGGGCAAGTTCGATTATTCGTCCATGCGCATGCGCAGACTATTCATCCCATACTCTTTCACATGAGAGAGGTTAGCGCTTGACGCGAATAACCAATTGTTAATGCTAACAATAATAATTCCCACGTATGCCGCATCTCCTCTTGGACCACTTTAATCGATGTCCTCGGCGATTATAAAAGTTCGGTTTTCAGGTACACCCTCACTACTAATGGTCCGATTTTTCTGATATTCAGAAACTATTTTTCTTGTTTCATTTAAATGGTATTTGCCGAGTTTCGTTGTAAAAAAATTAAAATTTTATAATAATCTGATTTCGCTTATTTTCAGAAACTATTTTTCTCTTTTTACTTCTATGGAAAATACGTATTTTCATTGAGAAAAAGCAACAGTTGTGGCCGCTAGAGCGATTTTTATTTTTTGCTTTAGGTTAACCCCCAACGGTCCAATGTTACTGATTAACAAATACGATGCTTTTTTCGTTAACTGGTCGTTAAATGTAGAGTTTCGTTGATAAACAAAAATTACAACTGCTAGAGAGTTGACATACTTGTACATGTAGTGTGTGTCAATTCTCTAGCATATTATATATTCATCGTCATTTTTTGGTGTCTAGAAAGTAGGATTGGTGGAGGTTTAAAGAAAAAACGTGAAAAAGAAAACAATACTTAAAAGTAATACATCATTGTATACATCTAAATTTGCATGCTACAGCTTAAGGAAGCCGCAGCCAGCATATTGCAATTTGATATAAAGCGTAAACTTCAAAAAACACAAAATAAACAAATCGCAAATATTTAGTTTTTTAACATTTCAAGTAAACCTTACCTTAAGATACTCCGGAGATCTGAGAAATCCGGTCAGCCTCGTCATGAGTTCACTTTAGCAACGTGCGGATTAATGTATAAATACTTGATCCCAGCATTGAACCTGTCTGGAAAGCCGAGTTTAAGGTTATTTGAAGCCCTTGCGATTATCATGAGATCTATCAGTCTTAGCACCAGCACCTGACTCTATAGAGCTGTTCTGCCCTGGATTGTTATTCTTGAAATTAGCAAGTTTTGCTGTGAGATTTAGCTATTTTCATTCATTTTTGTTATAAGTCCTTAGTTTATTGTATCAAAAATCTGGCAACTCTTTTCCATGTATCATGTGATTGGAAATTGTTACTTTTCCACTGTCATTGTAAAACAAAACGCCATTCTAACCTTTTATTTTTCCTATAACAACGGCGAAAGCAATGATTGCACATTTATGACAATGTAAACATCGTTCAACACTCTCATGTATGTACCTTATACGGTATCACATATCCGATCAGGTGCCCACGTTTGTATTCCTATTATGTCGCTCAGTGTCTTTCCGTAACGTCTTCCATAAGGAAACCGGATGTTGGCGTCGACACCCACTTACGATGTACTCTAGTTCGCGTTCTCCCTCTCACTCTTAGCTTTTATCTTTATTTTTATAAAAACGTCGCGTGTAGGTATTCCCCGAGAGCAGTGGGCCACCGGAAGTGCCAACAGGTGCACGTGTGGATTGAATTCTGGTGTCGAGACATCGTCTCAGAGCCAGATTTGATTAACCTAACTTGTGAGCTCTTTGGGGTCGTTCAACTCCATTAGACGAAAACTGTCGTTTGTAACGTACCATGCAGGCGACCTGTGGTTTTCAGGTCAATGATATATCGATTGGGTTGGAAATTACTTAAAGAAAAACAAGTTCCGAAAAAAGTAACAGTCTAGACCAAGATTTTATTCCAAAGATTTATTTTAAAGTAAATAATGAATTTGTAGATATTAAACACTTTCAAGGTGACGGAATAATGTTTAATTTTTAAAGTTTGCTTCATTACAGAAATGTCGAATTCATCAAGTTGCAGAATATACAAAGTGTAATAATGCTGTGAAGTTAGGAGCACGTATTGGAAGAAGACAGTTTTCAAAAGCGTATATGCATGTACAAATATCAACTTGTAGTTTGGGGAGGTTTTGTGTGTTCTTAAGTTACTCCGTACTTTAATGTGTGTAAATCGTGTGCCAATTGTTCGGCGTTAGGTTATCATTACATAAGCATAATCTTAAAAACGGATTTTTATGTCGATATATGCGTGGAAACACATTCTTGAAGAGAAGTGGTAAGGGGATACGCAGAAAAATGTCCTGACTATGTTGGTTTTAGGTAGAAAAACTGTTCGCCAACTTTTTAAAAAGTTACGAGAGACAGAGTCTCTCTATGACAAGAAATATTTTCCGAACCGCCAATGTTCTTACGGTAGAAAAGATGAAATAAGATGCGGGCAATGTATTGCCGCTGAGGAGCATCATTTTCAACATTTCTTTAGCATAGGTTAATGGTTATATTATCAATTTTAAATACACCACCTTTAATGATTTTAATAAAAATATAAATACTAAAATAAAAATAATAACTTTTACGCGCGGCGACTCTATTTCTCCTTTCTTCCGGTTGCGGCGTCTGCACTTTCCTAGTAAGCAGTGTACTCAGATTTAGATTAAACAATAATGAAAATCTAACGTGAGAGTCGATTAAAATCGCAGGACAAATCTTTATGTCCTCGCACAATCCCACCGAGCTTCGAGTGTCTTGTATTACTAGATAATTCCTCAGCGTTTGCACTGTGCATCAAATATTGAGCATAAACTATGAATATTTCGTGTATCTCATATTAATAACAATATCTGAGGGCGTTTCAATAGTAAATAAAGAATATTTAATAAATAATTTATTCTCAATCTCACATCCTATATGTTAGCACTAAAAAAATTGCAGAGACGTAAAAATGATTTTTTTCTGAGCAAATTCTGATGCACCGCATTCCCCACGCATGTCATATCAACATATACATAAGCAGCTGGGTAGTTGCAATCTTAGTTCCAGGGGAAAAATTCCATGAAGGCTTGTCCCGACTATACCAAGCAATATAGCGAACATTGAAGATCCCTCGGTAAAATAAAATTTGTGCATTTGTGAAAAATAAGCGTCTGTCTCAGCTTCAACCTCATTTGATGTGAATCTTCGTCCACCCAGCATTTCTTCAGGTTTGGAAACAAAAAGTAATTCCTGGGAGCCACATCCGCAGGATGTGGAATCACTTATAAGCGAATGTATACAGTTTTGCAGCAACAATCCTCGACAGGTGTGAAGGCAAAGAGAATTTTCGATTTTGCAAAGCTGGACGTTTATCCTCAATAGCGTCCTTCAGTTGGTCCAGTAGTGAAGCGTAGTACTCCCCGGTGATGTGCCGATCTTCTGGAGGTACAATACATGAGAATCTCAGAAAACCGTAGCCATGACTTTTCCCGCAGATGGAACCGGGTTGTTTTATTATTATTATTATTATTATTATTATTATTATTATTATTATTATTATTATTATTATTATTTCTTTGGTTCAGTTTCACCTGTTGCCACTGATTTTTGGACTGTTCCTTCGTCTCTGTCGTGTAGCAATAAATCCATGTTTCATCTGCTGTTGTGCAATGCCAGAGAAACTCACTGGAGTTGTGTTTAAACAAGTCTAAACACACTCGCAAAATTTTCATTCGAATGCATTTTGGTCCATTGTCAACAAACGCGATACTCATCGAGCGGAAAGCTTTCTCATACCCAAAACTTCCTGTAAATTGTAGTGCACACGGCCTATCGAGGTCTTTGCAATGTCAGCCAACTCGCGCACATTCAATTAGCGATCATTTCAATGTGGTATCGTGAATTTTAGTCACGATTACGCCAATCTAAGCAGTTTTGGGACGCCCTGAGCGCTCATCATCTTGAATGGATGTATGACCACACTTAAATTCAGCAGCCCAATTTTTAACCACCAAAAAACGAAGGGGAAGAATCCTTTAATGTGAAATTTAACTCCTTTTGTATTTCTGTTGGGGTTAAATCCTTTAAAACGAAGTACTTTACCACAGCTCTATTTCACCTTTATCAATTTTGTATATAATGCTAACACTAGCTTGTTTACACGATTGCCACAAACAGGCGACTATACCTGCGCGTATGATAATTTACAGTGCACCATCTAAAGGATGATACTTGACAAATATCATAGAAATTTGGCAATCTTCTCGACATCTCTGAGTTAGGCCTTTCGTATATGAAACACAGGAGATAAGAAACATTGTATAAAATCTAAAGTAATGTGCTTCAAAGAAGTTGAGACAATAGGACCCAAAATATTGCACAAATCCATTGTGTTAATTTTCTGGGTTGCGATATATCTTATTTCGGAGTAGTCGATATCAATAGCAAAAGTGAAAGATTCAATATGACGGGAACTTTAAAACGAAGCTTATAAAAAAAGTAAGAAAAGAAAAGTGATGGTCATACAAACATAGCCTATTTGTGACAGCGAAACGTGGATGATTATATATTAAGACTGCAAACAGAAATCGTATTTTTTAAATATGCTGCAGCCTACAGTTTACTGGATAGAAAAATGAACACAGATATCCAAAAAGAATTAAGTATTAGAAGTTTAGAGACTACAGACACTCCTGGATGTAGCATGTGAAAGAATGGATGAATAACGAGCTTAAAGTAAATCAGTTGGTAGGAAAAAATGCGAGGAAACTCTGGGACGACACGAACTTAAACATGTGATAATAATAAATAATGAACATGTATAAAAATGAGGTCGCCATCTACGTAGTTCTGAACAGTGACAAAAATGTTGTTCAGCTCAGATAAATGTCTTTCTTTTGTTATCTTAACTCTGGATATACAGATGGTAAGTTGTTATACATTTCAAATAAAACATTATTTTTGTTCACTCTTATTTTAAAAATGCTGTGATGAATTCGCAGATTCTGGTTCCTTATGTTGAAGATCATAGATAAGATACCCAGAGAAGCGTAAAAAGCGAAGGTGAGCAGGAAATGTTTTGTTTACCTTTTTCAGATATGTTTTGTCCAAAAGTTTATGCTAATTCTCTTGCTTTCCTAAAGTTGGGCCAGATACGCGCTGCATGCGTGTTAGCTGACATCATAGTATGGTGCTATAAAGTTGTATCTCCTTATTACTGTCTACTTTATACAGCAGCTCTGGAGATTAATTTTCAGCCTCGTTGCTTCTCTATCAACGATATAAACACTTAATATGAATGTACACATTACATGTGGTTGCCAGAACTTGCCAATTAACAGATCAGAGAGAAAGAAAATGGAAACCACAGATATGAAGTTCCTATGTTCAGTAGCGGGTTATAACAGATTACAAATCTCGATACATTGTTCAACTGTTCGGCGGTTAGAACCCGCGTTGCTATCTGTATTTTCTTGCATAGATTCGCGGCGCTCAAGTGCATCATTTTAAAACGTAGGTACAATATATTAAAAGTATTTGGTACTCGCCTTCCTTACTGAAGATGCTGAAAATGTTTCCTTTCCTTTTATTATTATTATTTTTTTTTATTTTATTTTTTTTCCCTTTCCCCTACACAATCCACATCTTATTAGGGAAGTCTAACTGACATGCTCTAAAAAAAAAGTAATACTTTATTTATGGAGCTTAAATCCATTGCACTAATTTCAGTGGTTGTTGATTAAAGGTTTATACATTGATGAGTTGTTATTTATTTGGAATGTGGAGTGTTTATTTTTAAGTTTTAATGAAAATGTGGTTTTGTTTCAGTTCGTCTTGAAAATCAGGCATTGTATCGGTTTAAATAGGCAGGGAAAAATGTACTTCAAAACTGAAATTATGCAGTATCATAATTGAAATAGTCATTTATTAAAAGTAAAAACAGAGTAATATCAATCATTATTAATGAAAGTAAGTATTTAAGATACTTAATCATTTCTTTATCACATAATTAAAGTACTTAAGCTTATTTTTCTTGGTTACAAGCAACAATAAGATGTTTTTACAAGATATCAACTGTCATTGTCAGCCGCTTGTAAGAAAGAAATTTTTCTTCATCATGGAAAAAAGAACGTTCTATTTCCATTGTACTGATTGGAGCATATTTAAAACAAGCTATTTCGAAAAGACTCATACTAGTTACAACAGAGCATTCACCTTTGAGGACATCATGAAAATGTTGATCAAGACAAAGTGAAGTAGTTTTGAATAGTCCTGGCTAATGAGCAAAAAATGCGAGTGGTTTCTGTTCGAGTTCATTTTCTGTCACACTCTTGTTACTTGTTTTATCTATTTCCATGAATTACGTTACCATCGATATTTAATATTTATTTTTACTACGTTACTCGTCTTCTTGCCTTCGAAGAACACGAGCTGTTCGAAATACTGCGCAACTTAATCTGTGACTTTCTAAAGTGTTTTATCCCTTTTCTGTTCTTCTAGTTATTGTTATTTTAGTTTTAATTTATATTGTTTGCATCTCTGGTGTTGCTTTTTACTTGCTTTGTTAATTATATATATATGTATATACATTACAAAATCTCACTTTAATATTAATTTTCTATATTTTCCTATCTAGTAGTGTATGATACATGAAAGAAATTGCGGGTTTTAAAGAAATATGTAATACAATGTAACATCATAAAACTAATTCTAGAAGATAATTGTTAATTTATGTTCACCTCCAGATGAAGCAGGTCACTTTAGAATTCGGCCAGAGCTGTGCAGCGCTATGTTTTGACTATACTTTCATACTAACAATCATTCCTCAATCGGGTTTATGTTGTTGTTTTGATAGCTAATTGGGGGCAAAGGCCGTAATAACAAGAGAGTTCTGAAAGAAATATTGCTAAATTATTACATATTCCTAGAAGTACAATAATCGGTGATATTATAAGACATGAATAAGAGTATAGCAGTAGTCTTATACCATAAAGTCCAATCGATTAAACTTAATGTCTGAAAAAGAGTTTCGTAGTAAGAAAAGCAAAGCTAAATTCAAAATTAAGCGTACTAAAAATGTCTGCAGAGTTGCTAGCAGGGATCTGAAAACAAGTTTAACCGAGGGGATTTGAGAAGAGAGAGAATGGCAGTTTGGAAGAGCTCTCGTATGCCGAAAAGCAAATGAGGAGCTAAACAAAAAGAATGTATGCTGAACAGTTAAACATGGTGGAGGAAATGTTAATGTCTGGGGGTGTATACCATACACGCTGCGAATAAGAAATACAACTGTATTTTATCCCCACAACGATCTCAAAGTGGTCCTGCATTGCGAGCAATGGACTATTTTATGCAAACCAAAAGTGATTGCAAGCCCACTCCAATCTCCAAACCTTAACCCTCACGAAAACTTTGGGGCTGAGTCAGGGAAATGCATACAGCTTCAAAAGAAGAATATATTAAGAGATAACAGCAAGAATGGGGTAAAATTGAGAGCAATTATACGGGGAAGATAATTAGCAATTTGCCAAACTGTTTGAAGGAAGTAATAAAACGTAAAGGTTATTGGAATGCAATTCAAACGTAGAAGATGCATTTTTGTTTTGTCGCCTACATTTTCAGTTTAAATTTTCAAGGCAAATTTTTATGTTAATTTTGAGAAATTAACAGTTCCCACATTTTTATATAAGGAATTTTGTTTTAGTTTATGATTCTTATAATTAAATAACAAAATCTAAAAATTGATGAAATATATCTCTGCATATAATGCCCATCAACATCACGAATAACGAATTCTAGACATATCCATAGATATTTTTGGGACAGATTCTAGTACTTCTTTGAATATTAATACAGAATCTAATGTTACTATTTTGCTAAAAAGTATGCTGCATTATAATGGGCAATTTCAATAAGAAATTTGAGAGAGCAAGGCTTTTATTTATCTGTGGTATAATCTTTCAGATTTATATAAGAAGTTCAAAATGAACTTAATATCAATATATTCTGATTTGCCTTTATATAATTCATGTCTTTCAGGTGTGATAGTGTTTCCTCATCTTGTATTATTAAGGTGTAATCTCCAAATTTCGTATGGTTAATTACAGTTTAAAGGTATAAATTTAATATGGAGGTGTAGGACACAGCTAAGAATGACAATGCTTTACATACCTACTCCTGTATTTAGTTAAATACGTGTATCTTAGTAGCTTAAATACTAGTATAAGTATAGATTCATATTGCAATAAAAGGTATACACTTTTCATTCAGTGGTGTACCGCAGTGTTCTAATTTACTTAAAACATTGTTGTTAAAGCCGTGTGCATAAACAAAATTTCACTACAACACCCTAAATATAAAATAAAGAAATAGTGCCTTGAGTTAGAGCCAGATAGATCAGCATTTCTGGGAGTTACAGACACCATACTGAATAGAAATCTTTGTATACCGAGCTCTATTTTCCGTATAAAATGTTCACACATTGTTGCTGACTCTTAGCTCCTGTGTGTTCTACTTTCAGTAAAATATTTTAAAATTGAAACAATGGAAAGCAAGCAATACTCTAGCTGATAAAATATCAGCATTATTGCTATGAATTACGCACTTAATAAATGCAGATATAGCAGGTAATACATGTTTCACTTTACATGCCATTTACAACACGAACACAAATTGTTTCGGTTCCCTTCACTTTTCCAGTCTCTTTTACAGCAGTATAAGCAAGTGACCCCTGCTTGCGTAAACAAGGATTTGTTTAGATAGCTACTTTGTTGTGAAGCATTTTTAACTGAGTTACAGTAAGTATTTATAAGGAACAAAAGCGCATCAATGTAATGCTACTGAGCGGGTTATATAACAAACCGGACTAACGTTGATCAAACTAATAAAACGTGCGAGTAAAAATAATCCTTAAACGTTGCCAAAATTTCGCCGCCATTTAAACTTGTCAGAAAATTATACCCCCAGCTGACAAACCAATAAATAAACTTTATTTAAATATAAACGTTATAAATCTATCCTTTTTGCTACATTCCGAGAAAGAGTTGTGGGATTCCCACTAAACAGTGTCTATCGTGCATTATTCAGTTAAGGAAGTGTATTTATATTGTGTCCTGCGTAAAGAAAAACGTCCAGATATCAAATTTGATTTGTGGTATGTCAAAGGGGATGAAATAGGGTAGAGTGATTTGCTAAATTTTAGATAGCCTGTACTTTTTGCCTGGCTGCATAGAGTACTATGACGAAAAAAGATGTCACCTTATAAAAGATTAACAGTGCCACCTCTGTTCTTCATAGAGGTGGAGTGATTCACGAGGGCAGCGCCCGCGCTAAGTCAGCATTGCACGGGGCACCATACATCCAAGTTAACTTCCTGCCTTGCTCGTCGGGCATAACGATAAGAGGTATTTAGGACTGCTGTGGGAATGCGGTCATTTTATTTCCGTCATTTGCGATCAATATCAGAATACTGTGCCAAATCCAGGAGCAAGGAGAGAAGAATTTGAAGAAACCATAAGAGCGGGAAGACTTAATCTAAGATCGCGATGTTTGCGCATCTTGTCGCATCGGTTCCGAAGAGACTAAGCGAAGTCTATGGCTCGTTGACCTCGTATTGTTTATATATAATGAATATAACAAAAATACATGTCAAAACTTCGGGGATACATTCCTCGCATATGGAGAGTGCAAATATGTTATATGAACATGGGTCCGGAAATGCTTTGTTTCCTTGTTAGATCCTTTTGTTTAAAACTCCGCTTACACGATGTGAAATGCAAGCATAGTTCTCACAACAAAACTGTTGTTTAATAAGTACAATAGGTAAACACTCGCCTTTACCTCTGTTAAATGAGGTAGGGTGTTGTACTACTTTTAGTTCCTAGGTTCACCGTTGTGGTCGTTCTGTACCACGTAGTCCGCTTGTTATGCTACTCACTTCATTGCTGAGCACGTAGTGTCAGTTTTGTATGTTTACCGACCTCATTCCGGGTACAGTAAAATGAGGTACTCAAATGCAGAGTCGGCAGATGCTCACCTTTGGATTGGCCGAAAGTGTAGTTTTGTGTTTGTACTCAACAAGGTTGCCAATACGAGATATTCCATAGATATATCAGCTAATCGGGGAGTACAGCGGGTTGATGCATGTATTCGTGCTAACAGAGTAATGTTGATGTCATATGAATTTCCAGTTTCCACAGTTTTTTCCCCCTTATACTCTGCTACGTGGTACAGGTATAAGAAAAGGGCCCTTAAAAGGAAATTAAGCAATTCCAGACCCATGTTAATACTAACTATATTTTTTCTAGCTTGTATACGTGAGGAATGTTTCCTCAAAGTTTTGATTTACTTTTTTGTTATACCTGCATATATACACATACATTTCTGTAAGAAGAATGCGTGTTATATTTTTTCTTATACGTAAATTTTGTTTTAATTGTAATTCTGAATACTCGTAGGATAGTTTGTTTTTCTTATTAGAAGTTATAATGTTCTCTTCTAAGTTTATATCACTCCTAGTTTACTACAACATATAAACTTATTTAATTTAAAAAGAGATCTTTTAATTGGGTATTGTTTTAGAGCAAACTACTTCCTAACTTACATCTTCTTAATTTTTTTTTTTTTTTTTTTTACCCTCTTCTGTTACTCATCTGAAGGTCTGATTTACAACAAATTCACAAAACATAATTGTTGTTTGTATAATTTTATCTTTATATATCTACGAGGGCTGGGAAGATAGTAATGGCAACACTATCGACACGCTATTCATAAACACGTGAGAGCATTGTTATCGGTATGTCTAGAGGAAGAGTATAGCTATTCAACACACTCAGTGTCACTAGTGCAATGAGTGTAGGCGGACGAATTCGACACTTTCAAGTAGTGATGTAAATATGAACCGCTCTAAAGCGAAAGTGAGCAGCGTGCTTGGAATAAAATTGGATGGCACGCGAGGAAATATGCTGATCTCCTAAAAGTGTGTGGCAATGAAACCTTGCCACAAAGGACGGTGGCCCATGGGTGTCATCGTTAGTTGCAGAAGTCAGAACAAGTCACACTATAGTACTACATTAGAACACTTTTTCTCAAACTAAAACGGCTTAGCTGCGGATGTCCAGTGTCTTCCAGAAGTTATTAGCGGATGATATATGTATCAGGGGATTACATTGAAGGAATGTAAAAGTATCCAAATTCTAGAATAATTGGTTTGCTACTTAGAACAAGTTGTCATTCCTTTATTTTCAACTATATAATTTTAAGCAGAAAATACGTGATAATTATGATACTGGTTATTAGAAGAAGGATGCAAACATGTATTTTGGGCCTTTGTTGTGAGTATGTGATGATACTTTTGTAGAACTGCTAACTTGAATTCATTTGAGTGACTAATATATGTATTCTTTGTAATATGGCTATAGTTCATTTTGCATCCATTCCACTAACATCAGGCAAGACACCCTGTTTGCAAAATACGGGATAAATCAACAAGCTTTAAATTACTATAAAGAAATGATAGTTTATTGTAATGAGAGGATGATGCACATTAAGTTTTGCACAAATATGGTACATAGCGATTTTCTGTTTGTTTATAGTAATATGCAATTGAAATGCTTTTATTTTTAAGAAGAGTTAATATTCACGTATAAATTGAGTATCAGCAAATACTTTTTTTTCCCCCTGGAGATGTAGAACTTCACATTAAAATTACCATTTATAGTTTTGTATTCTCATTTTCTTAATAATATATACATATGTTTAATTTTATTAATTTGATAAGCAAAATATTATGTGTATTCAAATTAATGTGTAGAAAGTATTTTGTCTCTAAAAAGCAGTGTTATAAAAAAGGAGCAAACTCCAATTTTTAAAAATGTGATTAAGTGACTCATAAAAAATCAAAATGCTATAAAGATCTTCGTTAAATTGCTGTATGTATAAATATAAATACAGTTAACGATGCATTAATGTTGTATATTATATTTTATTCTTCTGAAAAAGTTTAAAATGATTTAGGTCCTTTTAGATATAAATAAATTAAATATGCTTTCGATAAGCTGTCAATAAATATGTGTAATATATAAAATACATGTTTTGTGAAGTTTAAGACTTATATAGGTATGGGACAAGCCTTCATGACCTATTTCCCAGAACTGAGGTCCCAATCATCCAGCTGTTTGTTCCGTTGAGATGAGGCGCCTGAGGAATCAGGTGCATAAGGTTTCGCTCAGGAAAACAACATTATGTCTTTGGAATCTCTTTTCTTATATGTTTAGTGCTAACAGCAATCTAGTGCAGAAGGAGGAGTAAATTATTTATTCATTATTCGTTATTTATTAATTAAGACACTAAAATTACCTAACAGTCTGAGAAACAGGACATATTTACTCAATCTTTGACAACTCTGGAGAATTTCGGGTATCTCATGGCGGGTGTAGACGAAAACAACAATACTAGACACTAAGAATTAGGTGGAATGGGACGAGGTTATTAAGATTTGTCCCGCACTTTATCAGCATGCAGCGTAACATAATTTCTTTATTGAGATTTTCGTAGACTGTACCGTGCAAACTTTAATCTCTAAGCAGGGAAGTTCTTTATTTTCGTAGGATTTTTAAAGATGTCATTTATGTAACTGTATTATTCATTTGTTTATTACATTTTCAGCTTATAAAGAATTACACGTGATGGAATTTATTCATCAAAATCACTGAAACATAAGATAAATCGAAAGTAAAAAATTGCATATTTCTTCCCTTATACAAGCATATTCTAAGACGGCTGGTTTTGAAATGCTCAAATAATAATTATTGTTGTTACAGCGAAAAATAATAATTAGGCTAATCCAGACATTTTAAAATAGTTCCAGTAAATCTAGGGGAAAAGTGTGGATGCTTGATCTTTTATTTAATAATTTGTTTCATGGTAAATTTTTCATTATAAAATAGTTCATACTTAATCACATATAGCAATTTAAATATGCATAGTATTTACTATGAATATACAACAAAAGGTAGTATTTTTCAATCATTTAATTAAAACTTCGTTGTGTTACGTCCAGAAACGAAAACTTTTAAATTCCAATAAAGTTTTCCTTAAGAACAAAGAATGGTTGCAATCTACTTCACATAAACCAAATCGATATGCGAATTAGCTTTATAAAACTAATCTTAGAACCTCAAAATTGTTATATTATGGATAAGGCAGCACTTTCTCCAGCTAGCAGTACTAAAACGCAACGGGTTAAGACTACGGGCTCTGTTAGGTACGGGTTGGGCATGGCACGTATTTAACTGATGCGTAAACGCATGAACGTGCCAGCTCTTTGTTTTGTCACTTGAGAGACGCAAGACGTGCCGCCACTAACGGTTTCTGATAATCGATTCTCGATACGTACAAGAGCATTCAATGAAACACCGTTCATTGTTCAACGTTAACTGCCAGCAGATTCAGACGATAAGTCACGCGTTTCTTATTCAGTTAACGGTTTGAAACTATAAGTGCGGTATCTCAGTTGGCTAGAGCCTAGAGTTGCTACGACTGTGGGAATAAGGCGTGATGAACAACCCACATATTTGTTTTTTTTTCCCCCTTGAAGTTCTCCCATTTCTCCTGTTTCAATCCATTACATTCTTTGTTTCTTTTCTTTTTCTCTTTACTTTATTGGCCGTATCAGAAAAATTGTGCTGAGAAACGGAGGAACTTTGCCCTGGACTCATTTCATTTCACTTTGAGGATGAAACAAAATATTCAGAGGTCGTCATTTTTAGGCCTTAGGAATTCTCCCTAGATATAGAGTAGAATAAAATAAGCACCGCTTTTTCTCAGTTTTTATTTCATGCATTTCAATTTTTATAGAATTCCTTTTTCAGCCATGTAACCAAGTGGTTGCGCAGTACGATTAGCACATTTTCCGCTGCAAGTGCTTCTATTATTACTCGTAGTGTACTGTTTATTAATGACAAGTAAATTTAGTGTATACATATTGAAAGAAATACAACAGACGCCCAATAAAACAAATACGTGCCTTTTATATTTACTATTTTTACAGAAAAAATTTCATTGACCGTGATAAAATATTGCATTATAAAGACATGCAGCTATATTATGTTAAAGTTTCCTTTATTTTTCGATGATTCAGGTGTCTGCACTCAAAGAAACAACTATTTTAACCAATATTAATATAATATTTTGTATTTAAAACAAAAATATGTATATTAAATTATTATTTTTAATGAGCAGCTACTCTAAAAGTAGATACGCAAATGCATACACTAAATAACATTTTAGTTTTTCTTAAAGTCTGAATTCTGCTTCATTGACTATCTTGTTTATTAACAATACAGTAAACAGTTTCATGTACAAGTATCTGCATTTTTAGCATGAAATCGGTTATGTCTATAAAGAAATCATTGAAAACTACAACTTCATGTGCAAATACAAATGAAAACGATTGGATGAAGTTTAAAACTAAATACAGAAGCAAATTACAACATAAACTTTTATTTCTACGCCAGGAAGATTAATCTTTATCTACATTTAACATGCACATAGTTGTGCTACATTTAATGATAATCTAGTTCACTGTTTTATTGATTCATTGATTGATTGATTTGTTTATTTATGTACGCTCTTTAACAGCTCAGATCAGCGTCCCATTCAACTCAGGGCGTGAAACGGCCGACAAATTTTGCTCAGAGGCCTCTCTTTCTGGCTTAAGGTTCTTTTTCGTGCCGTAAATGTACGACACGGGACCCACGGCTTTACTTCCCTTCCGAAGGAAGCCATACTTAGGATTTTTACGCCCGAAAAAATCCATCGGTCCTGGTCGGGTTCGAACTCGCGATCTTGGGTTTAGGAGGCAAGTATGGTAAGCACTACACCATCACTGTTTTAAAGTACACATATAACAAAATGATTTAAGTTGCAATACAGGTAACAAACAAGCAGTACATTTCATACTCCGTTATGTGCTATACAGTGATATTTTGCCATTTAGATATGTTGCCTTGTGATTGAACACTTTTTCAATCTTATACATAATTCATCTGTGGATTCCACTGCATTACAGGACTATTGCATAATAGTTTCCTGTTATTAGACGATAAAAATTTTAGAGTAATTAAGAGAGTGTTAAATATTTAATGTATTCCTCATTAACTCGTCCTGATTAGATTAATTTGCAATGGGGCTATGCAGATTACACGTTTATCTGGTGTCTATGTTATGTATTTGCATATTTAAATGAATTGGTTTTGGTTTTCAATGCAAAAGTTCATAAGAAAAAAATAAATACGAAGAAGTTCAAAATTTTTTAATTTTCGAAATAGATCTCTACATGATTTTCTATTACTTACATCATTTATGCGTTTTTCTTTCTTTTGTAGTATAAAAACGCGTTTGCTTTTAATTGAGTTTCCCAGAATGTTAAAATCATATATCATAATTGAAGAGAAATATAGATAATAAACAGTTTTGGAGGTTGACTTCAGAATTAATGTGATTCAATGATGAAACGCCCAGTATGCTGTTAATTCAGATATAACGTATTGTATGTGTGTTTTCCAATTTCAGTGTACAATTGGAATACCTAAGGATACGATATAATCGCGCTTGTGTAGTACATGCTTTTTACAAATAGTGTTTAACAGCCGTTTTCACTACTGAGGCATCATGGGCGATGATACTGGTGATAAATGAGATGAAACAGGAAATTATTTTTTATTAAAGGAAGGAAGCGTTCCAGGCCTAAGTTTAGGGTACCTTTCAGACATATGCCATTTATGAGGACCGAAGAAAACTTGAAAGAAAAAAAAAAAAAACAACAATCAGGGAGGACGGTCCCCGCGGGAATCTAACTCCCGACTTTCCGTTCAAGAGTCACCAGTGTTGGTCTAGTACGTGATAGTTACATGTATTTCCAACTAGACATTGGAAGACTGCTTTCCAGAGAAAAGGAAAGGTAAATCTTAGATTGAATATGTATATCAGCGCACCCCAAGTCAAATTGCACGCTAAAACGACTATATAAAGCGGTCCAAGAACTATTTGTAGGGGTGTATTTAATGTTTATAAATTTTCAAGGAAATGTCTATCTATACTAGATCCAAAGTTCATAAAATCGGATATTAACTATTTCTATTCACGAATAAAAATATGGAAGGAATGTGGGGTAAATTATACAAATAAAGCATTTTGTCCTGTTCTTTAACATGCATTACATTTTTACTTATGGATTCGTAATCTGAAAATATATCCACATCATAAAATCTGTAAATAATAATAATAATAATAATAATAATAATAATAATAATAATATAAAATATGTAATTTAATCGTTATTCACATTTAAAGGTAGCAAAATTGAAATACATGATATAGATATATAAAAGGTCATCGAGAAGTGACTCCGCACCCATTGTATAGCCGAGATTTCACTAAGGAAGCGAAACCGGGTGTAGCTGACCGCGCGCAAAGCGTATAGTTATTGTATTCATTTAACTACCAAGGAAGCACAACACTCCAAACTGCAAAACTTAGCAGTGGTGGGCAGATTACGTACCAAAAATGGTTTCGAAGGAAGGAATGTCAGAAATGTAGGAGTACCAACTCTCTCCTGTGCGGTGCATAACACCAGAGTACGGAGGAACTTGTCATCACCCGGTAGTTATACAAAAATAGCTCAATAATAATAATCTAACATTAGAAAAATAATAGTTAGCATATTATTGCGTATCTTAAACGTTATTAAAATTTAAAGACAAAGTGCTATGAACGAAACTTTTGTTAAAATTTAGAACAGTGATTCCCAAATTTATTAAAGACGTGAGCAGCTGTTGCCAGACGCTTTCATTTGCACCCCCATATTACCGTATTCATTTGAAAAATCAGATTCTCTGTAATTAAAAGGGGGAAAGGACCCTTTCAAAACACTACTACTTCCTTACCTTCCACCAAGTACAATCTCCAAGCTTCGCACAAACTTCATCCTATGCAGCGGGTAAGTCAAAGTGGAAAGGTAGGCTCTAACACCGTTTCATTCCCATACTCAAACTTCCTATAAAAATTAAAAATAAAAAAGTTAGACACAGAGAACTTTACTCAAAAGCAATTAATACCATTCAAAGAACAGCCGAAATGTAAGTGGCACAACATTACACTAAATATTTCCTAAGCAATAATATTTCGAAATTATAATGCTCTTTATATTTTCCACTTGCCCAGTGCATTGTATATGTGATTGAGTTCCAGTGCAACTCTACACACGGACACAGAGGACAATTGTGTAGCCCGTTTATAATAGGTGCACCGATCATCGGCAGATTACATTACGTTAAATGATGAAGGTGAACATGGGAATGAGATGATAGAATGAGTGGCAGGGAATTCGTCTGTCACAAATCCCAATTATGGCCGCTGCAATCGAACCCGGACCGCCTCTCAATGAGAGCCTAACCACTAGACTACGGCGCGGGCGCCACCTGCATTGTTACCTAAGGCCAAATGCAAAAAACTTACTTCTTCTTTTCTAGTATATAGAAGTTATGTCAAAATTATTACCATCTGAACTGAATATTTTTTTAATTGTCATTAAAACAGTAAATTCCATCAAAGAAAGAGAATCGAGGAACTCTATTTTCACACAAATATATGAAGACATTTGTATGACATGAAAATCTTTCCTATCAAAGTTTTCAAAGAAATGAAAAATCTCTTTTTAAGAGCAGAGCAGACCTGTAATATACAAACCTTGTTTTCCAGTTTTCCAATTATCTTAATTTTTAGGATGACTGATGTTTTCAACAGTACTTACAATGCGAGTTAAGTGCTAAAATAAATAAAAATAAAAAACGCATTCATAAAAGCGCAATTTCTGGCTGACATTACTTGAACTTTTTATAAATATGATAAAACAATAATTTAAATATGTATTGATGAGATGCTGGCCAAAACTTTTGCCAGGACGTACATAGTTTTGACTCAAATGAATTTAGCGGTGTCCTGAGCTGTAAAAAATATAAATAAATGAAAATAAAGGGGAAAAAAGAGATGAAAGCATCTCTTATGGAAATAAGTTCTGACCCATTAATTCCATCCAAATGCAACATTGAGAAATTTCCTTGAACTTGAAAGTTATGTAATTTGTGTGTTTATTTAATACAGACTTTAGATTTGAGGAGTTAGCTTCCAAAATACAGAAACATTTATCTCATCATCGTCATTACTTTAAAATACTGACATGTTTGTTCCTAAATTCAAAATATGTGTCAGTGTGTTTTTCATTTTATTTTGCAAACTCTCTCGCCTACCTCCTTTGCAACCCATATTTTGGGAGTTACTGATTTAGAGAAATACTGAAAAAAATCATATTACTTAACTCACATAACACCAACTAAACAACAGAAATTGTGATGGATTTTTTTCTCCAAAAACATTTCAAAGTATCATTGAACTCTCCAAAGCTCAAATTTTAAATGAAATATTCTAGACTTACATTTATTTGATATATAATTTACTAATACTCGTAATACATGATTATGAATATAAGTAAAAGTTGAATAAAGCAAACAAGATAATAAAAAGTAAGCAGAATTTAAACACTTTTTCTATATTTTTTCTTGTTTATATAATAATACGTGCTTGTTTCTCTTTCCTGCCTTCTTAAATTTTTAAAAAGTTTATATTGGAAGAGGAAAGAGGAATAAGAGAGTCAAACTTCTAGTATCTCAATAAGAACTAGGAACAGGTCCCTCAGAAGACTTTATGTATAAAGGTTTAAAAGAAAGAAAATATAACGTTAAACAGAAACGATATACCCTCACTTAGTTTTTGCTTTATATACGCAGGTTACCTAACTCATTTGTAGACTTTGTCATCCCTAAAATCTGAGATAGACTGCACTATCATTGCTACCACATAACGATAGGATTTTTTATCCATACTTTGGATTTGTATGTAATTATTTTATTCCACAGTATGCTCATTTTAGTAGCTTAGCACATCGAACATATTTATAATAATTTTTCACACTAAAATAATATTACAAATTACATCCCTTCACCTGTCTATGTAGAAAAGGAATGAATAAAATGTTGTATATGTTTTTATCATAGATATAAGTTTAATTTTATTGGAAGATTGCTGGTCACTTTCTAATATAAAAGGAAGGATAATTATTTCATTTTTTTTTCTGCTACTTATTTTGAAAATGCATTTGGAACTCGTAATAGTAATGGGTGTTAAATGAGTATCACCCGCTGGAATGTGCGAATTGGAGTCTGGAGATGCCGTATAATGACTTTGAAGTGGAATTATATCCCCTTAGTTCCTGAAATCGACCGTTCCTTGCCGCCTCTGTATACTAAGTGGGGTTTATTTCTGTCTTGATGTGCAGAGAGCGGCATCATGGGTCGACGCCAGACATTCTGCTGTTGGCCAGCACCGTCGTCGCACAGGTGCACCACGGTAGTTGAGTTGCGACGACCACAACACTTCTTGCGGCAGATCCTGCTGCAGTGCTACGCCACCACCTCCAAAGCCGGATGAGAGCTCTCCAAAACGTGTGAATTAGAGGTAGGCTTTTCGCAAGTACAAAATCGAAGTCTTTGCTGTGTTTGTATAGTTTTCTAAGGATTTTTTTCTAAACTAGTGCTTGATATTTACACATTTGTGATATTTTGTGCAGTGCGTGTGGTTACATTGCAGCAAACAAGATTGTAGTGAAATTCGGCAGCTAAACCTTGTGCCTGGTGCTTGTTAGCAAGAATCAGTAGAGAGGAAGTGAGCAAAGTGGATGATAATTAAGTGGTGTTTTTCGAGTGAGAGAAATGTTTCCAGAATGGGGCACTGCCCGCCAGGTGATGACGTGCGATGAACTCCTCTGACCATCAGGACGGAGTTGCCGACTCGCGCCGGGTCGCCCGCGTCGTGACGCGCTACGCCTCGTGCACGGTAGACCCTCGGCCCGGCCGTGCAGTCCATTACCCGGACCTAAACGCGTGCCTCGTCAACGAAGGCCGTCCTGACCCTGTGGATTGCAATACGGTGCATTTCGGATACGCAATACCCGTCTCCGTGGTCCCTCTCCCCGAGGAACCGGATCTCGCGGAACTGGTGCTCGATCCCACCCCGGACTTGTCGCCCGAGGCGGTAACTTATCTCCTTCGACATCACCCGCAATATCGACAGCAGGAACAAGACTTGAACGGCAGCATGGCGGCGACGCATGACATTCGCGGGGCTTCCAGGGCCGGTAAGTTCGCTTCGGAACCGGAAGAAGACATTGCAGCCATCGCGAAGCAGATATCGGACCACGCCGAAGCCATTTATCAAACGTGGAAATCTCGGGGTCTTGCGCCGGCCGAGATACTCACGTGCCACAGCAACGCCACCGCTGCGGACAAATTCGGCTCCGCTCTGACACCAACGCCCTCCACCTCCTCCTCCCCCATGTCCCCTCCGGTCACCGTGGATCTATCCCTAGACGCAAACAACCTTGAGCGACTCGTCAACAATTTTGTCGTCGAAGATAAAGCCAGATTGGCTGCCCGTCAACAACAGAAAACGTCACCTGCGAAAACTCTACCTTCATCCATTCAGATAGCCCTCCAGAAGTTTGAGAAGACGAAACCTGCAGGCATCGTGCCGCCCGAGCCCAAGAAAACGGAAATGAAGTCGTCTTATTTATCGTCTAGATCTACTGCTCCCCAGAGCATCGTCCCCATGGACGGCATATCGTCCACATTCCCTAACGAAACCAGCCCCACGTCCACAGGCCTCACAACATGGCCCCTCAAGAACAAGACGGTGACTACCAAGTCCAGCGAGCTCGTTAACACTAGAAAGACTGAATCCACCGCATCGCCTTCCAAGTACGCTACCATGCCGTCCAGTAATATCAGCATTAGCAAAGATCCCGTCGCTTACCTGGACGAGGTGGCGCGAGAAGAAGAACGTCTCATCAACGCGCTGAAAACGGGGATCATCATAGCAGAGGACCCTACAGCAAAAGTTATCAGCGTATCCCCAAGTAAAAAACTCTCCACCGAGAAAAAGACCGCCAGCAGAGGTCTCAATAGAAAAACCGACAATAAACCTAACACCGCGACTTCTAAGAAAGAAATCCGACAAGCATCTGAAACCATCGCCAGCACAATCGTTACGTCTTCCGCGTCACAGGTGAGGAAAGCCTCGCCAGTAATAAGCACCACAACAGCAGCGCTGGCAAGGACATCCCCAAAAGCCAAGTCCTCTTCCCCAGAACGCGTGCTCAAAGAAAAGGACAAAGCGACGCTGTCAAATCTCTCCGTCGTGGACTATGCAAAGGTGCGGTATAGAGCAGCTCAGCAAAGCCCTCTTACCCAGAAGCGCCTCGAGGACGCTAAGCTATTGGACCAACAACATCCGCAGCCTAGAGGACTGCATCTGCACACGGAAGTGATACCCGTGGCGAGGAACAGGTTTCAGCTCGGACCACGCTCGCCCCCCGGAGGAACCGGAGGACATCCTCCCGTGGATCCGCATCCACACAAGGACGCCGTCAGTCTGCGATCCATTACCAACCCGACAGCCGCGAGCGGAGTAAACCCCGTGCGGCCTTTCCTCACTCGCGGCTCCGTCGCCGAACGTGTCCTCATCTTCGAGAAGTGTCCCAGCGAGCTGCTACTCGACAAGAGAGGACGCACTGCCCCTGCCATAACCACCTGGAGATCCGGCCACGAAGTCCACAGCAAGGCCCAGGTTAGCCGCTTTCCATTCTCTTCTATTGCATTTAGTGAAAGTGGGCTTTGCATTTATTCGTTGTCCAAAGTCAGATAGGCAAATGAACAAACGTTGAAGAAAATTGTGCACCTGTGTAGTGCATTTTTTAAAGAAAGGTTTTAAAACAGCGCTGTACTAAAACTATAATAAAATTAAAATTTTTGATAGATTATTGTATGTTTTTACGAATTTCGCCGTTCACACTCATATGCAATAAAGCAAACAATTTTATTGCCACTTCTTTACGCTGTAGTCTGCGAATTGTAAATATTTGCGCATGTACACGTTGCCTTTAGACTTTTTTACTTTATATTTTACACAAATAAAGAGTTTCGTAGAATCTATTTGTTTATCAAAATCATTATTTTATTTCAATGTGTAAATAAATATATCAATAACTTTAATCGTCAGTTTTTTTTATAAAAGGTATATTTAAAAAATGCTATTTTTGAAACACTAAAATATTGTGTTACGAAAAATTACGATAAATTAAAGAATAAACATTTACAAACAATTCTAAAAGAAAGGTATATATATTAGACAATTTATATTATAATATGTATTCAAATCAACAGGTTCATTATAAATATAAGACAAATTACTTAACATTTCTAAACGGATATCAATAGTTTAATGAAAATTTGTATATGGTAACAACTATATGCAATATTTCAGACTTTTCCCTTCATAACTGAAAGATTGTAACATTTCCTTTACTCTTTCCTTAATAAACATACGTACTTTCATCTGAATCTCGTTTTTTGTAAGATTTAATACTAACTAATTGCGGTAATTTTCTGTTAGGATATACGACGATAGGTTCATTACAGGAGGTAACTTAAAGAAAGCGTACAGTTTCTCGTAAGACATAACATTATTTAAAAATGTACACATATGTCATCGCAATATTTATAAATAACCAACACTAACACTCGCTCGCTTCCTAAAACAAATTTAATTGTTTTATTACATAGAATGCTGCGCGATATAAACATAACTTAGGGATAGAATGTTTAAGAGGTATAAGTCAATATAAAAGCAAGAAAGCCTCGACGTACAAAAGTACGTAACAGATGACATCACAAAGTCTGGCGAGTAGTCTGTCACTTATTCAAAATGTCTTCAGTTCGACACTGTAGCTGGGGAAGAAAAAGAAACCCAAAATGCATACACTGGCTTGGGAATATAATTTGTAAAATTAAATATTATTTAGGCTGACATAACTAATCAGTTAAGTGATGTCAAAAATTAAATACATGTTAAAAACGTACAGGAATATAAACATCAGCTTCATTAAAAATAAAAGAGCGTATTCTGTAAATAATTTTTAAAAAACACAAATTATTCCAATGTTTATTAGAATCAGAAATCTTACTCCTTACTAATTCAAATAAGGAAGATTGAAAAAGAATAGAATTGCGTTGTCTTAGACCCATAGGAAGAGATGAATTAATATAACACAAAAATATATTACCCAAAAATAACTGAATCTGAACTGTTTAAACGCAGCAATATAAATGCAAATGGCAGAACATGTTCATGGAATAGTCGGTCCTGGTGGTGTAGTGGTTACCATACTTACCTCCTAAACCAAAGATCGCGGGTTCATTCCCAGCCAGAATCGATGGGATTTTTTCGGGCGTAAAATTTCTAAGTATGGCTTCCTTCGGAAGGTAAGTAAAGTCGTGGGTCCTGTGTCGTACATTTATGGCAGATAAAGAATCTCAAGGAGAGGTCTGGAGCAAAATTTGTCGGCCGTTTCATCCCTGGTTTGAATGGGACGCTGATGACATGAGATGTTAAAGAACGTCCATAAATAAATCAATCAAAAAAGGTTCATGGAATGGAATCAGAAGAACAATGTTTGGGGCATTTTAACTAGCGGAAATTTCAGTAAATATTGTAGTAAATATTTTCTCAAACTGTTAAAAAATCCACATAGAGAGCTGTTCCAAAAGACTATCATTTGCAAAACGTTTCTCTTACACTTAAAGAGCAGATATTGTGTCACAATTTTAAGATTATATAGCATATTTACTGAATGATAATATAAAAGATCACTAGAGGCCAGTACTCTTTTGACTTGAAACAAAACAATAATTAAACTTTAATACCAGGTTAGGATAGCACTATAATTCATTTGGAGTAGTAGTGCAGATATGTCACATTTTGCGAAAGAGAAGGTCAAGATAAAACTCACGTATATTTTAAATAATAATGAATTTATTACATTTAAACTCCATTTCTTAAGAATTTAAAGAATGTTCATGTATGTACCTTTTTTCTAGACATAAAGAATTTACAGAATGTTCACTTTTTTCTAGACATAAAGAAAATATACATATTGCTACTTCTTTAACTTACTTTCAAACAAATTTACGCACAAAATATGAGCAATACCATTAACAAAAATAGTCTTTTTACGATTCTGCTATTAGATACTTTAAAATATTTCCTAGTAATTAATATGTTAGAAACAGGACTATTTTTGAAAAAGGGTTCTTGGCTCATCGTTTGGACATTGCACATTTGGGGCGGATCACGGCTGGCCGTTTTGTGTCTACCCCAAATGGGGCACCCGGGAGCAAGGCATGAAGTGAGAAACCGGGTGGCCAGGAATCGCGGGGTGGTGACTGCGTGGACGCTGATGGAATCCCTAATCTGTTTCTAGATAGAGCACCCTGACTCTGGTGGAGTCCCCCCTCCCGCCCTCACCCCCTGGTACTTTCGACCCTGTAAGAGAACCAACGAAATGAAATGATATGAAATAAAAGAGCGGAAAATGAATGTAAATATCCATCCCAGCATTGGCGTAAGTTATCAGCGAAACCCGAAAAGCAGGTCCAACGGGAACCGAATCCGGGAACTCCAAATGCAAGTCCCAAGCATCACATCTTGAGTCACCCCACGGTTACCCATGTTTAGCAACATAAACATACGTTTTTAATACTCTTAAGCATTTAGCTTTACATTGTAAGATCACTAGAAAATGTGGGCGTTCCTGGTGTGGCCAGAGCTCAGTCGACAATTGTCAAATGGCAAGATACGGAGCATTATGATGACATCCTAACATCACCAAACTTCAGAATCTTCAAAATGTAATAACTGCCTGTTTGAGAAATATATGGGCTAAAGCAGATTCCAAGCGTTTTCTCCTGTGCTAACGGAAAAAATATCACCAGTTTTATATCCTAGTGTTCAGTGTTTCTTTTTTATTGTATTTTAACGTGTACTGTTGTTACTTATTTACTCTATACAAGTATTTAATATGTTAAATAAAAGGTGTGCGAAAAAGTCACCCATAAACCACAAGACGTGGAGGAGCACGTAAAAGTAAGAAGCCTAGCCCTCAGCTATACAGATGTGCATAATCTAAAGGAAATTACAGTAATGCTTATAAAAGTAAAGTAAAAGCTACTTACTTACGCTTATTCATATTGAAGCTGCCCACAGAATAAAAGTAAATTTTTGCATTTCACACGTCAGTGACTGAGGACCACTCTACTTATTTTAGGCATGCATTGTTTGCTTCAATATGCACAGTATACTTTCTGGAAAATAGTGTTATATTTTGTAAAAAAATGAGGAAACTCAATAGATAATAAAAGTTAAAGAAAAAGCCAACCTTTGCACATAACTGTGCTTAATGACCAATCCCAAAAGAATAGAGATAAATGTCAATTAAGCTAAAACAGGTAGCAGAAAGCCAGTTAGGGAAAAATCCCGTCCTTTTTATTTTACTGTGTGCTTGCTAATGACCCATTTAAAGCTTCAGAGGTAAATGCTAATTAAGCTTATAAATATTAGCAAAAATACATAACAGAATGAGGGAGATTGTCCTAGCCATGACCATAAGGGGTGTACATCTTCCAGGATTCAGGAGTATCCAACATACAGGATACTCTATGTTTAAGCATAGAAAGTTGTCCGATTCAAAGAAAATAAATCCAATATAATGACGTGTCTTAACATGCAGCGGTGTTCAAATACAGAAGTATTAGTATTATTATCTTGTCATGGCCGTCTTTATCATATGTGTGCAAACAGGTCGAATAAGTAAATCATATTTGTCCTGCATATTATCAGTTCATCTTGGACGGTATTTTTCATATATCGATATGCACATAAACGTTTTCTTTAATTGAATATAATAATAATTCTTTCATTGAATATAACAATTCTCTCCTGCTAAATATCGGTCCATCTTTCTAAGAAGTTATAGTGTAGCCAATTTACTAAAATATTAAACCTTAGACTGCGCAAGCAATCTTTTGTGTAATCAATAGGAATAGCAATAGCCGCCATTGTTCATCAAATTATTGTTTAATGTCCTAAATACGTACAGGTCCTTTAGAATGCAATAGCATTTATCTTAATATGGTTCATCTAGGATCGAAGTAATGCATGTTATATATTTATAGAGAAAACAGGCTTCTTTTCTTTATCTCTCATTTAAAAGATATATCATGATTTACGAAAATGACTTCCTCTCGTTCAAAAGACAAATCATGATTTGAGATTTTGCAAGAGCAGGAAACTACTGAGTTGGGTTAGCGGTTAGCAGCAGGCCTTGTACAGCCCACATTGTTCTGTTCGGAATGTCAACGCTCCTACATGGTTGCCCTCTCACGTGTTCACATTCCGACACAAATGGAACGTAACTGCTCACTGCATGTACCGCTCCCCTTCCGGCGCAACTCTATCCATCCCACTGATCTATTTTTTTCCAACGGACCGCATGTCGTAAACACGACCCTTCTTGCCTCATCCTGCAGCAGTTTGGAATGGTTCAGATATTTCGGCTTAATATTGGGACACCGCTAATAATTTGGGTGTTTAACAAACCAAATCCGAGGGAAAAGTCTTCAGAAATAAAGATGTTGAAGTTTAAAGGGATTAAGTATTAATTAAATGAATCAGTTAAAAAAAAAATAAAATAATCATCTGCGCATGCGCAACAAATGTATACCTGCCTACTCTGCTGATATCCAGATTAATTAACCAATCAACTACCGCCTTTCGCTCACCCATTCTTAGAATATTTAAAGACATAAATTATAAAGTTTTCTTTTTTGTATTACATTTATGTGCAGACTTGTTTTTAAAGAAAAAGTATTGTACAACAGAAATTAATTTCTTCCCTCTTGCATATAACTATGAAAGTTTCTCTCCCTCTCTAATCCTGTTTAAGCAGTCGTAACATTAATTTTTTATTTGATTTATTTACGGACGCTCTTGAACTTCTTAGGTTATCAGCGTCCCGTTCAAAACAGCCGACAAATTTTGCTCAGAGGCCTCTTCTTTCAGGCTTGAAGTTCTTTATCGTGCCAAAAATGTACCACACGGGACCCACGGCTTCCCTTCCGAAGGAAGCCATACTTAGGATTTTTACGCTCGAAAAAATCCATCGATCCTAGCCGGGTTAGAACCCGCGATCTTGGGTTTAGGAGGCAAGTATGGTTACCACTACACCACCACATCGACATCGTAACATACAGCAGGGAAAATAAATTGAAATACATTTCGGTTACTGTGAGTTACAATTCATCATATTTCTTCCTTCGATAAATTACCATTTCAGCATGAATCAGCATTTGTTCCTCGGATTTCATCCTCAGCCTTTTGTAAACAAGCACAGCCTACAAGCAATAAACTGAGTCATCACTTTTCGTTGCACATAGCAAGCACCCTCTCATCTCTTTTCATTTAAAGTGAACCGCATACAGAGTTGTTGAAAGTGGCCATATGCTGGGAACTCAAAAATTGTATTACCCATTTTTTCTACTTCCAGATTAACCGGAAGTGAAGCTGTGTCTTAAAATGTAAAGGAATGTCCAACATTTTCGAATAAGGTTCATTAAGAACTTTTCAAAAAAAAAAAAAAAAAAAAAGGTTGAGCTTTAGTGTGTCCTTGCCTTAGTGGTTTAGTGAAGGCAAACTATACTCTTGGCGCGCGGTCAGTGCTGCCACTTGAATTCGCTTCCCTAGTGAAATCTCGGCTACACAATGACTGCGGAGCGACTTTTCGTTGACTCTGTTACATATTGTTCTATACCATTTCATTATTATTCACAAGATTTAAGTTTTAGACCTAATTAGTCGCTCCCTCATCTATATTGTCGTTCAGTGCTTCTTTCAGCTATTAATATAAAAGGCTTGTCTTGGATACCTGAAGAACACGTTTTTAAAATGTTCCTTCTATTTTAAGTGTTTGTATTTCTTATGCTATTTTTCTTCCCTTAGCTGTTTTTGTATGTATATATTTTTACATCTATCTGATTTTGTAACTTCAAGTAATGATCTTAAAAACTTTTTCAGCCCTCATGTTTCATAAACATGCTTTAACACTCTTTTCTCATAGTGTGTCTGTTTATGCAGTCATTTAATTTAGTATGAGTTTCAGTATTATCTTCAATGTTTGCTTTCATATTACAAATTAAGATTTTTCATTCTAAATATTACTTCCGGGTTTGCATTAGATTGCAAGAGTTTCTTCAAATATGGCGTAGGACAGTGAAAGAAATGTTGTGATTAAGTAAACATTACCGAACAACCGCATGTGGTGATAGAGCAAAAAGTCATAATTTCTTAACGGTAACAAAGAGGATGGAGTAAATGAGGGTGACAATAGGTGCAAGAATGACCTCGACGCACACAAGCTTTGCCTCTAAGAACTGCTGAAAACTTATGCACCCATTATACTCATTTTTTATTAGTTGTTTAAAAATATTTGTGGACAGACGAAAACAATATTAATGGAATTGCATTTTTTCAAACAATACATCACAGTTATGAAATTCCCTACGCTACCCAAGGAATATAACAAAAAAAAAAAAAAAAAAAAAAAGTACGACAAAAATAAGTGCCTCCGAATTGGTGAAATTAAAATCATATAATTATTGTAAGTAATTAATATACACATATAATCTATAATATTAATGCATCCAGAGCCTTCGGTGCTTACTGAAGGCAATAGCCCCCTCCCCCTAACTCTCTATGTCATCTCCTCTTATCGACCACATATTTTGTTCTGAACCTATCTGTAACTCCGTAATTTTTAGAGTTCCCCCCCCCCCCTATATAGATCCTATTGCAACTTAACAACAAGAATGTAATATTTTAGAATCTCAATTCTGGTCATTAAAATACAAGGCCCAAAGAGACGCGTAAAATCGACCCCACATTTTTTCAGAAGGAACGAGTATAACTCCAGCAATACCAACAGTATTTGAATTGTGACATACGGAGAGTTTGTTTTACTCTCGTATTTGGTTTATTTGCATTCGCTCTTTAACATCTCAGAACATCAGCGTCTCATTCAATTCAGGGCGTGAAAGAGCCGATAAATTTTGCTCAGAGATCTTTTCTTGGCCGGGATCAAATCCGCGATATACCGAGAGTGTAAAATGCCATTCCGAGAAATTGTGCTCCTGTCGGACGAAATGCATCCACAGCGAAACTAATGTGAGTTTCATGGATCGAGGTAGAACGAATACACAGGCGTGAAGGGTCCCAAAGACCCCTGCAAACAACCAAACGATAAGACAGACATTTCCACTTGGTTATTACGAACAGGCACAATGCGCTGCAGTGTATTCTGTCTTGACGAAAATAACATAGAAGTAGGAACATTTAAATAAAAATACTTTTGAAACCAATAAAATAGCAAGGCTATCATAAATAAACATGAAAGTAAGTAAATGTGCACGAAAATTAAAGTGAGAGCAGGCAAGTGGAAGAACTAAGTAAGACAAGTACAGGAAGTGAATAAGATATGGCAACGAGCGTACAGCAAGGAAGATAGGATAGGAAGAACGTAAAAAACAAAATTAGAATAAATATGGGCAGAAATTGGAAATAAACAACAAATACATTTCAAAAAGAATAAAAAGAGACAAAGCACAGGAAGAGGATAAACAAAGCAAAGGAAAAGAAGCAAAAACTGAAGGAAACGTAAGCATGGAATCTGGGAGAAGAATACAGCTAAAGAGAAGAGAGTCTTGATATATAAATTAGCAGAAATAATACAAATTTACAAAAACAACAAAAGTTCTAGGTTTGTTTCACTGAAACTCGTCTACACATATATGAGGCTGATTTTTGCTTGTTGAAAAGTTTGGCGGGCACTTAACGGACCGTTCCGTAGCACTTGAAAAGACCAGAGCAAATTACGCCATCATGAGTAGAAGAGGACGACAGGGTACCAACCAGCCACTTGAATGAGCCTGGGAGCCGTCAGCAGATAACCAAACCAACTCCCCTGTGATGGGAAAATAAACATTCGCAAGCAGTATTAGGTTGAACTACACAACACAGTACATAAAGAACATCTCATCTGTGAAACTTATTACATTTATGACTTCATGCGACATAATATCCTTCTTAAATCACTGTTTAACCGCTCTCAATCGATCGATTAAAATATTACATTAAAAGTTGATTTTGCAACTGAATACATTTTCCACACATTTCCCTTTTCATGTTCATGGCCAATGCGGAAGCATTAAATTGTGTAACATATGAACAGTTTTGTTAATAATTAATTATATTTAATAGATACTTTCATATAAATTTTTTCTTCAATACTTAGAAAACTTTCAGCATCCTATTTGGTTCGTGATTAGTTAAATGACAATATTTAAGACAGTTTGGAGTTTTAAGGCCTTCCAAATCTATATTCACGGAACATTGTAAGTAATGTTCTCAAAATTTTAGAAGTTTCATACTTGCAATAAGTCTCGATACTTAAGAGATATAGACATTGAACGATAACCCTGAACAAGAGTTCGATACTTTGTTTATATAACCATTTTAATCGATATTGTAACAAGTAACACATTTTAGAGTGATCCCAAGAAGCCATGTCTCATGCCACAATCTTCTTGTAAACTCTTATGAGGTGGGGGGGGGGGGGAGCAACGGCAGAAAAAACATAGGAAGCATTCCCTAACGCTGATTTTCACAATACATGTTTTGTGAGCGGGAGGCCTGCGGTTCGAATCCCGCAAGGACCGTACTCCCTGCCTGAGGTTTTTCCCAGGTTTTTCTCAGTCCCCATAACTGGCAAATGCCGGGGAGGTACCCTGAAACTTAGGACTGGAACGCTTCCTCCCTTAAAAAATATCCCTTCACAAAATATCATTTCATTTCATGTATCACCAGTGTCCACCGCCTGTGGTGCCTCAGTAGTAAAACGGGCGCTAAACACCATTAAAAAAAATACTTGTTTTAATGCCGTCTTTGCAGTTGATATTCAAGTTATGCCATAAACAGCAAATGCGTTTGTTCGGACCGTAGAAAATCACCTGTCTAGCATTAAGAAAGAACTGCCTATTTCCAGTTCTCCTTATGCTTGAATTTTTTGTTAGTTTTGCTGTTTATATACAGCAATAATATATATTTTAATACACAATATATATTTGAATTTTAAGGCATTTACGCTCAAACACAAAAACGTAAATTAAGCATATTTAAAAATAAATGTTACAATCAAACAGCTAAAAAGAAAATATTAGTTACCTGTATTTCTTTTATAAATAAATATTAATTTCCTATTTATTTTATAAACTAAAATGGCGTTACTTTTTTGTTAGTATAAATGCCATAAAATTCAAACAATCCTTTCCAATTGCAAGCTATATTATCGTGTACATACTAAACAATTTTACTTGCAAACTTACAAAACAAAAAAATTCACACTTGTAAGATTCGATCTTCGGCAATTGCTACACACCTGCTTTTGACAGTTGTACTATCAGCGTATGAAAACTACAGAGAACTCAATGTGACGTGACGACAGATTGAGGCTAAATCGTGGGTAGAAACATGTGCTGAATAGAGCGCTAAGCCGAGTAGAAATTAGACAAATTAACGCTTCGAGAATCTGGTGTTAAGAGTACATCAAGAAATTGGGTGCACTTGTAAGTCTACCATCGACTCCATACTAAAAGCGGCCCCCCTGGTATTTCTACAGAAGGTCTAGCGGCAGTATGTATGAACTACAAATTTCTTTAAAAATCACCCATCAGGGCAATAAAATGTGTTTAATTGCAATTTAAAGTAGCTATTTTGGAAAGTGCTATTGCATTAATTCCTAGCATGTTTTTCGGGGATATGGTAAACTATACTCCAGCTCAAAATAACCTCAGTTCTGAGTCTAACATCACCAATAATAATAATAATATTATTAATAATAATAATATATTTTATCTATCAAACTATTTAAACACACGTAATTTATTTCCAAGACCCCCAATGTAGGTATCGCTAGTATACAAAATGTTGGAAAACGTGGTCCATGCTTTTAAATTACGTGGCTTTGTTAATTTGGTTCGTTGCAGTTATCCGATTTATTTCAGTAGTTTATAGTTGCAAATAAATCAACATTAGTGTGTTACTTTGGTTTTTTAATAAAGTTAATGTTCATTTAGTGAAATCACACTAAGAACTTGTTAGAAAATGTTAGTACAACCTGGTGTGCTCTTGTATATCTTAATTATGGCAGTGCACCGCATAATACCATATTTATATATCCTAAATAGCAGTAATTAAAGGAGTTATTAAAAAGTATATATCGTGACATTTGCAATTAATGATAATGTAGTGTGTATTACACGTTTAGTACCAAAATTTATGGTTAGGGAGGGCATTTCTCTTGTGCTATTTTCCCTAATTTAGCATCATATGTAACAGTGAGGGTTAGCAAAGAAAGGTCCAGAAGAACGTATGAAGCAGGGTTTTAGAGTGAAATGAAGGGTTTTAAGAATGATGTGAGCAGGATGTTGTCTCCATTCCTTTGCAGTGAGGTTAAGACAAGACAGGTATATCATTTATAACTATTACCAAGGAAGACTGTGTTCTTTTCATTAAAATAAATAATGATATGATGCTGTCCCATCATGTCGATTAATTTTAAGATGTCCAATAATTTGGAAGTTTGTGTATTTTATAAAGATCTGTACCTACCTGTGGAGAGGTTTATAATACATATTATTTTATTATTTCGCTTACAAATGGAAAATATTTTTGTTAACCATTTCAGATTCTTAAAAACCATCGAAATATTTTCTAATGATAAATGAGGTCATTGTGTAAACATAATACTGCGTAAAAGTTTCGTATTTGCTATTGGCAATAGTAGGCCAACTTCGACCGCTACCTCCCCCCCCCCCCCGCATTGGGAGTCAGTCTTGTTTGTTGTAACAATATAGTACTTCAGCGTTTTTTACAATACCACCTAGTTGCCAGGGTTTTTCGAATTACCGCCTGTGGCGCCTCGGTAGTTAAATCGGGCGATAAACACTACTCAAAAGGTGGGGAGGGATAAAATCCTAAGTATGGCTTCCCCCGGAAGGGTAAAGCCGTGAGTCTCGTGTCTAGATTTACGGCAAGTAAACGAACCTCGAGCCTGGAAAAAGAGGCATCTGATTGGCTGTTTCACACTCCAAGTTGAATAGGACGCTGGCGATCTGAGATGTTAAAGAGAGTCCGTAAATAAATCAAATCAACGATCGACGGCCTAGTGGTGATTTCGAAATTGACTGTTATTTTGAGGTGACAAGACGATGTGTTTGTTCGTGTCATTTTTCGCATAATATGAACCAAGTTTGAAATTATTTTCAATTGTATCCTAGTGATAACCGTGTCATTTGTTGTATCCCTAACAAAAGAAAAACAAACAAAACAAAATAAAATAAAAAGGAGAGAGAGATTTTTGTTTTTGTTGTTTTATTTATGAACGCTCTTAACATCTCAGGTCATCAGCGTCCCATTCAATTCAGGGCGTGAAACGGCCGATAAATTTTGCTCAGAGGTCTCTTCTTTCAGGCTTGAGGTTCTTTTTCGTGCCGTAAATGTACGACACGGGACCCATGGCTTTACTTCCCTTCAGAAGGAAGCCATACTTACGATTTTTACGCCCGAAAAATATCCATCGGTTCTGGCCGGGTTCGAACCCGCGATTGAGAGAGAGAAAAAGAAGGAAAGAAAGAAAATTAAATCATATCTCTTAATTCCAATCTTATGCATTTTTCACTATCACTCGAAACGCTTGTATTAAACACCTGCAAACAATGAAGTAACATCAGAATGGTTTGTGATCATGGAATATTGATACATAGAGAGCAAACTTTATGATCACATATACAGATGTTGCCTTTGCCCTCTATTATATGCGAATCAAACTAACCTCTTATAATGACAACGAAGTAATCGAAGTAATGAAAATTGTAGGTCTATCTAGTTGGCATTTTAACAGATATGCTTTTGTTTTTCTTTCATTTAGCTCACTAATCATATTTATATTGTTTAATTGCTAGTTGGATACAAAACAGCACAATAGGATTGCTTGTAAATTTATAATATGCATTCAATTTTCCTTTATCTTGTTTGGTGTTTACGGTGTAACCCTTTTGTTTCTTTGGTCAAGAACAAATGCACATCATGAAAGCTCAAGAAAAATTCGGTTCTTTGATCATAATAGCGGAACATAATCGAGACAGCGTAGCCAAATATAATGTTAATGAAAATATTCAGCGCTATCTGTAACCTGCACGTTATCCACGATGATGTCGAAATAGTTGGAAAAGTTGTAAGCGCTGTGGAGAAACATGTAATAAAGTCGTAATGCCCAATCTGTGTTGTACCAGGCAGTGTTATTTCTGAAAATTAAATTACAGTTTGTAATTTAAAGAGAGTAAGTAACAAAGTTGCAGATTGTCAAAAAATGACTGGCTCCAGATCTCTCGGATTCTAAGGAACATTGAATGCTTGCCAGTTTAGATGGTAAAATGGTGCAAAAATAGCTGGTAATGACGCCGAGCTTTGACTTAATTTAAGGTTTCCGTTGCGGTTCGAAAATTACATACAGAGCTCTGCGCTAAGATTATATCTTTCTTTTAAATTCTACGTCTTTCATCAGCTAGTACCTTGCAGCTATTGATCCCTGTGCATATGCCTCAATTAGAATCCTTTCAGATTCTGTATAGACCCCATCTGCATCTCCAAAACCTAAGAAAGGAGGGGAAGGAGAAGAGAGGTTTACTGAAACTCCAAGTATGTAATCTGCTCAAAAGCGAAGACGTTAGAGTGTTACTTATGAAGAATAGAACGTATTCAGCCTTTGAAGAAAAGAACCTCAAACTGAGACACCCTCTTTAAATAGCATTTCAAACGAAACATGGACCTGTTCTGCTACATTAACATGGAAAGGCATATTGTCAATCAAGGTAGTTTTCTTTATATGCAATTTTGGACGATAACAAACAAAAAGCTGATTTTGTCTTCAGTTAATATAGTGTCCCATAATGAACGTAAATTTTAAATTGAGCGCTTTTGTCGGTTTGTTAGGTTGCAGGACCTGAAATTTAGCAGACTGTCATCTGTTGCGATTGACGACTGTCATTTGTGTGTATTGTTGTCAGTTAAAATGGAACGATACATAAAGATCAAGCATCTAGATTCTATAAGTACATTTTTAATACGGTGAATATTATGCACAGACCGTTCGAAGACTTAGTGTAATTTTTAGTAGATGAAATACGCCTAACTTGTTAACAATGTAGATAATAAGGAAATTTGAAGATTCAGGATCGACAGAGAATATTAAATCACCTGGACGTTCTCATCGATCGGTAGAGAATATTGCCCTATACGGACAGAGCGTTGCTACGAGCCCAAAAAAGCAGATTCGCCGCAGTTCTCAACAATTAACTATTCCGAAAAGCAATTTGCAGCGAATTTTAACAAATATCTGCATATACATCCTTTTAAGGTCGAACTAACACAAGAGCTGAAGCCTAAGGTCCAGTTGCAGCGTCGAACATTTACCTCTCTTGCAATGGAGATCAAAATTGGCCACCGAGATCGTGTGATTTGACACCATGTGAGAATTTTTGTGCGGGTATGTATAATTTTGTGTTTATGTGGACAATCCAGGAACCATCCCTCAACTCAAGGCAGAAAGTAGACGTGTCATGGGTGAACTTCAGCCGGAATTTCGCTCTAAAGTCGTTGCAAATTTTGTCAACAGAGTGAAGGTGTGTCAACGAAGTCATGGAAAACATTTGCCTGATTTTTTGTTTCACGGTTAATGGCAGGGTTGGTGCTTCATTTTGACTTAATAATATTAGCAAATTTTCAATTAAATTATTTGTTTTATTAATAAATAAAAATTGCGTTCATTATGGTACACACTGTATTTGCATATACTCCCAACATTCTTTATAATATACGATAAGTTCACCAAGTTTTTTTACTCTATTCTCTGTTCTACTCAATCATCTCTAAATGTTTAACTATTTATTTTCCATCCTTACACTGGTTATTAGCTGATCTTTAAGCTTATTTTGCTAGCTCTATGGCATATGCCGTACAGCGTTCGTAACTGTGGCCATTAGATCTTCAATTTTTCATTAAAACGCAACCGAGGAGCAAGGGCTGGTGATCATCTTCCTTGTTAATGTTTTCTGCATGGAATCGTTTTTGGATCAAGTGACACTTGTTTTGAACCAACTACATTAATTTTTCCCCCCATCAAAATAATTAACCCCTACTACTTCCATTGCGTCATAATATTTTAAATTTAAAGATAAAACATTGCGTCATTATAATGATATTTTCACAACTGGCGTTTTGGGTTCCACGCTGTTTTATCCTACGATTGCTACAATTTCAACCAGCTTGCTCGGATTATGTGGTCGTCTTTATATAATGACATGAGTATAGGAATGCTAAACGAGGTTTTATTATATCATTGCTTAAAGCATTCCGAGCTATAATAGTAGAGAACTCCAATGTCACTTTACAAAAGTGTGTGGGCGTTAGAATAATTGACTATCACATAAAGGAAGCTCTACGAGATAATCTCTCATACATTTTCCCCTCCATCTTTAGTCCTTACTTCCTCTGGCCGCTATTTTCATGGTCAAATTATGAAATATGCAAAAAAAAAAAAAAAAAAAAAAAAAAAAAAAAAAAAAAAGTTCGTCACCAGAAAACTGAGAATTCAAATTATTTCTGGAGCATCTTGAAGATAATTACCACAGTTAAGTCAGTAAACCACGTCAAGCCATCCAAATATTTCGACATTTGGGGTGTTTTAGCGAATTCCGAAGGAATGTAGTAGCTATTCGGTTGTACCCATGAAAAGATTTTTGAAAAATTTCTTCAAATTTCTATCGCTGCTACTTACCAGGCACCAAAAATGACAATCGAAAATAATAATAATAATAATAATAATAATAATAATAATAATAATAATAATAATAATAATAATAATAATAATAATATATGCCTGTTAACATTCTAGCGGTAGCAATTTTTGTTTTTTCTCAACGAAACTAAGCTTATAACCGTAAATTAATAAACGATTGATCGAGTTCGTTAACCAGCAACATTGGATCATTGAGGTGGGGATTAACCTAAAGAGAAAATGTTTTTCTTAACGAAACTCTGTATATTTCATTAAAAAATCAATAAAAATAGTTTATGAAAATCAAGACAATCGAGCCATTACGAGTTTTGATTTATTTACGAACGCTCTTTAACTCCATTAGGAATGGGGGTAGACCTAAAAATCAAGTGGGAGCTAAAACGAAATTTAAAAATCGCTCTAGCTGACGCAATTCAAGGAAACTCGCTATATGCCATTAAAATAAAATAACAAAAACAGTTTCTGAAAATCAGCAAAATTAGATTATTAGGAATGGGGGTTTACCTGAAACTCAACATTTAAAAATCGTTCTAGCGACATCAATATTTGTTTTTTCATAATAAATTCGGCATATGCTATTTAAATAAAATAAGAAAAATAGTTTCTGAAAACCAGGGAAATTGCATCATTAGAAGCAGGGGTATAGATGAAAATCGAAATTTAAAGAGTAGGGGTTAAAGGAAATTTAAAAATCGCTCTAGCGGCCGCATTGTTCGTTTTTTTCTCAACGAAACTCGATATAGGCCATTGAAATACAAAAGTTCAGAAAAATTGTTACTGAAAATCAGTGAAATCAAATTATTAGGAAATCGGACCGTTAGGAGTGCGGGTTTACCTGAAACTCAAAATTTAAAAATTCTCCAGCGGTACCAAATACTTGTTTCTTGAACAGAATTCGGTATATATCATTTAAATAAGATAAAAATAATAGTTTCTGAAGATTAGGGAGTAGGGGTATACTTGAAAACTGAAATTTAAAAGCGCTCTTGCATTTAATTTTCTCTCTATTGTTTTAAAATATAAATACAAATTAGTTCAGCATATAAACTGTGTTTATAGCAATGTATATATTTTATATTTAACAAAAGTATCATCGTGAAGATAGTAAATGTAAAATATTAATCTAATATGTGTTAATGAAATATATTTGTATGTAAGAGAGCTCTCTAATAAGCTTCAGAAAACGTTTGCGTTACATGTTTTTACTACAATAACAATTTAAATTTCAAGTCAATGAATATATATGAAACTTTCAATTGTTTATTGTTGATTCTATGTATTTGCTTAGTACATTTGTATAAATAGTAACATGTTTTCGTTTTATTGAAACATATGAACATCTTTTTCTTAAATACACAATATAACTCGAAACTTTGCTACTGTTCTCAATTTTAGTGATCTAAAAAGGTTGTTTCTCTTTTGTGTTACTTATAGATTGCAAGAATTCTACTTTTGTTTCTTTAATACTATATAGTAATGCCATAACTTATTCCATTTCATTAATTAATAAGGCCGTAACTTGAATTTTACATTCTTTTTTCAAATTACACTACTAGGTAAGGAATTCGCTTAGTTTACCTATCTCCTGCTTGACGGTTTTTTCTTTTTTGCTGTCTTGGTGGTAGATTTTTAATAATGCACAGTTAAATGCTAAAATTTTTCACTTTTTAACCATATTATAAATATATTTAAAACGATTTTAGCTTAAACTGTATCAACAACAATACTTATTTTATTAAAAACACTTTATTTTATTATTAGGAGGAGAGTTGGAAAATGGTTTACAAATTTTGTATCTTATTTATTACACAGCATTATTCAATGCACATGCAATCTCTCAATATATTCCCCACCAAACCCGATACACTGTTGCCATTTTTCTGATAACTTCATATATGGCGTAGCGAAACCATTGTTTGAGAGTACAAAGACACCACTCTAAACAGCTACCTGAAATTTCCTCCTGCTGCCGAATGTTTAGCCCGCAACGAGTTCATGCTGTCAAATAGAGCAGACGGAGCGAGACTCGGTGAACATGATGGCCCCAGCATAAAGAACCTGAATCGATGTCAACTTTGCGGTCATAGTGTTGATGGTGTGGGAACACGATTTATGTTGAAAAAGCAAAACTGTCAAGCTTTTTATGACGATATCTTATTAAAATTTCTTAAAAACAAGCGTGAAATGCCCCTATTACTATACTTTTATTAAGTTTATTTTTGTTAGGACACTAAGCAACACTAAATTTTATAACTTACATTTTTGTGATGAAAAGGCAAATGTTCCTAACTCCCACAATCTCTGTATATACAGTTGCTAACTTTCTAAGACGCATTTCTCAATTTCAATCTTGCGAAAACTGCACATTCAAAAGCAATGCTCTTAAGGAGATATGAAAGGTGATATACCTCTGATTGGTTTTTTTTTTTTTTTTTTTTTTTTTTTTTTTTTTTTTTTAATTTTAGATTCATACTATACATGTAATATTATATTTTCCTCTAATATTAAAAGAGAGCAGTTAGAATCTCACTATTTGTTCGCTGTTACTTCTATCCTAACGTAAATATAATCATGTAGTACAGCTCTTTTCTCATTTACTCCAGAACGACTTACATCCCTAATGTTACGCACAGTAGTCCCTAAAGGAATTTACAATTTAAACTTTACTAAGGGTATTTTTATTGAAAAAGCCATGTTGATGAATATACTGTAATAATCTTGAGATATACCAATGGCTATGAATATCTTACTATTGCATTTTAATTGGTAGTTATTTACGCACATTTTGCTGTTTGTACAATGCAATCAGTTTCAGTGCAGATGCGCCATGGCGGAGCATGTTCTGGTCTTGCTAGTTTTGTAAAACGCTCGAGACAATTCGTTGAAAAGTGGGGACAAGATTATCGTGCAAATTTGTATTAATGAAGTTTATAGATAGTGATCAATGCTAACAATAAATAGGTTCCATTAGTGCTGCTTATTAACCAATCGGAGCCATGCACCGCGGAGTGATATATTTCTATTTGTTTACTCGGGATTGAAGTGAAGGAGAAAGTAGGTACCTATCGTCCTGCTACTGTAAAATATCTGATCATTATAAAGATTACCCTGCATGAGTCAGTTTTACCAACACCTTAAACACCTTTTTTGTAATACCAGCATCCTGTTATACTATTGATATAGTGGTAACCATACTTGCTTCCTAAACCCAGGATCTGGGGTTCGATCCCGGCCAGGACCGATGAATTTTTTCGGGCGTAAAAATTCTAAGTATGGCTTCCTTCGGAAGTAAAGCAAAGCCGTGGGTCCCGTGTCGTACATTTGCGGCACGATAAAGAACCTCAAGCCTGAAAAAAGAAGAGACCTCAGGGAAAAAAAGACCTCAGGGGAAAAAAAAAAAAAAACTATTGATGTAGTATTTCCGCATGTTTCAATACCACAGATTAAGTAAGGATGAACAGTTCAATAATAGGTTCAATAATAACGTTTTCAGAAGTTCACAGGTGGCGTAGATGTACATACAATTCGAATTGATATTTTTACATAAAAAGCAATACTGCATACGTGCAAATATTGTGGCACTCTGCCATTTTACTCTTTGCGTTAGATTCTTTATTTACCAATATAAAAACAGCATTGATTTCTTTCTTTCAGAAACTTCCTTTATATTAATCAGTCTGGTACTTTTAACAGTTCCTCTAAATTATGTTATGGTTGATTAAAACAAGTCATTGATTCTTTTTTTTTTTTTTCCCCTGTCTTTTATTTAAGAACGCTGTAACATCTCAGGCCATTAACATTCCATTCAATTCAAATAACTGCCAATAATTTAGCTAGAAGGCCCCTTCCTTCAAGCTTGAGATTCTTTTACGTACCGTAAATCTACAACATGGGATCAACGGTTTTACTTCCCTTCCAAAGTAATCTATACATACTTAGGATTTTTATAAGTCGTCGGCGTAAGACATTAGGGAATAATGGTATAAGATTAATATACAACAAAATAAGTAATAGGTCTATGCCCGTGGAACGTATATGTATAATCATTACCGAAATACACTTGGTTCTAATATTTCTAGTTATAATTAGTTTAGGTTAACATCCTTTGCTACTTGGGCACGTTTGTAATGTTTCATACATTTTGTTGTAAATGGCGTAATATTTTCATTTGCTTACAAGATACAATCGAAGACCATTGTTAAATCTAAGAATATACCTTCAGTTTTCATTTTTCAGTTTTCAATTCTTTATAGAAAATTTCAAGAAAGTATTATATTTTTATTTTACATTCTTCCACTGCATGGAGAAATTGCCGTTGGACAAAGAATGAAAGCGCTGCTTTCACAGCCATCCTCGTTGATAGTCTGTTTCTAAACTCGTGTTGTTTACTATTTAATATCATATACTTCTGTAAAAAGCTGCATTAACCTTAAAAATAAAAATGTTCAATCGCGTTACTGAAAACATAAACAGAATGTTAATGCAATAAGTCTGTACTTTTTTAAACTATACTTAGAGATTAGGTGGAACTGTATTCCATGAATAATTGCTAATGTTACTTTTTATGAGTAATAATGATTAATGTGCTTAGGCAAAATAGCAATACTTCATTAATTAAAATTTTTCAAGTAATTAGCAGAATCTTAAGTTGGCTGCTGAATGCCTTGTTCTTGAACTACATACAGAAGGATCATTTTGTTTTCTTCTCAATTTCTGCATTTTTTCTCCTATTATTTTTATAGACTACTTAGTCATGGAACCGGATTACAGATAATCTACCTTAACGAAAATGCAAAGGCATATACGATGGCCAGATTGGCATGTACGAGTAGGTTGTGTTTGCTTTGTTTTCGCTCTGCTGCATAGCTTGCTGTGACATATACCGAAGCAAATACCATGTTAGTTCTGCCCATAAACAAAGCGAAAGCAAGTTGGCTTTCAGCTCACAACAGCGAGAAAATGTCTCGTGCCAGGACAGAAATTGCGCACTCGATGAACTGTTTGCTGCCTTCAGCGGCTGTAGCAACAAGAGTACATGGTGTTACAAAACTTCGCTTTCATACTTTGTAACTGATATGAGGCATGGGAAGGGGATAACAATTCTCAATGTTTTAAAATAAATAACACGTGCGAGGAACATTTCATAAATTTTGGAATGACCTACAGATTGCAGCAATAAATCAAAACCAATTAAAGTGCGAAATAAACCTTAATATCCTCGCCCCATCCCAACAAGTTACGAGTGTATAAAGTTATCGCTATCGTCTAAAGTCTAAATGACTGTAACCACGAGGTTCGTGATAATTCCCCAGCGTTGCCACTGTTAGATCTAACGCACGATATCGCTGCACCCAATCTACGTCACACATTGACCTTTAGGATAACTACTGGAACATCGAATAAACTAACTGCATAATGCATTCTAGTGAACTATTTATGTGTCTAATTACATAAACTAAAGATGACATACATATACTTGAACTTTTTTGCCATGCGCGTATTTTTTTTTTTTTTTTTTTTTCACTCAAGCAACTAACTAATATTTTCTTAAAAATATAGGTGCTACAGAAGAAGATTGTGCGCAGGAGCAAGAGAGATTTCTTTTAACCACAATAACGGAACCCAAATGCAAACTTCCCTTGTGCAAAGTCCACCTTCGACAATCAAAGATTAAGCATAAACTATGAACATTTCCCTTTCTCATATTATATTAAGAACATCTGAGGATGTCTTAACAAATAAAGACTAAACGAATAAAATATTTTCTCTCGTCCCCATGCCCGATCTCTTTCAGCACTAAACACATACTAAAAGATAGTACAGAGACGTCACAACGTTGTGTTCCTGAGCAAAATCATTACTCACACTTATCATATTACCGTAACACAAATAACTGGATAGTTGTAATCCTAGTTCCAGAAAAAAAGGCTATTAGTTTTGCCCCATACTATACCGTATCAAAATCTGTCATCTTCCACAGAAGCAGCTGTGCGCTAAGCTCCGCTCGGCGGAGGACTGTGGTAGGAGGTATTTTCTTTGTTGCAATGCAGACGTGCGCGTGTTGGAAAATGGCAAACATTAAATAACGTGCGGTAATTAAATTCTTTGAAGAAGAGTACATATGGCAACAGAAATTCATAGACATTACATAAACTTTAAGGGACCCCCTGGCCATAAAATTCAACTGTTTCCAAGTGATCCACTTAAATTGAAACGCGGTAGTGATTCTGCATAGCCGAAAATGTCGAAATAATGCATAACATGACAATGCAGGATCGCCGACTAATGTCTCAGAATTATAGACATTTCAGTTAAACGAGTATTTTGCATTTTAACGGAGGAATACATGACAATATCTGTATGATGCATGCCACTCATACTGCACACAGTTTATGTATGTGCTCTTATTTGGGTAGTTGTGACACTTTCGACCCTGCCGCTTGTCTTGTTTCTGTTAGTCACTTAAGCTTTCTTGCTAACAACTAAACAAGCGGCCCCACGCTCAGCGTAGTGACCTTAATCGGGTATAAGTCTCTATGTCTAACTGTTAAGAAAATACACCTTCAGCTGGCACAAGTACACTGTTATTTTATTGACGTTGTCACCAGGAATATATATAAACATCGACAACATATGAAATCTATAAATTTATCACTTCTCGGGCTGTAGGAGATGTTAAAGTATATAGTAGGAAATTGAAGGAGAAAAACCGTACGCCTCCTATCTTTGCCTAAGCAGGTCAATCGAGGAAAGTGTTTTGTTTTTCATATCCGCAACATTATGGCGAATAACATATACTGTAATAATGTTCTTTTGTAAATCTAAGTGCATACTACACGTCTATTGAAACTTTAAAAAGTGTTAATATACTGGTGTTCCACGTTTCTAATGGTTGTGTGGTTTGTCGAAATTTGAGGCAGCCTGCGGGAGAAGCAAAACTGATACCATATTTGTGTTCCGCGACCCTAAAACTTTTCAGATATCAAGTTTCACTGAGATAGGATATGAAATTCCAACCCCTCATGATACCTTTCTCAACCCCTTTGTTGGGAGGGAGAAAGCAGCGGATTTGCCATACAGTTAAAATATCCGCGTGGTGCCAGACAGTAATTCTGCAGTTTGTGCCAAAGGGAATTAAATAAGAAAGGGGGGTACTCAAAATATTAAGATAACTTTTAATTATTATCTGTTTCTAAGGAATATTATATAGTTTCATTCAGATCGGTCGAAGGGTTTGGGACTCTACAGCGAAAATACACATGCGTATTGTCTCATACATACAGGATATTTAAATAAAAGTGTCGCATATTTTCACAGCAGACACAGTAGGTAAAAACAGAAGTTCCCACGAAAACAAGTGGCTGTTAGTATGCGATCCATTCTTTATTGAGGCTAGACAGAGTATAGTCAACATGGGTGTAAGATAATGTGTTATCTTCTTACTTGTGTGATATGGCATATCTTCATTGGTTTTGCTTATTCTTGTATTTACCTCTGCAGTGCACTAACGGTGATTAAGCAACTTGTGTACCAGTCAGTTAAAGTTGTATCAACTATTACGTAATGCAGGATGGAACATCACCTTTTTCTGCACACCGTGCGACAAATGTTTCACCCTGATCTTTAAGGAACGATGGATGGCCGAGTTCATCTCATTCTAATTCTTTGAGGGTACTTAGACTTGAATATGCCACATCCATCGATAACGAATACATATATTGCAGAAGTATGTGTACACTGGATGCCAACAAATCCGAGATCTGCCAAGTGTGTTAGCAAAGTAAAGGGTTGAAGGATGCAGCCTACACAGAACATCTCCTGCTCAATGAAAAGTTGAGGATAATAGGGCATTATATTATTCATATCTCAAAATATATTTGTCTCGGAACATTTGTTCTAGTTTTTTTATCAATATTACCTGGTGTGCACATATGCAACCCTATTAATTAAACTGCTGTATGTAGAATTTCTGTGGCTTTGTTCCAAACTTTTAGGGAGGATACAGGTGATCAACTCCGTTCTGGAACTGGAAAACTGGTCTAAGTAGCATTGCAGAATAAATTTTGTAAATGAATCAGTTTGTTTTCTTTAATGTAGGCCATGATATCTGGTGATATTTAGTATTATGAAAGATAAATGAGCTTATTGAGGTGATTTTCATGTATAAAATAGCAAATAGAAAAGAATGTTTATCAAGAATCACAGTAGCCTGCGACACCATTAGGAACAAGGCCAGAGTCCTCGATTGAGTACGACATTCCATGTTACAGCAAATGCAATATGAAAAAGGAATTTACGTTTATAATGATATAACCTTAAGTTTTGAATTGTTACTCTGCAATGTTACCTAGACCAGTTAGCATATACAGAAAATAAATATCTAGCTCCCTAATAAGTGTTTTTGGGACAGGTATTCCTATATTTCTCATATTGATCACCTCCATCTTGACAGAAAGTTGGTAACAAAATGCACTCTGTATGTGTTTCTTAATATTCGTAACCGTCTTAGGCACCTATAATATTCTACTGAACACCCGACACATATTCATTTTGGGAGCTGCAATTCACAACCATAATCAACAAGTTATCCAAGATACATTGTGACGTAGTCAGCTATTGCCTGTTTGCGGATTTTCGTGGGAGCCTGCGAACTGTTTATATCTGCTTCAATTGGTTCCTTCCCCACTACCCTGGCATGACGCAGTGCAGCCGTGTAGAAATGCTGAGGGCACAAACATAGAAACAACGATGACAGGCTGCATAAAAAATGAAGCAAACACCAATAACAGCTGAGGTTAACCCGATAGAACACTCCCTCCCTCCTTCCTCGCTCGGTAACGCTCATGCACTTGTGTTGACGGCAGCATTCCGTTCAAAACAATGATAATTCCTACCTGATAATTACCAAGAATGTAAGCATTGCTAGACTGTCATGGCTTATCTACGTTTCCATTTAGTTGCTTCGTTTAAGACTACTTTTAGAACATATAAACAAAGGAGCTCGAGAAAACGGAAAGTCTTTATGGAAGAATCACATGACACTAACGAAATAGATTTCAGCAGAGAGTTGCAACATAACGCTAACAAGATACTTTGGTATACCACCTCGTAACGTTGCTCGTGAAATAAGTTTATTACAACAGATAACTCTCTTAATGACATTACACTGTGCCTATTTCTGTAATCTCATGATCATAACACTGCGCTCTGTTATTTACGCACCAGCTGCACCGAGTATTAGTCCGCTGAGTTGTATGTCCTAAGCCGTTACCTGGGATATTATCGTTACCATAAATAAGAGATACATTATAAGAACATGCTTAGCCTTGCGGAAGGCACTGCAAAACCGGTCCTCCTACTAATACTGTTTATGCGTGAACTTTCAGATAGCGTCGTTAATGAGTGCTATAATTTAAATATGAATTCATTAATTGCACCCACAGCTTCAGCAACACTTACAAAAAACACAGACATGTAAACAGCTGCTGAAAACCGTATTGAGCGTGTCTTTGTATTATTGCAATAAAACGATTTTAACTCGTGTGAGTTACTGTGCAATCCACTTGAACAGGTTCCTTGAATGAGGTTTTCTTTTGTTGAATGACAGTTTGCTTCAGGCGTTAAAGGACTCCGGACTTATATAAAATTCGTACTTTGTAACGAAATATTAATGGTCTCCATTCGTGCTTTAGGCATATTATACGGTTTGACTATTGCGTTTCATTATGCGTATCTTTTCGTTTCGCATTTCGTTCACAAAGCTATTATTTCTGTCTTACAAAGGCCCTTCACAGTCATGGATTTTACCTTAAAAATTAAAAACGTTAAGCTTTTGCGATTTTGTTTTGGTGTATATTTTATGGGCATTTACTACTCAAATAAATTGCAACTTTCTCCCCAGACAGCAGTTATTGAAACTACGAAGATCATTTGATAAGTTTTCGGAATGGCCCACAGATAGCAGCACAGTTCTAAATTCATTGGCAAGAATCCTTGATTAAGATATTTATTGGTATTCTGTTAGAAATTTTCTTAAGCAGGGTAGGCACCATAAAACTTTTGGCGACTGCAGGGATGAAAAGACAGGCCGATAACCTCTTCAAGGGAAGAAGCCAACCGCTTGAGTTGATTCTACATGGAAAAAGTCACGTAGACCATGTTTATTTAGTTTGCATTTTTGTGGCCCGCAATCAGTTTTTGCAAGAGTATTCAGCGGGGCATTATGAGTGGAAGGGATTTCACCGTTCAGTTCAATTAGTGGAAAGCGGTGGTTAGTTTTGGAAGAGTATTAAGTGGACGAGCTTTATTACTTGAGTGCAACAGTTTATGTACAATAGTGTAAGAACAATAAATTGTGACATCTTCCATAACGAAAGAAAATAATATGAATCTCCAAGACTCCTTCCCCTATGGTCACAGGACCATAAAAATATCCAGCACCAGCGTCTCAACAGCCGTGGCAAAACTGTAAGATAGCGGTAACCATCGTCTGAGAGGAAGAAAGTATTATTTACCCCTGAGATTACATAAAAAAACTATCAAATTAATTTCCTTTTCAAAAAACTTTTCCTCCATCCATTACATATTTAATTAACCATTCCTTCTTCTTTTATAAAATACAGCTGCAAATTCTAGGATAATACATTTTTTATAGGATAACTCATTGTACAACTCGATGCTAGCAGGAAAAAATCTCAAGATGATGAAATAGAACAAGGAAGATCAGCTTTATGTTCTTTAATTACCAAGCGTCCGGCGGAGAGTAGTTAATAATTGGGTCGCATCAGGACTCAGGATTTTCGCGCTTTATGACTTATTTCAGTTTTGATAGAGTTAGTCCTTTCTGTATATTTTGAACTGTTAAAGCGTCGCGGGTAGCTTGGGCTTACATTAATTGTGAACACCGTGGGCGTCTGTAAACCATGTGGAGGTGATTTTTCACGGGAGTATATAAAGGAGTTCGCTTCGTTTGGAACTACCTTTTCAAAACACTTCCACAAGACTCCAAACACTTCAACATACCTCATTTTCAAGGTCATTTGTCTACTGCTACGTATAGTGCATTTGGCATACGGGCGAAAGAAATACATGATCGGTGTTAACGGTTAAATTGCTGATGGCTCGTTCGCTTAGAAAAAGCAATTCTATTGCCATGTGATTATTAGTGGAAAGTTTACATATCGTAGTTAGAGGGCCGGTGACTCAAACGCGAGGAAAAGGTGCAGTCCTAAGATCAAGGTCAAAATTTAATTACTATCTCCATCGCAAAGTTATAAGGACTAGATGGTGGTCAAGGTCACCACACCGAACCCGGTTATCTTCAGAAACATCTGCTAATCTAAATAACGATACACCAATAACTGAGTAGTGAAGACTGTTATGTTGTGTAATTATTGCAACGAAAAGCAGTCCTGTTGAGCGGGGCTCAGCAAAAGAGAGAAAGTTATCTTCAGATTCTGCTGTAGAGAATAGGCAACAGGCCGAGGCAATCAATAAATTCACCAAATAAACCGTTTCGAAATTGGTTGGTAACAACTGGGGCCACTAATAAAACTGTTTCAAATTGTAGAAAAAAGAGTACGATATGACACCGGTGGATCGCTGACTAAATGTGTCAGAAATTGGTGAAGCTCCAGGCATTTCGGCTGTTTACACCCGAAGAAGCGAACCGGAATGCAAATCTCTGACCAAAATTTGGCGCGTATTCAGAGAGATCCAACTGATTTTATGTCACCATAGACTTGTGTGCATGACTATAGCTTGTGAAATCTACCAGAAAGATCATCGGGTTCTTTTCTGAGATGCTAAAGATATCCTGTTGACAGATGCCTTCCTATCTATAGTATCTATTACTGGAGCGTACTGTGCTGATCTTTTGGACTAAGTAAAGGCAAAACTGTGCCAGAAAAGACCAGTTCATGAAAGAAAAAACGCAATTTTACATCAAGACAATGGTCCGCTCACACACGTATCGTAGCAATGACGAAAATGAACCGGACTATGATTTGCACGCACCTTATTCCTGATATATTTTATGCAATAGAATGTCAAAATGAAATGGACACACTTTTTTACCGGAGGTTTATTTATTTGGTTTATTTAAAGAGACTCTTTCATTACACTGGTCATTAATGTCCCATTCAATACAGGGGTGAAACGATTGATAAATTTTGCCTAGAAGCCTCTTCTTTCAGGATTGAGGTTCTTTTACATACTGTAAATCTATGACACGGTACCACCTTTTACTTCCCTTCCGAAGTACTACTTGGATTTTTACGCCCTAAAAATCCATCTTAGCAAGATTTGAACCCACAATCTTGGGTCTATGGTTATCACCAGGACCGACATCATAGAAAGTGAGCGAGTAATTAACCTGTATTTTTGTTTTTACTGTTTTCCATGAGGAAGTTAGTAAATTAATTGCTTTATGTCCCTGGCGAAATGTCATATTTAAAATAGCACATACATGTTTACAAAATGTGTACTATCAGCTAAAATATAATCTTTTTAAAGTCTAACATTAGTATTTTCGCGTTTGTGACTTTCGAAATTGTTGGTTATTAACAAATATACGATTATTTTATCAGATTAAAACAAGAAAACTAATGATCTTAAAAGATAAACCGCCTTCATATTAGCACATATATCTTTACCATGTACTTATTTTTTCAAGGTAATACTGATTAGTAAAGTTCGTTTGTTTCCGAATGAAGTGACGCGCTCAAATGGACAGAAAACCAACAGCTTAAAGTGAATGTATGTCACGAACGGCCTTGGTTAATTTCACACCTCCAAAATGCAAAGTTGGAACAAGAAGCCACGCATCATACTCTGAGAAAGCAGCAGCACTTGTAGGACTAAAGTTAGAAAACTTGACTGCGCAAAATCTCGTGGAACCGCAGCTTCGCATTATCTGTGTTTGAATGTACCTTATTGTCGCATAGACATCAAACTGTCACTTTCTATTGTATTTATATTTAAATGCTATGTAACCATTAAGTTCTTATTTTTAAACATTTGCCTTTGCATTTATTTTCATTTCCCTTACTTTTAGTGTTTAACTGGACGTGTATTATTATTATTATTATTATTATTATTATTATTATTATTTAAGGATGCCTTTTAAAATATTTGGTCATTAGAGTCCATTTCGATAAATTTTGCTCGCAGGCTGCTTCTTTCAGGCTTGAGGTTCTTTTACGTGGCATATCTACGACCCAACGACTTTACTTCTATTCTAAAGGTAGCCATACTTAGGATTTTATGCTCTAAAATGTATCGACCGTGTTTTGAACCCATAACCTTGAGTCTACAAGCCAAGTATGGTTACCACTTGACCACAGGACCGACTCTGAATTTTTCTTTGCAAATATGATCCTTTTGGGTATGGATAATATTAAATATTATAAAAAGTAGGAGACATTTCTTGCTGGTAATATTTTGCTTAAAAGATGGGAGTTTTCGTACATGGCAAGAATGAAAATCAACAATGCACAATGATAAACGAAAATGGTAGATGATTGAAAGTGGCTACTACAAATCAACAGCGAACGCTATGAAACTTACTTGGATATGTTGCAGTTGTTTCTGTTGCCACTACTAGATGACAAGAATATGAACACAGTGTTCCAGAAAGGATGCACCCCTTTACTGGACGTGGAAGGTTAGCAATTTTCTAAAAAAATGTTTAAATTATTCGAGATTTACAAAAAGTAATCCCTCCGATGTTACAATATACATGGGCTGAATTGCATCACCGTTATGAGTTGTGCACATTGCGCAATGGAGTCCATGTAACGTTCTGAGAAATCTCCCATCTTTCAATATAGTATATACAAGTTTCAAAATGGAAGGTTTAACAGTAAACGTTTTGCATTTATCCATACTCAAAGAATCAGCCTGTATAGTATTAAGTGGTAATAGTGTACAGTCATCAAGTTGTCAGCTCCAAAGTGACAGGTCCGGATTCGATTCCTGGTCGGTACAAATTGTCAGAGTAATGTATTTTTCTCTACGGTTCCCTTACCTTGAAAAGATGAAGACAACTTGAACTATGGACTTACATAATTTCATTCATATCTCTAGTTAATGTCACAGCTACTTAACCTGTCACAAAAGTGTCCTCTGGATTTCTGCTTTCATTCTCTATGCTGATCTCGAAGTTTGGTTGATTGCTTCTCCAACGTAATTAAGATTCGGTTACAATAATGTTTGTTTCAGGAACACCTTTGTTTCAAACGATTGGTCTTGCGGATATTTCTTTCTATCGCAGTGTCCAGTTAGGAAACGCGCGGCAACATTTTTAAATGAAACGCAGGTACTTCATTTCGTTCAGAGTTGCCTTTTACACTCGAGAAATGATTTGGTACATGTTAGTTCCAGAAGATGTTTCGCAGCCCAAGAACGTAACCCTAGTTGGTCCCCAACTATGTCAGATTTGTTCAGATGATCATTAAGACATGTTTTTTTTTTTTTTTTTTTTTTTTTTTTTCCCATTTAGTAGTAATGTTGATAGAGGAACAACAAAAGATTAATAGTGTAAATACTTTATTCAAAAATTAACTGTATAACCTCTCAGTCATAGAAATTAATCGATGTCGAACTCAAATGATAGCAGGCAATGAAGCAGCAAATCTACTTGCTTAAACAAATTAATGCAAAAGCATTTTATAAGTAAAGTGGAACATAAATTCTAAATGAAAATTATACTCCGTCATTTGTTGTTATGAGTATACGAAAGGCGTTCTAAAGGTTCTCGCTCAGACCAAGAAAACCCAAGATTTAAGAGAATTTCTTTATTTTTTTTTTTTTTTTATTTTCAACTTACATAGTAAATCAAAACATTTAGCCCAACGACTTTTCAACTTTTTAATACCCTCAGTAAAATAAGATTCCTCCCAGCATTTCTTCCGGTTTGGGAACAAAAGGTAATCGCTGGAAGTCAAATCCGGCGAATATCACTGACGGTGGATACTGATACTTGAGGAAAAACTTGAAAAAAACCTCAATCAGGGAGGTCGATCCTTATAGGAATCAAACGTCAGACCTTAACAACCCCGGCCACCCGTGGCGGCTACGGAAGATACTCCGTCATAAAATAAATTGATTTAAGCTAAATTAATTGTTGTTCTCTTTTTATATTTTCTTACAGTCATCGTAACTAAAGGAACCTAAATGAAATATGAAATACCATGACAGGCAAACTTCAAACAGGTATTAAAATAAAAAAGTGTTAAGTTTCAAATGTGCAATTAATTGCCTTGCAAAACTTCTACACAATTTCCCCTCAAATAGATCAACTTATGAAGCCGCCGGGAAGAATAAATAGGTGCATGACAATTGTTAAGGCAGGAAAATTCATAAAAATGTGAATACTGTAAAGTAAAACTGCTCAGTGACTTACAGCATGCATTAGAAAACAGCAACAAAACAGAAAATTCTTAAGATATTCTGTTGCGGACCAAAAGTAGTCCAATCGTTTTGTGTTAGCTCTCCTCTTTTTTTATAATATTTCATAAGTAAAAGTTTATTTACGAGGGGTTAGTCATCTAAGAATTAAATCCCAAAATTGACTACTGCACCCCAATTTATTCGAGATATGGCCATAGACGTTTCATGAGTCGTCGATTTAACTGGTGTATCTTATACCAGTTACTCATTAAGAATGAAATATTTCGGAATTACCTCAGGATTTCTATACCTCTACATCGCGCCAAGATTGGCAGAGGTCAGCAGACTGTTTCTCATGATCGACCATATGTCTTGAACTGGAAACATTTGTCATGAGTCTTTTATGGTTTAAGTGCCATTAACTTATGACACTCTTTGTGATAGTTTTACACACTTGATCAAAATGTAAACAGAAAGAGTGAGATTGTTCATCCATCTGTCTCCATATGTCAACTGAGCACCCTTTATTGCATTTGGCTCCCAAGAAAGAGAGCATAAAAAGAGGGGGGTTGCGTTATGCGTCTTAAGGGGACCTTCAACAAAGAAGGGAATATTTAGTTTCAAAGCAAGAGCAACTTCCGTAAAAGGGCTCGCTTATAGTTGTTCTTTAATGTCGCAATACCCTCTAGACGAATAAAAATGGAAATTAGTGTTTCATAATTCATATGAAATGTTTTTGTTTCAAGGATAACTTCTATTTGAGTAACAAATTTCTAGAGATTTTTGTATGAGTAAGACTTGTTGCAGCGGCTGGAGAATTACTTCCTCATTCCACACACGCATGCTGTTTGAAACACGTGTCCGTTAAGACAGCTGTTGCAATCCTGGACTTTATTTTTTGAAAAACAACTTTCATCTCCAAGCACTTCTGCAATGTGTCGAAAGTCAATGAGATGAGATTGTATGGATCAAAATTATCAGAATTTTATTGTTCACATTTCAAATATTTGTGCCACGTATCTAGTGCATTCGAGGTCAAGCTGAAAGTTTGTAATTGCATGGAATTCAATGTATTTGTGACTGGATTGTCACGCTAAACGTTTAAAGGTCCTGGGAGAGAGAAAAAGTAGACTGTAAGAACACTACGAGGGAAAGAGAGTGCCTTAACAGACATTAATTGCAGCTACAAAGAATGTTCTAAAGTGTAAAAACAAAAATTCAGGCAGTACTGGATATATAATACACATAGCCCGGAAGTTAGGCAAAACGCCTTCTCTATGTGGGTGGATATATTTAACAGAGTCAGATAGAAATGAACATGTTTCCGTATATTGGGATCGTTAGGGCCAGTTTTTATTTTGCTTTTTTGCTTCTTTTTTTTCAAGTTTTTTACTCATTTGGCTTCTGTTGTGTATTTAATATTTGAACACCTCCCTTTATTTTGTGTATTATCGAGCTTTATTCATTTTTCTGCAATTATTTACGCATTTCAAAAAGCACATGAATTTTAATATATCGAAGTCAAAAAAGTTATAAAAATTAAATGGAATGTTCACCTCACAAAAATATCCATTGAGAATCTTATTATACATTTATTTCTTCTCAAGCAGTCAAACCTTTCCCCTCAGCCCATTCACTTAAGCTCTTTAAATAGCAGAGCCTTCATTAGTGAAAGGAATGTACGGTTACCTCGGGCATACGAATACCAGGAAATTCAAAGACGAGGGAAGTACTGTAATTTTGAATAGTCCTGGCAAATGACCTATCGATTTGCAAGAGGTAATTCTAAGAAATTTGTGGTGGGGGTAACTTCTCAGGTGTATAAATGTAACGAACAATCGCAAGCGAGAAAGATGAGAGCGGCACAAGTAAACCGTTTCTATAATGTATTCAATACGGAAGTTAGAGAGATACTAACCTGATTCCCCTAAAAACAGAAAATGAACTCGACAAGAAACCAGTGCGCCTCTTTTCCTCATTCGCCGGGACTACACAAAACTACTTTATTTATTTTATTTATTTATTTATTTATTTTTTTTAATATGCTCCAATCACTTCGTTCAGTGGAAGTAGAACGTTCTTTTTCCAGGATTAAAAATGTTATCTCCGACAAGCGACTGACTATGACAGTTGATATCTTGAAAACATGTTGTAGCTTGTAACCGAGGAAAGCAAGCTTAAGCACTTTAGTTGTGTGATAAATGAATTATTAAGTATTTTAAACGCCTATTTTCATTAATAATGAGCGAGTGATATTACTCTCTATATTCACTTTTAATAAATGATTAGCTAAATTATATTACTGCCTTCTTTCAATATGTTAAGTGCATTTTTGCCTGCCTATTTTAACAAAAACTTATGTGAGTTTCTGGGCTCTGATAGTAAATAATGTATATTATATAGAGTATGTTTTACTCTAAGAAGATTACATTTATTTTTTATTTAATACTATTTTTTATTGTTTTGAATATTGCGAAAGACCGGATTTTGGTTTATGTTGCTTACAATTACTTTTACCTAGGGGGTTCTTATATTAACACGTTTTTTATTCTGTCTCTAGAAACATTTTAACAAACTGAACGGAATACGATTGCCAGGATATTTTCTTTCAAATCGCCTTACCACTTCTCCGCAAGAATCAGTTTTCACATATGTCTAACTACAAGCTGTTACTTACACTAACATACGGACTGGATGATTGGGTTCTCCCAGTATACATTCCACTCTTCCGGCCCGTAACTCAAATAACCTCAATATGTAGTCTCATCTGGATATTATCTTTTACAGTTGCTACAAATCGGAGAAATTGAACATTTTTTTTCTAATACCTCCCCTCATTAACAACTTTTGTGCTTTGCTTTTTATTTATTTTTTTTTTTCCTTGGTATTATTAGCGGCATAGGGCTATCATTGTCTGCTGAGTAGGCTATTTATAGGGCAAATGTTTTAAGTGCGGCAGTGTTCTTTGATGTAGTGTTGTTATAGCCACAATAACATTTCTTCTTTTATTTTCCTCTCCATCATCTAACAGCTATTGGCAATATTTTTTAAAATTCATATGGGCCTAGCAACAGCAGTCTGTTATTGCAGATTTTTGACGTGCTGGTATTTACGGTTGCAGTATGGTAATATTACATGTGTGCCTTGTGCTAGAAAACTGTATTAAGTTTGTGATATGCATTTAATTTTTCCGTAGTAGACAATCTTGTTCATGTCATTTTGTAACTTTGTACGTGAAATAACGCCCATTTGCACTAATGATGCATCACAGTGACAAGCAAAATGAGTATACTTCCCAGGCATTTGCCTAATAAGGAAACATGAAAAAAATGAAAAGAAGAAAAAACTCAGTTCAGGGAGGACGGTCCTGCAGGGGAACGAAATACTCTGTGGACCAGTGTTAAAAGAGGATGATAGTCTCAAAAAGCTTTTCAGCTGTAAACGTTTATTAAACTATAAGTACCTAGTTGTCATAGTTGGTTGAATTAAACGTATTAGAATGCAATTATTTGAAAAACTATTCTGCATTTCCTTCCTTTTAAACATATAGTTGCTAATTCTACAGCTTTTCTATATTTTGATACTGAAAGATATATGTGTAACAAGATGGGTTAGAGACACGATTAAAACATTTTAATGCAAATAAAGCTAAGTACATATTTCGATCTCGAAAACGCATGATGGTGACTTTCCAGTGCTGGTGCGTTGTCAATACTGCTCTCTACCAATGAAATCGCATAACGGATGCAGATGAGGCAGCGCTCGCCGCGGATGGCATCGGCTCTAGGGAGATCTGTCGCGCCATAGGAAGGAAGAAAAGCTATATACTGAATGTCCCAGAATTCAAACACACAAATTGCAAGGATTGTAGAGGGGACTTAGATAAGCGTTTTGAGATAGGGAACTTATGACCTGTGTTTTTTAAATTTCATGCAATAGCATAAAATCTGTAATGGTCAGCACGCCACTGATTAAACGTCCACAGGAGGTTGGGGAAAAAGACGGTCGTTTCACCTACTGCTCCTGAATAGCGCCGTGGTTAAAGCGACGTCAGATGTTGTGATGGGGGAGGTTTGAACCTCCATTGCTGCATATTTTTTCCCCTTCGTGTTGTAGTTACCATATTTGTTTTTCGTTGTTTAGAACCGCCCATTCTCTCTAACAAATTAAGCAAAACAAATTACAGTGTGTTTAAGGAATAACATAATACTCTAAACTTATACGGCTAAAGCCATTACCCAAGTGTTATCACCTTGGCCTATGATGTTCATGCAGTATTGTACATGCAGGTACATTTCAAAATTTATAAGACTTTTCCTCCACTCTAGACAACGATGGTAGACATGGTAAGTACTTAAAAGAAAAAATAAACCATTCTCGAGAGTAAAGGAAAAAATGTACCTGAATAAAACAAAATACCCAAGAAAAATTAAATAAACTGCATTCTAGCTTTTCAACTTGCGTGAAAGTCAAATAAAATGGCGGATTAAGAGAAAAAAAGGTATTTTAAGTGCAAAATAATAAAACATAGATCACCAGAAATATTGCTCGATGTTTTCGGCCTGCAACATCCCTGCAAAGAGTGCACCTGCGAAGTAATTGATCCTCGCACCCTCTCAAAAATGTCTGGAGTGTTACAAGCCTCATCACAAGCAGCCAACCCCCATGCTAGTAACTGCTCATCAGTGTCAACTAATGAGACTCTTAAGACGTCCCCATAAAAACAAATCTAGGGGGTCGAGGTCCGAAGAACGCGGTGGCCAATTTACAGGACCACCTCTTCCAATCCACTGGTCAGGAAGCACACCATTCAGATAATCTCGTACTTCCACACTGAACTGGGGATGTTCAGAGGGACGTCTTCTCAAAAATACAGGCAACACATGGGTGAGAAACTGATACACCAACCCGTCTAACCGTGCAAAAGTAGATCCGGTCCAATTATTTGATTGGACACGATGCTCGCCCACACGTTGATGCTGATAACTAGGCTCCATCACTGCACGCGGCTGCTCATACTCCCATACATGAATGACTGTTCCCATGGTTCAGAATTAGCCCACCTCTTGTGAACATGGCGTCGTCGGCGAAGAGAACCAGGAGAAGTCAGGCTGTTCATTCTGCCGCACCTGCAGAACTCTAGTCTGGGACCGAAGTCCGCTGGCTCCAATTCCTGCACCCATAGCAGATGATAAATAGTTCTTCGTGCAGGACCCGATACACGCTGGATTTGTTCGTTTTCATGGCCCTGGCAGTTGCTTGGGTGCTGGTGGAAAGTTCCGCTCAAAGCCGGGTAAGTGTCACATCTTCAAACCTGGAGTGCGATGCCTTCGGTTTGCATTGGGCCTGTGCACCATTAAAGATCCAGTTTCCCGCAAGTGCCGATGGACATTTTGGGAGGTCGAGCAATAAGGATGAAGATGTGTCTAGAAATCTATCCCTGTACAACTGTGCAGCTACAGATTCATGTCCTCTTGCTTCCCCATAAATCAAAAGCATATCAGCAAGCTCGCAAATGAAAATTCGTTATCCATGTTTCGGAGCAGCTGTAAACAATGTGTTGCATTTGATATACAAAGCAGAAAATGCACATTAACAACTCAAATGTCTTTACTTGACGCGGCCGCAGGTCCGAACGGTAAAGAAAGCCGAGTGGTTACGATTCCAGTAGTAGGCATTACCTTAGGCGGATAATTTCCTAATGAGCGTGTAGACCTATTAGCTCAGTTGGTTAGAGTGTCATGGTAATAATGCGAAAGTCGTGTGTTCCTACCCCTCAGTGTAACTTTCTTTATCCCCGCACTTGTGATCTTTTTGAATAGAAAATAATAATAATAATAATAATAATAATAATAATAATAATAATAATAATAATAATAGAACTCAACACTAGCACTTCTCACCTGCCGTTTGGGTTGAATTCGGCTTTCTCCGCTACCTTTCGGGATTTCGGCCGCAAGACAGGGTCGGTTTGTAACGTCAAGTCTCAGGTGCGATATGCTAGGTACTTTGCGCATGCGCAATTAACTTCATAGCACTACTGAACTGATATTATTGGCGTGTGTACCCTCCCAGAGCGAACAAATTTACCGAAGTAGCAAAGCCAATAATTTTTAACTTTCTGTGTACTATGCACTAACACTACCTTTTCCCGACTACTTGGGCAAGACATGAGCATTATGAATAAAAATCTAATTCACACACTTAGGTTATATTGGCTTATCAGCTCGAATATCAGATAGCGAAAAATCATCATAACTTTGAAAGTTTACAAAAGAGATCATAAGTTCCCTATCTCAAAACGCGTATATAGGACCCCTTCGCAATCCTTCCAATTTATATGGTTGAATTCTGGGACACCTTGTATATTCTTGTATTTAAGTATGTGCCACTCGAAATATACAGGATCGAAGGCTTTGGGAAAAAAAAGTCCTACACTATTACAGTTTATAATAATTGAACAATATAAATGTTTATTATATTCAATAAACTAGAAATATGTGTTTTACTTCAACATGCAACGTGATATGTACGAAAAATGGCTGTGCAAGAAACGTGATAACTCTTTTCTTACGATTGAAAGAAAAACAGACTGTAAGGTTCCAAGAAGGCTACATCATATTAGATCTACTTGTTAATAAATATTTACACTAATAAATTTAATGACAGCGGATGGAAAATGTACGTCAAATTATAATTAAGAGAATTTGTATTGACGATCAAATTTGTAGTTCCTAAATCATTGAATTAGAGTTTTCTAAGTGTAAACACACTTAATGGTATTATTTCATAAAAATGGGGAGGAAAGAAACATTAAAATGAACGAAAGAAAGTAGAAATATTTTATTTGCAAAAATTATACAGTAAAATTTCTGTTCGTAATATTGGTGGCAATACAGAGTGATTCGGAAATGCTTTTACAAACTTTGGTGGTTGGTTTCTCTCACCAAAACAAGAAAAAAAAATCAATATACACATATGTCCGGAAACCCTTAGTTTTTCAGCTATTAATGCAAGTTTACCAAAACAAGAAAATAAAAATGCATATAAACATATGTCCGAAATCCTAATTTTTTAAAATTATTAATGAAAGTTTACTTCCACGCGCTCTAAGGTGTATTCTAACCAATTCTTAACCGAAAATAAAATTCATTTTATTAAGTTATTGTATGATGTTATCGATGCACTTGGCGCACCAGCAAAGCATATTATATGACGAAATAATATTCGCAAAACGTAGTAATAGCACTGTTGAAGGTTAGTCTGATTTGGTAATAACACTATTAAAGATGTGATAAAAATAGTCATTTTAACTCTGCCGTAAACTTTCGTTAATAAATCAAAAACTAGGGATTTCCGGACATATAAGAGTAGGTCCATATGTTTCCGGCCTCGCCGATAAGATTTATCGCCTTCACAAAAGCCTTATCTGGTGTCATACTTCATCTGTTAAGTAAATAATTGCAGCTGTAACATGCGCTCCGCTGTGTTCAGTTCAGATATAATTGCATAAAGAAGGTTATGTGAAAAAGATTGTGATACGTTCCAAATGGAGTATCGATCTGTTATTAAGTTCTTCACAAAAGAAGGACTTACACCTGAAATTAAACGGCGATTAGATGGTGTATATAGGGAAGCATCCCCCTCATATTCTACCGTAGAAGAATAGACCAAACTCTTTCGAATGGGTCGAGAAAGCATTGAAGACGAAGAGCGTGCAGGTCGGCCCTTGGAAATGATCATTGCTGAAAACATCGCTCTTGTGGAAGGAGAAATTATGAAAGACCACCGGCTAAAAGTTATAGAAATAGCAGCAAGGTTGGACCTTTTTAAAACAACAGTCCTTCGAATTATTCATGAACATTTAAATATGAATAAGGTTAGTGAAAAATGGGTGCCTAGACTTCTTTCCTCACTCCAAAAGCAGCAACGAGTCGGACATTTTGGAGCCGTGCCGTGGTAACGAGAGAGGTCTGTAAAACCATTGTTACAGGAGGTGAAACCATGGTCCTATGCTATGATTCGTTGTTCAAAAGAGAAGTAATGAAGAAGCGTAAACCTGGCTAAGCACCACCTCTAAAGGCCAAGGTCACTCAGTCAACCAAGAACATCATGGTCACAATCTTTTGGGACTGTGAAGGAAGGCTCTTCATTGACCTCAGAGAGAGGAACACCACAATAAATGGGGACTATTAGGCTGGCCTACTGCACTGACTACGAGTTTCCATCAAAGAGAAAAGGCGAGGAAAGCTGAGTGGTGGTGTGCGCCTTCTTCACGACAACGCGTCTGTGCACATATCTCTTGTTGCAAAGGAAGCTGTGAAGAAATGTGACTTCATGGAGATCGACCATCCACCTTAAAGACCAGATTTAGCGCCAGGTGACTATTTCCTCTTCTCAAAACTCAAGAAGCACCTTCGAGGAAGGAAATTTAAGTGTAACGAAGAAGTGATGAACATTGTTATGCCCACTTTGCAGACAAGACTTCTGAATATTTTTTTGGGGGGGGGAGGGGAGATTGAAATGTTAATTCAAAGACGTGAGAAGTGTATTGCAATAAAGGGTAATATATTGAAAAGTGAAATATAGTTTTTGTCTTAATCATGTCTAGAAAATGGTTAGGGCGAAAACTTTTGGATCTACCCTCGTATGTTTATATGGACTTTTATTTTCTTGTTTTGGTAAAAATTCATTGATAACTCATAAAGCTGATACTTTCTGGACATATGACTTTTTTCCTTGTTTTTTGTGTGAGGAACCCGCCACTAAAGTTTGTAAAAGTATTTCCGAAATATCTGTATATTTACATGAAAGTGAAACAATTTTGGCAGAATAAAAATAGGCTTATGGTAAATGGAATTAACTTTAAAGAGCAGTTGCAGGAAATAGGACAACCAACCATAAAGGAAATAAAATATCAGTAAAGAGCTAAGGTAAAGTTTTCAGAACCAAATGGACTTTTTATTTACAGAGAGCTAAATCACAAAAATGATTGCACTATTTCAAAAAACTATAAAAAAATTGAACAGCAGTCACGACTCTGATGGACTTGCGACGACAAAGGGGAGAGGCAAAAAGAGACGAAGCGATGACTAACACGTGCGTTCAAAGTGATGAAGGACTGCAGTAAGAAAGTACTCGGAAAGCCAAGCCATGATGACAGAGTCGACCTAGAAGCGTTCTAAGTAAATGACATATTTGCTGTTCCTCATTTACCTCAATGTCCTTTCTCTGCACTGAAATTGGCAAGACGCATCGTTTCTGGTTTCTCTACGTATTCTTAAGAGGAGGAGGAGAAGAATATTCTTGTCATAAAGGTCGAACTGTCTGCCCGCTCTTCTGGCACATCTCCAGGATCTCAATTGGCTACAGCTGTTTGCGTTCTGAAATATTCTTCCTCATATAAGCTCTGGGTGTTGGGACCACTCCCGCTCGCCGTACACTTCGCTGCCAAGAGTGGAAGATGCATCTTATGCATTGGTGGTCGCTGTGTGACTAATCAAAGTTAAATGAGATTTCTGGAGAGTACTACACCAAGTTCCGAAGCTTCCAATTTGGTATATGCGCAGTTACACAGGTGCCAAGTACGGACCATGACTGTCAAAATCTCCCAACGAAATGGTTTAAAAAGCAAATCTAACAAAAAGGGTTCAGCTAATCTGTGTTTAGTGTAGAGATTAGATCTACAGATAAAAGTATACAAAGGCATAAGGCCCAGGCGCGAAGAGTCCATTAAGGCTATATGGTTAAATTAATGTGTTATTTTTATTGACAAATTAAAATATTTTTATTTGAACTAATACGCTGTCTGTAACTTAGTCTATCACTAATAATACGGTCGAAGGCTGAACCTACCTGCGCAAGCGTAGTATTGCTTTTGCATGTCACTGCCCAGGAGGGAATCTTTTATAGAGTTTTCGTTACTGTGTAGTTTAGCCTTGGTCTCAGACTATTTTGATATATTTGTCCTCTTCTGGGATTTTGTAGAACCTGAAGTCCAGAAGAAGGACCAGGATGCAGACAATAATCAATTTAAAATATAATATTACATAATTTTGTTCCATTGTGGTAATATAGAATGATGCAATTATTTTATTTAAATAGTAAATACCATTTATTATTACGTATCTTTTTAACTCGTTCTTAAACTCAATCATATTTACTACCCAATACTGTATGAATACCGTATGATAGGTTGACAACTCTTCATTTATAACCAAAGCCCATAAGTTAGGCCAATTCCTTTTCTCTATGGGTGGATATATATTTAAGACTTCCTATTTTGCCACCCCCTCCTTTTTTTTTTTTTTGCCTGTTTTGGATAGTTGTGAATTTTTCCTGATATTATTTACGCATTTTAAAAAAAACAAAGAATTTCAATATATGTGGACGTGAAAAAAACTATAAAAATTCATGGTAGATTCACCGCACAGAAATATTTATTGCGAATCTTGTTGTACAATTATTTCTTTTCAAGCAGTCAAAAACTTTCTCCTCAATCCATTCACTTAAACTCTTTAAATAGTAGAACTTTCATTAGTGAAAAGAACGATAACCCGATTCCCCTATAAATGCATAAATAGAAAACAACTCGACCAGAAACCACTGCGCATTCTTGCTCATTCGCCAGGACTATTAAAAACTACTTTGTCTTGATCAACATTTTCACGATGCCCTGAAAAGTGAATGTTCTGTTGTAACGTATGAGCCCTTCCGAAATAGTATTTTTTTTAAATATGCTCCAGTCACTTCAATGGAAGTAGAACGTTCTTTTTCCATGATGAAAAATGTTCTCTCTGACAAGCGGCTGATAATGACAGATGATACCTTGAAAAACAACTTGTTGTTTGTAACAAAGAAAAATAAGCTTAAGTACTTTAATTGTGTGATAAAGAAATTATTAAGTATTCCAAATACCCATTTTCATTAATAATAATTAATAATAATAGTATTTTCATTTTTAACAAATACCTATTTTCATTATTTAGCTGCCTATTTTCAGTATTTTAAATAGGCCGTTTTGCCTGCCTTTTTTTAGCCCAAATAATAGCCTGAATTTTCGAGGTCTGTTTATATCTGTTTCTATTTCTACCTACTTGTCAACTGAAGCGAAACGGCCCTATATCTTACTAGGATTATGCAGAAAAGTTTAGTGAAAAGTCAAGAATTTATTTCAATAGTGACTGACGTCATAGGAATGAACTGAACCAAGGGAATATATATATATATATATATATATATATATACATTATTTTTAAATATTACATGTAATTATTGATAGTCACAATACCATTTTGTACACGAAAACATTTTATTTAACAATCAGAGCAAGTTGTATTATATATTTTGCAGAAATTGGATTTTCATTAATTTTCACGTTTCTTTTCTCAGCCTGCCCTACATTTTTTTTTTATTGATTTATTTACGGACGCCCTTTAACATCTCAGGCCATCAGCGTCCCATTCAACTCGGGGCGTGAAACGGCCGACAAATTTTGCTCAGAGGCCTCTCTTTCAGGCTTGAGGTTCTTTTTCGTGCCGTAAATGTACGACACGGGACCCAAGGCTTTGCTTCCCTGCCGAAGGAAGCCATACTTAGGATTTTTACGCCCGAAAAAATTCATTAATCCTGGCCGGGTTCGAACCCGCGATCTTGGGTTTAGGAGACAAGTATGGTAACCTCTACACCATTAGGACCGACCTGCCCTACATAAAAAGACATATGATTAGTTAAAATCAACAATTGTTAAAAACAATGACTGCTTTACAGTCTGTACTTATAAGAAATTAAACCAGTGAATAGTTTCTTAACGCTGAAGACTCGCAAAACTAAAAATTTACAAGAGTCGCTCGGAAAGTAGAGTAAACCTCCAGGCAATGTCGCGAAAATTCCTCGGGTGCAACAATCTTTGTTGACAAGTTTCAGCCAGATGCTAGAAGTTCTTTTAGTCATGTAATTGCTTGCTGTTGCATCTGTCATAAAATTGAATGGAAAAAATCTATATTATTTTATGGAAGACCGCCACTACATAGCTGGGAGTACAGGATTCTGCATTGAACAAGTTCTGGAAAAAGTTTGCATGCATATGGGTGTCTTGATTGCGAACCAAATACGCACGCCAAAGAATATTTTTATGCGGTGTTTGGCGATGTTTCATTGCACCGCAAGACTTTTTGCGTCCATATCTGACCATGGAACAAATTTAGATCCACAATTACACGTCTAAGTCGAAGAGGCAGTCAAAGCAATGGACAACTGGTAAAATTGCGGCGAATAAAGCGAAGACCATTTTATCAGCTGAGAAAGTATAAACACTATTTGGGGGGGGGGGGTATTCCCAAGGAATGATTCTAACTCGTATCTATTAAGCAGAATGGTTGGGTCATTTGAAAGTATAGTTGAAGAAAATACGGTCAAGACTGGGGCACAGGAAAGAGCTCATTCATCAGGACAACAACCTGTCCCACACATTGACAGTTGCAATAGCAAATGTGCACGAATTGGACATCATTTTTTTTTTAAACATGTCTTTACTCATTTCACAATTTTCATGTACTTTCTCAAAGTAGACCCGGTTGGATGCAATTCGCCCAGAGCAATTCATTTCAAGCAGAATATTGTTCGTCACGTGCAGCGGTTTTAAAAATATATGAGGGCGTTGATGGTTAATTAAATTGTGTAACAGATAGAGGGAAGAATTTGGAAAAAAGGAATTCGAATTGTTAGGTTTTTGGATGTATAATCTCAGGGGTAAATAATACTTTCTTCCTCTCCAACGATGGTTACCGCTGTCTTACAGTTATGCCCCGGCTGTTGAGACTCTGCTGCTGGATACTTTTATGGCACTGTGACCATAGGGGAAGGAGTATATGCAGATTAATAATGTTTTTTTGTTATGGAAGATGGAACACAATTTATTGTTCTTATATCATTGTACATAAACTATTGCACTTAACTAATGAAGAATGTTCACTTAATTCTTGCAAAACTAACTATCGATTTCCACTAATTTATCGGAACCGAGGAAGTCTGTCCACTGACCTTGCCTCTGACTGCGGGCCTCAAAATTGCAAGACTCAGTAAGATGTGGTCTGCGTGACTTTTCCAGGTAGTGGATGGCTTCTTTTCATCTCTACAGTCACCAAATATTTTTATGGTATCTACCCCGCTTAAGAAAGGTTCTAATAAGATATCAGTTAACACCTGTCTCCAGAATTCTTTACAAATATTGCTACAAAAGTACTACGGAAATTTCCAGGTCAGGTTTTATGACTAGGGTAGCTTTCTGCGCCTTGGCAAGAAAATAACATTTTAGACACAATATTCAACACTTGTACAGAAAATGACATTACACATGGCTATAACGAAGTTACATAAAATTATTGGTTTCAATCAATCTAATTAAATGCGGGGGTGGCAGCTCATAAGTATTGCGTCACACGTTTCACCTCCATTTTGCTGTAGGCGAAACTGAACACGTCTCAACTTGCAAACCTTTCACAGGCTGGAACCGAAAATGACAATGACGAATACATTACGTATTGAGCTAACAAAACATTTTAAAGTTACATTTTAGCGCGAGAAAATGTCTGTAAAAATCTTATGAACATTCTTTAGTGAACAGTCCTCGTGCTTGGATAAAGTAAAGTTTTCAAACGATTCTCTTATAGTAGAATGTTACACGGCTCTGTTAAGAGGAGTCATAAGTATGCTTTTCATTATTTATTTATGTTTAAATTTTCAGATTTTTAAATCATTTTAATATTTTTATTTTCTAGCATATTTTTATATTTTAAAGCAGATACTTTTATTTTTAATTTAACGCCCGTTTTTGATACAGAGGTACCACAGGCATTGAACACTGATGATACATGAGATGAAATCATATATTGGGAAAGGGTTTATTTTTAAGGAAGGAATCGTTCCAGGCGTAAGTTTAGGGTACCTCTCCGGCATTTGCCATTTATGAGGACCGAGGAAAACCTGGAAAAAACCTCAGTCAGGCAGGACGGTCCTGGCGGGGCTCGAACCCCAGACTTCCCTCTCACAAGTCCGCGCCTTAACGACCTTGGCCACCCATGGCGGTCTTTTACCCTGAGGAAGATATGCAGGTTTATCAGCCTGGAGGGTTTTGAAATTCTATTTCTTCTACAAATGAATTGTTTTTTATAAAAATTGTAACCTTCTTACTATCCACTGCAACTTTTTTTTTGATATATGAATCATATGAAAAACTGTAATAAGCACGCCATGGACAAAGAACCTATGTTTGATAATTTCTGAGAAAATGGAGTAATAAATCTGCTCCATTACATTTGACAATTTTAACTCTTCTTAACATCCACTGAATGTTACTGTAAATTTTCTACGAATGATACACTCTAATTACTCTAAGGTAGACAGGAGGATTAACAGGTGCCTAGGCATCTGCCATACTCACTAAGTGCTACCTCTGTATTCATTTATTTATTTTTGCACGAATATACTTCTGCGGTTGTGGTCAGGTGAAGTGCTTCCTCTTTTGGAATTTTGCGCACACAAGTAGACTTGCCTTATTGATCACAATCCTAACCAAAACAGGGTTTCGAAGCTTAATACCTTCAAGAATGCAATTCTATCTTGGTCAAACTATTGTAGAGACTTTAAATTTTGTTGTTTAACTGTGACATCACGCAATAATACTTAAAAAAAAATCAGTTTTCGGGGCTGTTACTACGATTTTGTTGGTTCAAATAATGATTTCTAAACTTTTTATTAATTAGAAAACGAAATTCAGCTTGAACCTATTTTCCAAATGGAACATTTAGTAATAGTTTACATTTATCTTTCACTTGATTTCTAACCTTAGTTAAAGCTCTTATAAAAACTAGAATAGGTTTTGAGATTAAAGGAGGAAAAAACACTTTTCGATTTCCGATGGGGGCACTTATTCCTAATTACGTCCGTGCATGTATTCTGGTTTATCTTTGAGAAATATGTTAGTTATCTTTTGTTATAATGAAAATTTTATTTCGCTAATTATAAATTAATAATTTGTTTTCTATCATCTGTTACCAGCACATAGAAGCTTAAAGAGACGAATCTTTTTTTTTTTTTTTTTTTTTTTTTTTTTTAATTTCAGTTTTTATTAGCAATGAATTGAAGCAGAAACAAAAAGGCAGACGCTTTATTATTATTTGTACATGTATACCAGGATAAATGTTTTATACCAAATTCCCGCAGAGTACAATATTTTTATTTATTTATTAAGTATTAGGAATGCTGTCCCCAGATCGGTACTGTTATTAGAAGTGGCTGCATCATCCACAAGTCTACAAAGTCCTCTTTTCCCGCCTCAGATATAAAACTCTAAATTCGTTAAATGTTCCTCATCCTGTCTGCGTGAAGACTCTTGGCTCGAAATTAACAAGAACGAAGGCACAGACGGAGAAAGTGCTATTCTTGTTTATTTCTATCTTCCTTCCATATCGCTCCGAGTTTAATGTCAGTAGTTAAAAGCTAATGGAACACTTTAATGTCAGAAAAAGAAGGGGAAAAAAACTAACGTGGTGAAAATAAAAGTCTTTTATAGCGGTTCGCCGCCGTTAGGTTCAAATTCTTAAGGCTGGAAAAATAAAGCCTCTTTAAAAAAAGCCATTTAAACGGTTCCAAAAAATGTAACTCGCCATTATCTTCTAAGCTGAAAAAAAATATTTAATGCATAGCAAATTATTACAAACGCTACGTGCAATGGCATGAAGGAATGCAAGATAATTACAGTGAGTAATCTCAAATATTAAGCGAGAATCTTTTCTTTTTGCATCCGAAACATTTCCCTTAATTTCTCGGAAATTTATACATTGCCTCAGTCATATTGCTTTTGTTACATTCCGCCAACGGTGATTGTGTAGAATAAATTAGTTTAAATGTAGAAAACCACAAATATAATATTTTTTAAACAGCTTGTACACAAGCTATTGCCAATTTACAAAAATAAATAAATAAATAAATAAATAAATAAATAAAATAAAAAAAAATAAAAACTTCTGCCAAGATACAGCCTGTATCTGATGAGTATTGTTTAAGGACACAAAATTGCTAAGGTTATAAGCTTCCAAACACTAAAACTGCGCTAGTAATAGAAAATTATGTAATTAAATAAACTATTTACACTAAAATATTTTACAGAAACAAACCATGCAAGGTAGTTGATTAATAAAAGTAAAAAACCATTAACAAATAATAAGGGCGAAAGAAATTCAACAATGTACAAATACAGATTATAAAATATACCAGCAATAGCCGAAAATAAAATAAGTTTAAAATGCGCTAAATGCACTTAAAAGGAAACCGTCACAAAATGAAAAAGCATACCTTGCTCCAGAAACCAGAAATACTCGCTCGACAGCGATGACGTCTACAAGAACTTCCTCAAGAGAGGAAGGCTAACACTGGGAAATTCTAAAAGACAACGACAATTAATTAAAATGTGACGCACTGTGTAGAAGTGGGCACGCTGGAGCAGATTCACCCTTAAAAGTGTGACGGTGACTAAAACAATAACCAATCCTCAAACGAGCTAAAATTACTTCTTCTCGTCGAACAATGCGGGAAGAGATTAAACAAGTAAATTGGACAGATTTTATTTCCCGAAGTTAGTTCTGTCGTAGCAAATTCCATTCTTCGCGCCAGCTGCTTAGAAAGACTCCCACACTTAATGGAAACAATGATGAAACAAAAAATTTCCAATCGGAAAGTTAGTATTCCTGTGAAAAAGCTTACTACTGTTTAGTGGTTGAGGGCAATATTAATTAATTGCTTACATTTACTGTTTTCTTGTATTAGATGTTTGGGGCAGAGGATACTTCGGTATTCCAGCCTTGCTCATGGCTGGCCGTTTAAGCCTAGGATCCCTATGCGGGAGAGTGGCACCTCCGGCAGGAAGAGACGAGTTGAAATGAGACACCGAGTGGTCAGAGTGAATGGGTGGTAACTGCGCGTGCGCAGAGGGGCTCCTAACCTGTCTCCAGATATTACATTGGACCCTCCTCCCACCAAGAAGTTCTAGGTTCGTTTCCATACCAGGCAGCGAGTAGAAACCTTTCCAAAGCGCAAACCGCCATCACACCCCGCCAGCCCACCTCGTTCTAGCACTTTCGATCCTGTAACAGAACCAAGGGAATGAAATGAAAGGAAATAGAAGAGTGGAAAATAAAAATCCATCCCAGCATTGGGCCAATCGACCAGGGGAAACCAGGAAAAGGTCAGAATGACCTGTCCCATGAGATCTAAACCTGGGACCTCCCAAAGTGCAGATCCAAGCCTGAGTAACCCTTTTTATTTTACTATTCTGTTACCGTTTTCTTAGTTTTTACGTTCTACCAGGCTAATTTTCAAGAAACACTACTATTATCAAAGCACAGAATATTTACATGCTATAATTGCTCTTTATTTGTTTTTCTATATAGCCTGTGTTATCAGCAGTCATAAATTTCGCGGACTAGGTCTTCAGATCTGTGCCGATTTCACGTACTTTTTAATTATTTGGCATTAGAAAAATGATCAAGCTTTGTCCAATTTTTCACTTTTGAGGCAGAAGACTCATATTTGTCTCCTAGGGTGCTGCAAAACCGGTTTAGAACTATTAATTATGTGCTTTAATTCATAAAACTTCTTTTTAAAGTCTTAGACATTCACTTTTTCTCCTCTGTTAGTGAATTCCGAAGGGATATAGGCTATTGCGGTTGTACCAATGAAAATATTTTTGAAAAGTTTCTCCACATCTACATATCCTACTTACTAGGCATAAAAAATAACAATGAAACTCAAGAAGTTTGAGATATAGCGCTAAAATCTGTGAATTTCTAAGTGTTTTATCCTTTTTCTGCTATTCTAGCTATTGTTATTTTAATTGCATTGTTAATAGCATTACTTCATTTTAATATATATATATATATATATATATATATATTGGGAGTGGGAGTTAACCTAAACAAAAAATTTAAAAAAACACTATAACGGCCGCAATGTTTGTTTTTTCTCAACGAAACTCGATATATTCTATTGCAACAAAATAATGAAAATAGTTCCCGAAAATCAGCAAAATCAGACTATTGTGGGTAGGGGTTTGCTTGAAATCCAAAATTTAAAAATCGCTCTAGCGGCACCAGTATTTTCGCAACGAAACTCGATATATGCCGAGATAATAATTGAAATAAAGCAATAAAAATGGTTTCCGAAAATCAGCGAAATCAGACTTAAGGGCGTCGGTTTACCTAAAACCCATAATTTAAAAATCTCCTTAGCGTCCCCAATATTTGTTTTTCTTGCAACGAAACCGGTATGTACCATTTAAATAAAGAAAGAAAATGAGTTTGTGAAAATCAGTAGGTATACCTGAAAACAGAAATTTAAAAGAGTGGATTTAACCCAAAGCGAAAATTTAAATATCCCTCTACCGGCCGCAATTTTTATTTTTTCTCAACGAAACTCGGTATATGGTATTATAATAAAATAATTTTCTGAAAATCAGTGAAATCAGACTATTAGGAGAAACTCGAAATTTAAAAATATCTTTAGGGCACTAATATTTGTTTTTTCGCAGCGAAACTGGACACGTACCATTTAAATAAAATAGGAAAAATATTTCTGAAAATAAGGGAAATACCGGATAATTAGTAGTGGGGGTATACCTAAAAACCGAAATTTTAAATGCGCTCTAGCGGCACCAGTTTCTCTGCTCTAGCGCTATAAAATACCCTTCACAAATTAGTAGACTTGCTGAAGTATCCACTTAATTTATGCAGTTCTTGCTTGAAGAATTTTTTCTTGTTGTAGTATTGTGAAAGGGCCCTACTAAGACACATGTTTATAGTCTTCAATTATTTCGAGAGTTTATTTAACTTGGCATTGATTTTCGCTTCTCGCTTAGCTTGTTTTTGATGACAGCCGCTTTATTTTATCGCTCATTCGCGCTTGAAAATTAAAAGTGTGCATGCTTTATTTATACTATTTTAAAAATTATCACACACAGCTATACATGCTTCGTATCTTTGGATTATGTTTTGGAAACCCAATGCCATTTTCTTTCAGTTTGGAGATTATTTTGACCATTTCACTTATGTGACGTCATCTTTAAATCGATCAATGAAACGAAACCAAATTTTGAATTTTGATCATTCATAGCCGGATATCGTAGTGAAATTATCGAGAAAAAAATCAGTTTTATCACGCGACTTGCATTTGTCTTGTGGTCAGTGTAGCCAACTCTATACCTCCACTATTCCTGAGCACGCAGTGACCACTTTTCTCTATTTTCAGTAATTGTAAACTTAACTAAATTAATGGAATGCGCTCAAGCAATTGTTTTTGCGTATGTGGACAAACAGTATGAAATCATTTTATAAATTATGCAACAATGTCTGCCTAAGCAACCATAAATCTTAAGCACGTTGTTCAGAATGGTAAAAAGTTTTCTCTGTTTTGTTTTTCTCAGTTGGTATTAGTAAATATAACGGTAGCGACTGTAATGTCCATTTCATTCTCACGTAGGTATTCATAAGTAATACAATATTTTACACAATTGTTAATAATCCTTGCGCGAATTACAAATGTATATTATTTTTATTCTTATTCTACGCATGAAATAGTTTCAAACCCATATTTGGCTCTTCTCTATTCGCATTACTGACAATCGACATTTGTTTGTTGCGAGGTGACTTGAAAAGATTAAATATTCTTAATATAAATGTACAATTATTATAATATTGTAAGCCAAGTTTACGGGAATTATATTTAAATTCTTTTTTTATTCGTGAAACAGTCCTAATAAATATCACTCGAGGGTGTCAGCTATTTCAGACCCTCTTGCGATATTACTTATGATAAACTTTGTAAGTATTACCCGCAGATAAAAATGAATTCTTACAGCAGGATTTAGGATGCCACAAACCACGACTTACTTTCGATCACAAGAGTAAACAAATCGCAGGATTCAAACTTTCTATTATGACTATCAATCAGCGATCAATTCGGTGTAAGAACATCAGGAATTCCAAACAATCACAGCCGCTTATCGCCATAAAGTTATTCTGTGTGTGTTTACTGTAGCTTTGACTGATTTGGTCTTCTGGCGACGTCTGTATATATTTAGAACTGAATACTATAGGTGTAAATCTGTAGTTATAAGTGGAATGAAATAAAATTAATTAATAATGGTGCAAATGAGCTTGGGACATTGGCACTTTAAAGCTATCTGGCATTCACATTCTCGGGGTAAGAAAAAAACTCCGACAAAACCTTACCCAGACAGATTGACCGGACCGGGAATTGAACCCAGGACCTCAGGATAAGTCGTCTCAAACGCTACTATTAGACCTCGGAGGCGGTCATTTCCGTTTTGTCAATTTCATTTTATCGCACTTACATGCAATTGTTTATGCAAATTCATTAGAACAGCGCGGTTATAGCTTCATTGACCTGAACATGAATGCACTAGAAATCAATAATCAACATGGTGTGCAATTGAAAACGTTTTAGCGAATGTCAGATGCACAAATTGACCTTATAACTTAAAGTTCAAAGTAGGGAGAAAAAAAAAAAAAAAGACCAAGCAAAATAGATATAACGTATGAAAATAGTTGAATCAATGTCATTTGATTTTCAAAATTGTGTTTTTAATTCTTGTATATTTAATTAGTGCTGTAGGTGATCATGCTTCAGCCATCTTCAATTTTTTACCAGAGTTTAAATGAAAAAATAAAATAGTACATTCCTTAAATCATTTTAATTTCGACCTTCATCTGTTCGAATATTAGCGGAAATTAAAATGTCAGACTGAATAACTAAGCTCACTTTATGGATATCTTTTCTGATTTTTATCATTTTATTTGCTAAATGGTCATAATAATCATAACTCGACCACTAGATTCTCTCAAGATAAACTTTTAAGCTCTCATATTTTTATTTTTTATTTTGTTTGTTTATTTATTTATTTGCGCTCACGGGCTAATTTTCATGAATCTTGAGAATGAAGATTATACACGCGTAGCATTCGACGTTTTATGCAATTTCAGCATTTAAACATTTTTAAAAAGTATTAAAAATCTGTAAAATGTGACATTATGACGTATTATATTGCATGTTTTCTTAGTACTCGTTTCTATGACGATGTTGTTTTGTTTTTGTTTTGAAGAATTCAAATTGAAATAGATGTTAATTCCGCTATGTTTGATATTGAAAATATAGATATCATTCCAGATGAAATTATAAAGGAAACTGAGGTTTGTTAATTCCTCAAAAATCTAAAAGTAACATGACCAAGCTCTATGCATGGAGAAAAGAAAAACACGTTGGTTCAATTAATTAAAAAAATCTTGTTGGCATATTTCGGAACTGATAAATAGGTATATAATATGTTTATTAATTATTAATATGGTAAGTAATTTAAATTTTAGATTCTTAGGATTTGTGCATTTTTCCAGTCGAAGATTTGTATGACTTCGACGCTCTGGTCTGTGTGCTCGAAAGTAAAATTAATGTAGAAAGGTTGAGGAATTTTTGTATTATTATAATAGAGATTACAAATGGTTCAAGATTAACGTTTTGAAATGAAAGAAATTGTAATGTGATTAATTAATTCCTTTGTCAATATTTCTAGAATAAGGAAAGTTATATTATTGTTGTAGTTTCAAAACATTTGTTTAATAAAACTATTCCCAAGTTTGAATTTCTTGTTAGGAGGACGATTTTACCTTTTTCTTAAAGGTATTTTGAAATTGTGTTATGAAGGCGGTGATGACCTCATCGAATAGGTACCTTTTCTGGCACCAGGGCCAGAATTAGACTAATTGTGCACGATTTGTAGCGTCATAAGAAGCGCGTTTAATACTAGGATTACTTAAAAATATAATTAAAAATGTTATTGCTAATTTCATCCCTCCAAAATACGTTAAAACTATTACCACCGCTGCAATATGGTAACATTGTCTACAGATTTAGATATCGTTTTTTCCACGTTCATCCTAGATAAAAACAAGCGAACTATTTCTTTGAAACAAAAATTGTTTCGGAATGACTGGAATAAATTTCATTAAAATGTCTAATTTATTTATAAATATTAGGGTATGTTAAAATAGTGTATGACAGAAGAGTTAAAAACTATTTTACTTTGTTCATAGTTTGCTCAATTCGGCTCCCTGCCTGTTTTGCATGCATATAAAATGCCACTTTCAATATACAGACTTTTTAAAAGTAAGAAGTGTCGCATGATTTACAAACAATCAATCCTATTGAATGTTGTAATAAATATGGTTACAGATGTGATAAACCCATTTCCGAAAATCTCTTATGCTGCTTTATTTCCTTTAAGTTGGCAATAGTTTTAAATTCAAGGATTCCGATAGATGCTTTTATTACTGTTTTCTAATAATGCCGAGTTCTTACGTAAATGTTATTTTTATCTTTCGTTTGTCTTTACCCCTGATGTAACTTAATCTGTCCAATATCGTAAAGCCATACAACGTTAAAAACAAAGCAGGGAAATTTGAGCGTGGATTCACCTCTGCCATTCCCAAATCAATATCCATACTATTGTAACAATAGAGTTCAAAAACGCGGAGTATGTTAAAATAAAACATAAATGTCTTCCTGAGCCAGGCTCCGGAAGACTGACCTAGCCTAGCACTTGAAATCTAGGGCACCTTTACGAAGTCTATGAAAATAACCTTCCATTCATTTATGACAACGCTGCAAGTTTTCTTCCAGGATCTCGCCACTTGTCTCTCTTTTGTTTTGCATACTCCAGAGAACTGCTTGTGGGAGGATTTTCTCGGAAAATATCGACATAGATCCCTATGCAGATTGTGCTTCTACTTACACTTTGTATCCTTCCGCCGCCAAAATAGTGTTGAAAACAATGTTACCAAACAGGCGTTCTAAGATACTCATTTCAAGAGTTCTATAGCGTCAGCTCTTCCTGTGGAATCAACAGCCCGTACATGTTCCGTCATTAACAATATATGTATTTGTGGTGACATCGGCATAATAATTTCCAGCAAAAACATTAATAACACCAAACTGAGTTGTATGCTCAAATGTACGTATAACTGATTTAAAGTTAATACGTTATCATTAAATATTGATAAAACAAAGGTTATAAAATTTCTAACGCAAAACTAGCTAGATCCCAGTGCACGTGTAGAAATCAATAATCAACTATTATAACAAACCAGAGATGTCAAGTTTCTAGGTTTTCAAGTTGATAAATACATAAAATTAAAATCTGCTATGTATGCTCTCAGAGCATTGTCTCATTTCAACTCCAGACCTACACTAAAATTGCTTACTATGCTTCTTTCTATTCAATTATGAAATATGGATTAATATTTCGGGGCAGTTGCGTTGAAAGGAAGCGAAGTTTTATTACTGTAAAAGAATGAAAATCGAATGATCTGCGATGGTAATAATAGAAATTAGTGTTAAGGGCTCGCTTATAAAATTAATATTTTGACATTTTCTTATCAGTATATACATTTTATTATGAGCTTTGTGTATAAACACAAGAATTTTATGAGAAATATGCAAATACATATCAGTACTAAACAAAAAGAAGTCTTCACAGATCCATTGCTATCAAAAGGGAGTCCATAATGAAAGAGTAAGAATGCTTAGTATCTCTCAAAGAGTTTCAAATAATAATTATGCGATAATGAACAAGAATACAAATTTGCTCTGACAGAATGCCTATGTAACAAGGTCTATTGCTCTGTACAATAATTTATAATTTTTTCTTTGATAACATATTAACAGTTTTGCAAAATATTTTTAACATATATAACTATTAATTTCCTATGAATGAGTTTTTTAAAAAGTATTTCTCACATTAAAACAGAAAAAATATTTCAAGTGCATGTCCATAACATGTTTATGTCTATATATTATTTTTGATAGATAACACTAGCTATGTAATGCAAAATAAAGTTGTTCTACACAAATCATGTAACGTAACTAAATGTTATGTTATGCCATTGAGTAACACTAGAGCAATCATTCAGATAACCAGATAAATAACGTCAGCAATAAGCTTCTATTGATACTGCAGTTTTTACAGCAGAAGGATCTACATACAGAAAGTGTCAGTTATCGCAAAGACCTTTGCCAGCAAACGGTTTGTTGTTAACGCATTCAAATATAAATGAGTGGTACTGTAATAAACAGGGCTGGCAGAATTTATCCTTACCGCTCGCACGGTCGCCAAGCCGACTGCATCATTTGCATTTTGTACGAAAATCGCACGCCAAAGTCTAATTTTCCTATCATAAAGAGAAGTTTCTTTTGCACAATTTTACTTTTTAGAACATCAATAGCAAGTGTTGTGAATGAAATAAAGTCTCATCTGAAAAGAACTCAAGCTGTATATCGATTAACACTTCAGCCACTGACGAAAGAAACCACTCACAATAATACACACATGCTACGGGATCACCTTGTCATACACAATGGTTACGTGTACACACAAACTTGTAAGGTTTGAGTTTTAACAATTCTATTGCTGTATATGCATAAGATACCAACTTATAGTCCTAATTTCGGTAATGATTTTGCAGCTAAAATTCAAGATTTGCGCCAAATTTGTCTTCTGTTTAAACTGTACGTCTTTGCGCTGAACCAGGAGTGTCATGTTTATTCACAAGGTCGTGAATTGCTCAAGGAACATCGACGAACTGATTCATATTTATAGTACAAAAGTATTGTTCTAAAATCTTCACGAACGAATGTCGACTGGGGACTGATAGGAAGTTCAAGGACAGGAAGGCAGGCTGCCGTGAGTGGGGAGGGGAGCCGCCTTTGCCCGAAAAGCAAAACCCCGTGCTAGTGGTGAGGTCATGTTCTGGAAACCCGAAGTTATTCCAGTTGAATAATTTTTATTATTATTTCTTAATTTTCGAATTGATTCATGTTAAAATATTTTCTGAGAATGTTTACGTTAATTTTAAGTGCTACATTCATACTTGAGCTAACGCAAATGAAGGATGAAGAGGCCTGAGATCGTTGGTATCTAAAAGCATTCATCTTCTGATGGACAGGAAAACTTGAAACTCGCCCAGAATTAATCCCTACCAGAAATGAGCGTAAGCCTGAATGTTTATGCATCTTATGACATAATTGTTGCTATTGTGTCAAGTTGCCTGCGATGGAAAAAGTTCCCAAGCTTCAGAGTGGCTGAAAATGCGGATGTGATGATGATGATGATGATGATGATGATTATTATTATTGTTTAAGGGGCGCACAACATCTAAGGTCATTAGCGCCCAAACACACTAAAAACTGCGCCATAACTAAAAAAGAATAGTTAACACCAATAAAGTCTTATGTTAAATAACAGTAGCACGTTGTGCAACAAAATAAAAACCTATAACAAATAACAAGTGGGTGTAATGATCAACAAACAAAGGACTGGAATTAAAACAGCCGCAATAGTGAAAAACAACAGTCCTATAATGGTCTAAAAAGGGTCAATAAAACCCTATAACTAACAAAACTACAACAAATAAAGACTGGTAGTAAAACACATCAGCAAAAGCTGAAAACAAACCAGTATTGTAAAAGTCTAAACTGGTAACAATAAAACCCCAAAACAATCATAAGGGCAATATACAACTCAATTAAAGATGGTACTAAAAACGATGCATCAAATGCTGAAACAACAAGTCTTAAAAGAGTCTAAAATGCCGTCATGGATAAAAAGAGAACACCTCATACCTTGCTCCAAAAACCACAAACACGGATAAAACGGAGCACTCGCTCAACAGCAACCACATCATCTGCAAGTAATTCCTCAATAGAGGAGGGCAAACCTAGTCTATGTCTAAAAGCTGCCAGATGATGGCATTCAATTAAAATGTGACGCACTGTAAAGGGGTGGTCACAGTGGGGGCAAGCTGGAGCGGGTTGACCATTAAAAAGGTGAGAGTGACTAAAACGGCAATGCCCAATTCTAAGGCGAGCTAAAATTACTTCTTCACAACGATTAAAAATGCGAATGTGAGATAACATTAGACAAACGAATTTCGCACTCATAAGCACAAATGATTAAACACTATTCTCAGGTAAATAAATAAAACGTTAATATATAAGAATCATTTGGTTTATTTACATCTTAATGCAACCTCACACCTTACCTTCAAATGATATACAGTCGAAACAAAGGAAACCTACAATCCAATGTACATCTAGATCTAGTTTTCTACCTATGAATATGTGAATTCTGCAATGATAGACAATTGCAATACACTCAGCAAAGTAAAGTTCTTATACTCGTGTATTGGTATTCAATGTGCAGATTTCTCAGAGATTGGCTTCTAGTAAGGAAGTGATGAATAATAATCCTATATACACTCTTTTTTTTCGATAACCAAGCTGCCGTTAAAGCATTCAGTGGTGTCTATGCAGGTATGGTAATGCTAACAGCCCCTGGAATAATCTCATATAAATGCTCAAGTGTTTCTGATTTGGGTGCTGGACGTGCTTAAATTAAAGGAAAGGAAGGTGTAGACAACAAGTTTGGAGGTTCCGAGTCCGTGCTTGGCTTAAGGAGAAAGAATGCACACTGGAACAGCACCCATGGCCGAAAAACTTGACTCTATGAAAGAGTCGGAAAGATTAAACGAAGAGTTCTCCAACCCTTAAAATATATATATATATATATATATATATATATATATATATAAGATTACGTTGTGACGACAGTTTTGATTGACAGCAATACCTTCAATAGCTACTTCTATATGAGGGATGAGTCATAAACCATAGCAACTTTTCCCCCCTTCCTCACGAAAGTGTAAGCAATGTACTTTTGAATGAAGCCACCAGATGGTGTATGTGAGCAGTGCGCATCTCAGCACACCCCGAAGTTCAGTTGGTAAGCGACAATGGTCACTAAAAGTTATCAGCGTTCTGGTCAAGGTGTGCTTGTGTGTCATCCAGTGCGTGAGGAGATTACTATGAGTGCGCAGTATTACAGGTCTTTTTTGTGTTACAATTGTGCCATGTCGTACGAACCAAACGGCAGAACTTTTGAACAACGTCAATAATTTCCACGGTAACTCGACTGCATAGCCGACAGTGTCAATGTCTTTTACAGCAGTGGGAATGGGAAGTTCTTCCACAACCGCCATATTAGCTCGATCTCATCTCCAAAGTGAAGTAGCCATTCCGTGGGAAACGTTTTGCTAACAAAGCGAACATTTTGAAATAATTTCGACGCGAATTGGCTCACGTTAGCAATTCACACGCAGCAGATGATATTCGGCGCCGTCCCCATCACTGGCAACGAACCGTCGATGTACTTGGAGACTACTTCGAAGGCTGCTTACATCTGCCTGTTCTGTGACTGATTTGCAACCCTGTGTAATCAGTTGTAACTCATGCTCATGCCATAATTAACGAATATTACCCTGGTTGCCCGTGTTTTTCTTCTCCCTACGAGGTCCGCCTACATCCAGTCATCCGTGGTGGCACCAATCGGCAGTAAATACCATATACTTTCAATTGTATATCTTAGATTTTTCATGTTGTCTTTGTTCGCAAGGAAAGAAAATAGTTGCTATGACTTATAATTTATCCCTCGAATTATGGGGCACAACATATACTGCTGAGAAAAAAAGCCGATTATATGTGCTGTGAAGTGACTAGTGGCACCTGACTTTTGAATCTGATAGCATAGAGTTTGAGAGAGATGCCCTCCTTTTAAACTGCTCTGAAATGTGGCTTTAACCATAGGAAATAGCATACAATAATCCCACCGGAGGCCTAATTGCATATATGTTCTAAGAACAAGGCTGAAATCCATTGGAATTCATTCATATACACATTTATATCCATTAACAAGCTGATCAAGCACCCTGTAGATTTAAAAACTTGAATAAATATAAATATCGAGTGTGAAGTACATTTCAGACTTTAAATTAAACACAGAATAGTTCAGTTCTTATTAATAACCAGCTAACCTTAAATATAAATTAAAAAAAGGCTCACGAAATATAGGCTAATCTGGTCCGAAAAATAATTAAAATAAAAAGCGCAGGAAGAGATTGCTTTTCTTTTGATGTTGAAACTCCACTTTTCTCTGCATAAGTGTTAATACATTTCCGGCGCTTGTCTGAGAACGCATTTCTTTTATCCCTAATGGTGTTTGTTGGGATACGAGATTGGAGTGCATTTGTTTTATGTGAAAGGAATTCCAGTGAATGTGAAGGAGAATATCATTACAACACAACCACTTACGTCATTTATCTTGTGCTCAGAAAACCTGTGTCTGGCACAATTGCTCTTCAGCTACTCTTTGTCTGCCTCAAACCCAACGGACCCCCAGTTAGAATAGCAGCTTTGGACAGGTTGCCAGAGCGAGACTGATATTTCCAAATTTACTTTCACAAATAATGTATCACTCACCGCCCCTAAGACTTTAGCTTGGCTATAAAGGAAAGCAATAAAAAGAAAGCAACACAGTTCTCGAGACCAGGTACCTTAATCCACCCTTCGGATGATTTCAGTTTCTCAAAATTTGAGTTGAACGGACAATCGAATGGGAGTACTGATTTTCTGAGGACTATCTAACAGCATTTAGTATTGCTTTGAAAAAGTAAATCAAAGTTGTTTAAAAAGTTTTATTCTACTAATGAAATACTATTATTTCTTACTTAGTAGGCATGGTATTTAAGAGGGTGGCAAGCTAATCAAAGATGAGAAGCGGTACTGGCAAGAAAGAGAAACTGAAGTGGCTAATACTGTGTGATTACCCGAGAGTATAAGATTAAGTAGGTGGGTGAAGAGAGTAGAACAAAAGGATACTAGTCGATGGAAAACCCCCCTTGAAAGCCATAAAAGCATGTACAAAAAAAATCCAGGGATGCAAATAAAATGGTTGGAGAGAGTAACCTTGCAGTAGTTGAGGTTATGGTTTCTTTATAGAGTGGAGATCGGGGGTGTAGAGCTTCACCCCAAGTAGAATTAGGAAGACTTGGTAACGAAGAGAATTGTTTGGAAGGAGTATTGAAATATTGATTTAGAATTATAAATTTATATGAGCAGAATGGCTTACAGCAGTGTCTGAAAGTTCAGGTAAGGTTAAATATAAGGGAAACTTGGCTCAATAGTATTGGGGAAATTCTGGAGGGTAAAAATCTGTTTTGGAGAAATTTGGAGAACTAGAAAATCATTACAAAGTATTTTCTGGAAATAAATTAAATTAAGAATCGAATATATTGAAAGGCAGGATATATTCGCACGGTTTAATTTTAATACTTCATTGTATAGAGAGATATAAAATCAGTGTGGAGTAGAGATTATGTTGATGTGAGATAAACGACAAGAGAAGATTTAGCATCGGCTAGAACGGGTATTTATGAAATTGAAAGGGTTAAGAATAAGAAGGGATTTAGAAAATGGAACCAAAATTCTTAGAGAGAAACTAGAAATTAAGAAGTGGCTCAAGCCAAGAAAAATCAGGGTGGAAAAGATGATGAGCATAAAATCAAGAAAGACTATAAAGAAAATAGAAAAGTGTATGATAAAGTTAGAGCCAAATGACTCAGGAAAATTTGTAAGAAAAGTAATGATAAAAGTAAGTAAGATTATTAGATAAAGGGAAAATAGGGTCTAATAGCTAGGATAACTACTATGCTAGAGATTATTGGGACCTCCATGGGAACTCAGCAAATTAGTGTAGTGATTTGTGAATTGATTGATTAGGTGAAATATAATAAAGGATTTTAACAGCATTTTAGTTAAAACTATTTTTGGTACAGTTATATTTTTACAGGGGTAAATGGGTAATTTAGAATTAGCTGATTGTATTTAATTGCTATTTTTATTAAGAGTATATATAATGTTGGTTAGCATCGTTCCTTGGTTATTCCGGTAGACTACTACAGACGAACCGGGACTAGGGTTTAAAATATTTGGTTATTTGTGAAATAATGTGTAAATGTTATTACAATGATGATATGTTTATTGGAAATAAATTCATTCACTTACTACCTAGTTAGGCAAATCTTCAAATTACATTTGTATGTATCTTGCCTGAAGGTGCACAACTATACCGCTGCTCATGAAAGAGCTTATATATTAGCTAACTGATAGCTCTGTCAGATTAGAATTCTCAACACAAAATCTGCTAAATCTTACATCAAAAGCGAAGCGAAGAATGCATGAAGAACTGAACTACCGGTGAATCAACGCATAAATGATCGGAACCTTTCTTTACTTCTTTCCGTCAGTTTACATTTGTCCTTGCAGCAAAGCCCAAATTCGTTCGACTCGTTTCAAATCTTCCCAGGCAATTTTGAGAGTTACTTGCGCATCGAAACCGATAAATAATGCATTTATGTGTTGAAAAAATAGCATCCACCTTAGACTGCACTGTTAAAAATAAACTGCATTATTTGAGCGAGGGAAAAATTCACATCTATCTTACGAACTTAAAAGAACAAGCCCAAAATTTAATGTATGTTTGGCGTGAGCCGCATTAAAGTGCATGGACCATTCTTCTTTGCAGAAAAGACAGCACGCTATGGATCTTATTTGTATAGTTGCAGTAGTTTCTTTTGCCATAACACAAGGAAGAATCAACATGAATATTCTATTCCAGCAAGTTGGTACATTTCCCTTATTGAACATGGAAAGTTCGTAATTTTCAATTGTATGTGAAGTGATCGTGACGGAACAATTTCTTGCCCCCAAATTCCCCAGATCTAACCCCGCCTGACTTCTTAAATACACTGTCTATTCACAGAAATCCACAAAAATTGATCTAAAATTAAAAATTACACAAGCCTTCCAAAATCTAATCTAATCCTATCCCTCTAAGTTACAAGGGGCATGGGGTGGATTGCTTCAACGTTATGAGTTGCGCAGATTGCTCCATATAATGTTCTGAAACTTCCCATATTTCAATGTTGCATATACCCAGTTTCAAAATACAAGGTTAGATAGTACATGTTTACCGTGTTTTCATTTTGTCCATACTCAAACGGATTCTTAGCAGACTTGTGCCTTAATATACTCGCAGATTCGTATGGAACTGAATTAATGGGAGAATGCTTTTACATTAAATATCTATCTCACTGCAGACTCCTAGGAGCTGCAGGGGCCTGGGTCCCTCTCCCAAAGTTTTCGCATATATATATATATATATATATATATATATATATATATATATCTTTAATTTTTAATGGACAAGTTCATAATAAAATATTGAAATAAAACGGGAGCGAAGTGAGGTAATTCTGGCAACAGTAATTCTATAAGTTTCTGTTTTCCGTGCTCATGTCTGCATACCAAAGAAAACTTGTGAGTACTGAAAGGAAAGCATAAAGTTGTCATTATTAACTGCCACCGAAACAAAGCCAATTCTTTACATCTCGGTGATACATCCGACGAATTAATCAGAAGGAATGAGTTGTGGCGGCATACGTTCGCCAGATTTTGGATAAAATAGATAATTCTTAAGTTTTATATTTATTAAAATATTTTAATTGACTTCCATGTTTTCAATGCGTAGCTGTTCTTTTTGTTTTAAACTAAATGCATATTTTCAGTTTATCAATTTTTAAATAAAATATAATAATAGAGCTGCTATATATGTATTATATACTCATACATATCTATAGATTTTATTTCAGTTTACTATGCATCATAAACATTTTACTTCATTTCAATTTATCTTTTTATTAATTCACACTGTTTAATAGAGATTTCGTTTTTAATTATCGGTATAAAATTTTACAAACTTTGATGTCACTGACGTGTATAATATCACAGGGTTGTGGTGAAATATAAGCTAAATTGTCATATGTAAATTGGCAATTACTAGCTTTTTGTCTGTAACAATTAATGCAATGGGAAGAAATGATTTAATTGTTAAATGATTTATGAACGCAAACCTGAATATATTGTCATTAAGGTACTAATTGATAAAGTTCGTTGATCACATTATAACTAAAATGGGTATTTATTGTATAGACGATTTTTTAGAAGATAAATATAAATTTTGTATTAACATATCATTAACTACTTGACTATGCCTAAAAGCATGTATTATCACTATAAGCAATTCACTGGAATTTATTATGCTTCTGACCGAAATGTGGTAAGGCTAATGGCTACATCTCTGCCATCTGTTAGCCGAGGCGGTAAAAACAGGGGACTTACTCCCTCTAATGTAACCCGATGTGCCTTATACCATAAAGCTTCAATAAAAGGAGAGCCAGTTTACTGTAGAACTTGCAAGGAATTTTTAGCACTCAACTCTATAGAAAAGGTACAGGCATTCTATACCATCAATCTCTGTTGTAAAGATATGACCAACAGATGGTAAACTTATCAACAAATTACTAATCCTTCAGCAAAAATCTTATAAAATTATATTATGCATTAGTAAACAAAAACATTAAAGTATGCAAACATCAATGCATTAAAGATTAATCTGTATCATCCATTCATTTAATATGGCATTACAGACGAGAAAAAATATACATTTAGAAACTTATTCTAAAGCTTTATTTTTGCCTTATTTTCGTTATTTGTGTTGGACTGCATGACGTATAAAAATAATGCTGATTCCTAAATCATTCTGTATACAATTATTATACCAGAAGTGTTAATGGTTTTAGATTTAGCTATTTAGGTATATTACCATTAGAGCAACAACAAAAAATAAAAAAATATAAGTGCCCTGCAAATAATACAACAGATTTAAATTTAATGTTAAATCTCTCTTATTAGATTATGAAGTCATCAGTATTTTACGGCATTAGAGTTAGGATAATAGATATAATTTCTTGCTCTTTGTTACAATTTGTTTTTCAAAGATATTGTGCATTTGGCTATTGTGACTCTATCACGCATGTCAAGGAAATAGAGAGATAAAATCTGTCAAACTCAAATTCACAGTATTTCTTGTACCGCACAGGAATCGTTTTACGAATGAGTTGGGTCAAAGGTAATACTCAGAAGATCCTAATTTGATCTCCGGCACTGGCTAACATGACATATTTTATATTTATTTATGTTTGTAATTTTCATTAATAATAAAGAGGAATGTCGCTTGATCAAGTCCGACTTCAATCCACAGCCCATAATGCAAGTGTTAATAGTAGACAAAATGGCAAAATGGGTCGACGTTCAGGCATGTTGCTGCTATTAAGCATATGAGATTTTTTTATTTGGTTTGCTATAGTTACATGTCAGTTCTTTTGGTTTTATTAAATTAATATTTATTTAGAGAAATTACACCAGGAACTTGTGTAATAGAAAGGGTTTAGTACAACATGGGTTGCTCTTATTACGTCCCCGATTGTACCTATGTTATGGCGGTGTATCGCAGTCTATCATATTTAAATGTCCTAAAGAGCAGTAACTAAAAGAGAATTGGTTAAAGAGTACACACCCTGAAAATGTTGAAGCCCATGATAAAACTGTAGTATGTAAACATTTCGTACCAAAATTTTTGGTTAGGGAGGACATTTTCCCTGTGCAAATTTCCTGCACTAACATCGTATAAGATATCAGGGCTTATCAATAAAAGGAAAGATTCAGAAGAACATATCAAGCTGGTTTTGGAGAGATGAAGAGAATTTTAATAAATGGTGTGAAAAGGATGTTATAACATGTTTCGACTCCTGCGCAAATAAGTTAAGAAAACACAAGTACACCCGTATATAACTTTTGCCGCGGAAGACTATGTTGTTCCATTAAAACATGTGATAAATATGACATTGTTCTATCTGTGTATATTAGATTTAAGGTGTTCAGTAATTCGGAAAGTTATGTATATTTTAAAGATTTGTGCTTATTTGTGAAGAAGTGCAGTGGAAATAAGTTAAAATGTAACATGTAGAGCAAATTGGATAATTTGCCCTGGTAATAATAATAATAATAACAATAATAATAATAATAATAATAATAATAATAATAATAATAATGTCTTGCTCATTGAAAGAGCGATTTTATTAACAAACGTTATCATGGAAAATTTACTATTAGATCATGATTTAATATGCTAATAAAATAATTTTCCATTAGAACAGTTGAAGCTTTCTTTACAGTCAAATTACATATTCAGCAGGGCTGTTGACATGGGCTGCAACGTTTTCTTAAACATTAATTGCATTTTGCCCGGTTGGGTCTACTTATAGAAAACATAATTAAATATAAATAGCTAATCATTTTATATTTGTATGGTTTTGTAAAAGCCAAAAACCATATAAATGTAGTGTGTTTAAATGATTAATTAATTTTACATTGGAGTAAATTTGCTTAAAATAATTTTTACGTGCGTTACATAAATGAAAAGTATTTGACTAAGCTATTCTACTTTATTCTTGTTTTTGATTGTTGTTGGTGTTATAATAATTGTTGTTATTATTTCATTACTTAATACAATGCAGTAAACGGCAATGGGCAGTGCTGATTAACCATTTTTTGTACTTTATGTAAACCAAATTCATATTTTATATTTCGTTTACATATGAGAAATATATTTACAAGCAATTTCAGATTCTTAAAAAAATAGAAATATTTTCTAATGATAAATAAAGTTATCTTATATATAATACTGCGTATGCGTAAAATTTTCGTGTTTGAATTTGCAACAGTAGAGCAATGACTGCCGCCATTTTTTTTTTCTGCATTCGGATCTGGGTAGTTGAGTCGGTCTTGGTTAGATATTTCATTACCATTGTCTATTGATATAAAAATAAAAGTAAATAGATACAGGAAAACCACATGTCCCATAGAGAGTGAACTGAATATTCATGTTTCAGGCTACCAACAACCAACCAATGGCACCATTGCTAATAAATGACTAGTTAAAAAATAAATAAAATGTGAGAAAGGGTTTACTACGAGTAGTTTGAGATTTCGAATAATTTTCCTAAAATTCAAGGCGTTGCAAAGAGTCTATCGCAGTACATTTTTGACTTAAAAAGTATTCGGAATAAAATACTTTTCTTATCTCCCCCCCCATTTTCTGTTTCAAAGATAATTTCTATTTTTCAACTTAGTTCTCTAATTACTTTTGTGGTACAATATCAGTTTGTAGAATGTCTTGCTGACAGAAACTACGGTGTGCAAATTATAGTTTTATTCTTTCAAAACACGTTTATTTGCCATTGATTTTAATTATAGTTAAATAATTATTTTAAAGTCTTCTTTTTATAGAACTTCTCTCATCTTTAAAATAAACTTATAATAATGTCGCTTTTATTATTAATCAGAAACTAAATGAAAAAAGTGGAAATTTAATAAACCCGGCAAAGTGAGCTCACCAAGTTTAAAAAGTAAAACTTTATTAAATGCATTTTAATAAACTTGACTCAAACATGTTCATTTGGGGTTATTAATGGAATGTACTCGGTTGAAATACCAGTACAAATTAAAACGTTTTGTTTTTATGCTTTATATTGAGTTTACTGCTTATATTAAAATACAATAGATAACATTTCGGTGGGGGTAATTTCCTTTAGCTATGGCGTGAGAATTTACTAATAAATCAACGTGCAGTTACTTGTTTTTTTGTTTAATTATTTTTATTACCAACTTTTTTGTCCTTCTTTCTCTTTTTTGTTTTTCAGCAAATAGAGAGTTCCACCTTGCGCGATTTTTCATCAGAATAACTCAAACTACCATTAAGCACGAAAACATGTTAATTATTATTAGATAAAACCTTTTGAAACTGTTAAACTATATTACTATGGTGAAACAGGATATTCTCTATAGGAAAACAGTAACTGATGTTAATAAAGTGTGTTCCGAATAAATTTGTTATTATTACTATTTATTTCACTGCATAGAAAAATATAAATATTACCTATATTTATAATAAATGTTACCGAAAAATTTATGTTTCGAAAAATAATGGCAATAAATTATTAAGATGACTTGCAGCACACCCCACACAAATTCTTATCTGTGTGCAGAATCAAAATATAGACAGTTTAAAACTGAATGAACTGTCGGTATAGCTGGCGTTAATAAAACAAATAATAAGACAAGTTCGATAAAAATTTAGAAAAGTAAACAACACCACCGTCATCAGCACCAATACCGCGGAGAAAATCTTGATTCTGTAGTAAATTAACGAAATGAATAATACTATTACCAATTAATCGTAGAATCAAGCATTCTCAAAATACAAGCTGCCCTTATTAGTATTTCAACAAAACAATTCTTACAGGACGAAAACTGGTAGGACTGAACGAGTTTCTTGAATAAACATTTTGATGATTCTAAATTGCGAGTGAATTCAATCGATTTTTTTATTGGTTTATTTATTGACGCTCTTTAACATCTCAGGTCATCAGCGTCCCATTCAACTCAGGGCGTGAAACGGCCGAAAAATTTTGCTCAGAGGCCTCTCTTTCAGGCTTGAGGTTCTTTTTCGTGCCGTAAATGTACGACACGGGACCCACGGCTTTACTTCCCTTCCGAAGAAAGCCATACTTAGGATTTTTACGCCCGAAAAAATCCATCGATCCTGGCCGGGTTCGAACCCGCGATCTTGGGTTTAGAAGGCAAGTATGGTTACCACTACACCACCAGGACCGACGAATTCAATCGAGAGATGCGTCTCACGCTTAGAGGCGCCCACAAGGGGGGGGGGATAGGGTTTTATTTAATGTGCATAGTTAGACAGCTGTATTATATTTTTATTGTGTTGAATGTGCTAAAATATATAGGGGAAATTGTTTGCCTGCTTGTAAATTGCGCACACTTTAACAAAAATTGAAAAAAAATCTAAGATGTATAAGGATTTTTCATAGCATGGAAATTTCTCAGCTTAAAAGGGACGATGTTTTTTCATGTTTATAGATGCAATGATTGAGAAGGAACACAGCTCGGGTATCGTTTGAAGTTTGACGAAAAGAGAAAAAACTGAGTACTAGTAAAATGAATAGATTTTATTATAGTCGTCTCTCACCTCTACAAACCACGTGAATAGGGTGAATCTTCTCCGGTAGGTTTATATAAAAATTGTACTTTGTGGATATTGGTGCCAAAGAATATAGAAAACATACCCCGCGTAGGGCCGGAAGAAGTTATTAAGAGTTTAAAGTTTAAATACTATTCAGACATCAAGATTTAGACTCTTTCCCAATAATTTGTTCACCCAACAATAAATAGTTATCATGACACTCTTATAAGTATGGCTTCCTTCGGAAGGGAAGTAAAGCCGTGGGTCCCGTGTCGTACATTTACGGCACGAAAAAGAACCTCAAGCCTGAAAGAGAGGCCTCTGAGCAAAATTTGTCGGCCGTTTCACGCCCCGAGTTGAATGGGACGCTGATGACCTGAGCTATTAAAGAGCGTCCATAAATAAATCATTCAAAAAAAATGACACTTAAGTTAAAGCCGGCATATCAAAATATACTTGGTGCAGCTATGCCGACGTTAAACCTATACAGACTAGAATGACACGATAATAAGTTTTTTTAAATCTAAGACGACCTATCAAATTTCATTTATGTGGAGTTTATAACATATTCTGCTAGAGATCATTTAGCACGTAGACTGTGCAGTATGTGTATTGAAATATTAAATAAAAACTGGGAGGGGTAGATGCAGAGGTTAGAATAATGCCATTAAAACTCAATTATTAGCAGAGTCAGGAAGTTCAAGAATTTATTTCGGTTAAAATAGGTAGGCAAAAAGGCACTTAAAATACTGAAAAGGGGCAGTAATATAATTAAAATTGGAATTTATTAAAAGTGAAAACAGAGTAATATAGCGGATTATTAATGAAAATAGGTATTTAAGGTATTTACCATCTTTATCACATAATTAAGGTACTTAAGATTATTTTTCTTGGTTACTAACCACAAGATGTTTTTTCAAGGTATCAACTATCATCCCAACCGCTTGCCAGAGAGATTTTTCATAATGGAAAAAGAAGGCTCTTCTTCCATTGAAGTGATTAGAACATATTTTAAACAAATTATTTCGGAAGGACTCATACCAGTTACAACAGAATATTCACCTTTCAGAACGAAATGTTGATTCAAGACAAAGTAGAGTCGTTTTGAATAGTTCTGGCGAATGAGCAAATGATGGTCAGTGGTTTCTCATCGATTTCGTTTTCTGTTTATGCATTTATAGGGGAATCAGGTTAGTATCTCTCTTACTTCGGTACTGAACACATTGTAGGAAAGGTTTATTGCACAGCTGTACCGCTCTCATCTTTCTTGCATGCATTTGTTTGTTGCACTTATGCAGCTGAGAATTTACCCCCACCACAAATTTCCTATAGTAATCTCTCGCTGATCGATACAAGGTCATGTGTCAGCACTATTCAAAACTACAGTACTTCCTTCATACTTTCTAACTCCTGGTATTTGTATGTCCGAGGTAACAGTGCGTTTCTTTCACTAATGAAGGTTCTGCTATTTAAAAAGGTTAAGTGAATCGATCCAGGAGGACGTTTCTGACTGCTTGAAAAGAAATATATGTATAACAATATGTTCAATAAATATTTTTGTAACGTAAACATGCCATTTAAATTTTTATGATTTTTTTCGCTTCCATATAATGAAATTCTGCATGTTCTTTTTAAAATGTGTAAATAAACCCTGAAAAAATCATAACGATTCAGAACCGGCAAAAAACAGTTTTAAACCTTAAAATAAGCAACAGAAGCCAAAATAGGGGGGGAAAAAATGACAAACTAAAAACTGACCCTACCGACCCCAAATGTACGGAAACGTTCGTTTCTCTCTGATTCAAATATATCCACCCAGATAGAAACGGCATTCTGCCTAACTTCCGAGCTCTGATTATTAGGTATATGCATACGTGTTTGTTCCTACTGATGAGAAAACCCACGGGCGTCCCGTCCCTGCTCATACTGTCAGGGATGTGTACCGCAACTCCAAACATCGATGATGAGATTCACGCCTCTGAAGCGACATCTCTCTTAGCAAGGGTGATTTATAATTCAAAACAAGTTTAAGAGGAGTGAATTCTTCACACTGTAATAGCCTCCCCATGATTCTAACTCTGCGTTTATCACAGTCTGGTTTCCTAATTACGGACAGAGCTGCCTAGACAGTTACAATTCGTGACATGTGGTCTGACCGGAGCACGCTATAACGTGACTGTTTACATCCCTTTCTGCTCTTGAGCGCTAGATAGCTCGTGGTGTCGTCGCGTTAAACTCTTGTTTACATTGCGCTTACAGCTTTTTTGTTGTTATGGAGTCTACACAGCGTAACAAATTTTAATAATGCACTTACGCAGTTTTTGCGAAACAACTGTTAAAATGCAATTTAGCATTGTATTATGTATCTGCTAGACAGTCATTCAGTATTTATAAATAAATTAAATTTTGGAGTAACTTACGTAATCTTCTGTTTACTCTAACTAATAGACCAGACAATAAATGACAGTTGTTTATTGATAGCAGATAAATATTCAAGTGCTTATACACAATGACTTCCTATAAAGTGTAAACATTAACAATGATTATAGTGTTAATAAATAAATAAATGTATTTATAATTAAATGTGTTTATCAGGGAAATAGATCTAGTATTTTATTTGACTCGCCCGTTCTATACCGCCCACGGGAACGTCCTATGCGCCGAAAATATGTTGCCTATCTCGCGTATGACCAACCTAAGGCACTGAAATCTTCTGTGACCAACATAACAAACCTAACCGTTTACATCTGTTTTATTGCGATAGTAAAAGGATTTGTTTTAATATGGACATTAACAACAATTATCAAATTAGATTTTGGGACGACAAATTATAGATTAGAAAGCGAGCTTATGCCTGGTGCTGCGCCTACATGAATGTTTAGGAATAAAATTTTTATCAATAGAAAAATAAATGTCAAAATATATAAAGTATAACACCCGCTAGATGAATAAGGCCCAATTATCTAATAATTTTATTTGCCTATCGAATGAATATTCCGCGCAGTTTTTACGAACGTTAACCGCACCATGGAAAACATACGAACCCTAAACGCATATCTGTCACAAAGTTCAGTTATCCTTAAAGTACACCTTCCGTCTGAACAGTGAAACATCGTTTAATACGTTTTCCTATTACATTACACTCATATGCATATGGAAGATTACAAGGAAACTCATATATACCGAGGATGCCAAAAATGTATGCACACTTTCATAGTAGATATCTGTTTAATACATTTCAAAGTTGAACCGAAAAACAACAGTAATGTGTAGTATGATATTCTGTAAACAGATGCGACTCGCATTATATTATGATAGCGTTGTTACAACAAAATGCAGCCAAGATTATCGTTTGAACAACAGAGAGCCATTTTGAAGTGGTATTGGAAAACCGAGAATGTTGTTGAAGTTCAAAGGCAATGGAGACATGTGTACAGAACAGAACCGCCAACATGGGTAACAATTGCACCCATTCGAGACAAATTTGGGACTCAGCTTTGTGGTGCATCACCACATTACCAACGAGATGTACGTGCTTACCTTAATGACAATCTTCCAAGGCACTGGATAGGACGAAGAAGTCTGATTGAGTTTCCACCGCGTTCTCCGGATCTAGCTTCGTTGGACTTCTGCCTATGGGGAGCTCTTAAGGATGTTGTATGCCGTAGAAAACCAGCTACACTGGCAGACTTCGGGAAGAAATTGAAACTGCATGTGCTGCAAACGCTGAAGATACTTTCGCAAATGTTGCTCAATCAGTAGTTCATCGTACTCAGAAGTGTATCGACACTGATACATTTTGGGCATTTTGAGTAACTTTTGTAACTGTAAAAGTAAGATGATTAGTGCTCATCATTTTCTGTTTGTGTGAATTCAGTTTTGTTATGTTAACACAGTTTTTTCTTTGCTTGAAGTGGGTATACATTTTTTGGTACCCTATATATATATATATATATATATAGGGTACTTGCACTTATAGATGCGACGTAACTGTGTAAATTTTTGAGATATTACTCATATTGACTGAAGGGCAGTTCTGAAAGTGGACAAATTGAGTATGTTCATTGTAAAATTTTTGAGAATTAAAGCAATGCAGTTTTAAATCCCATGCTATCTGACCATTGCATCTTTTCAAAGTATTCTATACAATGTTATCGTCCGTTCAAGCCATTTTTAAAATGCTGAACGCATTTTAAAACGATTTTTCTTTGGACAGGATGCAAATACATTTTTTTTATGCAGCCAATACAGCCTCAGGTGATTTAAATCTTTTATCGCGAATGTTTTCATTCATTTTGGGAATAAACAAAACAAAAAAAAAAGTCTAAGCGATCAGATATGGATTGTGACGAAGATGGGGCAACCATTTGAATCCTGACTCCTACAGAAATTGAATTGATGGGCCAAAACAGGATACCACATCAATCTTAGGACGCTTCGTTCTCAGCCTATTGAAGATTTGGTGGCAGGCATTTTGTGGTGTACCATCTGGCAGTGACAGTTTTTTTGTCTCAAGTGGAACTGTCACAATGTGGCCGCTAGCTGAGAAGAAAGAACAGTTGGGTGCTCCCCTGGGGAGACTCAGATCGATTACTGTAGCCTAGTTTCTGGATACTAGTATATCCAGCTTTCGTCGCCTTTTATCATGTTAAGTATTCTCCCATCAAAATTTCTAACATTTTCTGACACTAATCCACACGTGCTTTTTTCTGAGAGGTGGCGAGGGATGCACTACTGTAGAGCTTCCGGACACAAAGTTTTACTTCGAGGGTTGTTTTCACTGCTGCCGATCCAATTAATACTCTGTGCTTTTTGAAACTGATATGTACAGCGATGATCTTTCCGTAACATACGCTCTGCCTTCATCACATTTTCATCTGTTATTAAAGTAGTGAACCGTCCTCTGCGTTCTTTATTTTCGACGGAGTCCCTTCCTCTGCTGAAATCTGCATACAATCGATAAATAGTGGACTGCAAAGGTCAAAGATCCCCAAATGGTTAATGCAATCTCTCAAGGCTTCTCTCTCTCTCTCCTAAACAGACCTTAAAGTTGCTGTAAATCATATCCATAAAAGCTCTCGTTTGAGATCCATCCTAGCATCTGGCGCAGCAACACCCGCGTACACATACACAGAATTGCTGATATCACACATTGTTGGAGCCCACTCAGATTTGCACGTATTGCTATCTAAACTTTAATCTAAAGCTAAGAAAATCTGCACTGGCTTGTCGCAACTCCTTATTGTCCATTCTCAAAACATTTAAGAGTGATCTTCGTATTAATAACCGATGCATACACAAGCAAACTTCTGAGCATGACGAAGAACCCTCTAAAGAAAAAATGTTTCCAGTGAGGAATCGAACCCAAAACCCTAAGCACAGAACGCGGATGTTTTTACCAACTGCAACGAAGCCAGTCATCGATTATTAATATATTATAAAATTAAAATGTGCACTTTTTAAGCAACGCCTCTTTAAAAATGCTCTTTCTTAATGTTAAGCGATATTTTGTCGACTTGTTCAAATGAGGAATAACTTTGGATGACGGTGGGAATATAAATAATGCTTATATTTGACAGGTCATTAACCTTTATATGAATGTATTGGTTTTGATTTATTAATATGTCTACAGCAGCAACCTTATTATTGTTTGGATTGACATGATCGGATCCATCTCTTTTTGTATACAATTTGTCTATTCAAATGTAGATCGCCCGTTCACTTTACCTATTTCCATATGCATTAATCATTCGCTCATGAATTTTAATACATGTTGTCCCTTTAGCGTTGAAGACTTACCACAACTCCATTTCATTTCAGGTATGAGCATCTGGTTGTGCTGACATGTTCATTTTCGCCAAACACTTGAAAGAAATTATGCATAATATTGTATTTCTTAATAAATGTTTAACTGATAAAAAATAATTTTTCATTTGAACTACGCACATTATTACCATAGGAGAGTGAAATTATTTAACGCTAATACAATTTACTAATGCACAACTTGCATGTATATTTTCGTCATTTAATTATTATCATGATATAAAGAAACTTTCTCTAATGATAAATCGATAAAAATTAGCCCGAAAACGCAGTATTCCTCTTTTAATACCTTTTAAAGAAGAAGAAAAAAAAAGACATTCGAAATCAATGCGCAAACATTTAAACCATTTAAAACGTTTATAATGTAAAAGTGTACTGCAGATCATGACATCCGCAAGATGAGTCAATGAGAATAAAGAAAAGGTTTTAAGGCCCCTTCCTGAAAAGTCTGTTCTAATGTTACATGCTTCTCTATTAGGGCTAAAGTTTGCTGTTTACTATATGACTAGGGTAGTTAAAAAATAGATTTCAATTTTTTTACGTTCATTATTTAGGAATTTTAAAAACAAAACCATAACTTAGGCATTAAAATAAATTGTCTAAATCCTGCTATTGTTAAGTGTTATCAAAATTCAATTATATAAATACATTAAAATATAGTATACAAGTAAAAAATGGTATTTTAAAAGTGTAAAGTAAGTACGTCTTATAAAAAAATTATGTAGTGTACAATTTCATTTCAACACACCACATTCCTTCCCTATTTGGAGGGGGGACAGGGATAAAGGATATAAAGGTATAACTAAGAAAGGTGGGGAAAATGAAATGGGAAAGGAAAGATGCAATAGTTGGGAGCATAGTAGGCTGGATGCTGAGGTACCGCAAAATGCACTCTCGAATTCATTGGCGAAAGTGTAATCTAGCATGTGATACATATCCAGTGGGTGGGATAGCTATCGGGAGACAAACTTTGCCGAGGCCCAGCTTGCCTCCATGAGAATTGCAAGCGGAATATGATCTTTAATCATCAATTGTATCTCTGTTCATCTGGGGTAGGTTTGTTCTGGCGGTTGTATAGGATAGAGTTGCTGTCGAATAACATTTGCTGTAATTTGTTTAGGCAGGTAAATATGGGATCAAGTGCTTCTTCAACCGCAGCAGTTCGTCCTTGATCGTTGACTGGATGCGTGGAGTTGCAGATGTTATGTTCTTGATGTGGGTCAGCACATTATCCTGAGGCAATGTGCATGGCCCGCACTTCGGAGTAAGCCTCCTCAAGAGCGCTAAGGCGAGTTGAGATGGCATTGTTGGATGTGCGTGAAGTTTTTGGTTAAGGCGGCTGCGAGGGCTGCAGCTGCCTCTTCTATTGTCTGGAATCTGGTGATGATTTCCTTCGTGACGGTGGTTAATTGGTTTCTTTTTCTTAAAGTTGTTGGTGTTGGCTGTTGGTGTCGGCTGTGGTTGGAGAGAGGGCAGATGACTTGTCCTGTGCAGCAGAAGTACCGGCGTTGTTGTGTCCAGTCATGTTTGTCACACTCTGAGGTCAGTAGTGGCATCATGCACGCTCAGTGTCCATAGCCGCAGCAGTGCCTGCACGGAGGACAATACCTACTGCAGCTTTCCTCGACTAGTAGTTCTTTCCTAATCGGGTGCTGCTGATCGGTGCAGTTGAAAATTCGGACCAGAGGGGAAGGGTCAGCAGCTGAGAAATATCTCATTTCCCTAGTCGTGGACGTCCACGATAATTGCGAGGCCAGGAGAATGGCGGCGGAGTTGAGGTGCCGCGGAACTCCAGTTACAACAGCACTGTATGTCCTAATGCTGGTGCGTGTTGGCGCCGAGCAGCTGATGTCCGCAGGGGATGAGTCTTCTGGAGTCGCAGGACAAACCGGAGAGCTGACGGGAGATGAGGCGTCAGTTGCGGCGAAGGTAGTTAAGAGTCGGCGTTGCGAGAGATGTCTTGTAATTTGGTGGGGATCGTTGAGGAGCTGGGTGACAGCTGCTGCTTCTTCTTCCTCATAGTGAAGAGTAGGTGCTTCTTCTCCGAGGTGCTCCTGTCACTAGCGAGCGCGACGTATTGTTGAGCTCCAAAAGATTTAGTAATCATTGTTAACTACCTAGCAGACGACATAGAGGACAAAACTAATGTATTGCGCGAGAAAGCATTACTTGTATAAAATCAGCGTAAAATTGCAGAGCTGCTGAAAAGGAGCAGAGAAAAACTGTAAAGCAACAGAGTGTATCCGAAATATTGCCTATTTTTTCACGTGCACCGGTTTGCAGTTCTATAATATTCGCGGATTTGAATAGATTTCATAATCTTTTAAAAGTTAAAACTTTTTAAGAGCGTCACACTTTTTAAACCACAGAAAAATTCTACAATTTAACCAGATCGTTTATTCCACAACGCTGTGATTTAGTCTCAAAGAGTATTGATTTATAAAAAAATCTGTGTACTGTTTTTGCTGATTACCTAAAGTACAATCTAACATGCTTGGCTGTAGACTTGAGGGATAATCTGTAAAGCAAGGCCCAAACAAATTAATGTATGGTATCTCAAATGCCATTCATTGTACAGGATCAATAGAAAATATGAGCACTTTGCACAGGGCTATAGACGACAAAGAAAGAGAAAAGGAGAGAAAGGGAAAATTAGAGTAAAAAGAGTAAAATCAAGGGTTAGTTTAAATGTATGGATATTTTTCGATGATTAAAAAAACGCGCGAAAATTTAAGGAATACAGGGAAAATAACATTAATACGACTTTATGTGGAAACATCGTTATATTGTAATATTAATCTATGAAATCTTCCGTTTACTTGTGTCATAAACGTCAGTTATTGAAATGCTTTGCTGACTGTGAACTTGTTTTATGCGAAAGAGCTTTTTTGCAAAGTAACTTTATTAGTTTTTGTATTTGAATTTTCAAATTCAGTTCAATCTTAGGTTTAATTTTATGTTCAGTGAGATACAACGGACAATGATGGGAAAAGGAGAGGAGTGACATCTAGCAATCTGGCTCTAGGAAAACTTCTAAGGTTGACTTTTGGAAGATCTAGCTATGATTCTTGGAGCTGGACAACCAATCAGTTTTTTTAAATAGTTTTCTTAGCCCTAAAGTTTTTTTTTTTTTTGCCGCGAAATTTTTAAGACACCCGGTATAAGGAGGTGATTACACACATAACAAAGGCAGAAGTCACAGGAAGACGATAATACAGATAAACCCTTCTGTCGGACAATGTATGAATTCATACTACTTTTCAAGTGAGCAGGAACAACAGTTCTTATAGAATATAACAAAAAGGAATGTCCCAACTTTGAGAAAACTTTCTAACATATAAAGGTAAAAGGGCAGAACTTGGTCCTATATTGCTTTATTTCCTTGTTAGAACCCCTTTTCTACACCTGCACTACATAGCAGAATATTCAAAAACAGAATTGTGGAAAACAGAAAATCATATTAAAATGTTCAAAAGGTCCTCTGTTAGCACGGATACATCCATCAACCCGCAGTCGCATGACTCCCTGGTGTATCCCTCGAGTATCTCGTAATGTTCAGAATACGAGCATGAAGACTCTCTATACTCTTGGTAGATCACATGAGTATCGACAATTTGAATATCTCATTTTATTGTACCGGAATGAGATCCGTAAACACACATAACTGATACTAACGTGCTCGGTGCTACGTTAAGCAATGAAGTATAATAAGCGGACTATGTGGTACAGAACAACCACAACAACGGTGAGCCTAGGAACTAATTGTAAGAGTAGTTAAAACACTCCCACTGCAGTTAACCAGAGGTAAAAGCGAATGTTTACCTACCGCACGTATTAAGCAACTGCTCTGTTGTGAGATTATTGCTATAGGACAGCTGTGCTGGCATCCTAACTTGCTTATCACACGTGTAAGTGGAGTTGTAGGTAAAGGGCTCTGATAGGGTAATAAAGAATTCCGAACCTATGTTCATATAACATGTTTGCACCATCTATATGCAAGGACTGTTTCCTCAAAGTTTTCATATACATTTTTATTACATCCTGTATGTATGTGCGTGTATGTAAGTTTATAAAGTTATATTTTATTGCTTCGCTCGTTTCGAATTTTGCAAATATAATAATTGGATAACATAAACGAGTTTCACACGCTATTTGTTGTATACCAGAATTATAAAAGGTATCAATAAAATTAAATAAAATTTAATGTTTATTTTCTAAAGTACTCTGAAGTCAGTGCCTTCTTTTATTATACTTATGACATCGTATCGATAGAGAGTATCTAGTTCATTTAAATATTGTTATTGTTTTTAGCGAAGATGGATTTACCGCAAGAAATTTTAGCTCAAACTGAAAAGACTGCATTGTCACCAATACCGACATCTTGCGATACTTATTACAAGAAATGCGACAGATTTCATTAATTGGATGAACGGTAAAAATATTAAGGATAATTCAGAAACTTAAGCGTTGGCATACATTTCAGACTATGTCTAGTTAGTATTGTCATTTGACAGGTAATATTAACTTAATTGTTTATTATTTGTATGCTACTTATGTACTTTAATGAGGATGAATGATTGAATGGGTGATTTTGTTTTCAGTAATAAATTGTACCTTATGTTATCGTATCATATTCATGATGACAGCATAAAGACTGGTTAATACTATGGTAATTTCTGCCACGGGTGGCCGAGGTCGTTAAGGCGCGAATTCGTGAGCGGAAGGTCTGCGGTTCGAATCCCGCCAGGACCGTCCTCCCTGACCGAGGTTTTTCCCTAGTTTTCCTCAGTTCTCATAAATGACAAATGCCGGTGGAAGGTACCCTAAACATAGGCCTAGAACTTTTTCTTCCTTAAAAAAATTCTTTCCCAATATATCATTTCAACTCGTGTATCACCAGCGTCCACCGTCCGTGATGTCTCAGTAGTAAAAACGGGCGTTAAATATCATTTAAAAAAATAAGAAGAAAGAAACTCATTAATTACCAAAATATTAAATGAAATGTTTAAACCGTCCGCCTTCATTTTGCACACATTTTTGTCATCTCTATAGGAGATCATCGGTCATTCATTGCTCATTTTGAGAAATCCGAACCATTTCCTGACCGATATTATCGTTGAGTTCTTGTATGGTGTGAGAGTTCGTCTTTTACACGGCATTTTTTAATCTCCTTCACAGATAATAATTGCAAGTTGTTAAATCTGGGGACGGAGGGGGTCTCAAATCCCTACTAATATCTCTGTCTTGTGGAAAAGCATTGTGCATTGCTGTCGTGGAATTATTCTCAGTGTGAGCAGTGGCAGAGCGCTGTTGCAAAAATTCATGGCCACGCTCCCTGTAAGTTAATTCTCTGTAAAAAGAGGTTTGTACTGTATTTAAATAAATAACAGAATCAAATGTATGCTAAAAAAAGTTCTATGATTCTTTCACCACTGAGTTAACGCACAAGAATCCTACATAAAGATACGCTGTGTCGTTGTAAACACACGAGGCATAATACACTTTATGTATAATGTCGAATTACTAAATTAATATCACAATACAAACCCGGACAGTCAGAAGATAATTTTAGCTATGTACGTAGCTTATCTGAATGAACGTACCTGTATGGATCAGGTAGAAATTAAGATATGAATTAGGGGTACGTACATAGATAAACAAGCGTTTCTTCATCTTTTCCAGGTACAAAGGACGAATGTGGAAATTGGAGTCACAGTGTAACGGAATGTGAACAACAGCCCCCCCCCCCTGGTTGTGTCATTAGAGATTATTTTCGTAAAAATATAGTTAATCTGGTAGATAAATTTCGAACAGAACCTCGAAGGAAAGAAGTGTCAGACGGCCAACAACGGTGACAGTGATACGAGAAAAATGTGAAGTGAAGTCCTTGTTAGTCACTCAAGAATCTAGCTGCAAAAAAGTTAAAATGTTAGTAAATGTAAATTGATATCCATGTATGTAATGGAAGAGACTGAACAGCATGAATTCCGAAACAGCACAACAGCTATCTCCATTTTCACAGTAATTACCAGTAGCATACTAGTTGCCACAGAACAAATGGTATTTGTTCTTGATGAATTGGCTTCAACGTGTCTGCTATGTTACAACAGAGTGGCATTTGGAACGTTCGTGCCGACTCGAGAGTCGAGCTCCCCCATAATAAGAGGGCATCGTCAATAGAATTAGGTTTAAACAAGAGAGAGTAGGAGTGAAACAGTATGGCTTTTATTATGGAGTTAAGTGACGTAACGCTTAGAAGGCGTGGTACAGTTGTATAATGCTAACGGACGGACACAAAGATTGGCATGGGACAAGGGAGTCTGTGCGAACTGTGTGTGGTGTGTGCTACATGCTGTGCCAGAAGGCAGTGATGTGACATTTGCTGGCATCTGTTGAAATAAGATAACTCTATCTTAACTCATAATCTAAAAGATAATCGTAGGTTTGCAGGAATGTGGAAAAGTGAATGCGTTTTTATTGCAAACAATTAACTCCCTTGAAATAAAGTGAATAATGGCTACTGATCCTTTGTAGGTTTTTAGTCGGTTTGTATGTACAGCATACACTTGTTAAAAAACAGGGAATCTATAATTTCCTTGGAAACTACAGCGCTGATTTTCCTTGTTCGTTTAGTTTAACCACAAACTATACTGATGTGACGTAGGCAGCAGGTGCCTTTGCTTTCCATTCAATTCTGGATAGAATGATTTACCCCATTTTTCGAGCATGCACGAGGATCACCTGGCCTTAAGTATAACATTATTCACCTTTTCGAAGATCTAGCAACGTGCTTAAACTTTTATAAGTCAAAATCTTCACAGGTGGAGTGAAATTTACTCTCAATGATTCTTTCCGGAATAGCCTTTAGTACGTCGGCACTTTCAATTTTTTTATAGCTATTTAAATCTTTGTACAATGGAAACGTCGTGAAATTAGTTTATATAAAACAGAAATCGTTGCATTTTCGTTAAGCTGTATTGTTTGGAAATGCCCATGAAGTGATATAAAGAAAACTTGGTTATCGTTTTATCTCAGGGACGATGTAAGTACCTTCTTCTAACCCGGCAAGCATGAATTCAATTTTCCTAAGAAGGAAAATAATCTGTAAGCTTTCTTTCTGGAATGTTCTCGAGATTCTAAATTGTTTAGATGTGAGATTTTACTTTTTCAGAATGAGAGCCATAGTATACTGATAGCCATATAAAAGCTCACAGTAATTTATCATTGAAGAAAATATGAATAGTTGGCCCACGATTATTTAGATGATAATTTTAATTTTAGGTACATTATTGAAACCTGTGGAAACTGTTATGCTAAATTATTTTATTTAAGCCGAAATAATAGTATCAATGGGCTTAGATGTAGTTGAAGTGGAACTGTTTCTAGTTTTATTTTAACTTTTTAAAGACAAATTGCAAACTGCATGGCTTCTATAACAGTAGTCCAAGAGTGTCCAGTGTCATCTATATGTTACAGGGTTACCATATTTCTGAAATATGAAAATGCCGACACCCTTCCTTCCCCCGCACCAACGCATTTCACGTATCAACTTAAATCGCTTTGCATTCCCCTGCATTTTTCTCATTAGACCTGCATTTGTTAATCTTCCTTGTTACTAAACAAATTTTATTAAAGGAAATCTTTTCACAGAATCGATTATGTCTATTTCTTTTCTTGGTTCTTTGTGCTTTTATTAGGACAGAAAACAACTTTTCAACACTATCAATGTGACCTGGCATTTAGCCATCTTCAAAATATCTGTAGTTTTATAAAATTTATTATACTCACACTTTTTTTATTGACTCTGCTTTCCCATTTTTCTTCAAATTGAAAGTTGATCAAAACATTTACTGTCATCAATATGCACCCCTCGCTACCGGATATAGCGGGTATGACGTCACATTTCGAAACTGTGAACATCGAAAACTGTCTTTAGCCAACGTCTGTAATCTTTAATTACGCAATGCTACCAACTTTGAACATAGAAATAGCGCTAAATATGGCCTTTCATTCATACCCAACAAAAATTAATAAATAAATATTTAGAAAAATGCTGACAAATTATAGGATTTCCAAAAATGTATGCGGATGGCTATAAATGCAGACATGTGGTAACCCTACTACTACTTTTTTTTTTATTTGGCTCTGGCGCATTTCAATAGCACTATCCTTCCAATTACTTTCTTTCCGTGCACGATTGCCGGATTTAATTTTTTAAAAACATGTACACATGTTCGCAGAAAGAGAGTCATGTAAAATCTTTTCCCCTCTCGATAGATTGATGCAGTTATGTCTGATGAACATAATTTAATGTTATCTTATCTAATGAATTAACGCAAAAAAACTTAAGAAAATTGCAACTATTGAGATCTCATATAAAAACAAAAAGGGAACTAAAATAATATCCAGAATTAATAAATTCACAGGCATTTAGCATAAAATCGACTTCAAGGCAGGCGGTCAGGTTTAGCCGGTTTCCTGGCGTTTGAAATTTGCTGTGTACCTACCTCTGGCGCATTGCAGTGTAATAAATCTTTCGATTTGTTTTGTCAGTGTTTGCTACGCTGTTTGGTTTTCATCAGCCATTTTTCAGAGTTTTAATAACAAAGCGAAAATCTAAACACCATAATTGAAATGCTTTCTCTCGCTTCACCAAGGGAGCAAAGTATTATATTCTATGAAACAGCCATTACGCGCCGTTAAGAATATCGCTTTAAACTCTGACGTGAGGTTTTAAGGCACTAGCGCCAAGCTTCTGCTGCGGTAATAAAGCGCGATATGATTAATTCGTCATAACTGTAAATCAGCTGTTACTGGAAGAGGACTATGGCAATAGGACGTTAATCGTCCATGTCAATAACTGCAGCAGTTTGTTTATATAATGATGGTGATTGATTACTGCATTAATTATTTTAATTAATTAAAATTGGCGGAAGAGAATATTTTTGAATGCTTAGATATTGAGGATTGGTCGCTTTATGGGTGACTCTTCTCTCAGGGATATATCTTCTTCTTCTTCTTCTTCTTCTTCTTCTTCTTCTTCTTCTTCTTCTTCTTCTTCTTCTTCACCTGCTGTTTTACTGTTGCTCCGACTCTTGCTGGAATTTTTGCTATCCGTGGATAACAGGGAAAGGGATATTACGTTGATGAGGGAATGGATGAGATTAGTTTATTTCGTGATGAACTGCACTTTATTGTTTCAGGTCTATTGTGTTGTGATAGTGCTCGGTTACTGCCTGGAGAATTTGGGACGCTGTGTATGTCACTTTTGCATAACCATTAGATTTCCATTACGAGGTCACCAGCGACGTTTCGGCCGCGACACTTTTTCTGAGGCACAGTTCGATATTAACACAAAAGTTCACGGTTCAGAAGTTTTAAACTTTACAAGTTACACTGGAAATACTGGTATGGTTATCTAGTTAACTCACTGATACTACACTGATGCTGAACTACTAAACTCACGCTGCACTCTCTCGCGGGAAACTTATCAAGAGTTTCTCTCCCTCAGAACTGAAAAACCGAACTCTCCCTAAGATAAGAACTAAAAGACTGACTTCGCTGGTCAAGGATACGGCCTTCACCCCTCCGGAAGTATCGGAGGGTGTTTGTTTACAAAACAAAAGAACAGCTTTTTCTGTCCTCAATTCAGGTCAGTCTAACAGCTCCTTGGTTCTGAGCTCTGGTTGCAAGCATTCAAGAGGACAATAATTTTCCTAAAACGAATTTTGTATTGCCCCCAGGCTATAGGGGACACACACAAACTGGTAATTATAATATCTGGAAAAACAATAATCTTACAGCCATGAATGTACATACATATTACTTTAATTATTAATTAATTGCTTATCATTTATTACCTAAACCAATTATTTCAGTTTCATAATGCACACAGTGTCTATGAAGCTTGTTTGATTTCCTTGTTATCTGAGAAAGGTCTGTTAACATGTTTCCTCGCCGTGAATGCAGTGACAACTCGTGGTATAAACCATATGAAGTTCTTTCCACACAAAACACGCTACTTACCTATTTCTATGGTATTTGATTCTTTTCGAGCTGTTTTAATTGCAGCAGGCACTTAAGAATCATGTTTATACAACGACCAGTTGATACTCAGCATGTCACAAAAGCCATCAGAATTCCACACTATATTTTTTTATTCCAAGTAATAAACAAGGCTAACAAAACAGTTTCTGCAAGTTAACAACTACCGCTCATCCATTCAGTTCACTATACCATGAAATTTGAAAACTACTATTGTAGCAATTCACTTCTTTCTACTTTTTGCGATGACATGTTAAAAACTGGCTTAGTCTCCCCGATAGTAACACATTCCGTTTATTGCTCTCAGTGCACGTGAAAATGGTATTTGTAGCACACAATCTAATTTTGTGGATTCTTTGTAAATCATTAATAACTTTTAAAAAAAAAAAAAAAAAAAAGGAAGTTATTGACAATTCCACACAACTCACAGCACAGCAGCTATAATAAACGCACCAGTAACTACTTTATAGAAACTGTTTTTTACACAATGAACGGAAGTGACCAAAAGGGATGTTAAGAGAAGAAAAATATTCCAATACCCAAAGGTAGGGGAGGGGGGCTAGGTTTACAAAATATTTCAAGAGTTTCAATAAAACCCTAATTGGCCTCTACAAGGGATCCTTTTTCTCCAAAAAAAAATTCACCCTAGCCTCGAAGCAGGTAGTGTAACAACACGCCTACAGCCAAGATTTATTTGGTTGTCATGGCAACCACATAAACATCAGAGAGCAGAAAAGAGCTCCATCGGGCTTATACTTGCAAGAAAATAAACAATTCGCTCGCTAACCATCCCTTTCCTTATCACAGGAATATTTCATCTCTCTCTATTTCTGTCATGATAACTTCAGGACTAACGATTTCGCTCATCACATAGTGATTCCAAAAATCATGCTACTCTATGAATACTATGATGTTTGAAAATAAAAGGATTAAAAACCAAAATTTTATGTTCGAATGTATCTAGTTAGAAAAAGATGAAGTGGCCATTTACTAGCTTCACCTGAAGAACCGCTCCTGTCTGAATGAGACTTTAAAAGCTTAACAAAAGGAGGGTGGGCATAACCAGAAATGAACGAAGTGCTTTTATGCTATTACAATTTCAAATGTGAAACATTATAAGAAGATAAACTGTTAGTTCTTATTTAGAGTGTTAATGAACAACGAAATATTTGCATCCTATATAAAGACGAGCAATTTGAGATAGGGAACCCAAAGCCAAAGGTTTCAAACTTGCATATTTGGGCTTAAAGTTTCAAAATGGTATGCGCGCCATTTTTGTTTTTACTTTTTACCTTAAAACATCACAGTTCATGTAAACGCCTATCAACAGATTCAAAGTAAACGTAATGGATGGTTTGCTCCTATTAGGGAAATTTTCTCTGTAGAAATCAACAGCTCTTACAGCACAACCTCTTGTATCCCCATAAATCGTTGCATGTCGACAAGTTCAGAAAAGTTGTAACTATTTTCCTTTTTTCAATTTTTAATTTGTTTGAGGAGTTATTTTATTTTGTATCTTTTGGTTACAAAACAACTATTGCATGAAACAATTGGCAGATGTCTCTAAACATTAGGCGGGGAAAAAATAGAATCTCGAATTTGCTTCTAGCAACTGAATTACTATTAGCACAGCATGAAAAAATTGACATATGATTCGCAACCACTTCGCAAGGTTAGGAAAAAAGAATCGCGACTTTGTTTCTAGCAGTTGGATTCTTATTACCACACCAGTTTAGTGGCATGCAATCACGTGTTTGCCTGAAAATTTGCAGATTATTTTAACGCAAAATTGTCGAAATGCTGTTCATTGGTTATTAATAACCAGGGTTATTTCGATCATTAATTAGGTAGGCCTGAAGCCATTCCAATACAAATTTTAACGCTATGTACCTTTGGTACAATTTTCTGAGTACCAAATTGCAATTACTTCGTTCATGACTTCGACATTTTACGTCTGTGACCCTAGGTTTCCTATCTCAAATTGTCTTCTATATCAGCGAAAATATTTCGATGTTGTTCACTACAATCTGTACGAGGTCTGTTCAAAAAATTCCGGAGCATTCGTAATTTCGCGCCAATGGAGTATTAGAGCGAAATGCGGTTGGCATCCCTGTACACTCCTATGTTTAATATGTATCTGCCAAAGTTTCAATGTTGTATGTGTGTTATTGTTCAGTGCTGTATTGAGTAGAACGTTGTGTCGCACAGTTTGCGAATTTCGAGATTTTTTTTTATTTGATTTGTTTACGGACGCTCTTTAAACAGCTCAGGTCATCAGCGTCCCACTCAATTCAGGGCGTGAAACGGCCGACAAATTTTGCGCAAAAGCCTCAATTTCGAGATGGCAGAGTTAGAGGAGCAACGCGTCTGCATTAAATTTTGCGTGAAGCTCAAGAAAACCTTTACAGAGACACACCAAATGTCGCAGGAAACCTATGGTTAAGTGCTTAAGCCGTACTTGGTGTTACGAATGGTTCACGCGGTTTAAAATTGGCCGGACGGAAGTTAAAGATGACCATCGTTCAGGATGCCCTTCGACGTCTATCAACGACGCTCCCAGAGATTGCAGAAGAATGTAACATTTCAGTTGGATCATGTCATGAAATCCTGACACAGCATCTTGGGATGCATCGTGTTCCCGCCAAGTTCGTCCCACAGCTCATGAGTCAAGATCAGAAAGACCATCGCCTCGCAATCTGTGAGGAACTTTTGGATCGAGAAAATGAGAATGAGATGTTCCTTAAGAAAATCATAACTGGTGATGAGACGTGGGTCTACGGCTATGATGTTGAGACCAAGGTTCAATCTTCACAATAGGTTGGGAAAAGTTTTCCAAGACCAAACAAAGCTCGTCAGGTCAGGTCAAATGTGAAAGCCATGCTGACAGTTTTCTTCGACTTTGAAGGATTATTTCATCATGAATTTGTGCTACAGGGTCAAACTGTTAATCGATGATACTATCGGAACATGTTGCGACGCCTGCAAGAAAATAGGAAAAAGAAACGGCCTGAAATGTGGCGAGACAATTCATGACTCTTGAATCACGATAACGGACCCTTACATTCATCCCTGTTGGTGCGCGACTATTGCACAAAAAACGAAATCACTGTGCTGCTTCATCCTACGCACTCTCCAGATCTGGCCCCTGCGGGCCTTTTTTATTTCCAAAGTTGAAAACCAGTTGAAAGGACGAATATTTGCAACGATAGACGAGATAAAAGAAAATTCGCAGGCGGCGCTTGGCGCTATCCAGAAAGAGGTGTACCAAGACTGCTTCCGGAAGCGGAAACTGCGTTGGGAGCGGTGTATCAATTGTGAAGGAGAGTATTTCGAAGAAGACCATGCACAATAAGTAAAAGGTAAGCAGAGAAAAAATTTGTGGACAAAGTTCCGGAGTTTTTTGAATAGACCTTGTATATATAGAAATACTTTTCTAAGAAATTATTAAATGGTCATTTAAAACAACGTGAGAGTCAATATCTCACTACAGATAATAAGTTGTTTTCACTAAGGCAAAATTGTTCCAAGCTACTGCGAATCACAACTGACTTACACCATTTATATTTTCTGTCGAGACTTTGAGTAATAGGGGTAACTATTTATACATTCAATAATATTGCGTTCATATTTGTTGTAATCAGTTGTTTCAAGTTCGGATTGCTTCATGTAAACCAGTTGTTGAAATTGTCGATTGTCTTTTTTATTTAGTTCGAATTATACAGGAAGAGCTGTACAAATATTGCCCAATGCCACGGCCTTTCGCGTGGGGCGTGCCGATAATTGCCTTAACAGATGCTGTTAAGAATCGATAATGCAACCGAACATAGAATTTTCTCAATAATGCTACAAAAGCTCCTGAATATAGGCCTTAATTACTTAACACTCACTGCTCGCTAAGTTAGTTTGTGCAAGGTATGTTTTATGTACGTTAGATATAGAATTCGTTGTTAAAACCGTGTTAAAACTTGATCAGCCTAATCTGTAAATACTTATGCATCATATTTAAATAGTATTTGTATTAGAAAACATATACTGAGTTAAACACATTGTGAACTCTGCAATGAATGAACCTCCGCACAAAACAGCTATCAGCTAATTGATTCGCTCGATCCTGGGCCCTATTGCACAGAAGTATGGTCTAATACATGCAAGTGTATTAGTACATGTACTTATAAAGTATGGTTTAGTAGTTTTTTGTTCCACGAAAGAAGTGCAACATTTGTAAAGTATTAGTGAAAAGTTACAAGTGAGGTCCCATAAGAACAAGATGGAGGAACAGCTGTTTGCCGTACGTCGCAACACCTTATTCCTTTTTATACATATTCCTACGCATCATTATCATCACTTTCGCTAATAGCACATTTAGGTCAACTGACTCCCAAAACTATTAAAAATATAATAAATGTTATGCTAGTATTTGGAGTAACCAATATTCCTGCACTTGTACAGAAATTTATACAAATTACCAGTGCTCGACTAATACTAATACTTCTGTGGAACAGAACAATGAAAAATCACTTGTACATTTGTTAGTATGGAGTTGTAAAGTACAAGTGCAGCAGAAACCTTTGTAGAGCAAAATTTTACTAATAACTACAAGTTACAAGTCCATACACTTGTAATGTATTAGGCTATACTTTTGTGGAACAGGGCCCTGGTAGTCTAGTGGTAACTATACTTGCCTCGTAGATCCAAGATTGCGGGTTCAGGGTCAATGGTTGGCTTCCTTCGGAAGGGAAGTAAAGCCATTGGTTGTGTGTCTAGATTTATGCACGTAAAATAACCTCAAACCTGAAAGAAGAGGTCTCTGAGCTTTTTCACGCTCTGAATAGAACGGGACGCTAATGACCAAAGATATTAAAGAACATCCTTAAATAAAATAAACCTAAACTTAATAACTGGCACCGCCTTTGTTGCTAAAACTCGGCAACTAAAGCTCTTTCGAGATGCCTGCTCACCTAGTATTGAGTTATTATGCATTCTCTTGGTAACAGATGAATTTAGAAAGCTGTATATTCACTATAAGAAGAAGCATTCATTTGTGAACTTCGAAATATGATTTCGCAATCTGTCCTCTGAACCAGTTTCGATTCTGAAAACAAAATTACAGTTTTAATTACTCTTTGGGGAGAGGAGGCAAATTACAATTACATTGTTCTCTGTTGGGGTTTTTAGAAAAGTTATGTAGCAGTAGCCTGTGTTCATCTCAGAATATATAGAATGATGTCAACAAACAGTGAGGTTATTTGAGTTATGGGCTGGCAGAACGCGGCTGCGCAATGGGGGAAGTTTTATCAACTAGTGGCTGTGCGTTCGTGTGTTATTTGGTATTTTCAATGTGTGTAAATTGTATGCTCATTGTCCTTCATTGGTTAGTCACTACAAAAATGTAATCTTGAAGAACGAGTTTTTATATATAACACACGTGAAATTGGATTCTTGCAAAGAAGTGGTTTGACGATTCGCAAGAAAATATCCCAGCATGCGTGTTCCAGGTAGAGAAACTATCCGTAAACTTGTTAAAAAGTTGTGAGAGACGGGATCTATGAAGATGAGAAACGTGTTCCGAACCGCCGTGCTCTTACTGAAGAAGTGTTGTATGAAATACAGTAGTTTCCTATACAAATGGCAGCGATGTATTGCCGCTGAGAGGCATCATTTTCATAATATCTTATAAAATGGATTAGTGCTTATTAACAGTTTATGCTTTCATTAAAGTTAAAATACTAACTTTTCGCGGGGCGACTCTTATCCCTCTTTTTCCGGTTGCGAAGGCTGCAATGAGGAGTCCCTTACTCATATAACTTCACTTTTATTTTCACTCTCTAATAAAGGGATCTTAGATAACTAATTTGAGATAGGAAAATCGGATCAGCGAAGTAAAGCTTGGGAAATACGAAGCATTGGATTGCAATTAATATCAGAAATTAACATTAAGGGGAAATAAGAGTTCAACTTTATACTAGAATGACTGCACGCCTTTTTAGTGATAGAAAGAAACTCATTTTTACTAATCCATTAACATCTTAATGTAACGTTATCACAAAATGTACATACTAGTCGCATGATTGGACGATTTGTATAAACTTTCTATTCTGATATTCTGTTAACAACAAAGTTGCGATTATACCTAATTTTGCGAGATATCCATCTCTATTTTCTGTTATAGTTGGGTGCCGTGTAATCATAAGATATTTAAAGAATCTAATTTAATTGTCGTTTTAGAACATCTTTGTTTACAATATTCCACTGTATTTCATCTGAAGTTTCTTGCCTTTAAAAAGTAACTGTCTAATGCAGCTTATTTGAACCATTAACAACTAAAAGCAGGTGCTTTGCATTACGAAGTAATCTATTCCCCGGACTTTTAACACCATGGCCAACATGGTTTAAAAAAAAAAAAAAAAAAAAAAAAAACCGTCAAGCAGGAGATGTGTAAACTAATCCAATTCCTCACCTAGTACTGTTATTTTAAAAAAAGAATATAAAATCCCAATTATGTCCTTATTAGTTAATGAACTGAAAAAAGCTATGGTATTGTTATGTGTTATTAGGAGAACAAAATTAGAATTCTTGCAATCTATTAAGTATCTCATGTTTTAGAATAATAATAATAATAATAATAATAATTATTATTATTATTATTATTATTATTAGATTAAACCTCAAAAATCAATGGTATACTATTAATTAAAGGAAATGTCAAAATAAGACTTTTTTTAAATAGACTGTTACGCGAGGTTCTGCGTAACGCATAACAAATTATTCGGAATGCCTTCTTTTATAGTATAAAAGCTCGATTGCTTGCTACAGAATAAGCTTAAATTATTAATCCACATTCAATAAGCATAATAACAAATTTAATGTAGATTTGGAGCTGAAACCAGACTGATCTAGGCATAAATAGCAGATCTTAGTGTTGGTACAATATACTTTACATGTACTTTTTAATTTACATATTTTATCAACTTGACTTCTGTGGGCTGTTCTAATAGTTAATCGATTCCTACATGTAAACTGGAATGTGGCGAGTTATGTTTTAAATTGTACAACCTTCATTTTATGAATATTTAATGATAATTTGTTAGCTTTAATCTAATCACATATACATTTGAGCACATAATTCATGCAATCACATCATATGAGGGGAAAAAGTTTCTCTGACAAATAGGGTTTATTTTACGAGCTGAAAAAAAAAATGAAAAAGAGGCACCCAATTACTGAAAAAAAATGTTATCGGCCACTTTAAAATGGAATAAGGTTTGGTTCGTTTAGAAATATTCTCCGTTCACCTCAACCCCGCCATAATTTCAATTAAGAAGAAAGGCAAAAGCTATATGAACAATTAGACGCATTTCACTGAGAGCAATTATGAAACAAGGTTGATACTGTGGTTGGCTTATTCCGGGCCGTGCCTTCAAGGCGACGTACGCTTTCTTGGCAAGACGGGTTTATTTGTGTTTATTTATACATCACCCCAGGATACCGAAGTACGGTGCCATTTACTTGAAAGGCAAACAAGGCCTAACTCTCAGTTTGAGATAAATTAACTTTTATTGGGACTACTAGTAAGTAGCATGAAGTTTATCAACCTTCTCTGAACTGCGTCATTTTCTTTAAAAGCCTTTGCGCACCTGCCACAAAGCAAATATCCATAAATGTAGTTCGATGTATTATTGTATCTGACTATAATTGATCACGTCATTATATTCGTAATACAATACACTTTATGCGATCTAAAATTGCTTCGGCAATTCTTTAGAAGAGCTAAATCATGAAATTAGCTGATATCAATTTATAAAGCTTCAGCATATATTCCAGACAATGAACGGAGTAATAAAGCATTATAAAGCAATTTATCTTAAACCAAACTTAAGCTAAGCCAACTCTACATACTCGTTATTACAAGGGTCTTCGTCCATCTTATACATAGGGATTGCATGTTTAAGATTGTTGCGAGTCGCACACGAATTCAGTTGATGAAATTAAGCCCAATAATGTTTTAGGTTTTTGAGTTGGAATTAAAAGCACAGATTTCGGTAAACCACTTATACAGAGAGATATAAACTAACTTAACATGAAACTAATCCTAAAGTTATGAAAATGAAGGTATATAAATTACCTGAACATTCGTGAAGATACGACGATCAAATTTCGTCTCAATCATTCTAACAATATGGCTGCCTTCATCAATGTGCACACTGCCATCAAAAAGGAATGAATACCAGTCCACAACATTTGAGCTAATGCTCAATTCTTCTTGCAAAAAATTTATGGCGAAGGGATAACAGGAACGAAACTGAAGCGAAAAAAGGAGAAACGTGCTCAAAATTATTCTTGCTCTTTCAATGAAACTTCCAGAACAAGCAGATTTATAATAGGTGCATTTAACCCTTTTTTTTTTTTGAGTAATACATCCCACAATGAAAGCTAGGTTTTCCTTATTCGTTACAACTTATTTCCACAAATTAGACAATCCATGCGGTTTAATTATACCGTGGCATATAAAATACTGTATTAGATCATCAGGACTGCAGTTTATGCTTTTAAAGTAGAGCATAGCTCGTATACCGAACAACGCGCACTCTTTTGCACCATAGGAACTCACTGCCAACTGACACATGAGGAAAACAGCTAGGAATTAACTTACAACCACCAATCACTGTCCACGAAATAATTGTGCCTATCACCTAAACCCAGCACCAATAAGAAAACAAATCGCCATGAACCCTGTTACTAGTCACAAAACCCTCAACTCCAGCTATGGCAGGTATAAAAAACAAATGTAGAAAATCAACACTATAAAACTCGTCTTTCCAACCAAGCTTTTGTACAGAAAAACAAATTAGGCATTATTCAGTAAACATAACAAAACCATGTAGTTTTTCTAAATAATTACCATTATTCAAAAAAGAGAGTTTTTTTAACTACTCTCTCTGGTTTTGCAGCATTTCAGATATTTAGTTAATGATATTTTTTTAAATGATAACCATTTTCAGTGTACACAAGAAAAATTTTTTGTTTTAGAAAATTTATATTGTTTGAAAAAATGTAGCAACTTTTGATATTTTCGTCATGATACCATTTACGATATATTAGAAAACAGAGCATAATTTTAAAATTAGCGAATCCTTACAGGCAAACAAGTAAATAAAGTATGGGAAGTTATTATAGTTACAAATCACGTAACTTTTAACAATTAGTAATTCCTTAATTTTGTAAGTAACATGTACAGAATACTTGTTCTCCACTGGTGACTATTATTTGTTATATTGCACACATTTCAGAATACGATGCATACTGGTAGAAAATTATTGATGTTCTTTGTTCTTTAAATTATTTTTGCGTTGTTCATTTCCATTTATTCAGGATAAATTTCCATAATTTATTGTTTTATGAAAAAATCGGTTTTTTTGTTGTTACGGTGATATTTGTAGGTGTAAAGTGTAACTAAATGAAATTAATCCAATGCTCCCCCAGGGACCAGGCCTTGGATCCGCCACATTTTATTTGTTATATGTTGTGATATTGCCTATGTAAGTTTGTACGTCAAGGCACCTTTCCTCTCATATTGGCTCGTACCGCTAGGTTGCATTTAAATTAAACGAATTTGCAACAATGCTCGTCTTGGAAGCGACCGAGCGTTAATGTTAGCTACAAGTATTGGGATTATGAATGTGCACGCTCTTTGACATTGTTGTGCTATAAATTCCACTACTTGATTTATTCCAAAATTATGATCGTGTCGTCCATGGAAACGTGACAAGCAGAGGAGAATTTCGGTACCGTAACATTATTCAAACGTTTATTCCCTATTTTGCTAATTACCAACAACTTCGTAGGATCGTTCGTCTCACAAATTATTATACGCTACTTTAGTTAAACTCTTGAGCGTAAACATCAGAGGAACACGCTCGTTTGTTAAAATGTTCCTTTAGTATCTACTCCTTGGAAAGAACATTGGCTGGTGTAATCAAATGTGTTAATATTGAAGTAGCTTTATTTGCAAACAAAAACTATATTTTAGGACAAGCATTTCTTGATGATATTAGCAGTAAGTCTGCCCATTTATAATAACATTTATAGCAGTTAAAGGTGCCATTTAGAAAACAATGTTCTTATTTATGTATATTTATCAAACAACATCTTTTATATACTTATGCAATATTTTATGTAATATCCTTGAGAAAAGAGCACACACTGAATATTTCTTGAGGGCAAATGTATGGAAACCATTTATTTTTAAAATTATAAATATGATCTCAAGAGAAGTAAGTTTGTATTTATTATATGTTCATAAATATTATGACAGTATATTGTAAGCTGGTTTCTCTGACTGGATGTTCACTCCCAATGTAAATTGATGGTAGAGAAAAACAAATTATATTTTTTATTTAGGCTTTCCAATCATGTTCATACTTATTCATGCACTTCTTTGTAATCTAGTGACATATGTGGTAAACTGAAGAACTATAACTTTTACAAGATATTAAACATAAACTATTCAAGAGAAAAGACTTAGCGGTGGTGATGATGAAGAAAAATGTTCATAAGAATGACTTTAGATTTCTAACAATGGACCTTCATAATAAATATACGAAAGGTGTAACAAGAGATTTGCAATGTACAGCAAGAAAAGGCATTAGGGGAAAAAAAGAATATGAAGTGTGGTCATGGTGCAAAGTGTAAGACAGTGGTGCTATGCCTGTCAAGTATTGGTAATACAACGCAGTAATACAGATGAAAACAAAGGGCCCCGTTTTCCTTACCAACCTCCTTTGCGACGACTGCCACGTTCTTATAATAAGGTGCACCATGTTTTATTTATTTTCTAACTGGTATCTTCATTGTTAACATAATATATCTTGCTTGTATTGTAAAAATGAGTTAGCAAACAGATAGTTGTATAATTTTTATTAATATTTTCAAAATTTTCATAATTCATTTCTCATTCTTTGAATGTGTTAAAGAACAATTTTATTATTAGTACTAAAATTTTCACTGTTTAAGACAAAAATTAAACAACATTTTTAATTTTTACAGAATTATTCTTCACGTGATGTCACTCCGAGACTCCTTCCTCCCAATACTACACTCCAGAGGCATGTCAAAGCCAACAGGAATGTGCACATACCAAGGTAACTTTGCTGCTTCTTATAGTTGCTGTATTTCATTTAATTTCTTTTCCCTTACTCTGTTTTGTAGAACCATTAAGATTTTGTGCTGTACTGAAACAATATATTTAATAATAACAGCTCTCCAATGCAGTGCAGTAAGTTGTAGTGCTCCCATAAGCATTTTTCAATAACAAGTACTGGAAAAAATACGCACGCACTTATATAATATATATGATTTTAGAATGTATATTTGAATAATATAACATTCATAAATATTACTAAATTATGTTCATATTTTAGTCATTAAATTTATCCAAGCCATTATTTTAAACATCTACTACTTTCATCTTATATAATTAGATAGGAAAATTCAATCAGAGATTTAGGTTAATTATATTTTTTGGTTATTAATCATATTTTATAAATTGTCATTTATATCCAAAGCTCTTAATCACATTTGCTTAATCTTTTCAAATATAAATAAACAAAATAAATACAAAACAGTGATATTTTAATCCTTTATAGCTAGTTTGCCAAAGAGAATAATTTTTTAATCAATGATGAATTCATATTCATTATTAAAAGAAAATATTTGTTTTATTATTTGTAAATTAATAATAATTTCATAAAGTGGGCAATTATCTTATCAGCCGTACTCAGTTAGTACCACTAATTAAATGCATCCCACAGCAGTAATAAACTCTTATAGTAAGTGTTCATGTATCCTGTTAGATCACATATAACTAGCACTCTTTAGCAATCTAGAGACCATGCAAGCCAAGGCTTCCTGCAGATGAATTATTTGAACCACTATACCAAGGGTGCCAAAAAAAATGTATACACATTTTTACAGTAGATATCTCTTTAATATGTTTCAAAGTTGGACCGAAAAACAACAGAAATGTGTAGTATGATATTCTCCAAACAGATGTAACTCACATACATTATGATAGTGTTGCTATGTGACAGGTAAATCAACAATGAACAAATGAAGCCAAGACTATTATATGATATTCTGTAAACAGATGTGAGTCACATTACATTATGCTAGTGTTGCTACAACAAAATAGAGCCAATATTATCGTTTGAACAGCGGAAAGCAACTTTGAAGTGGTATTGGAAAATCGACAATGTTGTTGAAGTTCAAAGGAATTGGAGACATGTGTACAGAATAGAACCGCCAACATGAGTAACAATTGCAAGCATTCAAGGCAAATTTGTGACTCATGGTACCGTATGCAATGTTCACAAGGGAAGATCTGGGCATACCAGCTATACGGCAGCACTTCAGGAAGAAATTGAAATGACATGTGCAGCAGTTTCTGAGGACACTTTCGCAAACATTGCTCAATCAATAGTTCAATGTACTCAGAAGTATATCAATGCCAATGGTGGACATTTTGAGCAACTGTTGTAACTGTAAAAGTCTAAGATGATTAGCGCTTATCATTTTTTGTTTGTGTGAATTCAGTTTTGTTATGTTAATACAGTTTTTTTCTTTGCTTGAAGTGTGTAAACATTTTTTGGCACTCTCTGTATTTATCTGTTTGTCCACATCCTAGTTTCAACTGCTCTTAAGTTTCAATTTTATATTAATATACTTTTATTCTATATAACTTTTTAGAGAAATTAATATTTCCATATTGATTACCATTGCTCAAAAGTAAGATAACAACTAATGGTATTTAAATCTAAGAGGCAGGATTGGGACAATGAAAAAGTGGCATGCATGCACATGCCTTCCTGTTAGAGGGGGATTTACTTGAAATAAATTGGCTGCAGCTGGCATTTGGAAGAATACCAAGTGTGCAGGTGTTTGGCAGCGCATTTTATTTATAAAGCCTTTAAAGGATACAGTGGCATAAAAGTAACATAGATGCATAATGGAACACTTATAATAGTGTGATTCTTACTGAAAAATAACAATTCTTATTTTATTTAGTTATGTAGTTATTAGGAAAATCATATCCGCAGCTTTTCAGAGCTGAAATAAGAACAAAATACACAAAGCACATTCAATTGCCATAAAGTTACTGAAAGATAATCATGAAAACTTGCATGTTACTTTATCAACTTGCAAGAAATAAGTTAATAATGCCTTACAATGTTAGTAAGAAAATTATTTTGAATGCTTTGGTATCTTACCTATTCTTAAATGATTGGATTTTATTTATTTATACAGAATATTGCAATGAGCTAACAGCTCTAAGGAGGGACTATCCTTTACAAAAGCATTAGGCAGCTAAAAATAAATAATACAAATATAAACTTAAACCTTAAAAGTGTTGGTTCCAGTTATAAAATGAATCAATCAGGTATGTGAATTGTGTATATCCTAGAATTGAATAATTAACTTAGTTATTTAAATTGTACTTAGGAAGCTATAGGCTATGAAGTGGTAATATATCTTATTAGAATTTATTAAATGTGTTCACAATAACTCCACTTATGCAACATTAGGACATGTATCAGGGGCAATCTCTCCCATCATCAGCTTTTGGCCTACTGCTCAATGTGGTAATTGGATTCTAAAGTGCTTCTATGATAGCCTCTGATAGTTTGAATAGGAACTTGCTGAGTTCATCCATGGGTGGAGTATCAAAATTCATTAAGATTTTTTTGTATTTATTAGGATGATAATGGTTTCCTAAGTAGATAGTTCAATTCAGCAGCTTAGCCTCTGGTTTAATTTTGTGATTAAACTCTTTAATTTACAAAATATATCTACACAGTACACCATGGAAGTGAAGAAAAATGGGTGATTCATTCATAGATTTAAAAATTATAAGAAATAGACAGACAGACTGAACTTTGGAATTCATAGAAAAGAGACATACACAGAAAATTACATAAAAATGACTGTCATAATCCCATCCCACGCAAATATGTTGTGTACTGTAGTTTGGTACACAAAATATTAACATCCCACTCACAGAAGAAACAGAGTACAAAATAGAGTATCAACAGACAATTATCATATCATATACTTTATTCACCTTTGGAAATTTATTACAATTTCATAGCTTTGTCAATTACATAACATAACAATTTCAAACTATTAATACTTATAATTTATCTGTATAGGTAGTTTTTTAAAATGTGCATTGAATTATTCTATACTATAAAAACACTGATTAATTAAAAACCTCTTAACTTTCTTCCTAAATCTAATTGGGTGTGTGTCTGTGATTTCATTAGTTATTAAGTTATTAATTTGAATGCCACTATGCAGGATTGAATTTATGTTTTTAGTTGTTCTGGCAGTTTGTAGGTGGATTTTGTTGCTGGTTCTAGTACTGTGCTTATGGATTGATTTTAATGGAGTAAAATTGTTGTATATTATTATTTATGAAACATACACTCTCTAATATATATAGGCATGGTAGGGTAAGTATATTGTTCTGCATAAAGTACATTTTACAGTGGGTACATTTGTTTAGATTAAACATTTTACATATAATTTTCTTTTGTGCTAAAAAGAGTATATTAGTGTCTACTGAATTACCCCACAAGATAATGCCATAAGTAAGAACTGATTGTACATATGCAAAGTAGATCATTTTTAAAAAGCTAAGGTTGCAAACATTTTATAGTACAGAGATTATATAATGAGTTCTGTTAATCTTTGCTGTGATGTTGTAAATATGTGACTTCCAGTTTAAGAATTTGTCTATAGTTACTCCTAAAAATTTTGCTTCAGAGGCATACTGAATTATTTTATTATTGTAGGCGATCATTAGATCAATATTTCGTCTTTCCCTATTAGAGAGGACAAAATTCATGCATTGGGTTTTATTGGCATTTAATATCAGCTTATTAGCTGAAAGCCATAACTTCTGCTGCCTGTTGTAAATTGATAGGAGAGTTTCCCTTTAATATGCAGCTTATATTGTCTGCATACATTATCGTTGCTGCATGAGGTATGTTAATCAGCAAATCTTCTATGTATACTAGAACAAAAGAGGCCCACAAGATTTGAGCCCTGTGGAACCCCGCATTTTGCTACTTTTAAGTTTGAATTAACGTGGATGTTACCTGTGTCCTGTTGCTTAGGTAGGATTTGAGCCACATATATGCAATGCCACAAATACCATATGATTCCAGTGATACCATATGATTCATACCATAAGATATTATGGTCAACCAAATCAAATGCTTTACTCAGGTCCATAAATATACCAAGTGTAGATTTGTTTTCATCAACTCCCTCAAGTGTTTGCTTTATGAAGGAATATAGGGCATTATTTATGCTCTTGTTTTATCTAAAGCCATTTTACTGGTCACCGAACACATATTTTTCTAGAAAGGGGGAAATTCTATTATACATTACAGTTTCTAGTATTTTTGAGAATTCTGATATGAGAGAAATTGGCCTGCAGTTGTCAAAATTATTTGGGCTACCTTTAAATATGGGGATAATTTTACTTGTTTTAAGATTCTATGGAAATTTTCCTGATGTAATGGAAGAGCTACATATATCAATTAGGGGATCAATAATGTAGCTTATGCACTGTTTAATTAGGCATTCTAGTATTTCATCAGGTCCTGCCAAAAAACTATTCTTTTTGGAGTTAACTATTCTGATTATTTCCTCATGAGTTACTGGATTAAGGTATACACTTTTTTCACTTCTATTTAGTTAAGGAATTTTTAATAGTATTAGTGTTAGTTCGGGATGGAAACATCCTATCAGCAACAGTGGTAAAATGATTATTGAAAATATTTGCAATTTCAATTAGATTATCATATATTACATTGTTAATTGTTACGGTTATATTTTTATGCTTATCAATCTTAAAGTTAGCAGTTTCACTCTTAATTATATTTCAAATGGTCTTGTTTTTATAAGGGAATGCTGTGTTAAAGTGGTGCGTGAATGCGGTCATAAACTTAGAGGATTTAAGCTCTACAGTTACTTCGCCCTAGACATCATTCCAATCTTCCTTTTCCAGTAGAAAATTAAAGTAATGTATACTATCCTTGCGGAAGAACCTTTAGCCTATTGTTTTAGTATACTCTTACCATTGTTTTATAATGTGCCTGTTAAGGTTAAGATTATGGCATTATGATCTGAGAAGCCAGTGTTAACATTGATCAGATTGAACTCTTTGGTTGTTTGATCAAGTATCATAACATCAATTGATGTGCTTGAGGAGCTGGTAGCTCTTGTGGCTTTTTGAACAAAGTTTTCCATATTGTAAGAGAGTAGTAAATGTTTCAGTTTTCATAAGGGGGGGATTGTCTCTCATAAAATGTATATTGAAATCACCTACAATTACGGTTCTTTTGGTATGTCTTTTTAATGATTTGATTACTAATTCTAGTTGTTCAAGAAACATAGAGTGATTACTCGTCAGGAGACGATATATACATACAATAAATAACTTTTGATCATTAATTTCAATGACAGTGTGCTCAAATTCTTTTTCCACATTTAGATTTGCCATTTTAGCATAATTCTCTTATAGTTAATACCCCATCTTAACAAGCATCATGCTTCCCCCATATATATAATTTTCACGGCAGTTTATATCAGCAATAATATAGTTGGAAAAAATGACCTGGTCTAACTTTAAATAATTACTTTTGATCCAATGTTCAGTAAAGCAGCATACCTGGATGTTTTTGTTATTATTTAAAAATATTTCGACTTTAATAATTTATTAAAAATACTTTGTACATTTTGATGCATTATTTCAAATTCATAGTTATTTACAGTACCATTGTGTTCTCTTAGTGTATTGCTATTTACCTTAGTTATGTTGAGTTCATTTTGCAAAGTTCACTCCCATCCACCTCATCCTTTGTTAGTTTCCACTCAGCACAAAGGAGACTGTCTTGCATAGTAGTTTGCCGAATCTTGAGAACCCTTTGCGGTTAAGATGTATACCATCTTTAGCATAATCACTATTTGCCATCTACCAGCAGGCAATTCCTTACATTGCATAAGCAGTTCAGCTCATTATTTATTCTAATTATTTTCTTTTGGGTGATATGTCTGCGTAGCACTCCACTGATCATGATCTTTGCATTAGGAACTACGCCCCTTATAGCGCTCACAAGATCCATTGTGACTCCCATTATGTCCTGTGCATAAATCCCTCTATTTATGTGTTAGACCCTGCGTGTATCAGTACCACATCTGGTTTATCCTTTGTTACTATTAATACAGCAATAATCAATATTTTTAACAAGACACAATAAAAAGTATGAAAAAATTTAAGAGACAAAAATCTATAAGAGAGGTTCCCACACTGAAGAAATTGGAAAGATACAAACTCAAAGTTTCATAAATCATTTAACTTACTACAACAAATTCAATAGGATATTCAAAGAGCACAGTATAAAGTTAGCTCCAAAGAATAAATATAATATCAAAATTTACTAAGTTCCACAGTAAGAGACACCATGCCAATAGAACAGAAACTAGGAATTTATGAAGTTAAATGTGCAGAATGTAATAAAAATGCATTGGAAAAACAAAGAAAAATTAAAAATTCAGAGAAAGAAAATTTTAGGAATATTCTTTTTAAACAAATAGATAAATCAACAGTGGCAGCTCACTTTTGAACCCAAAATCACAAAATTAAAGCAGAGGCTAAGCTGCTGAAAGAACTTCATAATCCAATAGAGCTGTCTACTTGCAAAAACATGTTAATCCTGATAAATAGAAAAAACTTAGAAAACTTGGAAGCACCTTGGGATGATAGGTGCAATTGCCCCCAAAACATGTCCTAATGCTGTATGGGTGAAGTTAATGTGAACATATTTAATAAATTCTAATTAGTTACATTAGGCTATAATAAATTTCAAAAAGGTATTCAAACAATTTCTTTTGGAACTGGTACAAGTTCCAAGACCTCTTAATAATTAAAGGAAGGTGTTTATAGGTTTTGGTAGCACTATATAATAATTAATTTACCTTTTAACCTGTATTTTATATAATTTCCCAATTCTTTGGAAATTTGTTTTATTGATATTGTTTTGTAGGAGTGTATACCATTCTTGCATCCAATAGCAAAGTTGGTACATAAGAGGTTACTTACATAAGAATCGGTTAATTTTGTAAATGAAGTTTAGTTACTGGTAGGATGTTTGCTTCCTTAAATACATCTATTGAGAATTTATAAACATTAAACCAAATATTATTGATTGCTATTTTTGCAACATTTCTAAGGAACTAAGTTGTTTGTTCTTTTGTGCTTTACACCATATTGCATTCACATATAATATATTTAAATGTATCAGTGCAAAATACAAACTTTATAGATGGATCTACTTTCTTTTAATTATCACCATTCTTATTTTTATTTGTTTTGTATTAGTTTTACTTTATACATTTTGACAGACTACAGTAAATGTGTTTACAGAAAAGCCTACAAACTTCTGAACAAGTTAGCTGACAAAACAATATTTTAAAAGTCTTTTTAGGCACATGAACTCTTTATCATTAAAGTATGCTATTGCTGTCTTTTTGTTTGTACACATGTCTTCTAGAATAGAAGATTGATTGTACAATAAGTGAGATGATGTAGAAATTGATAGTTCAAAGTATTTATATAATTTTATAATCTTTAATTTTCTGAAATTTACCTTCTCCCCTTCCATTTTATTCATTTCAAAACAGCAATTGCTTAAATTGAAAGAGATTTTATATAAGCTTGAATTAAATAATCATTTTTTATTCATAATGAGTAATCTATTATTTCAGTGCATTGTAGTGATATCGAATGAGAACAACATGCATTGCCTGCATTAACAATTAAAGCATTATGCAACAAGTTGGCATTAATAAATTTCATCAAAATTATATCTAATGCATCTTTTGCAGGTTCTATTTTCCACGAGGTAAACCAACCAGTGAACATGCAGAGGATGTTCTTGTCCAGAAAATATCTGCAGCATTTCAGCAATTCCCTAATCAGCAAGTGCCTCGAGACAAATTTGCTACCATTACCAAGGCAAGTCTAGTTTAAGCAGATAGAAGATGTACATGTACTTGATATTTTTAAAATTAGGTAAGTACAGCCACTGACTGACATATTGATTGCATCTGCTTTAGTGATATTGTGGCATAATTATTGTTTGGATTTTGTGATGCGTTCATTTATTATTGCTGTGGAAAGAATGTTTGTTAAAGAGAATGACTGTTAGTGGCGGTTGATCAGAAAGTTCAAGAAGCAAATGTATTTTAATCTGATTAGTGCTTGAGAGTCCCCCATATATGTAACAAATTATGAGGAATGCTAGGAAAGAGTTACTTGGGAACAGACCATCAAATGGGTAGGATGTGTCATGTGTCACATCTTTCCTCCACCCCAGAAGCATGCATAGCTGAACTCGATATTGTAAAATCAGGCATTAGATATTGTTAATACTTGCTCTTTGATAACATGGAAGAATGTAATAAATTTTATAATCTATGAGATAGTGTAAAAAAGGATTTATAATTTAGCAAAAAATCCTCTAAACTTCCTTGCTAAGTGATTCATAATGTTCTATTAGTGTAACTTCATACTACTACATCTTTACAATGTCACATACATAATATTTATAGGCAAAGGAATCAAGAGTCTGACATCTTATTGGTGAAAGATAACCGTATAATTGTGGAATGTGACAATATGAAACTGGTATAAAATATAAACTGGAAAAATTACATATAATATTTATTAATTGCAATCAGATGCACTTATGATATTGTTATTTGGTTTTTAATGTGCAACAATGGCTACCAGAAACATTTAATTGGAATTATTTACCTATAAAAGATACATAACATTTTTCAGGCTTTTGTTGAATAAACAGTCTCCTATTTAAGAAAAAAAAACTATGAAATGAAAGAAAATTGTAGCAGTAATGAATGAGAAATATGAAAGTTATAAGTAAATGGAAAATAATTAACAAATAAAGCAACTTATTGACAACTGCTGTAATCATGAATGCACATCTATTGAACAGTAATAACAATTTCTTTATTTTATAGGTTGCTAAATGCCCACTTTACTGGAAAGTTCCACTGTTCATTGCAGCTGGAGGTGAAAAGCTTGGCTATGTGGAAGCAAATACATTTATTGATTTTTGGAAGAAGTAAGTACATTGTGACTTTAAAATTACGGTTATATCTATAATGAGCACTTAATTTCTTCATAAATTCATCAAACAGAAGTAATTTCCTTTTTGCAAATTGAGTTTCATTAACTCATTTTGTGCAGAGATGCGTTCTCTTCATTTCTCTTGCAAACAAACATTTTGATAAATGTTGTATTTAGAAGCTGTTGACAGTGGAGTGGTAATATATCCTAAACTTAGGTATTCATTTTTTACACTAAACTCCATTTACTTAAATAAAATAAGAAGTGATTCTCTCAAAACGCTTCTTATTTTAAGTAAGTAAATGGGGTGTAGTGTAAAAAATGAATACCTAAGGTTAGGAAACATTTTGATATTACTTGGATAATCATTAAAATTCAGAATATGATGTTAAATTGTGCAAAAGAACTAAAGAGAGTGATGCAATTAAAGTTTAGAATAATAAGTATAAAATTATGAAAAACAGATGTACAACACACAAATTGATAGATAAAGAGAAATATATGTCATATATTAAGAATAAAAAAAAACGAGAAAGAGAGAAATAGGATTCCATTTTTAAATTATTACATTTTAAAAGTCTCTTGGGGTAATTTACCAATGACACTCTCTTTTTCTCTCTCTTTCTGAGGACAATAAAATTTGTAACATGATAAATGCTTTCAATAATTTTGGTGTTAAGCTCTAGTTTGGGAACTGTTAGTGTTATGAACATTAAGTTCATTTCAACTTTTTTGCCTTGCTTTGAGTAAAAATTTTCAAAGCAGTTTTAATATTTATATTTTTACATTTTGGAGTGCTCCTTTTAGTGAATTCCAAAGGAATGAAGCTATTGAAGCTATTTTTTAGTTAATTTATTTAATATAGCAAATTATGAGACACCGAAAAAGACAAAAATATTATAAAAATGTGTCATTTTGTGTGTGTGTGTCCGTTAACACTATGTGGTCACAATTTTGGGTTTTTTTTTTCAATGAAACTCAGCACAAGCCAAGAATTAACAATGATTCCTTGAGTTCATTAAGCAGAAAAATTGGACCATTGGGAGTAGGGGGGGTATTAACCTAGAGCAAAAATGTAAAAAAAATCAATTGAAAAACCACTCTAGCAGCCTCAATTTTTACATTATCTCAACAAAACTCAGTAAAAATCTTTAAAATAAATTTATAAAAGCATTTTTTTGAAAATCATGGCAATCATGCCACTAGGAGTGGTGGTATACGTGGACAACTTTTGAGGGTTAAAACAAAATTTAAAAAATTGCTCTAGCAGCTGCATTTTTAAAACATTTTTTAAAGGAAATTCGGTATGTGCCATTGAAAGAAAGTAGGAAAAATAGTTTTCGAAAATCAGTGAAATCGGACTGTTAGGAAAAGGGATTTACCTGAAACTCAAAATTTAAAAATTGCTCTAGTGGCATTAATATATAATTTTTCACAACGAAACTCCATATATGCCATTTAAATAGAATAAGAAAAATAGTTTCTGAAATTCAGGCAAATCAGACCATTAGGAGTGCAGGGGGGGGGGATTCCTGAAACACAAAATTTAAAAATTGCTCTAGCAGCACCAATAATTGTTTTTCACAACAAAACTTGGCATGTACCATTTAAATCAGATAAAGAAAATTGTTTTTGAAAATTATCAGATTTTTGAGAGTGGGGTTATACCTGAAAAACTTTTGGGGATAAATCCAAATATAAAAATCGTTCTAACGGATAACAGTTTAACTTTTTCAAAGGAAACGATTTATGCCATTGAAATAAAATAAGAAAACTAGTTTCTGAAAATTATCAGATTATTGGTAGAGAGGGGTATACCTGAAAAACATGGGTATTAAGCCTAAATTTAAAAATCGCTCAAACAGCTGCAATTTTAATTTTTTTTAAAGGAAACACAACATATGCCATGGAAATAAAATGTTTCTGAAAGTCATCAAAATTGGACTACTAGCAGGGGGGGGGGGAAGTTACCAAAAATTTAAAAACTGCTCTAGCAGTATTAATATTTGTTTCACAATGAAACTCCATATATACCATTTAAATAAAATAAGAAGGAAAAAAGTTCCAGAAAATCAGTGAAATTGAACTATTAGCTGGGGGGCTGGAGGGTTGTCTGCACTGCAAAATTTAAAAATGCTTTAGTGGCATTAATGTGTGTTTTTTTGCAACAAAACTCTGTATATGTCATTTAAATGGGACAAGGAAAATAGTTTTTGAAAATCAGGGAAATCGAGTCATCAGGAAAGGGGGTTTACCCAAAATTTAAAATCACTCTAGAAGCACCATAGTTTGTTTTTAGCAACAAAATTTCGTATATAGCATTTAAGTAAATAATAAAAATAGCTTCTGAAAATTAGGGAAATTGGACTATATGTAGATACACTTGAAAACCGAATTGCATATGTTTTAATTTTAATAAAGTATTGCCAGAAAGATAGCAGCTGTGAAATATTAATCTAATATGTGTTTGAGAATTATATGTATATAAGAGGGCTCTGTAATACCTTCAGAAAACGTTTGCATTATATGTTTTTAATACACTAACACTTAAATTAAATTTCAAAGCCATTGAAAATTGATAAAACTTTTGATTTTCTTTGCTGATTCTGTATATTTGCTCAGTACATTGGAATTGTTTCTAAATAGTAACATGTTTTTGTTTTATTGAAACATATGAACATAATCTTCTTAAATACAGAATGTAACTCCAACTTTCGGTATTTTTCTGTATTTAAATGAATGTGAAGATATCAATCGGTATGTTCATAAACATGGTTACATTTAAAAATGATTAAAAATACCCACACAGTATAGCTTTGTCTATCAGTGACCATATATTTCAATTAATTAGTAATATATCATTAGTTCTTGTGGTTTAATCTCAGTTATAATAAAAATAATTCTATAAAACTTGGTTTCTCTTTTGTAATACTTATAGATTGCAAGAATTATAATTTTATTTCCTTAATACCACACATTAATGCCATAACTTATTTCATTTCATTAATTAACAAGGCCTAATTTATATTTTATATTAATTTTTATTAAAAGTTATTCAACCGGTGAGGAATTTGTTTAGTTTATACAGCTGCTGTAAGACAGACTTTTATTTTTATTTATTTTGCTTTTTCCTGCAGATGTCTTAAATATATTGAATATGTAATATCACCATGCTTTCAGAGCTAAAGTTCTGAAATATAGATATAAAGATTGCACTGTACTGTAATGTAATCATAATACCTGCCCTACATGCTAAATTATTTTGCATTGTCTGAGCTTATTGTCTTACAAAATAAAAATAAAAAACTATTAGAAGAACCCATAACTGTTAAAAGAAAAGTTGTTCAAAACACCTTCAGCACCTGAAGTTATGCCTTTTCATAGGTACTGTGATATATTGGGGGGGAGGAGCCAACCTCCCTCTGTAAGATTTGTAAATATATATGTATATTATTATGAGCTGAAATAGTAAATTTGTAAATCTTTACCCCAGTGTAACTAACACTAATGTATGCATTAATAAGCAGACAAATTAAATTAAAGTAACAAGCTTATGATATGTAGTAAACTGAAGTAAAATTTGTATTTGATAAATATTCTACTATTACATTTTGTTTAAAATAATCTAAGAACTGAGAGCATACAATTATATAAAAATAGCTGAAGACAATAAAAAAGAGCAATTATAAATTGAAAATATGCAAATCAATAAAAACCTTTAAAAAAAAAAACTTAACCAATTTAAACAAAAGCATGAGAACATCTGTCGCTACAACTCATTTTTTTCATTGAACAGATTGCCTATACCATCAAGATCAAAAGAGCTGGTTATGTTTTGATGACAGTTTAAAATGGCAATTGCATTGAGATAGTTCTGTCTCACAGATAGCCAAAGTGCTTTAAAAGCACTCCTTTCTGAACAGGTAAAATCTAACTGGTATGGGAAAGACTAAATGCTGCCCTGGCATCAACAGGCTTGAACTGTGGTGGGTGCCAGGACATTGGGGCATTTATAGAAATGAAAAACTATATCTAATGGCAAAAAAGGATACTGATACATTCTTTGTTGGCCCTGAAATCGTGGTTGGAATCAGTACACCTACTGCTAAGACTATGGTGATTTTTTTTTTATTTATTTTATTTATGGGCGCTCTATAACATCTCAGGTCATCAGCGTTCCATTCTATTCAAGGCATGAAATGGCCAACAAATTTTGCTCCGAGGCCTCTTCTTTCAGGCTTAAGGTTCTTTTTAATGCCGTAAATGTATGACATGGGATTCAAAGGAAGGCATACTTAGGATTTTTATGACCAAAAACATCCATCGATCCTGGCCGGGTTTGCCTGCGATCTTGGGTTTAGGAGGCAAGTATGGTTACCACTACACCACCAGGACCTACTAAGACTATGGTAAAAACACTAACTTAGGTAGCAAATGTATCCTGGACAAAAACAAACTAGTAAACAGGTTCTAGGTCCAAGCAACACTCTTTTCCTCATCTGTCCTAAAATTAGACAGAAGAGGAATAATGAAAGTTGTTGCATTAATTACTGAACATGGTCATTTCAGGAAACATCTATGTAAAATCAGACTCAACAAAGATGAACCCACTTTCAGATTATACAAACAAGATGAGGAGACTACCTCGCACATCCTGTTTAATTGCCCATTCCTAGTAAGAAAGAGACTTTCTCTTTCGATAACCAGGGAAGACCTGGGAATGGACACTGATGACAGTCCGGGTGTTTTAGTGGTAACCATACTTGCCTCCTAAACCCAAGATTGCAAGTTTAATCCCGACCAGGATTGATGGATTTTATTGGATGTAAAAATCCTAAGTATGGCTTCCTTCGGAAGGGAAGTAAAGCCATGGGTCCCATGTTGTAGATTTACGGCATATAAAAGTACCTCAAGCGTGAAAGAAAAGGCCTCTGAGCAAAATTTATCGGCCATTTCACGTCCTGCATTGAATGGGATGCTGATGACCTGCGATGTTAAAGAGCATCTGTAAATAAACCAAATCTCTGAACGCTGACATTGGAACTAAAATACTGCTACTTGTTCAAGGAACAGATTTTGAGAATCAGTGAAAGCATCTCTTTTTATGGGGATGCACAATAACCCTTTTAGGCAGGTGTGCAGAAGGTCGACAGAACTCCAACAAATCCTCCATTGTCTAATCTAATCTAAGATGGCTCTGTCCCTCTAATAATCTTAAGTACTTCTTCAGTCTTCTAAGACTCAAGAATGATCTTACAGCTGTACAAGCAGATATTAGAACAGTTAAAACCATTCGTATATATTTGGCTAACTTAGGAAGAATTTCAGGCAACCAGAAACTGTAAATACAACTAAGTAAAAGTTATCCTAAACAGGTATTCATTTTTTAAATTTAATTTAATTTAATTTTATTTTTTATTTTTTACACTAAACTCCATTTACTTACATATAAGCAAGACGCATTTTGGGAGAATCTCTCCCATCTTCAGTTGCTCACCAAAATGGCGTTAGTCGAAATGATGGCTGGACACCTGGATGGTTCTGTGGTTGAACTAGGAAATTGCTGAGTTCATCCATAGGAGGATTTTTATATTAATATTTTTTATATTAATTTTTATATTAAAAAATAGAAAAAAAACCAAATGAATTTCGAGTTTCCTCCTATGGATGAACTCGGCAATTTCCTACTTCAACCAACAGAGGCCACCACGGAAACATCCGGGTGTCCAGCCATCATTTCGAGTAACGGCGGTTTGGTGAGCAACTGAAGATGGGAGATATTCTCTCGAAATGCATCTTACTTTTATGTAAGTAAATGGAGTTTGTGTAAAAAAAAAAAAAATGAAACCTAAGTTTAGGATATATTACCACTCCAATGTCAACAGCTTCGTAAGTATAATATTTAAGTAAAAGCTATCTAAAGAGTTTTAGTTCAATTATGATTTCAAAATGTCCATCATATTGAGATGCAATGTCAACCTGTCAATATACAGACAAAATTAACAATATCTGTAATAAAATCAGTGTATATGTGATTAATTGTTCCATTTTAACTAATATTGAGAAGCATCACTTCTAGATGAATCTAGAATCTAGATAAAAGACATTGAACTTAAACATCAGTTATTTAAAAAAACATAAGGCATTACATAACTTTAGGGGGGGTGGCAATGCTTTGAGGAATGCTTCCAGAATCTAATCTTTTTGGAGCATACCTTTGATATGTTAGCTGTGGTTCTTGTAAGTGAAGTGATTGGGATCTTTTTATGGGACAAAATATCTTGCACAGCACACACACAAGTATAAATAAAAATTAAATGAGTACATTTGAAGACAAAAACCATTTGCTTTAGAACCTACATTTGATGTCTGTTTCTGACAGTTCTTCAAGAAACTGTCAGAAACAGATTGCTCATTGTGAATAATGATGATGATAAGAAGCAAATCACCCATTTATTTGGACAGAATGGCCTTATGTTAATGGCATCATTGCCTTGTAACTTCTTGAAGAATGAATGTCTTTTAGGCAAATTCCTCATAAACAAAGTTTTAATTTTTATCAGATTTAGCATATTTAAACTAGAAATTAAATTTATATTAATATTATCATCACCGTTTGAAAATATTGGGGGGGGGGCCCTAAGACCCTTCTGTGGAAGCTTTGTGGGGGGTTCTGGTCTATTCATTCCCTAAGAGCCAGCACTTGTGTACCCTTTATTATTTTTATTGAGCTCTGTCATCATAAATAAAACAGTAAAAATCATATTATAAACATAAATATTATAGCATTTGTAATCACAACTGAAAAAAGGTAAATGTCCTATTTATGTTTCATACTCCCAAACACCCAAACCCTGAGATAGGATGAAATGGATTATCTACTCCTTTTGATATCTCTCAATCTCCTTAGGGAACTGACATGCATGGCTGAGGTTGCTAAGGCACATGCTTGTGAATGATAGGTCTGTAATTCAAATATCATAGAAGGTACCATAAACTTAAACCTGGAATGCTTCTTTCCCAAAATTCCTTTCCCAATTTAGCATTTCATCATTGCCAATTGCCTGTGATGCCATGCAAAAAAAATTGGGCATTAGACATTATTGAAAAAAAATACCTTTTGGAATAAAATCAGATATAACATGCAATATGCTGTAAAATTCTTGCATGGTTTTAAGCAGAAATCCTTTAATCTGGCTGATATTGATTCAATTCTTGACACATACTTTAAATTTTCATGTGTCAAAGGGAATGAACTCAAGAGAGTATAGTTTTGTTCAGATTTAAGGCCTGGTTCTAACCAGTATCTATACACAGTTTTGTTCAGATCAGTCAAAGGATTTAAGATTGTAATTGTTAGGAAAATAATGGACAGTAATATGCACAGAAATTATTTTTCAATGCTTATGTTACTTTAGGTAAAATATATTAATTTCTTTTAAATATCACACTGTAAACTAAGGAGGAACAATATTTTTATTTCTTATTGCACAATGTGATATTAATTAGAATACAGTAAAAATTTAAATGACACACATCAGGAAATAATTAATAATGGATTTTTAAATGTTTTCTTTACAAACTTATACATTATTTCAAACTTTCTTACAGTATCTAAGTTTGTATGAAAATTTCTTTGTTCAGGATGACTACCAAGTGTCATGACCAAGCATCAAGATTTATACACATTCTCACAAGAGAAACACATGAAGGGCTGGTACCTGATGACTTTATTCCTCTTGTTCAAGATGTTGTGGACACACATCCAGGTCTCACATTCCTCAAGGAGGCCACAGAATTTCATTCTCGATATGTTCATACTGTAAATACTTTTCATTAACTTTAAATGATTTTAAATGCTTATGTTCAGAAATATTCATTTAGTTCAAAATGATAGAATTTTAATGTACTGTGTAGATTTTCACTTAAATGTAATGTTATAGCTATGTCATCTATTTGAAAAACACTTAGGCTGATTAATGCTTAAGCCATGCTGTTTGATAATAAATCATTAGCATCTAGGTGAGCAGATAATTTTTATATGATTTTTTTAAAAGTTATCTCTCTCCATCACAAACAATAAAAATAAAATTTTTTACCAAACAGATGCCATAAGAAATAGTTAACAGCAGGTAGAACCAGCCCAAAATTTTAATTTTAGTTGATTATTAATATATATAGATAAATATATATATACATATCATATTAATAATTCCCATTGCCATAGCTACAAACTTTTTTTTATATTATTAATTGTTTTTCTCAATTATAAAATTTAGATAGGTAGTCTGTTGGTCTAGATCTACCAGATGAATTTTACTTATCAAAATATATTCATTTTGAAAATAGGTATTTATATTCTAATGTTGTTATCAGGTGATTGCACGAATCTTCTACAATGTGAACAGATCTTGGAGTGGACGTATTTCATTAACAGAACTTCGGCGATCAAACCTTTTGCGAGTAATTCAGTTATTAGAAGAGGAGGAAGACATTAATCAAGTGACAGCATACTTCAGTTATGAGCATTTCTATGTCATCTATTGCAAATTTTGGGAACTGGATCGTGATCATGATCTGTACATTGACAGACAGGATCTCACAAGACACAGTGATCATGGTATGTTTACAAAGTGCAAGAACATCAAGAAGTTCTAGTTGTTGAACTGACAGAATTAATCTCATTATTGGTAAATTCTTTGTTTCAGCTTTATCAACAAGAATGATTGACCGCATCTTTTCAGGGGCAGTTACCAGAGGATCACGTCAAAGACTGCAAGAAGACAAAATGAGTTACACAGAGTTTGTTTGGTTTTTGTTGGCAGAAGAAGATAAAACACATCCAACTGCAATTGAATATTGGTTTAGGTATGAAGCTTCATATTAATGTTTATCTCATTATTTATATAACATGTTTGTGCTTGATATATGAGTATATATGCATGTATGTGAGTGCTTGTGCATGCTTACTTTCTTTCTTTTTTCTGGTTAAAAGCTTTAAAGATACAGAAAGGAGCATTATATAATTCATTCTTAATAAATATCCTTTTAATTGATATCATTGTATGATTTAATTGAACTACACACTCTTAATGCTTCACTTACTTGTCATAATGTATGGAGCATTAAGAGTGTGTAGTTCAACTAAATCATACAATGATAGCAATTATATGACTAGCTTCACTGTGCAAGTTCCAATTTACATTTTAATTAAATATCCTTTTTATAAAAAGATAATACTGAAGCAAATCTGAGTAGATTTGTTTAATAATGATGATGGTGGTGGTGGTGATGGTGGTGGTGGTGGTGGTGGTGGTGGTGGTGATGATGATGATGATGATGATGATGATGATGATGATTATGATCCTTTTTGCTTGTAAACTTGTGAAATACAGTATTAAGCATGGTCAGTATCTAACTATACAAAGTTTATACAAAGTTATATTTGCAATACATCCGAGTGGATAAGTAATTTAAAATTCAGTTAGTAATATAATACTGTACATTAAGAGTTAAAGTTACCTTTTCAATCCATTTTATGAAGTGCAGATTAATCAAAAAATTATACAAAATATAAATACTATAATATAAAATGAATTAATTAGGATAGATATAAACAAGCAGTCATATAATATAGCCAGGAGTCAAGAACAATAATGGTAGCATTATCTAATTATAATTCAACTATCCTGTACAAACATTTATCATGAAATAGTTTTTCAACAATTGCTTAAAAATATTATCTCATGCAGATTAATGAAAGTTTATTGTCATGATAATACCTATATTGTATGGATCTTTATTGCTCGATGTTCAGCCCTGTACTGCCTATGATAATTATTTATTCCCTTCGAGTTATATTCATAATTATCTTTATTTAATTATGTGTATTCCACTTTTGATTTTATTAGTAGACATCAAATGACATGACTGTAATATAAGTACTTTATTCAAATTTGAATTACTTGTTCCTTCCATGATTTCTATGCCATATATAATATGTGGGTGTACTAACCCATAATAAAGCATTTTTAGTGTATCTACTTTTAATTGATATGATAATTTTCTTAATAAATATACATAAACACACAATTTATTACAAAGCATATTTACATGGTGGTTATGAGTTAAATTTTTATGAATTTAAATTCCTAGGAGGTTGGTGCAGCAAATATACTTAATTTTCAAATTAGTAGCATGTAAATTAAAATGTAAATTCAAATTTGCGCAGTGAAGCCAATCATATAATTGATACTAGTGTATGTTTAGTTGAACTAAACACTCTTAATGCTTCACTTACTCATTATAATATATAGAACCAGTTTCAAGAACAAAGCTAGGCTAAAATTCAATTGTCCATGGGCTACAAAAAAAAATTCAGAATATTATTAAAGATTAATGGATATCATTGTACGATTAGTTGAACTACACACTCTTAAAGCTTCACTTACTTTTTATAAATGTATGGAACCGGTTTGGAGAACATTTGTTCCCATCTTCAGCCATGCTAAGGTTCAACTGTCGGATCATTCGTTGAGCTGTGGGAATGTATATTCTGCTCTGGTGGCGGTGTGATAAACTTGTAGTTTATGTTTTCATCCCCGACAATGTCGAAGTTCATTATGCTGTTTTTGTATTTGTAGATGTAGATTTTCTCCCAGGTTGCTAATTCCGTAGGTCCTTGTACTGATTTTAATAATTTTGTTTTATTTATTATGTCGTGATTTTGTGTCCAAAAATGATATGCTACTGCTGATTTCTCTATTTGCTTGTACTTTATGTTCCTGAAATGTTCCTTTAACTGTGTGCCAATGTTTCTCTTTGTTTTCCCTATGTAGATTTTTTCACATTCTGCACAGTTTATTTTGTAAATACCTGATTTTTCTTCTTGTGGAATACTGTCATTAACATTATCTATCAGCAAATTTTGAACATTAAATCTATTAATCGGTGCCAACCTGATATTAAAATCTTTAAGAATATTCTGAAATTTTTTTGTGGCCCATGGATGATATGTGAATTTTTTAAAAATAAGTTTATCTTTTTTTGCTGAAAGTGTTGTGGTTTCTTTGATATGTTTTTGTCTCTTGAATTTCTGCACCTTTTTATGTACTAGTTCTTTTTTAAAACCATTTTTAACTGCTGTTTCTTCTATTTGTTTGTATTCTTTAAAATATTCTTCTTTGCTAATTTGTAGGTTAACTAGCCGGTGTGTTAAACTGTTAATTACTGCATGTTTGTGTGCTGTAGGGTTTAAACTGTCAGCTTTGATGTGATTATCTGCATGTGTATTCTTTCTGTATATTCCAAATTTAAGTTTTTCTTGGCATTTCATTATTTTAATATCCAGGAATGGCAGCATGTTATTAAAATTATGATATTAAAATAATGAAATGCCAAGAAAAACTTAAATTTGGAATATACAGAAAGAATACACATGCAGATAATCACATCAAAGCTGACAGTTTAAACCCTACAGCACACAAACATGCAGTAATTAACAGTTTAACACACCGGCTAGTTAACCTACAAATTAGCAAAGAAGAATATTTTAAAGAATACAAACAAATAGAAGAAACAGCAGTTAAAAATGGTTTTAAAAAAGAACTAGTACATAAAAAGGTGCAGAAATTCAAGAGACAAAAACATATCAAAGAAACCACAACACTTTCAGCAAAAAAAGATAAACTTATTTTTAAAAAATTCACATATCATCCATGGGCCACAAAAAAATTTCAGAATATTCTTAAAGATTTTAATATCAGGTTGGCACCGATTAATAGATTTAATGTTCAAAATTTGCTGATAGATAATGTTAATGACAGTATTCCACAAGAAGAAAAATCAGGTATTTACAAAATAAACTGTGCAGAATGTGAAAAAATCTACATAGGGAAAACAAAGAGAAACATTGGCACACGGTTAAAGGAACATTTCAGGAACATAAAGTACAAGCAAATAGAGAAATCAGCAGTAGCATATCATTTTTGGACACAAAATCACGACATAATAAATAAAACAAAATTATTAAAATCAGTACAAGGACCTATGGAATTAGCAACCTGGGAGAAAATCTACATCTACAAATACAAAAACAGCATAATGAACTTCGACATTGTCGGGGATGAAAACATAAACTACAAGTTTATCACACCGCCACCAGAGCAGAATATACATTCCCACAGCTCAACGAATGATCCGACAGTTGAACCTTAGCATGGCTGAAGATGGGAACAAATGTTCTCGAAACCGGTTCCATACATTTATAAAAAGTAAGTGAAGCTTTAAGAGTGTGTAGTTCAACTAATCATACAATGATATCCATTAATATGATTGGCTTCACTGTGTTTAAGTTCCAATTTTACATTTAAGTAAATTATTAAAGATTTTAATATCAGGTTGGCACTGGAACAGATGTAATGTTAAACCTGCTGATAGACACTGTTAATGACAGTGTTCCACAAGAGAAAAAAAAGCAGGTATTCACAAAATAAATTGTGCAAAATATGAAAAAATTTACATTGGAAAAACAAAGAGACAGTTTCAGGAACATAAAGTACAAGCAAATAGAGAAATCAGCAGTAGTATATAATTTTTGGACAGAAAAGCATGACATAATGAATAAAGCAAAATTATTAAAATCAATACAAGGACCTACAGAACTAGCAACTTGGGAGAAAATCTACATCTGCAAATACAAAAACAGTCTAATGAACTTTGACACTGCTGGGGATGAAAACATAAACTACAAGTTTATCACACCACCACCAGAGCAGAATACACATTCCCACAGTTTAACAAATTATCCGACAGTTGAATTTTAGCTTGGCTGATGATGAGAATGAAATGTTCTTGAAACCGGTTCTATATATTATGACAAGTAAATGAAGCATTAAGAGTGTGTAGTTCAACTAAATCATACAATAATATCAATTATTGTCATGAAGTTAAAATAGCTGTTTTGTCAAAATTGAGCCATAGTTGTATAGTTTGTAGGTAATTTGATAATTATAAAAAGATATTGTGGCCTGTTCTTTCAATTGTTTTAAGTGAAACAATTGTATAAAGATAAAACAAAATAAACTACTCTTAACTTTAATGTCTTCATTGAACTTAGGTTTAAAGAACAAATAGGTACAGTAGCATAATAAGATCAATGTGAGGTTTCATTCAAGTAATTATCAATTTGAAGACCAAGGAATTTATACCTTAAGTTTATCTAATCTTTGGGATTATTTCTTTGCTTTAAATGTTGTATACAAAATTTTAACACAATTTATCAATTAAATTAGTGATACCAACACAATGGTGCCTTCAGCAAACAGAGCAATATTATATTTCCAGTAGATCAATACACAACATATTAATTTAGCAGTAGGAGAAGAGCAGAATCACTTGAGTGACAATTGCAACAGATGGGGAGGGGAGGGTTTTGTGTGGGTAGAGCAGGAAAAATAGGGTTAATTGAACTAAAGGCAGAAAAGGAAATGCTCACTTTGTGGAAAATGAAGATTTATATTGTAAAATTGAAGAAGTATGGATTACAAATAAAGTAAAGTAAGAGGATAGTTATCAGATAACAGTGGAAAGGGGTTGATAATGGAAAGTAGAATCTATTACATACCTATACAACCAGGGGTATTAAATGTATAGATCCTAAATTAACAAGCACTCCAAAAATAGTTGTATAATTTGTAAAGTTATTGTAAGAGAATTATGCATAATTAAAGCATTCATACATTTGTTTGTTCAATATATCAGTAAACATCATTAATATGAATTAAGAAAAGCAAAGTGTCTAGTTTCGATCCTTGGAGAACTTATATTGAATATGTTCCTATTTTAATCAATTGTTTATTATTTTTAAAGTGAATATTATCTTTAATTGCTGTTTCTTCTTATCCAGGAAGGATATGAAGTATTTAAAAGTTCTCTTCACAGAAGTTACTTATAATTAACGTATTAATTACAAACCAAGCATTTTCCTCTGTTAGTGTTTATGATAAGCTTGCAATGCTGAGAGGATGCTAAATAATTGGAATACTGAAGAACTAAGCTAATATAGATAGCATTAATCAGTGGTGAAATTACTACCTCTGAAGTTTGAATGGTTTTAGGGTATTTCTTAGGATGCTAAAACCAAATTCAAAGCCAGAAAGTTCCCAACACATACCATTTTTTGCCATTTTAATTTTCCTATAATATCACATTTTAAAAAGTATATCAAAATTATTAAAACTGTAATACTTTAATATTTATGTAATTTGAGTACGTCAAGAAATGAAAACTATTTATTCTATGTATTTTTAAGGTGTTTATAGTAAAAACCTAGGACATCGGATGTTTTTATCTCATAGGGGGTGCAAGTAGATCAGGAAGTTAAAGTAGATTACATCCAACCTTGCTGTTATGTTTATTTGTGAGAAATAGGAGATACATATATTATCTTTCTTATCTTTAAGCAATAACACATTCCATCTGGTTCCTCTCACATTTCATTAGTCTCTGTTTCATATGGAAATGAATCTTAGGGACCAAAGTGAAGCTTGGGACCACACAAAGCATGTAGAGCATGCATTGAAGAACTTTGTCATTAGGAAACAGCAGAAGACTATCACCATCTTTTGGAATACCTATGGTTTGCAGTGAGCAGCCAAACCATAGTAATGACTGCTATTTCTGCTGTGGTGATGTGAAAGGGTGCAATTCTAAAAATAAAAAGCAAATCTTGTATCCAGTTGTTCTGTCAGCTATTTTACCTGTGCCCCATGGACCTGATGTGTGACCAGAAAATCTTGAACACTTTTCATGCGAGTCTGATGTAGAAGTGAGCTACCAGAATCATCTGCTGCAGAATGTGAGTGTTTTAACTAGAACGAATTAAATGACTTAGTGAGGGATCTTGTCTTCCCTAAAGAGTTAGCCGAGTTGTCAGGTTTTAGACTCCAAGAAAAAAGAGTCTGCTATGCCCTGAAACATTGTTCTATTGGTACTGACAATGTGAAATTGATTTTAAATCCTTATTCTCCAAAGATACTATCTTGTATATTGCAGTATATGAATGAAATTATGTTAAAACTTGGACTTCCAAACTATGACCCATATGAATGAAGATTGTTCATTGATGCTCCCAAGTGAAGTTTAAAGGGTGTCCTCCTCATAATGGAAATGTTTTTGGTTCGGTGCCCATTGCATATTGTGATCCTCAAAGAATCACATGAAAATTTGGAAATACTGTTATTTGGGCTGAACTACAGTGAACACAACTGGCATGTTTGTGGCGATTTAAAATTCTTACTATGCTGCTGGGTAAACAATTTGGTTTTACCAAATTTCCATGCTTTGTATGTCTGTGGGATAGCAGATATGAGTTGATCACTGGACTATGAAAGACTGGCCACCTCCAGAAAATTGGGAAATTGGTTCTAAGAAAGTTATATACCAAAGCCTTGTGACTCCTTTTATAGTCCTGCTGCTACCACTCCACATTAAGCTTGGCTTAATGAAACAGTTTGTAAAGACTTTAAATAAGGAAGGAGACTGCTTTAAGCACAAAATTTCCATTATCAGAAGCAAAATTATAAGAAGGTATATTTAATGGTCCTGATATAAGAAAACTGATGTCTATGCAGCATTTAAAAACATTATGGATGAAAAGGAGAAAGCAGCACAGATATCTTTTGGTGAAGTTGTTTCAAAATTTCTTGGTAACAAAAAGGATCCTAATTACTGAAACATTATGGCTAATATGCTTTAGGCTTACAAGGAATCTCAAAATTAATGTTATATTTTCTCACTTAAATTATTTTCCCAAAAATCTAGGATTTTTAAGTGAAGAGCAAGGCAAAAAATTTCACAAGGATCTGCAGAAGTTCAAAAGGAGGTACCAGAAATGCTAGATTATCAATATGTTTTCTGACTACTGTTGGACTTTAAAGCATGAAATACCTTAACACAAACATAAAAGGAAGAGTAATAGAAGGACTTTCTTAATGAAGAAGCAATGGCTGTAATTTTTTATGTGATACATTGTGCTAAATTATACATCCAATAGTGAATTAAACAAGACAAAACAAAACAAAAACACTCTGATGACATGTATGAACAACCATATGCTTAATTTCAGCAAGTTTTGTTTTATTTTACATATTTTTTGCATTTGAAATTAAATTTTTAAATGAAAAAGTTTGTGATGAAATTCATGCAATTATAAAATATATTTAAAGTGATTTTGCAAAGAATCTTAACATGATATTAAGTAAACTGATTTGGATTCAGCACAGTGAGCTTATATAAATCACTTTATTTACTTTAGGCAACAATCACAAAGTATAAAATTTGCAGGCAAGCGGTAATTATATTTGACTTTTTCCTTTTTCAATTCAAAGGCCCTTTGAATTATTTGTATTAGTATTCTTGCATATCAGCAAACTTCATAAAGTTGAAGGTCAAAATTGCTAAAAAAAATGTTGACATATTGGAACTCTGAAATTGTTATTCATTCACTAATACTATATGACATACAATAATAGCAAAATGCTTATAAATAAAATAAAATTAATTATTACAGGTGTATGGATTTGGATGGAGATGGATTTCTGTCAATGTATGAACTTGAATACTTTTATGAGGAACAGCTGCAGAGGATGGAAGCTATTGGAATTGAAACCCTTCCATTTGAAGACTGCTTATGTCAGGTAAGTTGAGTTAGAGCATTAAAAGATTTTAAAAGAACAGAAACATATACAGCATATGGGACATTCATAATGAGAGTATGATACAAGCTAGTAAGGATGTGATTTCAAACACAGTTCTTCTTTGAAACTGTGAAAATAGAAAAAAGAATGGAGTAAACTGCAAAACCAACTTGTGGATATACACTTCAGTATTATTAAAAGTTGTTGATTTTTTTTTAAAGGAATTTACCACATTGTAATTATGTTACTGCTGTTGCTAATTAAAGTTAAACCATGGAGGAGAGGAAAAAAAAACAACCTCTTTTTGCCTGCACTAAATTGTATAGTAAGTCTAGTAATTATTTCATGGCATATGTGATTCACAGTAGAAAACTAAGCATTGTGGTAATTGCATGACCTACATAAAATAGCACGTGGTCTTGTACTACTTAAATGAAACTTTTTAGAACTCCTACAGTGGAGAACATACTTATAAATTAATAATGCCAATAAATATTGGTAAGTAAAGAAATAAGAGTCTGTAATCCACTCATATAAGCAAATACATTTGATTTACATATATGGAGTTGAATTTCTTTAGAATAGCTAACTAAAATTGTGTCAGCATAACAGTATGAAAAGTGCTCCAGTTACACACTGATAAATGTGCTGTAAATATAAGTCCATGAAAGATCTGGTTCTCATAACTTGTTGAGTGGATTTCATTATGAAACAAGTTTTCAGCAATCCATTTACAACAAATACTTTTATCATTAATTAAATCATAAATGTAGCGCATTTGTGTAAATGAATAATTAAAGTATATCACTGTTTAAGGAAAAAGGAGATAGAAACATAATAACGTATACCTGTAAAAGATACTGCCAATACTGCCTTAGAATAAGTGTTTTACAAGAAATTGCACTTCCTTTCAATTTCAGATGCTTGACATGATTCAACCTGCAGAAAGAGATAAGATCTCTTTAGGAGACTTGAGAAAATGTAAAATGACCCCTATTTTCTTCGACACATTCTTCAACTTGGAAAAATATCTAGATCATGAACAGCGAGATCCATTTGCTTCACAAAGAGAGCATGACACCGATGGGCAGGAGGTGAGTGACATTTAAATTTTATTATTAGTCTTAGTTTAGAAAACAAATCTGGTACCAACAATTTTTATTTTTCTTGTACTCTCTATTACTGACTACTGCTGTAGAAGATCAGAGTACTCACATAGATGACCGAGGTTACTATTATAAGGTATCGACTCTGAACAGCAAGTCAGGGGCTCAATTCCTACCAGGATCATCCTGACTGAATGAGGTTTTTGAAGCAGATTTTTCTCAGTCAACAATGGCAAATACTAAGGAGGTACCCTAAACTTAGGCCTGAAACATTTTCTTGCCAATAAAATACCAACCAATTTATCATTTCATCTCATGTATCATCACTATCCACCTATGATGCCTCAGTAATCAAAATGCAAAACTCTACTAAAAATTCCAGAGTAGTGGTTTTAGAGAATAAATAATGCTAAAAATGTAAACAGTGTTAAAGGAAATAATTTCAACTATTGGATTTTATTATTTTAAACTATTCATATTTTCCTGGCCTGTAGGATTAGATAGAGCTGATGTGGTCACCCTTATTTCTTAGGAAAGAAAACTCTTCATATACTCATTTGAATCAAAGGATAGTGAAACAGATGAAGAACTATGATTTTTGTAAAAGAAGCACTTAAATGGTAGTATGGCTTTAGGGCACTCAGCTGCAGCAGTTATTTATACTTTAAGAAACACCTTTAAAAATATTGTAACATTTTAAATAATAATAAAAAAGTATTCAATGAAAAAAGAATGTTTTAACCTTCTAGTTTCATGTTGGCATTAATCTGCATTAGAACAGTGAAAACTTGTGCTATGAATTAAAACTAATAGGCTTTCTATTTTAAACAAATATTCCAAGAGTACAAACGTAGAAAAATACTAGCAAATATATTACTTTTTGTTAGTGTAGTTGGTTGGAATTCTGAGTATTCGGAGAAACAAGATAATTTCTCAGTTGGTGATTACTTTTTTATTTATAATTTGTTTACTATGCATCTCCTCTTTGAATCAACTTAATCTGATATTCTATGTAGAGGAGATATATGAGCTCTTGCCTGATTCCCCTGTTTCCACATCTATTTTTTAGTGCTTCACCTTAAGCAAAGCAATATTTTCATTTAAAAACAGCTTAAATATCAGCCTTCCCAAAAGGTTACAAACAGAGGTGGAACAAGTCCTAAATTTTCTTCAATCCAAATCCAAATTGTAAAAGGTTATCAAATCTCATTGATCTTCATTCCATCAAACCATTATATTCAAATGGAGTCAACTGGATTGAATTTGATTGGAGATTGTTAGGGATATGAACCTGGGATCTCCAGAATGCAAACATTACCACCTGTTTTAACATTTAAGAGAAATTGAGTCGAAATAATTTACACCACTGTTACAAAAGTTCACTATATTTTATACAATTACCACCTGTGATAGTCAAGAGGCTTAAGGGTGAAGCTAGAGCCAGTAATGAGGGTAATGAGCTTATATCTTCTCTGCTCTTGAAATCTGTGGAAATATTTTGCTTTCAAATGTTTCCACATTACTCATGTAGTAGATGACCCTTTTCCTCTGGATATTTTTTGTGGAACACGTTTGCAATTCGCATAATTTTCTTGCTTGAGATGATACCATTTTATGTTGGTGTTAGTTGCAGATTATGAGAGATATGATAGTTGTTAAGAGACACAAATTAAAAATATTCTTCAAGAAGTGGACATGGGATCAATGTGATATGAAGGGAAAAAATGGGAAAAGGATTCTGGAAAGAGATACAAACAAGAATTGAGGATGTTGAAAAACAGGAAATATTGGCTAGTCTTAATCTAAAAAAATCTCTGAACTTATATGTCAGAGTAAAAAATGATTGGGAAAGGTAAAGATACATTGAAACTGTGATAAGGCATGGAGGGAAGGATTGGCGTGGTTTAGAACAGAGTAATATATATTTAAGTGGGAATATATATTTAACAAGAGTGCCAAAAATATGTATACACAATTTCACAATAGATATCTATTTAATATATTTCAAAGTTGTAAAACAGTAATGTGTAGTATTATGTTCTGTAAATAGATGTGACTGACATATATTATGATAGCATTGCTACATGACAGGTAAATCAACAATGAACAAATGAAGCCAAGATTATTGTAAATCAACAATGAACAAATATAGCCAAGATTATCATATGTGTTCTGTAAACAGATGTGACTCACATTACATACAAAAAATGGAGCCAAGATTATCGTTTGAACAGCAGAAAGCAATATTGAAGTGGTATTGGAAAACCGAGAAAGTTGTCGAACTCAATTAAATGTACTTACGAAGCTGTTGACAATGGAGTGGTATATATTATATGTTTATATAAAGTTGTTGAAGTTCAAAGGCAGAACAGAACCACCAACATGAGTAACAATTGCATGCATTTGAGACAAATTTGAGACTCATGGTACTAAAATGGTATGGAAATGAGGAATTTTACTTTGAACTCTACTTTACATACCTTGATGACAATCTTCCAAGGCACTGGATAGGACGAAGAGGTCTAATTGAGTTTCCACTGCATTCTGCAGATATAACTCCATTGGACTTCTGCTTATGAGGAACTCTTAAGGATGCTGTAGAAAATCAGCTACACTGGCAACAGTTCAGGAAGAAACTGAAACAGCTTGTGCTGCAATCCCTGAGGTTACTTTTGCCAAACATTGCTCAATCAGTAGTTCAACGTACTCAGAAGTATATGGACTCCAATGGTGTGCATTTTGAGCAACTGTTATGACTTTAAAAGACTAAGATGATTAGTGCTCATCATTTGCATGATTCAGTTTTGTTATACAGTTTTTTCTTTGTTTGAAATGTGTATACATTTTTTGGCACCCTCTGTACGTGTGTAAATATATAAGGTGTATGTGTGTATATGTATATATAAAAAGGGGAAATGTTCAAAGTGTGAAGAATCAGATAGCATTATATTTAAGAATGTAAGCAAACCTACTTTTGGAGGACACATTTCCTTTTACAAAATGGAAAAACTTACCGAATGAAATAAGAGCAGAAGAATTTAAAATCTAAAATCAGATGAAAATATAAAAAAACTTGGAAAATACATCAGTAAGGTGAAACAAAAATGGTTAGAGAAGATCGGCAAAACAGATGGGAACAACAATGTAGACAATGGAACTATATGGGAGTGAATATATATTCCCATTACATAATCAACCTCGTGTTAATTGTAATGGGGTACAAAAGGAATGCAATTCCATAAATTAAGGGGATTAAGTGGAAAATTTAAATGTTTTAATAATAGTAAGTTTAAATATATTGAGAATATGGAAATATAATTTGTTTACTTTGATTTTAACATGTTTAATTGTTTATAAAACTGCTTTAATTGATTCTGTTTATATACTAAAAATATTATATCTGCATGTAAATTGGAAGAAATAAATTAATTCATTCATAAGAGACACAAGATAAAGTTCTAAGTATGTGTAAATGTTGTAATTGGCAATAAAACTACTTAGAAATAAAGCATGAGAAATGCTGAGAGCGAAACAAAAAGTATAGTGCAGATATTGCTGAATGTAGAGTGATATCAGGTGCAAATGAGGCACTGTGAAGATATGCTGAGTTGTAGACTGAGTAGTTCAATTGGTAGACAACTTAAATCACATGTGTGTGAGAGAGAGATATATTTGCATTTATATACCTGGATAAGTCTGGAACTATTAAGTATTTTCAAGAGAGTGCAATGAATGGCAATCTCATCACTAGAAAATTCCATAAGTTTCTGCTGTGGCATGCTGAAAACAGTGTGGCATTCAAGACCATTATCACAAGGTGATATTAGTGATCCAGCACCATTAAAATTGCAACAATCACAGTTTTTGTCCTTTTTTTTTTTTTTAAGTGAATACTTCTATTGGCTGTCAAAGGAGTTAAAGCTAATCTTTCCAAAGTTTTAATAGATTTTAGGTTTAGGTTCAAAAGATTTTAATGGAAAAAAAAAGCTCACAAATTTAAGTATTTAATGTTGATTTTTTCAATATTGGTGGTATTCAAGGATTCTAATGTACTATCCCTAGTTATAAGTAATTACTTACAAGAACTGCATGTGTGCACAAAAAGAAGAAAATGACAACATTTTTTTTCCTCTTTTTTTCTAGCTCTCTGATTGGGACCGATATGCTGCTGAAGAATATGAGCTTTTAGTAGCTGAAGAAGGAGGCAATGAACAGCAAGATGAAGTGTAAGTTTTGTTCATTGCTGCATCCATATTTCATTTAACACTGGGCTTCCTTCTCTTTAATGTGACCTTTTGTGTTTTTAATTTTGCTAAAATATTAGACTCTGGATAAAACAAGGAGTTTATTTCTTGACATGATGGGACTTTTAAATATGTTAAAAATCTAAATAGGAAAAAAGTGCTTGCAGATGTAAAATAAAGAAATATATGAGAAATTAAAAAGCTTATATTAAGATTGCTATGTAACAAAAGTCTGACAATCTAATTGTGCTAACTACCATGATAAAGAGATTAATATGACTATTTTTCATTCGCTGAATTTGAATTCATTTTGTATCTCAATCATAATATTTCTGAGGATTCTGTTATGACTTCCTCAGTTATTTAAACTAAACTGAAACTCATGAAAACATTTTATTTTATGTAGATAATGCTCTTAACATGTTTCAGCATCACTAGGGGATTGCTCATGCAACCCATATAATGCATCTTTTTAGGAATATATGTATGCATATGTAATACTAGTATTGTGGCATTGGGAGGAAAGGTGAAAATATTGCATATCCTGAACATCTACATTCTAAAAAGAGTTTTTCTCTCTCTTTTCTTTTTTTCTACAAAAGTATTTTGCAGACATTATTTGAAGATGGAACATTATTTCTGATTTTGAATGATCTAATATCACATTTTCCAATCCTATAGTGTTTAACAATTTTCATTATATAGCAGATTATAAATATTTGCTTAGGAACAGTCTTAGAGAGAGGGAGAACAAGAGAGAGAAAAAGAAATTTTTTACTTTCTGTATGTTGTATATACATTTAACTATTTCCAGTTTATATAAGATATGTGGTAGATTACTGAATATGCAACAAAATTATGAAATAAGCTCTTTATAGTTACAGACATAATTTATTACCTGATTCTCATTAAAGGCTCATTTCTAATAGCTGCCATGTTTGTTGGGTGGTTATAATCAGTGTTCATTTTACAGGATGATGGATGATGAAATGTAGTCGTCACTAGTAAGTAAACTGTTTCCCTTTTTGCCCCAGACCCTAGTGGCATGTTGTGTTGTGTCTGAATGCAGCTTTATTTGATCCACAAACTATAAAAAATAAATAAATTAGTATGAGTTTTTGTACTGTCACTTTGAAAACTTACAGCTAGTGCAATGAGAAAAATTTGGAATTATAATGAATTATTTGTCTTATTTGCAATTTGAAAGTGCCATAGCATAACTATTTTTGGTAAATACTAAATAATTATAAAATAAATACAGAAAATTGTACTAAAAGAAGAATAGAAGTATGAAACATATAATACAGTTCAGTATTTAAAAAAAAAAAGGCATTAAAATTCAGATAATCATAAAATTAATATGTAGGATTAAAAGTAGAAGAATATAGTTCTAAAACTACTGCAATTGCTATAGTAAATGATAAAAGTGTGAGTTTAATAGGATTGTTTTCAGTGATGATTATGTGTCAGGATAACAGCTATTATAATAATTAAAATTTTTTAATAAGTTGTCCTTTTTTAAAAAATTATGTATGGAAATAACACAGTGAAGCTCATATATAAAATCATTTGAATATGTCATCTACACATTCTTTATGCTTCACTTACTTTTCAAAAAGAGTGTGTAGATGACATATTTTCAAAAAGTAAGTGAAGCATAAAGAGTGTGTAGATGACATGTTCAAATGATTTTATAGCTATTATACTGTTTTACTTTCATAAGTCATACCATGAGTGGTACTCGCTAAGACAAAAAAATAAATAAATATTAGTAAAACTATGTTATAAAATAAAAATATATTCTGTAGTATTATTTAATTTACTTGCATATCAATGGGATAATTGTAAATCAACTGCAATATTATGCAGACAATTGCTATTGAACAGAATTGTATTAATTCCATTTTGACAATATTGCACTGATAGTTGATTGTGATTGATTGAAATTGAACAAACTGTAATTTGAATTGGTAAATATTCAACACCTGACCTATCATGTAAATATCAGTGTGATACATATTATATAACATTTATTGAATTTCCTATGCTCTGTCATATTTTAGTTACCATTATGGGCTTATTATTACCAATGGGCACAATACTATTTTTATAGAAAATGGCACACTTAAAGAAAGAGTTAATTTAATATACATGTATACATTTTATACATTTTTTTAAGTTTAACATTCCTGATCACATTAAACAATGAGTGAGTTAATGGGTTACATATAGCACAAATAAGCTCATGTACCTAAAGCTAGTTGATATTCATTCTAATGATTGCTAAAATAAACTTGATTGATGAATGACTAAATGATATTAGTGATAGTGCAAATGATTTTTTTTTGATTTGTTTTATTTAAGGACTTCTTTAATATCTCAGGTCATCAGCGTCCAATTCAATTCCAGGCATGAAACAGCTGACAAATTTTGCTCAGAGGCCTCTTCTTTCAGGCTTGAGGTTCTTTAGCGTGCCATAAATGTATGATACGGAACCCAAGGCTTTACTTCCCTTCCGAAGGAAGCCATAGTTAGGATTTTTAAACACGAAAAAATTCATTGATCCTGAATGGGTTTGAACCCGCGATCTTGGGTTTAGGAGGCAAGTATGGTTACCACTACACCACCAGGGCTGACTAGTGCAAATCAGCTCAGGGATTAAAGCTATCTGATATTTATACTAAGGACAAAGGAAAACTTAATGAAAATCTCAGTCAATTAGCTTAACCTAACTGGGATTTATACCCAGGCCCCCAACATGAGAGCCAAGCATGTTATCCCTAAACTATTGTGGTGGCAATGCAAATATTCTGTACTATATACTTTTTCTTTTTAATAGAATTAATACATTTAATAACAATTTGAATATTAAAATAGTAACATTTAATGACATATTGAATTAAAAGTAAAATTTCTAAAATCATGTCAATATATTAAACTCTCTTGTTTCACATTAAAACTTTTTAGTAACTGTTTAATAAAAAAAAGTTTTAATGTGAAACGTCAAGAGAGTTTAATATATTGACATGATTTTAGAAGTTTTACTTTTAATTCAACAAGATTGTTAGTTTCACTGTGTGGATTCCTACATTCATTTTTAATTGAGCTTAATGACTTTCTTTTACAATTGCCTTAGAATGCCTGTAAAAGCATGCTGTAAGCATAAAGTTAAGGAAAGGAAGAGATAACCCACAAACTAAAATGGTTAAACCTGTGATTTCTCTAGCAGTTATGTTAAAAAATTAAAAAGAAGATAATATTCAAAGAACCTCACATTTAAATTATACATGTTGTTAAGCATTATAATATTCAGCATTGTTTTGCAGCTATCTGTTACATTCTTTATGTTAAAAGCCATTTATTTAAAGTTAATTAAAATAAAACATAATATTGTGGAAATCTCTTACTTAAGATATATTACTATATAATACATAAGAAGTTCATGTTCTTTTAATAATATATTGTTAACATTTCTCATAACACAATTACAACACAATTACACTTAATTGATATCATTGTTGTATGATTCAGTTGAACTACACACTCTTAAAGCTTCACTTACTTTTCATAAACATATGGAACCGGTTTCGAGAACATTTAGTTCCCATCTTCAGCCAGGCTAAAGTTCAACTCTAAGAGTGTGTAGTTCAACTGAATCATATAATGATATCAATTAATATGATTGGCTTCACTGTGCAAGTTCCAATTTACATTTAAATAACAATTACACTTGTTTAGAATTAATTATTATTTTGAGGTTTCAAAAAATGGAATTCTTATAAATGAAATAGGTGTAAATTTAAAATTCTAATGAAATTTTATAATAATATGATTGACCCCATCTTTCTTCCTTTGCAAGTCCTGTAAGATCCATGGCTTCAAAATTTGCTTTGTTTATGTAATGCTATGAATCCATATATTTTCATGTAACTGCTGTGTGTGCTAAATTCACAACATTGTGCATTACATAATATGATATTTTATTACAATTTTTATTTATTTGGCTGAAAATAATTTGCCTTGTTTTCTTAGCATAAATATAATGAGCTTCTGTTGTGGTTGCATTCTGCAAATGCATTCATTTCTTCTTCTTCTTTTCCCATAGACTTACATATGAATAAGATTTTATGTAGTGCACATTTCTGGCATGTAGCAACTATAGCATGCTATATGTGAAAAATCAAAATACTATTTATTATGCAAGTTAATAGAAATAATTTTTAAAATATTAAATGAGTTGTATAAAAACTATTACTGTATTCAATTTATAAAAATATGAGAACTGTTTAGATTATGGATCTACAGGGAAATTTTTAAATCTCTGCACAAATGCACTGAGAGGTTCTTGATTGTATTGATGGTGAATGTATAAAGAAAACTGTTAAGAGGATAATTAGGTGGAAATGATGGATAAAGGAATCAGTCAGATGACAGTGAAACTAGAAATTTCGGTCTGTATACAAAACTCTGTTTATGGGTACAATTTGGTACAAACAAAATACCAAATGTAAAGAAAAATGTGTATAGTTTCAGTGCAATTTCATTGGACATTATTGATTCATATTTTTTCGGGTTACCATGTTGAGAGGTATGCTTCATTTTCATTGAATGTTATCCAGTATGAACAATAATTTATTTTTATTTGTGAATTAAGAGATGGTTTCGCTCAGATCTTTTTATTTTATAGTTATTATGAAAAACAAATACAAATATTATATAAATAGAATCACCAGATAATTAAAGTCACAGTTCTTAGCCATTGTTACTTTCTTTTGTGCCAGAAATACCAAATGTTCCATTCAGAAAAGTTTATTCATATTTTACTGAAGATGTATTACGTATTTGTAGTCCTTGTTTAGAATACCATGTGCCCAAAATCTGAACAACAGTAGAGAAATATTGTAAGGTTAGAGCATTTAATAATACCCAAGTAATAGAGAAAGAAATGAGTATATCATATTTTCTAAGCTAAAAAATTAAATATTTATGATATGAATTATCATAATGCTAAAAATTCCAACTTCTAAAAGTGTAATATTTGTGTTTATCACTTTAATGAAACATTCTAATTTCTATAGCATGCATACATTTCCTTATTTGGAAGCACCTTTCAAGTATTGTAAGCAGCTATTGCATTTATTTACTTTTATGGCTGAAAACACTATGCCTGGACTTTATTATCTAAAACTTGCACCTCTTTAGTTTTCAGAAAATGTTTTCTGTTTCATCAAAGAGAAGACATATTAGTATTACTTGAGAAGCATGAGAATTTTAAATCATTTACTTCATGTTTGATATGATAAATTTGTAACTTATAGTTAAAACATAAATTTACTAATTTTATAATCTAAACAGAAACTCCCTTGGGTGAACAGGATTCAAGACAGAAATATTGACTATTAATAAAGTGAAAATTGTAACAAAGAAAAAGAATCAAATGAAGTGGTATTATTTTACATTTATTATAAAGGAAGATTCTTAACAGTGAAGTTGTCATAAATTCTGATATTTGCTGGATATTTTAAACACTAGAATACATGGCTTTTTTAATGCCCATGAAATATATTTTTCCAATAAATGTTGGTTAGTGGAGAAATAATAGTATTAATCAATCCACCAGTTAAAAGGCTTAATATATGAAAAGGTATTATTTTTCAGCAGAAGTCATTAAAAAAGTTAAATTCTATTATTCATATAATACAAGATGAACGAAACATCTTTTCTTTAAGCTTCTCCAAAGGAGCAGATAAATAGAAAATTGGTATTAAACATGTGGAGAGCAGTTTTAGATCCAACTTAGTCAGCTTGCTGTTTGAGGTTAACTGAAAATTTATCTGCAAGTAGAGCAATGATTTTTCTGTTCTTAAAAAAAGGAAGATTTATTCTTTTTGTTTTTTTTTTTAAGTTGAGCATGATGAGCAATAGTTATAGAATGTACAGTATTTTAAAAATAAAACTAACAATATTATTTTAGAAATATAAACATATTAATGTCACAATATGAAATACAAATAATTTATTGATACCTATTCATATTTCTTAGTTTCAATATATATCAACAAATGTTGAATGTTTGTTTATCTTGTGTGTAATCTACAAAAACTTATAAGTATGGCTATAACTGTAGCCTTTAGTTATGGCTTTATTAGTTCTAAACATCTTTGATTTGTTTTATAAATTCATTCATTTTTCATTAGAAACACTTTCACATGAATTATTTGAGATTGGTACACTTAAAACAGAAATTTACCAAGATGTAATACATTTAGTTTCTTTGCATGTTTTATATTTACCACATGCACAACATTTTTGAAGTACAAAAGTGTTCCTCCAGGTCATCTTCATTTGATACATCTAAGTGACATTTTTGTATGCACTATAAATATGTGATAGAAACTTTATTGTTGGAATACAGCAACAAAAGCAAATGAATATGTTTCAAATAAATAAAAATGCTTAGAAATATACTTGTAGAAGAAACAGTAGAAATTGACAAAATCATCACCAGCATATTTAATACAGCTTAAATATTTTCAATTATACTCATCTTAAAAATAGATAAATGTATTAGTATACATAAAAAATGAGTTTTATTCCACTGTGTTCCAAGGCTTATGCTAGGTATCATGGGATATAACCATTATGGCAGCTGGTCAGGATTACTACCTCCATTTTATATAATGAAAACAGTTTCATTGTTAGAATAGTGTAGATTAGGATTTTTTTTCATTTTATTATTATTATAATAATAATAATAATAATAATAATAATAATAATAATAAATTAATTCACATTGCTTTTATTCAGTAACTAATATTGACATGATACAAAGATTGCCCTTACTGCTTCCAGCTGATAATTATTCTGAACATAAGACTGGTGCTTTGTAGTTCCAGCACTTGGATTAAAACCCTAGCTCTGTATCTAAATGTATTTATTAATTATAATTAAATATAATAATTAGGAACCTCAACTAGTGTCAAAAAACGCAGGAAAATTAGGCAATCTCTATGGTAGGCAGGAGAATAAAAAAAAAATAAATAAATAAAAAAATAGAAAGTTCAAATAAGGATTTCCAGGAAATATGGGGGAGTTTGTCCTCTATCCCCAAATTACAGAGTGATTGTTATTTAACTTTAATCTCTCCTAATCCTGAGTTAATTTATTTAAAATTAGTCAAAATTTACCAAATGTCATTCAATTTTAAGTAATTAAAATTAGACATTAGTTATAAAAATAACAATTAACATACACTTTACTGTATATAATCACAGAAGTACAAAGCTTATTGGGGGAAAAAAAAGATAAAAAATCAGTTCTAAAAGAACTGAAAGCAAACAATAGAAAATACTTGTGGAACTGCATTAACAAAGCTGATGGCCAATATAAAGTCATCATTATTGCAGCTCACTGTATCAAAGTCAAGGACGGCCGAAGTCATTAAGGCAAGGACTCATGAGGAGGATGTCTGGGATTTGATTCCTGCCAGGACCTCCCTGACTAAGGTTTTTTTCCAGGTTTTCCTCAGTCCTCATAGATGGCAAATGCCAGAGAGATACTCTAAACTTAGAGGTAGAATGTTTCCTTTCTTAAAAAAAATGCTTTTCCCAATTTATCATTTCATTTCATGTATCATGTGTCCACCGCTTGTGATACTTTATCACTAATAATGGGTATTAAATGCTATTAAAAAAACTTACTGCATCATTTCATATAGATTATAAATAATGATAATGGGTTTAAAGCAATAAAATTTTACTGAAAAAGAAAAAAATGTACATTTTGAAAAACATTCCTCACCTCTCTTCGGGTTCACTGTTTCAAAATAAGCCTATGCTACAGTAGAAAAAACACAACCAGAAAATGAGTGTTTTGCCAGCTTAAAATATCATTAAATATATTATCCCTTTCTTTCAATACAATAGTAGAAGAATATTACTGTTTTAAAAATATTCATTTAGATGGTAATTATATTTTCAGTTTCTTATACTTGAATTCAAGACAGAACCCCATCTTGAATCTGTAATAAATATTGAATTCAAATTATTTTTAAAATGTGTTTCAGTTTATACGATGATGACACAGATGTAGAGGATTCGCTTTCACCAAATTTGGATCAACTTGTTGCCAACCATAACAGCATTATAGCAGAAGGTGACAGTATTGGCAACATGGAATGGAAGAAGCCTAGCTTTACTGTTACAGACTTTGATATGGATGACGATGACTATGCTGCAGACAGTGATGACTGTTCAGTGTAAATCAGTGTTTCATCTGTGATACTAAACATTTTATCACAAAACTTATCTACAAAGAAGGTTCCTAAGTGCCACCTAGATATTGGAAGTGTCTGTTATCATATTTTGAAAAGTGATATTTGTAAACTTATAAGTGCACCTTAGCTTAAGAAGAATGAATTGTTGTAAATGATAAAGAATTTTGTGACAAAAAAAAAAGAAAAACAAATGAAAAAAAGAGAGAGAGCGGGAGAGAGAATCATATCTGAGAAATTCTTCCATGCAAGCAGAATTTGTGTTCATTTCTCAGGAATGTAGGAGAAGCAACAAAGACTTCTGTGAGAACTTTAAACACCATAAGTATAGTATGGTATTTTAGATTTTATCATAAAACTTGATAAAATAAGTGTACTACTCTTTCCTACCATTGTTACATAATTTTTCATAACAGAACTAATCAAACTGGCATCTTCTTATAGAAAATTGTTGCAAAATGTTAATGTAATTCTCTTTTATTAAACTTTGAGAATAAGTGGATTTGTACACTCCTTACATTATCTTGGTAGTTGTTCAATTTCACTGCAAGTGAAGACATTGAAGACAAATAATAAACTATAATCATAATATGATTCAGTGACAGTATTCTTAATTTTTATTTCTTATATGTAAGCAATTAATGACTATAAATGACAATGAGTTACAAAGTTTCAACAGTTTGTGTCATTAAGCTTTCAAAGCTACAGTGGGATCTAATGCAGAAGGAAAGCTTGTAATATTTGAAGGCAGTTTGACTGAATTAATTGAAGAAGAGGTTAAATATTTGTAATAATTTTCTATGCAATAGTCCACATATCTAACTTCTCTTCTGTCAAAACTTCAGGCTTTTCTCCATATAACTAACTCGCTTCCCACTTATTTCACTGAACTGAAATTTGTAATATGGGATATTTATATCAAAACTTATATTTATAAGATTTCCTTTAAACATAGCAGTCATAAATATACATTCTCTTTCTAAATTATATCTCATTCTTGTCATGTGATGATATGCTACTCTCCTGTCAGAGAGCAAACTATATGCCGAAGGAATTTATTGATTTTTCAGCATCAAGTCCAAAGGTTACTTAAATATGTATCTAGAAGCTATTGACATTGAAGCAGTGATATGTTCAAAACTGAATATGTTTGAATGTTGATACAAACTTCACACTAAAGTTTTTAAATTTAGGAAATGTTTCAGCAACCTTTGTCCCCATCCTCAACTCTTTACTGTCTGCATGGTAAGTTGGGGACTGTCTGGTGTGGTTATGGCTGATCTAAATCATTTATCAGTTGACATCTGATGGCTGGAATAAGAGTTTACTGAATTTGTCCAAAGTTGGAATGTAAGCATTACCTTATCTCTTATTTTTTGAAATGAAAATTTTTCCCATGCAGATGGTTCTACCAGAGTATTTATTTCTGTTAACAAAATTACTTCTTGTTTAATTTCATGGCTATATTTGCAAAAATATTATGCTACTGGCAATTTTTCCAATTATTTTGAAAATGTTCTTTAAAATGTCTCTTAGTTCTATTCCAGTCATAGATATCAACAAATAAGTGATTTAGATGAGCCATGACCACACCAGGCAACCCTAAACTTACCAAGCAGTCAGCAAAAAGCTGAGGATCAGAATGAAGGTTTGCAAAACATGTCCTAAATTTAAAAACTTATAAGTGAAGTTTGTGTCAACATTTGAACACATTCAATTTTGAAAGTGTCCAAAGAAAGTCCATTGCCCAAGAATGAAAAACAGTAATATTTATATTCATTTAATTGTTAAGATGAATAAATTTTTTTTACATGAAAATTTCTTTAATCATTTTGTGGGAGGGAATTTTCTAAACATTACCTGATGCAACAAAGAGACTGTGCACTGAAATGCATCTGGACACTGGAATGATGTTTCAGGACATTATGATCCACAATAATGTCTGAACAAAGATTAGGGAAAATATTCAACAGTCCATCTGTCTTTTGTTGCTGCAAACTTTTCCTCTTCTTTGAATCTCCCTCTAGCTTCATGTTGGTTATTCAAAATACAACACAATTGAATAAAAATACTGGAAAAATGTGAAGTCCAGTTATAATTTTCTGTGCATCATCATATTTAATAATAATCAGTCTAAGTCAGTATAACTGTATACATTGATGAAAACTTGTAAACAGTAAAATGTAGTACAAAGTAGTGTGGTTACATACTCTCTATGAAACAAACTCACAGAATCAATGTGAGCTTTTTTTTTTTTTGTAAACTTTCATTAGAGTTGATAACAGCCTTGAAAAATTCTAACACTGTTACTGGCAGAGTTTTGCTAACATTTAATTTTTTCAAATATGTGTGATGGAATAGGATTTTTTATTCTAGTCCAACTGAGTGCTGTACCATAAATAAATCCAAAGATATGGTTCTTCGGTAATAGATATCATTCAAACTGTAACATTTTGCAGTTCTTTCATAATTTACTGTTAGTTATAGTTTGAAGAAGCATTAGCGATTTATTGTTGACCTTTGTTATATGAAATGCCCTCTGTACACTGTGTTGTTATGCATATAAGATTTTGTAATAAATGTGAAGCGTTGGTAAAATACTTATATAAGTAACATTATTATAGATAAAGAGACTAAGCTTATGTTTGCCATGGCTATGTTGTTGGTGAAAGTTTATACAGTATGTTGCATAATCTGAGCCTAATTCAATTCAGTGTGTTTGCTGTTTGCAATTAATGTTTGTTATAATTTTTACAGTGCTGTCTGAATAGCAACAAAGAAAAAGTATGCACTAACCTTTGTGTAGAATGTTATTGTTAATTAGCAGCAGCTTTTGTGGGACTAGTAATACCTTTTTTATTGGAATTTGCATAAAAATAATTTGAATGAGTGTGAAATGATGATGAGATGCTGTTTTTATGTTCATCAATATAATTCTCTATTTTTAGAGGACTTTATAACAGCGATATTATTTATAGCTATTTGTTTATATGAAAAATTTGTGGTTAGCCTAAAATCTGTGCATTTTGTAAATTATAATATTTCAAATTAATTGCTGTAGAAATATAAAGGATGTTGCAGTTCAACATTTGCGATAGTGTAGATTTTTTAAAAACAAGAAAAATAACAAACTGTATTATGGAAGCCACAAATGGCCATCTAGATTACTGCGCCAAATATGTTTCAGAACTTTAAATGTATATTGAGAACTTATTCATTGTTAAACAATGATCCAGCAAGGAGAAAGATATTAAAAGTTAATGGTGCTACAAAGCCAAATGCTCTTATTATTCTTTCTGATGATACTTAATATTTATACTACTCAAATTGACTGCAAACCTAGACAAGCAATTTGTATTATTTACTATATTAATATTTCTCCTATTCCTTCCACTCCTCATCATTCCCATTTCATTTTATGTGTAGACATGATTGAAATAAAGATGAACGTCACATTTTGATTATTCTAAGATATTTAAATTTTGAAATGCTTTATTGTTCATATCTGACATACATGAAAACAATACTCACTACGAAGAAGCATATCTATGTTCTAACAATGTCTTTCAATGTTTTATGAATTTATGAATTTCTGTTTGACAATAATGAAGGAAAACAAAAATAACCACTTAATGCAAAGACATAAGTGGGAATAAACATTAACGTCCAGTTCTACATTCTAGACAAAAGTCTAGTTAATCAATAAGACCTGCATTAAATTAATTTTGAATCTGGAAAATATGTATGTATGGGTGCACAAATGTTGTAATCAGAATTAAAAATCAAAAAATAAGTGTCGCAGGTCACTGGCCATTTCCCATATAAAGAGCTGATAAAGTCTTTTTTTGTTCTCTTCAAAGAATAGTGGTATTAGCAGTATGATTGAACACATACATTCAGAATTGTATTAATATTAAATGATTTTTGGTTGGATTTACAATACTTGGAACTTCATTGACCTTTTAATATTTGGACATGTTTCAAATGTACTTGCATTCATTGTCAGCTACTTTCTCCAACTTTTGTCATCTTGCTATCTCCCTCTTCTGGTTGTCTGATGAACTTCCTGATTAGGTCATCCTTGGGTGGGATTTAAAAATTCATTGCACATTGTTTGTTCTTTATTATAAAAATTCTTTCCCAAACAGTTAATTCTTTGTTGTTTATTGCTGTTTTTTAATAGTTTTGCTTTTATCTATTTCACTTTTTCTTGACTGAAAGTGTGCGGCCACTGCAGATTTTCTGTTTCTTTGTATCTGATGTTTCTGAATCGTTCTTTTATTCTTATGCCTAAATTTCTTTTTGTCTGGCCAAGATATACTTGTTTATGTTCCTTGCAGTTTATGTGATATATTCCTGACCAATCCATTATTTCAATTGTATTTTTTGGTGATGTTTTTAATAACTTAGGCAAAATTTGTTCTGGGGAGCTAACATAATGTTATGAGAATTTTTTAAAAACTTGTTTTTCTCTTTTTTTTCAATGTGCTTGTATCTTTGAGTTTCCATTTTTATTATTTATTTATTAGTTTATCTATTAACTCTTTTTGAAACCATTGTTTACTGTAATCATGTTCACAATAAACAATGGTTTCAAAAAAGACTATTTTTAATTTTTTTAACTTTTGAGCAATTGGGCTATTTATTATGCATAATTACTATTAATAACAATTATTACTAATATTCTATTCCATAATCCTTGGCATTTCTCCTTCTTTAATTTGCAGTAATTCCCCCCTCCATTTACTTTTGCCTTTCATTTTAATGATATTTTACTTGCCTATCCTGGCTTCTCAGAGATTTTTTTACATTTTATTTTTTTATTTACCTATAAATGGATGCTACTTGCCATCATTAATTTCTCCAGTATGCTTTTTTATTTTATACAAGTATTATTTGTGTTTCTGTTTACTAATCTTCATTCAGTTGGCCTGAGTGTCTTGGTGTAGTACCTTCTCCTCTGGACCTATGGTTTGTGTTTCAAACCTGGCTAAGATTGATAGTTTTTTCAGGACTTAAAGCTAAGCATCTCATGTCTTAGATTAAACAACTCCATACCTGGAGGGGGGGGGGGAGAAGAAAGAGGTCCCTTGACAAAATTATTGGCCATTTCCAAATAATAACTTAACTCCCTTTCAGATGGCTTTTAGAAGAGTATTTTTAAGTTTACAAAGGCTATTCAATAAAGAATGGTTATAATTTTTACATGCATAATTTCTTGTGCTAAAATTTAACTTTACAATATTTTGTTAGCTCAATGTACACTTGTCACTTTCAGTACCAGCCCTATAAGAGAGTGCAAGTTAAGACATTTTCAGTTCTACCAACAGTATAATGGAGGTGACAAGTGACAAACAATAACCTGCCCTGAAATTCTGCTTTCGTCTCAACAAATATTCAACTGAGACCTTTGATGTTGCAAGAGACCCATGGAGAGTTTGTAGTTCTTTATATCACAACTGAAAGATGGTTTAAAAGGTTTAAAAGGGGAAGCAATCAACTTCAAAGGAAGGTGGACCTGACACTTCAGTTTGTGCTCTTACAGAAGAAAACATTATCACCACTGTTGTTATAACTAAGGATTGCCAAATAACATTAAGAATCTTTCAGAAATTCTAAAAATTTCATTGGGCTTAACTGACACATACCGCACATTGATAACTGAAAAGCTGCACATGAGACTTGTTTTTATACAGTGAGTTTTAGGACTGCTCAATTCCATACAAAAGGATGATTGCATACAGGTTTGCATGCCATTGAAGATGATGTTACAAGATGATGCAGAGCTTCTTTCCAAGGTCATCATTTTGATCATGAGAGCATACAGCAAAGCTCTTGTGAAAATCCCCATAACAATAATTATGGGAAATTTATGGTCCTCTAATTTTTCAACATTCAGGAAAGGTTTATGAGCATGTCATTTCCCAATAATTATGGGAAATTTATGGTCCTCTAATTTTTCAACATTCAGGAAAGGTTTATGAGCATGTCATACATGCATGTCATACATGCATGCCCAACAATATACAGAGTCCTAAAAATTCTACAAGGCCATTCACCTGCAAAAACTGGATTCTGCACCATGATAATATATGGCTGCAGAGTATTTCATAAAAATTAATGTGAATGTGTCCCTCGCTCTCCCTACAGACCAGATTTAGCCCGATACTTTTTCCTTTCCCCTAAATTAAAGGGAAGTGGGAGGCTTTTTCCATCATCAGAAGCAATAGTGAAGACTGCACACATTATCTGTCAAAAATGACTTCCAGCATGTTATTGAAGACTGGCAGAAATGCTGGATAGGTAAATTGCATCCAACAGGGCCTACATTGGGAAAGATAAATTATGAGGATGAGTAACAATATGCTGTAAAAAAATTATGATTATTCTTTATTGAACAGCCCTTGTACATCTCTATATCTTGTTTGAGCTTCTTTTGTTTTTCAGTCATTATAATTGAACTGACTACAAATTTGTTTATGAGTGTCACTCTTTTAGTATAATAAAGCTTAATTCAAGGCCAATGATAATTTATAACAATTTATTATACTAAAAGAAAACAAACAGAACATAAGAAAAAAACACTATATTATGGAACAATTATTGTGCTCAGAACAATTCAATCTCAGTCCTGATGACGTACGTGCACTTCAAGAATGGAATCATTGGATCAAGATTTTTCAAAATTTCATCTTCAGTGGAGATACTAGAAATTAACAAGTTAAAGATATTTATTAACTTTATTTCTACTTCTGAACATGAACATGTATGTGAATGCTGTATTTAATGTGATGCAATGGATGTTTTGAATTTACGTAAAGCCAATGAATTAAATTGTTGCACATCACAATTGGCTAAAGATTGACATCAAAAGACAGGGAGACTACTGACAAATTTCTGGAATCGTTAAAATGTTTGTCTAAGGATTGTAATTTCAAAGCTGTTATGGCTCAAGTCAACAGAAATGAATATATATGAGATGCATTTATGGATGGTCTGCTGTTAACTTGCATATGTCAGAGATTGTTGGAAAATCAAACAAAATCACTTGAACTTGCATAGCACCAGTCCCAGCACATATAGCACAGTTTTCAGTCAATGCTGTCATCAACAACGAATCTTGAAATCAAGCTTAAAACTGAAACAACATCTGAGGTAGTAGTCACTACAGTTAAACTCAAATATTATTTTTGTAGTCTACATACAAGCAATAGAGCTGTGTCCAGCAAAGGAGGCAGTCTGTAGGACATTTGGTATTAAAAGGCATTATCAAAATGTATGCAGGTAAAAGTATAATTCTACAAGTTCACATTTTTTAATTGTATTGCTTTGGTACCTTCTTGCTTAAAGAAAGCTGTTGTTACTATCTCCATAAATGGGTCAGAAGCTTATGGCTGTGTTGATACTGGAAGCTCAGCCAGTTTGATTAATGATGCCATCAACAGACTTAAAATTCCTGTCACACCATTAAAGGAGAGGAAGTATCTATGACTTCTACTTCTCTTCATTCTTCAGTAAAAGAGCATGTAAAATTGACTTCCATCTTAAGATTACAACTACACAGATATGACTGGCATTCCCCCTATATTCTGTTTGGATATTATAGTGGGTCATGATGTACTGAAATGTCATTCCAGTGTCCAGATGCATTTCAGTGAAAATGAAACCCTTCTAAATATTTATGGTATTGCAGCAGCTAACATAGAACAAACCTGTCACCCGACTGCAAATATTAATTAAATCTTGTAGACATTCTGATTTAAAATTCAATGAACCTGAGTCTAAACACTTACTTACTGAAGGAAGGTTTTATTAAAAATAGTGTTTCTTCTTGGCATGTCCAAATTTTGGTTGTGACTTCAAAAAATTACCAGCATAGGATGGTAAGACAATCAATCAATTCAGAGACTTAGATGCTTTCCTATTGCCCTCTACATGATGATGTTAACAGATTGCTTCTTACAAGGTATTTAGTTCAGTTGATCTTCAAAGTACTCATCATCAGATACCAATCCTACAGAAAGACCAGGATACAGAGTAACATTGGTTATATTATTAAAACATTTTCATCACAGTATGGACATTGTAAAGTGTGGAGTACCTCGAGGTTCAATTCTTGGCTCTCTTTTATATTTTAATATATGTGAATGATATCCCTCAGTTTGAGAATTGCAAAGTAATTTCATATGCTTATGATACATCACAACTATTTTGGGATAAGACAGTAAAGAGTGTAAAACATTTAATAGCAGACTCCTCAATGGTCATGCTAAAATATTTTGAAAATAATAATCTAAAAATAAATCTAAACAAGACAACAAATCTACACTTCCAGTATTACAAAATAAGAGTAATAATTCTGAAGTAATGTTAAATGGAAAAGTGATAGATGGGATTATACCTTGATAAGAATCTGACATATATCTACCATTTAGATCATATATGCAAGAAAATAAGCACAGGATTATATCTGTTAAGTGTCTCTCAAAATATCTGGATACTGTTTTACTAAAAATGGCATATTATGGTATATTTATCCTCATATAAAGTATGGCCCAGAACTCTGGGGTAGCAGAGCTATTGATAACATAAATAGGCTGCTAATTTTAAAAAAACAACGTATAAGAATAATTTACAGACTTAACTAAAGAACTTCATGTCGAAAAGTCTTTATTGAAAATAACATGTTAACTGTAATCTTGCTATATGTATATAGACTAATCCTATTAATTGTAAATAGCAATAAACATGCTGGCAGTAATAACCAATACAACACACCTATGACACACAGGGAAAAGCTAATTTACATCGAGTCACCAAGAAGAATGTGATCCATTTATCAAAGGTGTAAATTTGTACAAACTACCAGACTCTTAAAAAAGAGAGAGAGAGAGAGAGAGAGAGAGTGAGGAGAAATTTAAGAGAGATCTAAAGGTATTCTTGACTGAGAAATACCTATAGGGTGGATAAATTGTAGCTAATTGTAGAAAAAATGTGTAATTTTCCTTTATTGTTGTAAATGTGTACTAAAATGAACTTGATCTAAGAATAAGTTGCTTTATATCTACTGATTCTGTTAAACTTTTGCCATTCTTATGCTATACTTTACAATTGTATACAAATTATTTAAACTAGTGTTCTTAGATTTTGACAATGTCTGAAACTTGTGTACACAAGTCTATTGACAGCATTAAAATAATAATAATAATAATAATAATAATAACAATAATAATAATTATTATTATTATTATTATTATTATTATTATTATTATTATTATTATTAACAACCATACATTGCTTTTAAAGCATGTGGGAAGTTGCATTCCTTTTGGTATGAGGAATGGTGTTCCAGGTTTTCAATAAATTATTACTGGTATTGTACCTTCTGAAGATCTAGAAAGGGTAGAGGCTTATTTGGATGATGTAACTATCTGCAGTCACATACGAGAAGAATGTAAGAATTTTAAAAAAATTCATGGAAGTTATTTCTAAGTTTAATCTGACAATGAAAAAGTAAAGAACTTATTTTCATGGTAGTTTTTTACCTTTTGGAATATGTCATTAGCCATAAATCTGTAACACATGATCCTGACAATTTACAAACACTTGCCTCTCTCCACTAATTCTGATTCTCTACAGCATGCACTTGGTTTAATAATTTCACTATGCCCAATTTATTCCAAGATTTGTGGGGAATATAGTGTGTGATTAGAAGTGAATTCCCTCTAAACTCTCAGGCTTTAAGGACATTTGAAGACTGCATTAAATATTCAGAAAGCAGTAGTTTCTTCTATCGATAATGAAGGCTTACTAACTATACAGACAGATGCATTAGATTATGTCATTGGAGCAATTCTTATTCAGAATACACAGCCAGTACTCTACTACATGCTTTTTCAGATCTCTTTCTAAATCAGAAAGGCACCATTACGCTACTGAAAAGGAGGCATATGCCATTGTAGAAATTTATGACAGTGGAGACACTATCTTCTAGGCAGACCTTTTTTAGTTCATAAAAGATCAAAGGTCTGCCTCACTGACGATTCAATCAAGCTAATTTGATTTAATTGTCCAGGAGTTCAACAAACCATAGATATTAGAACATTATGCTTCATCTTTGGTGCTTGAAAAAGACTAATTATTTAAGTAAAATCAAGAATGAGAAAATTATGAGATGGTGGTTGGAACTGTCAAGCTAATGTACCAACTAGGAAAAGAGAATGGCAGCAGATGCTTTATGACATATATACTCCTGTCAGAAGAAGTGTTCTTGCTGGAAGGAAACTGTAACTACTCTCATATAAGACTGCCTGATGCCTTGCTCCTGTTGAATCTAATGTTCAGGAAACTATTACAGAAGTTGGACTAACTTTTTACCAGTGCAGGAATTTGAAAACCAATCTTAGTCCATCCTCACAAGTAGGGAATATGGACCTTGTGCCAGATTCAATATGTGTGGATGATTTTACTGTCCAACAATCCCTTACAGGAAGCAGCTGTAAACATCATCCTTCTCTTTATTTAAAAGACTGTATCACCTAGGAGGGGTGAATTTAGTACAGTCTTTTAAATTTATATCTTTATGACTTGCTTGAGCTTCTTTTTTTCAGTTATATAATAAACTTATATTAAATTTCACTAAGCATGTTATTGGAATGGAAGTTCATTAATGGTAGCGGCATATTTCTGGCAAATAAGTCAGAACTACGTGGTAAAAACAGCAATATGGAGATTATATTAAATTTGTTTATGAGCAACATCTTTTAGTAAAATAAAGTCTATATTAAGGCCAGTTAATTCATTTATAACAATGTCATTAAAGATGGCTTACCATCTGTCTGAAAATAAGCATAATTAAATTATCCTTGGTGATTAAAACCATCTTCTTAGGAGGTGTCCATGTTCTAGAATGGAATGACAGGTACCATCTTCATTTAGATGAACTCCACTTGCCTAACTTTGGCTCTTCTGGTATATTTATTTGTGTTGTCTAGGTATAAATATTTTTTACATCCGCAGACTTTTATTTAAATTGGCATTTATCTTTATACATTCTTGTAAGTTCAGTTGTATTTTATATAAAAATTGTATATCCTTCCCAACTATGCTCTGTTTACTTCTACTTGGTTTCTCTGATACATTTGTTCAATTACATTTTAATAAATTGTTTATTTATGTTTTCCTATCTTCCTTAAAGTGGGCTCTACTTATCTACTGTTTATTTTCATTTTTTATAAATGTTTTTACTTGCACTTACCTTTCTTTATTTAACTACTTTTAACTGCCTACCCTTCTCTTTCTAATATCCTAATTTGTAATTCATATTTATTTTTTATTTACCTTTGCCTTTCTGCAATTAACTGGCTCTAAAAGCCTATCCCTGGTTTCTGTTATGTTAATATTGTTATTATAAATCTTTTTATTTATATATGCATGTCTATGTTTGTCTACATTCTAATTGAGCATCTTTGGCTTCTCTGGTACATTTCTGTACTATATTATATAGGTTTGCTTATCTTCATTTAATTGGGTATTTGCCCTTCCCTGATTTTCTGTTCATAGATACATACATAATACACACACACACACACACATTTATATATGGGTGAGCTACAGTGGTCTTTATTATTAGTGTTGTGCAATTATGTATCTCATAAATAGAGCAAGAAGGAGGAATCGGATTTGCTCTAATATTTAACTTAGCCCACCTAAATTTGAATCTATGCTACTGGTTACATTGGTACATACATACATACATACATACATACATACATACATATATTGTTTGTGATTTTATTTGCCTGTCTTCGTTCATTTAATTTCTGTTTGCCTATTTGTGGTTTATATTTTGTTATATATTTATCTATTTGTTTTTTTTTGTTACACATATTTATATTTTATTCAAACATTTTTATTTTAAATCCCTAAAAACTCATCATTTTTTTTTCAATTAGTAACAAAATTGGTGGATATTGAGTGATTTCCTCATAAATAATTTCAAAATTATATGATATATCACTGAAAATTTCTGCTATTTAAAGCTAAATTCCTGTATGTTTCCTAATCATTTATCACTTGTTCATCCTTGTGGTACCTTTATTTATCACATATTATTTTGTGTATTTTAAATTTGCCTATCCTTATTATCCCATCTCTGGAATGCTTATTTCTATTTTACACTCACAATTTTTATGATAAACATTTCATTTTCATTCAGCTGACTTCTACTTTTTATATTTGAATGGCCTCCATTTGATAATCCTTTTTTTTCTGGGCCCTTATTTGTATTTTTACATTTTATATTTATTTAGTTTCCTTTTGTCATTTAACTGCCCTCTAGTTATTTATTCTTGGCTTAAAGGTTGCCTTCTTGTATTTCTAACTGAGCTTCAATTGCCTATTCTTGAATTCTCCAATATTTATTTTATTTTTTAATATTTACATCTTTTCATTTAATAGGTCTCCATTTGTCTATTCTTTCTTAGCTAATAAGGTTCACTCATGTGGATGATATATTTGCCATAGTTGACAAAAAACTCATTGACGATGCCTTAAAACTTCTAAATATTCAAGATAAAAACATTTCATTTACATACGAAATAGAAACAGATAACATGCTGCCATTCCTGGATATTAAAATAATGAAATGCCAAGAAAAACTTAAATTTGGAATATACAGAAAGAATACACATGCAGATAATCACATCAAAGCTGACAGTTTAAACCCTACAGCACACAAACATGAAGTAATTAACAGTTTAACACACCGGCTAGTTAACCTACAAATTAGCAAAGAAGAATATTTTAAAGAATACAAACAAATAGAAGAAACAGCAGTTAAAAATGGTTTTAAAAAAGAACTAGTACATAAAAAGGTGCAGAAATTCAAGAGACAAAAACATATCAAGAAACCACAACACTTTCAGCAAAAAAAGATAAACTTATTTTTAAAATATTCACATATCATCCATGGGCCACAAAAAAATTTCAGAATATTCTTAAAGATTTTAATATCAGGTTGGCACCGATTAATAGATTTAATGTTCAAAATTTGCTGATAGATAATGTTAATGACAGTATTCCACAAGAAGAAAAATCAGGTATTTACAAAATAAACTGTGCAGAATGTGAAAAAATCTACATAGGGAAAACAAAGAGAAACATTGGCACACGGTTAAAGGAACATTTCAGGAACATAAAGTACAAGCAAATAGAGAAATCAGCAGTAGCATATCATTTTTGGACACAAAATCACGACATAATAAATAAAACAAAATTATTAAAATCAGTACAAGGACCTACGGAATTAGCAACCTGGGAGAAAATCTACATCTACAAATACAAAGACAGCATAATGAACTTCGACATTGTCGGGGATGAAAACATAAACTACAAGTTTATCACACCGCCACCAGAGCAGAATATACATTCCCACAGCTCAACGAATGATCCGACAGTTGAACCTTAGCATGGCTGAAGATGGGAACAAAATGTTCTCGAAACCGGTTCCATACATTTATGAAAAGTAAGTGAAGCTTTAAGAGTGTGAGTTCAACTGAATCATACAATGATTTTCATTAAGGTTCACTCATTTTTATTTTATTAAAATGTTTTAAATTTATATTTGTATATTTCATTGAATGAATTCTACTTGTTTCCTTTGCTTCTCCATTACATTCACTGCATGGTCATGTCATATTTTTAAAAGTGAAGCCATGTTTTTCTGTAAAAATTCTTCAGAGTTTATTGACAGAAGTACCATTTCATTTGCATACATATCACATTAAAGTTCCACAGTTTTATACTTTCATTTGAACAGTGAAATCTCTTGTAATGACTTATGTGTGTACATGAATTTTCTATAAATCTACTAACTTCATTAATATTTCTATGCTTCATACCTTTATTAAGTACATACTCTATATGTCCTCTACTTCTGCATCCCAGAGATATTAAAATATGATACAATATTTCTTTCATCAATTTTAACAAAGCAAGCTTTATAATGAAACCACTCCTTGATGGACTATCAGTCGTCTTAGTTGGTTTTTTTCTGTGTTAATTATTGATATGCAGTGAATAAGATTGCAGGTTATAATTTAAAATGATCCTTATATTTTTTAAAAACTGTATTCTTTTTCCCTATTAAATTGTTGTAAATACTTATATTTGTATTGCTACTTAGGCCCTGGCTCTCAATTTTTAAACTTTTACCCCTTGTCTAGTTTAACCACAGTTCCAAGTCTCTTGCCAACCTACATGTTTTCGCTTTCTATCAAAAGTTTTTGACTGGATACTTTCCCTTTAAATTCTCTTGACTTGCCCTGAAAAAAAAGGAGTAATTTCCTGAAATTTTACAATTTTGCACCATTTAAATTACATTAATAACGAATACAGTAATAAAATTGAAATGTTTTCACATTAACACGTTTATAATATTAAACAATTTAAGTTTTTGAATTAAAATGCATTAAAAATATTTTTCGGTTGTACTTAAAATGACAAATATTTTATATCTTAGTAGAACTGCCATCTGTTGTAACTTTTAAAAACTTATGTTCTTAGTTATTTCACACAAAGTTTTATACCAAATAATTAATTTTGACAAAAATGTTAATTACCATGTTTTATCCATAAATTGTTTAAATGATTTTTCATTCCTCACATAGCTTGAAATGTTAAGTGATCTACTATAGCAATGAGAATGGATAAACTAAACCCTCTAGTATATCTGCCTATCGAATATGGATGCACCTATCCTATATTGCAAGGAGAATAATTGCAGCATGTTCCAAAATCTTTTCAAAACAATTCAGTCAAATCTCTCAGTGGAGAGTAGGCACTTTGAGCATCTTCTGTGATGGTGAGTACAATATTAATTGCTATTTACTATGAATAAATAATGAAAGAAATACAAAATGATTGCTATGAGTTTTCAACCTAATAAATAACATTAATTTCCCTTGGCAAGTGGTGAGACCATTACACAGTAACTTTCTGTTAGCAAAATCAATTTACAATTGCACAGAAGAAAGAGAACTCTGTGTATACACAACATTCATATATTTGGAAATGCACAGTAAAAATGGTTTATTCCAGTTTTTTTTTTTTTTTGAATAGTGTTAAATGCCCATTTTTACTACCGAGGCACCACAGGTGATTTGTTCTTGTGCTTGAACATAAAACATATATATTTTGATGTTACAAATCAACCTCTTTCATGTCCATTTTGTGCTTTACGTTCTAAAACCACTTTTTCTTTTGAAGATATAAATAATAAATAACTGCTAAAGGATAACAGGTCACATACACAAGTTTACATGTCAATGTCGAGACTTAAAAGTTTGAATCCTGCATGCTCAAGCTATCCGTTTAAGATGTTTTTTTCCATGGTCAACCAATTTAAAACATGAATGCTAGATATCCTACATTAATGTGTTCAGTTGTTAACACTAACTCCACTTACTTTTTTAAAACTTTGGACTAGTTTCGGGAGAGATTCCTCCCATCATCGGCTGCTGTTGACTGAATGCCGTTGTTCGAAACGGGGGATGGACGCCCGTTCGCCCCTGTGGTGGCATCTCGTGGCTCTAGTAGAAACTTGCTGAGTTCATCCAGCGGCAGAAAATCAAAATTCATTAAGTTGTTCTTATTTTTTAAAATGAAAATTCTCTCCCACATGGATAGTTCTATTGAGTTGTGAAGTTGTTTCAGTAATTTAATTTCTGGTTTTATTTCATGATTTTTGTTCCAAAAATGAGCTGCTATTGCTGATTTGTCTGTTTCAATCTAATGTTCCTAAAATGTTCTTTTCTTCGAATTTCTAAAGTTCTTTTCGTTTTTCCAATGTAGCTCTGCTCACAATCTGCACATTTAATCTCATATATTCCTGATTTTTGTTCTGTAGGGATGGTATCTTTCATTGTGCAGTTCCCGTTGATCTTCAAGACATGGCATAGATATGTGGATGACATATTTGCAATAATACCAAAAAAACATTCTACAGATGCATTGAAACTCCTTAACTTACAACACAAATCTATACAGTTTACCATAGAAGAAGAGAGAAATGGATGTCTCCCATTCCTTGATTTAAAAATAATAAGAAATGCAAACAGTCTTAGCTTTGAAATTCACAGGAAACAAACACACACAGAAAATAACTTAAAAAATGATAGCTATAACCCCATCCCACATAAATATGCAGTGTTTCACAGTTTAGCACACAGACTAATCAACATCCCATTGACTGAAACCGAGTACAAAATGGAACACCAACATATAATGAAGACGGCTATAACCAACGGTTTCAACACAGAATCAGTAACAAAAAATCATCAATAAAGCTAAAAGACAAAAATCGATTAAGGAAGTCTCCACACTTAAGAACACCGAAGACAGATATAAATTCAAAAGTTTCACGTACCACCCAACTTACCACAACAAATTTAAGAAGATATTCAAAGAACATGGGATTATGTTAGCCCTAAAGAATAAATACAATATAAAAATTTAGTAGACTGCACAATGAAAGATACCATCCCTACAGAACAAAAATCAGGAATATATGAGATTAAATGTGCAGATTGTGAGCAGAGCTACATTGGAAAAACGAAAAGAACTTTAGAAATTCGAAGAAAAGAACATTTTAGGAACATTAGATTGAAACAGACAAATCAGCAATAGCAGCTCATTTTTGGAACAAAAATCATGAAATAAAACCAGAAATTAAATTACTGAAACAACTTCACAACCCAACAGAACTATCCACATGGGAGAGAATTTTCATTTTAAAAATAAGAACTTAATGAATTTTGATTTTCTGCTGCTGGATGAACTCAGCTAGTTTCTACTAGAGCCACGAGATACCATCACAGGGGCGAACGGGCGTCCATCCCCCGTTTCGAACAATGGTATTCAGCCAACAGCAGCCCATGATGGGAGGAATCTCTCCAGAAACTAGTCCAAAGTTTTAAAAAAGTAAGTGGAGTTAGTGTTAACAGCTGAACACATTAATGTAGGATATATTACCACTCCATTGTCTACAGCTTCGTAAGTACAATTTTTATTTAATGAATGCTAGAGTTTGGCATGATTCTAGTTATGAAGCAAAGAATAAATTTATAGTTCCTAATCATCCATATTTAACCTCAAAAACTATAAGCAGTTGCCATTAAAAGAGAACAAATATTTGTACTCCAGTTGCAGAAATCTTGCTGACTACACCTTTTGCAGATGAACTTTTAGCCAGAGCAACGAACTCATCAGTAACACCATTAAAAACAATGATAAAAACAACATGCCCTTTGTACTTCAAAACTTTTATTATTTTGGAAGTAATTTGACATCAGTATTTCTTCAGTACAAATCTAAAAAAATAACTAAGCACTTCTTCTTGAATACGTTTGTTGTTACAAGTTTATTGTGCTGTGTTGGTGGAGGAAAATGTAAAAATAGATTTTCAACATAAACAGTAAATAGGAAATTTTTTCTGCTAAAACTTTATAAATATAGGTATATTTCATGTCTTGAAATTGTTTAAGGGAAAAAAATAAAAGCCATAAAATGTTGCAATACTTTTCATTTAACATATTTTCCTAAAATGTACATGTTAGCAATAATTAACAGTACTCAATAAAGAGGCACTCCAAGTACTTCAAAAGGGCCTGTATTTATTATGCTTATGCATTTAGATGACAAATATAACAGCAATGGCTAAGCATACAGCCCATATGTATCAATATCTCTGTTGTCATGATCATTTGTAATAATAAATGCTCTTTCTTTTTCTTTTCTGCTTACAAGCAATTTGTAACTGCACCATGAGCTTAGGGTTATGAAACACAGATTCTGAGCTTCATACTATAGCAAAATTTTATTCCATGAAAGGCGATTCACCAAGGATGACCTTGCGGAGGCCCCTGTTGTGGAGGCTGTTGAGGATAAGGGTACCCTCCATAAGGGGCTTGGGGATATGCTGGAAATGAACCATAACCTGAAAATAAAGTGATTATCAGTTATTTTTATGGGTTTATTCTGTCAATATTGCTCTATATTAATCTGTAGGGAAAAATTTGCATTCTGCTATTCTTTTAATAATCCATCTAAAATGACAAAAACAGTCTCACAAACAAAAGGCAGTTTCTGAATAACTTGAGATACCACAAACTTCATGATTTGCACTAAAATTAAAGACATCATCTCTAAAGCTAATCAAAGGACCCCTCACAGCATGTTTCCATGCTTACTTGACAGTTTCAAGGTAATATTCAGCTTGGCCCATGATCTGATGGAAAGTGGCTTTTCCCTTTTATCAATATAGGAAAAAAAGGCACAGACTACATATTTAATTTTAGTATAACCCCAAATTTGCACGACTTCAATTCGGTGTTATACCATGTTTAATGCAAGAAGTTTTGAGTCCGGAAATGTTTCCAAAAGAGCAAAGTAATTTTATATTCAATTTCCACTAATGCAAAACTGGCATTCAGCGTAAGAAAATGTTGCCAGACGTATACAGCAACCTTAGCCAAGCACTGCCATTGCAGATATAAATGTTCTTGAATAACAAAGAGTGAGTGAGCAAAGCCAAGGACTGACAATGTTACACCGCTCAAACCAATGCCAGCACTTTGTTTCCATGTATGCTGGCAGTTTGCAGTTTAGCATCACAGCATCAGTTAGTATTGGTGTTTAGTGGTCCTTCATTACGTGAATTACCTACTTGGGCTCAGTTTGCTCACACATGTTTCAGTTAAGTCAGAGCCGGCTTTTATAAAGTTTATTATGACTCAAATAAAGCAGATTGATGGTGATGATTATGATTCAGTGAAGCTGTTGCCATTATAGACATTGTTCAGAGGCTCATCACATTATTTAAAGTGAGTAGCTTTCTCATAGAGAGACTAAAGCAGTTAGAGATGGAATGTTTTGAAATTAAAATGCAACAGTGCTAAAAAGGAAACTATCATTTTGATTATTTTGAAAAATGTGGCACAGTGTAAATGCAGAGGGTGCTAAAAATGTACACACATTTCAAGCAAAGAAAAAACTGTGGTAACATAACAACCCTATCATCGGCATCGATACACTTCTGAGTACATTGAACTACTGACAAACATTTGTGAAAGTGTCCCCAGCGATTGCAGCACATGCCATTTTAATTGCTTCCAGAAGTGCTGCCAGTGTAGCTGGTTTTCTACAGTATACAACATCCTTAAGAGTTCCCCAAAGGTAGAAGTTCATTGGAGTCAGATCCCGAGAATAAGGTGGAAACTAAATTGGATCTCTTCGTCCTATCTAGTGCCTTCGATCCAGTGTGCAGGAATTGTTCCTGTGCAAGATCTCCCAGATCTGCCCTTGTGAACATCACATTATGGTACCATGAGACTCGAATGTGTGCAATTGTTACTTGCATTGGGGGTTCTGTTCTGCACACAAGTCTCCATAGCCTTTGAACTTCAACAACATTCTCGGTTTTCCGATATCACTTTGAAAATTGCTTTCCACTGTTCAAATGATAATCTTGGCTGCATTTTGTTGTAGCAACGCTAGCATAACGTAATGTGAGTCATATCTGTTTAACGAAAATCATACGATATCTTGGCTTCATTTGTTCATTATTGATTTACCTGTCATATAACACGCTATCATAATGTATTGGAATTATATCTGTTTACAGAATATCATACTAACATTACTATTGTTTTTCGGTCCAACTTTAAAATATATTAAATAGATATCTATTGTGAAAGTGTGTATACATTTTTTTGGCACCCAAGGTACGTATATAGGCAAAGTAACTTCTTTGTGTTGCTGCCAATATGTAAATATTTATTTTTGTGAATGATTTCGCATTGAGGTGCAAATGCTAGGAAATTGTAATTTTACATTACAGTATTTATGGTACAGAAAAAGTCATGTAACTGCAAATAGGGGTTATACTGTATATTATAGGTACTTGTCAATTTCTGAAATGTTTAATGCTTAGAATTATTTTTCTTGCAGCAACTTTCTTTGCATCAGGCTTAAATATGAATACAGTTTCTGTGCAAACTAGTTATTCACTATCTTTCTCAATAGACTGCAACTATATTATGAAAGAATAAAAGCTTTCATAAGCATAATTGGAAATAATTTGAACATAATTATTATTTCTTCAGTCCATTTGTGAAAAAGTACTGAGCATCTATTTCCACAGGATTAACAGATTGGTGCTAATAGTTCCTCAAAGCAAATTTTTTAATAATTTCTTATATTAAACAGTCTTTTGATACCTAGGAAAATAAACAATATTAAGGACAATAATGAGCATGGAATTAGGTACCACAATTTTAATCTATTTATAAACTCAGTGCTTCAAAATCCTGCAACAGAAAAAAGACAAAACAGTTAATCATAAGATTTATTTTGTACAAATGTGAAGGATTTACAACACACAGTAGTTCATAAGCTTCCATATCACAATGATCTGAACTTTTATTTTATCACTATGAAAATAAATAAAATTCATAGAAAATAATTTCTAATTTATGAAAAAGAAATTAAAAAAAAAACCCTAGTATGCTACTATGCAAGTTTTAAAAGTTCTTGACCTGACTCAGAGATGATGTGAAGATGACCAAATTGCTGTGATAACTACTGTCCTTTAGGCGACGTGTAGTAAAGTTTCAGATGCATAAGTGTTTGTGATGAACATGTAAACAAAGTAGTGTTAACATTTTCTAACGATGAAATTCCAGCTGTGATAAAGTACTTTGTTTTGAAGGATTTAACCCCAACAGAAATACAAAAAGAGATTCCACATTAAGGGTTCCCCTTTGTTTTTGACAGTTAAAAAGTGGACTGCTGAATTCAATTTTGATGTACATCCAAAATGATGGATGCTCAGGGAATCTCAAAACTGCTACAACTGAGAATGTAACAAAAATTCACAATGCCATGTTCAATGATTGCCGATTAAGGTACAAATATTGGCTTGCATGACATTGCAAAGACCTTGATAGGTTACGTACACTACAATTTAAATCTGTCAACAAAGGACCAAAAATGCATTCCAATGAACATTTCTCAACAGCATTAGGATTTGTTTAAAAATAATTTCACTGAGTGTCTCCAACATTTCATAACAGTAGATAAAACTAAATCATTACTACATGCCAGAGATGAAGGAGCAGTACAAACAGTGGGTGGGAACAAGTGAAAGTGCACCAAAGAAAGCAAAAGCTCATGGCTGCAGCATTCTGGGATTCTGATAGTGCGGTGCTTGTAGACTTCCTCCAGAAGGGTAGAACCATCACTGGGGAGTATTATCCTTTACTACTGGACCAATTGAAGGATGTTATTCAGGCTAAATGTCTACACCAAGCAAAAAAATTCTCTTTCATTATGATATTGCACCTTCACACATGGCTGCAAAACTCAGTGACCTTCACTTCCAAATGCTTCCATATCTGTTATATTTGGCTCCCAGCATTACTTTTGTTCCCAAACCTGAAGAAATGATTGAGCAGATGAAAATTCACATCAACCGATGAGGTTGAAACTGAGACAGACACTTATTTCTCACAGTTGGACAAATCTTATTTTACTCAGAGTATTAAAAAGTTGGAAAATTGTTGGACTAAATGTATTGATTTACAGGGTGACTATGATGAAAATAAAATAAAAAATTCTTTTAAATATTGTTTTCTTAGTCAGGCTAAGAACTTTTAGAATGCCCCTCATATGTTCAGTTGGAGACCAGCAGGGTGTCTGTATGCTGATCACGCAATACTGCCCTCTGCCAATGATGCTGCAAGATGAAGGTAGAGGAGGCAGCAGTTGTCATGATAGACCTTGGCCCTAGCAGGCTATTGAGCCATAGGATTATTATGTTTAAGGTGTATTGCAAAATGGTAAGATCAACTAATGTAATCTGTCATGTATATAAAAAATTAAATAAAACACACATGAACTTACGTACATCAAATTATATTACCTTTATCATAGAGCTAGTTATAGATACAAGCATTCATTGCACCAGATCGAAAGACAGAGAAAATAGTCCTGTTGTAAAATGATTAGACCAGTCTGAATACTTCATGACCTTTGTGCACAAACATTGTTCTGCAACTACAGAGTGAGCAGCCTTGTGTCTGTTGTGTTCAAGAAGAGTGCAAGATTAAGTATGGGTCGGAAGGCAGGGTTGTCTAGCTTTGAACAATGTCAGGTTAAAGCCTACAAAGAAGATGGATTTATGTCTTGAGAAATAGCAAGAAGGCTTGGCAGGTCACCATGCAAGATAAATAACTTCCTGAATCTAAGAAATAATTATGGATGAAAAATCCGCCTGGAAAACCTCAAAAATACTTTGACATATGAAACAAGTTATCAGAAAGCTCAGTGTTAATGGATTATTGCTAGGACATCTTGCTTATCCCACTGTCAATGTTCACAAATAGACATTGTCCAGGCTAGTCAAACACATTGAAATACAAGAAAAAGAAGAAGCAGCCTCTTCTGATGGTCCCCCATAAACAGAGACAGATTGACTGGACCAAGGAATACTGGAAGGAAGAAAAGCTTGTAATATTCAGTGGTAAAAAGAAATTCAATTTGACTGTTATGATGGTTGGGTATATTACTAGTATACCTAAGAAAAGAAGAGAAAGGGTTTTCAAAGAGGCAGTAAGGAGGAAAGTCTCTGATTGTCTGGAGTGTATTTGGGTATGAATGTAAAGCACATCTTGCATTCCCTGCAGGTCATATGAATTCCAAACACTATCAGACAGTGCTTGATGAGTGCCTTTACCTGTTGTGGAGAGGACTGGAACACAGAATCGATATCTCAGTACAGCAATGCAACCATCTACACTGTCAGATCTAGTGATTTCATCGTAAAAGAGTTACTGTCATGAAATGGCCCACCAATTTCCCAGACTCAAACCCTATGGAGAATGTATGGGGAATCTTATAACGGTCAATTTATTGAGATAGGAATTATCTATTATATTTGCATGAACGAAAGTTGAACTGTCTATGTTATAGAACCTTGGAGAGAATATGAGGATCTCGTGATTCAGATTGTTCTATAAAGGGTCCATTTTATGGGATATTACAACAACAACAACAAAAAAAAAAAAAAAAAAAAAAAGGTCATTTTGCAATGAACTGCATTTTGTACACTCTGAATGAAATACATTTTATAGTTAATCATATGATAAATGTTATATACTTTATGTGCTTAAGTTTAAAATATATTTAATTTTAGTATTTGATGAGTTCAATCAGTTGCTCTTATCATTTTGCAATGCACTTTATGTTACATTTCACATATCTACCTGTAGACAACATTCTAAAGCACATAAATGTCAATTTTTGAGAGGAACAAGCTAAAAGCATAAGTATGTTAACACATTTATTTACCATTAACAAATGCTATGATTTCAGTCACTAACTGAAAACAATATCATTCACATAAGGATAAAAACAGATTTGAACTTAATTTGTTAAATGCATACTCTAATAATTATATATATATACATTCTTTGAAATGCAAGTAACACATTTGCAGTCACAAAATAATGCTATATGGTCACATTTCAATTGTCCTCATGACATGCAATCCTTAAAAACAAACATAAACTAGAACATCATTGAGCTAAATGAAAATTCACAGCAAATGAAGTGCAATTTTCCTCTGTGTACAACTATATTTACTTGCAAATAGGACATCCCATACATTTTAGAAGCTCCTTGAATGTTGGTAATAAATTTGAAAACAATTTTAAATCGAATACTGGACATTCCACTTTTAATTTTGGGAGAAAAAAATTATCTATCTTATTTGAAAGAAGAAATTCTTTTTATAAATTCTCAGAAAAGTTTAATAACTTTAGAGTTAGAATCACCTGAAACAGAAGCTTTTGGCAAGAATGAAAACCAGACAGATTTTAAATGAGAAACAAATGCATTTATTTGATGGCTAAGTTTAAATTAAAAGTATGTGTTTGTACTGAAAATTAAACATGACAGTAATATCTTGTAAACTTTCTTTTTGGCCAAACTGTATCTTATACTTCAAAATAGTTGCATCATATTTTCCCCTTTCAAATCATTGGAGTATGAAACATTTGAAACAAAATGAATAATCATCAAATTACCCTACCTTTGTCCATAACTTCTTATGCAATTATGAGATTCTTTTCCAGTTTTATGATAAAATGAGATATTGGCATGTAAAGAAAAATTTATTACCTTGATATTGCTGTTTTTGTCTAAGTTCTATATGCAGAAATCTCATTTTTGCTAAGATTTAAAAAATTAACATAGATAAGTAGAAAAATGAATTGAAAGAAAAATTAAGGAAAAAATAATCTTAAAGTATATAAATTATAGTTCTTAATTCAAACAAATATCAGTTCAATATACTGATAAAAAATCCAACAAAATGCATTGTATAATCTTCTACTAAAACTATTGGATTCACACATTTCTAATGTTGATAAAAACATATTTGAAAATGGTTTACAATATGAAATTAAGAAAACGGAATTCCCTAAGTGAAATTTGACCTTCAGTTACTTAAAAGTACAAAATTTCATTACTGATTTCCTCATATTAGAAAGAAACAGGAAAAACACTTATCATTGCAATAAAGAGAACAATCAATAAGTACATAATTAAATTAAAAATTTACCTCCATTTAGTGAAAATGATTCTAAGAAAAACAAGTGCTGCACTGAATATAGTTCTTTCATATCTAACCAAGAAAGTAGATAATCTCTTCTGAGTCAAAATATTTACAACACTCTTTATGGTTTCACTTACACTAGATTTTTCCTCAGGACATGTGAAACCATAAAGTGTTCTAAATATTTCGACTCAGAAGAGATTATTAATGCTTGTTTCACTGTGTTTGATCCAAATTGAATTAATATAGATGAGAGCAGATACTTAATATCAGCAATAATGAACCACATGGTAAGCACAAAATCAATTTAAAGTGCATGTTGAAAAATTTCTTAGAAATTAAAGGGAATTATTATGCATTAAGGCTTTCATTCATTTATAAATTATTTACAGCCCAGTACAACAATGTACTAGAATCTGAAGCAATATTGATAACACTAACATTAATAGTAAAATAAGTGAAAATATTGGACATATGTTCAATGCTATATGCTATGCTATTATAGCAATTTTTGTTAACTTGTGGGGAATGGGGGAAAGGAAATAAAAAAGAAATTATGTAACCTTAAATTAAAATGTGTTACTTTCACTTTAATCTTGGACATTTTGACATAACCAAAAGTCTATGAATGGCTTAGCATATATTTAAGTTTAATCAGTATGAAGTAAGTCATCTCTCTCCTTAAAGGTAACCAGTCCAAGAAATACTTTTTAAATTCTGATTAACAGCTAGGAACAATAAAGAAGACATTAAGGCACGAGAGTGGAATACTTTTCAGCTCCTAAAGCCTGTCATTTTTCTTACACCATACATTACATGAATAAATTTTGCAGAGATATAACAGCTTATTAACAGTTGAGTTATCCTGCTCTTTAATGCTGTAATATAACTATGGTTTACACCCCTTTTTATGTTTAAGCAACAACTTTTCTTTATGGAAAAAGCTCTGCTACGGGCCAACTTAAAACTATAAAATAAATCACTGATGCATGCATTAATGAAATTAGCAGTTGGTAATAGTAACACTATTATGCTTCATTTAAATGTTTAAAAAACAGGACATGTTTCAAGAGAAAATAGTGTTACTATTACCAATTGCCTATTTCATTAATGAATGATATAATGCTTCACCATCAAAAAATGTTAAAACGTTAATTAATTCTTCAATCATTAAAGCATTGTTCCCATATTATTTTAAATAATAATGGTACTGTGATCTTTTAAGCTCTATTGTACCAAATAATGACTGATAGTTGCTAATTCAGCTCAATGAGTTTAGGTGACTTTTGTGCTTAATTTTTTTTAAGGACTCACCTTAACTGCAGGGAAACTTCTGGGAAGGAGGAAAAACTTCAGTCAGGAAACTAAGCCAATTCGGAATTAAATCTGGACCTTCTGTGTGTTAAGTGCAAATCCTTAGTACATTACAACTACTGTCACATTCTAGCAATAATGTTTGCACTTCCCATGTGGGGTTCCCGAGTTCAATTTCCATTAGGTTAGCTTTCTAGCTAAGGTTTTTTCAGGGCAGTTCTGAGGTGAATGTCTGGGAAACAGCCACAAAATCCCCATAACTTGTTTGACCAAGTTATCTAGCATCTGGCATAATAGATTTTTAGGTTCCAGTGCCTGATTAAAAAACATAAATAATAATTAAATGAAACTACATTATGGCAGTGATTGTTCTCATTGCTCCACATATTTTGTTTGTATTCTAAACTGTGGAAAGTAGCCTTATGTTATAATTTCTAATGCCAACTAACTCATTTGCGAATCAAGGCACTGAAGTTTTGTATTTGAGAGGTAGAGAACAGTTGTGTGGTTAGTTTTTGAGCTATGAAATACTTAAGCAAACACATTACTATAGTGAAGATGATGGGAGCATTTATTTTGGAGTATTTGGCAGAATAAATAACAGATGTAACCAGAAAAAAAAATTGATCAGACCTGGCTTTTTGTCACATTCTGCTTAGTCACTGGAAGAAAACCCAGGATGATGGAAGATAAGCAATCTAACTAGTCACACAGCACTGCCAGTTTATATAAACACTAAATTTCCTCCCCCACATTGTTCACTTTTATTTTCTTGTGTTGATTAGTTAAAAAGCATGATCCTAATGCCATCTTTTTCTGAAATTTTCATAAAACTAAGCTATTACTGACACCACTTAAGAAATATCTGTCCTGCTTTCCTAATGCAGTTGGTTAAGAGCACAAATCCATCCTTCAATTATTTGCTCTCCCTATTCCCATAACTTCTTATGCTGTAAGAACATAACTGTCTTCTTTCATCTCTAGTGCTTTTCATTTCCTACTTGTAGGGAGCTGACAGCCTTATAGTGATCGGTGGAAATTTGGTGATTCTGAATGTGTAAATGATGCTATTCACTAGAATGAATGCATGTAAAGTTCAGCAGCATGGGCAAAGAAAAATTTTATGTGATGCTAATGTAAACAGCCATCTTTCAGCCGTTTCAGCTCTAGCAATAAGAGCAAGTGAACCATGTGGTAGATGGTACTATAGAATATGAAAATTTGAAGATATGCTGAAGTTCACCAAAGTGCATGTGATGCAATGAAGTTTGCAATTTCTAAAGATTATTTTTGACAATACATTTTTTTAGAAGTGCATTATAGTGTTTTCACAGAACTAGGCAGTTTTAATTGAATTACACAACTGTCAATAAAAAAAAAAGTCTTTACATCTTCTTTATTTTCTTGTAACGCTTTTCAACAATTATAGTTTTCAAGTATTAACCATTTTTTTTTCTAGCCCATTTAAAAACAATGCACAAGGTTTCACTATACTTGCATCTTTGTGCAAAAGAGATTCTTTTATACATCTTAAAGGATTATTGATCAATCTCTGTTTCAAATTATATATATCATATATTTAACACAACATATCAAAATATATGGCATAAATGGGTAAAACATTAGCAGTATATTAAAGCATTAGTATCAACTGTAAATACAGCATTTGTGTTAACTTGCAAATACATTATGCATTGTCAATTGAGCAGATATTGAGCACTGGTTCCTTACTATCTTCCAACTTACAATTTCAATATATTTTGTAAGCAAATGCAATATAAACTTAAAAAAATATAAAAATATCTCAATTTTTGTTACTAAACAAAATGAATTATAAGGCAAAATATTTGTGTAACCCTTTAACATTAAATAGTATCACACTACTGCAATGCAATTATATAACATGTCCAGTAATCTTAAAATAATTTTAACAAACAAAACCAAATGACAGATTCAGCTGATAATGCCTAACAGCTACAAAAAGAGTAATGAGAACTCAAGAGATGCAACACTGATTGCTGGGCTCTGACTCACCTTGCTGCGGGTATGGAACCGGATTGTATGGATTGTAGCTTGTAGGGAGGACTGGGGGTGCATATGTTGGGTAGGGTGCAGCTGGGGTGGCACCATAAGGTATGGGCATCCCTTGTGGATACATTGGGTAAGGTAACCCTGTAGATGTACCGGTAACAGGGGCATTTGCTGCAATGGTTGTAGTTGGTGGTGGTGGCCTTGGAGGTGGTTCCTTTTTTGCTTCTGAAACAAAACATACACATATCTGTTATAAACAGTTAAAAACCATTACTTTTTATTTACGAATACAATTAGCAACATTTATTGTTGAACTTATTGCAACTTACTCATTATTTAATGGCAAAACATGAAATGTGTGCTTATGACTCAGAACCACAATCATTTGGTGATGCTGATTTGAATGAAACAGCTGTTTTCACTTCAGAATTATGATAAAACATCAAACTGCTGTTGTCTCTGGGCTGTGAAAGCCAAATGGAACAGCTGCTCTTATAATTTTGGTACAAGTCAGTAAATTTAATTTAAAACCATCAATAAAATGGAATGATTGCTCATTGACTGCCCACTAGTGATATACACTTTCATCTAGGCGCTTATGAGCTACACATCATGCTACTGATTTATCACACCTGCTCTTGATGTGTATGTAGGAATGGGAGAAGATAGCACCACCTACCTCTTTATCAGAATGTTCATCCTGGCAATGGAAATATTCTAAAAATTAAAAAGAAGAAAGTTGTAGACCAGTATTTTCTATCAAAATTAAATATGGATGGTGCAATATTCTGTGAAAATATGATTTTAAAATTTAGGACTGAAATCTAAGGGTTTTAGTGTTTGATAAGGCAAATACAAATGCATATTATTTACGTAAAAACAAAATTTATCTTTAAATGCTGATTGGAACTCATACAGTGAAGTTAATCATATAATTAAGATCACTGTATGATTGAGTTAAACTACACTCTCTTATTGGTTCCAATTACTTGTTTAAATTAGTACATATTTCTCAGACCATTGCTTACACCACAGTTATGCTTGCGTATGTATATTCTGCTCTGGTGGAGGCGTGATAAACTTAAAAGTTTATGCTTTCATCCCCAGAAGTATCAAAGTTCATTAATTTGTCTCTCTATTTATAGATGTAGATTTTCTTCCATGTTGCTAACTTTATAGGTCCTTGTACTGATTGCAATAATTTTGCTTTTTTCACCATGTATTGGTTTTCTGTCTTAGAAATGAGATGCTACTGCATATTTCTCCTTTTGTTTTTTAAATATAGACTTTTTCACATTCTGCACATCTTATTTGGTAAATACCTGCTTTTTTCTCTGGTGGAAAATTGTCATTAATAATACTATCAGATGATTTTAAACATTAAATCTGTTTATAGGTGCCAATCTGAGAGTTAAATTTTAAAATATTTTGAAATTTTTGCATAGCCCATGGATAATATGTGAATTTTTTAAAAATTATATTATCTTTTCCTGCTGAAAGTGTTGTGTGGTTTCTTTAATAAGTTTAACTCTTGGACTTGAATGAAAAATAGCATTGGTTTAATGAGTTTTATATATTCCTTTATGTGTACATCACTAATTCTTCTTGTTCTTATCCAATCATGTAGATAAATTAGGAATGCTTCTATATTGAAAAATATTATGTAAGAAGGTTGTAATTTTATATTCTTAATTTTTTCAATTAGCTGAAATGAATTGTTTATGCTCTGCCTTTGAAATTTTGGTAGTGTCCTGAATCTATTGTCTAGCCATTTTGACAAATAGTACCAAAGTGTGTTGATATTATTAAGGGTCCCATACCATTACATCTTGTGAATTTCAGGTAAACCGTACATTTTCACTATTGTTGGGTTATTTTGTTTTGTTTTGTACTATTTTTCTTTTGGGATAATTATGCTCATTCTCAGAGCCTCATTGAATTAATACATCCCTTTAATGGGTCTGAATGGAAATGTACAAATTGCTAAATAAGAAAGAATAAAGTAACCAAGGAGAAGTTTTCTGTATATTCAAGTTGGTTACATTTTAATTGGGAATATTTCATATATGTACAGTACATTCATTATTGTGAAAACTTGTGCTTCAACTAACTGATAAAAATTAATCCTAAAAATGCTAAAACAAGTTTTCTTTGTTGTTTTCAAATATAAGAAAATATTTGGAAGCAGGAATAGTAAAATTCAAATTCATGCTGGGCTTAGCATAAAAAGTATTAATGAAGTTTACTTTTCATCTGACTACACTGGACTGTAAGTCATTTATAGTTTGTTCTGGAGTTTTTACTGGAGTTCTTCTATCGCAAAAAGCTAGACCATGCTTCTTGCCATAGAACTCCAGTAGTTCGAATTATAGCAATTTCAAGTGTGACTTTAAGTGTTTTATCCTTATCTACTTTATTATTACTATGGCAAGAAGCATGGTTTAGCTTCTTGCCACAGAAGAACTCCAGTAGTTCGAAATATAGCAATTTCAAGTGTGACTTTATCTGTTTTATCCTTATCTACTTTTATTATTACTGTTAATTTATATATATTACCATAGAAGAGCTCCAGTAGTTCGAAATATAGCAATTTCAAGTGTGACTTTATCTAAGTGTTTTATCCTTATCTACTTTTAATATTATTACTGTTAATTTTTATATATATATATATTACCAGTCTCACCTTAATAGTGTCACAAACTTTGGGCTTGTACTGCACCACTAGTTGTCAAGTTGAATGGTCATATCCATGGTGAAGCACACTTCAGACCAGTGTGTGTTTAAATGTGAAAGAGAACGAATGTACCTTCCTGTTAGCACGGAGTGGGATGAGTATGAAGTCAAAAGTATCTGTAATGCTCTGCATAGGGATGGAAAGTCACCTATTCAGATTTTCTAGACCCTAAAATTATCGAATATCAATTAAAGCTTTGTGTATAGAACAATCCAGAAATTCACTGAGACTGGGAGCATGAACTATCGCCTGAGAATTGGTTGATCTTATTTTGTACAAAAAGCAGTCAGCAGTTCGTATTCACCAAAATCCTATTCAGAAGCACTTAATTATAGCATGGGAGACGAATTTTTCATGATTGATGATCAGGATACTTAATAAAGACTTTGAAGTTAAAGCTTACTGGAGGAATACTGGATATTTCCTGATACCATAAATTAAGAAACAAAGGGAAATGAAATCAAGATAGCTCCTACAGCAAAATGGTAACAATAGACACTATAGGATTCTCTTCACTGACAAAGTTCACCAGTGAAGATAATTTTAACAGCCAAAATGACAGTGTGTGCTCTTGAGAAGCCTGTGAGAGAGTTTGGAAAGTTCAGAGGGTCAATTATCCCCCATCCCCCCCCCCCCTTCAGTTATGGTTTTGTTTGGGGTGAGCTTCAGGCCTCCTTTTTGTAATTAAAAAAAAAAGGCTTAAAAAGCTGTGCCATAAGTGTATGTACAGTGTGTCCTGGAGCATCTTGTGTACAACATGTGTACAAACGAACCCTGGAGGCTTTCACCAAGATTCTGCTCCAGCTTATAAGGAGGGAAAAATGCAACAGGGCTGAAATCAATACATCCACTTTCATATCCACTGTTGATTGGTCATCTGCTAGCCCTGATTACAAATTGTGGTCAGTGCTACAGGAGATTGAATGAAAGAGGCACCCTATATTGAATATTTAAAGTGCTCCTTGATGGTAGTAGTAACAGATTTTCCCATTGAGACTAACTGTGCTGTGGCAGATGATTGGCCAGAGAGACTTTGAGCCAGTATGAAGGCAGAAGATGCATATATTAAAATCTGAGTGATACCATAAAATGTGTAATATACGTAAGTGTACTATATATATATATATACACACACACACACACACACACACACACACACACACACATATAACATCTGAAACTACGTTTAACTTATTCACAAAATAGTATGATTTATGGCTACACTAGTACAATTAAATACCACTTCATATTTACAAACCTTGATTGTGATGGGAAGGAATTGCAGGAGTAGCACCAGATGCTTCACGGCCAATGCTTTGAGTCAAGTCTTTCAATAGTTCTTCCTTTTCCGTTTTGCGTGCAAAACAGAAATCTGAGATCTTATTCTGGAATGCCACCAATATCTAAAAAGGAAATATAAGTTATGACTAAATGAGAAAACATGACCAATAACTGGCATACTTGCTCATCATGGCATTTTCAAATTCCATTATGTAGGAATAAACAGGAGATTAATGAACAAAAATCAACAATTTTACAAAAATTTATAAAGGAAACAATTACAGGTACAGATCTATAGTCAGCCTGTTTAAAACTGAAATTTATGACATTAAGTTTCAAAAGGGTCACAATATCACTGACTAATGAAACTTTCTTTTGAAATTATACACAGAATAATAGAAGTTAATAATAATAGCATGTCTCTTTGGTATGATTCTGGTGTCAAGCAAAAGCAGCTCATTGTTATTCAGTTTGAATCTTGATTATTTTCAATTTTTCTTTACATCTTACATACGAGTTCTCTTCAAGATGAAATTATTCAAGGACAGCCACTGCCCATTGTCTAAGCTGACTTGATAGCAACAAACAAATGAAAAATAATTTGGAAGCTTTTTTGAGAAGTTAGGGAAAAAATGATAAATATCAGCACCCTCCCCATGGCCACTAGCAACCAACCAACCTTAAGTATGAGCATACTCTAATAAAATAAACCTATTCCAAACATATTATCTTTGAAATTAGCTCTGTCACCATATCCATTCAACCACACAGTGAGCTGAACAACTCCTTTTAACTAAGCTAGGTAACACAATAAGGGGCAATTGTATGGAGTTAACTTGTGTTTAGGGAAGAAAGTTAACCATCAGTTTTATTTAACTTGGAAAATTTGATTATATAAACATTAATCTAAGATTATTTTGTCTTAGCCTCAACTTACAAAATTTCACCATTTAAAGCAATAGCTAGAGTTTAATAATTTTTAAATAAAACATTTCCCAGAGTACAGAAGCATAACAACTTCATTTATAAATAAAATGCTGTCACATTTATTTTAATTTCATGTAGATAAAAGTTCTTTAATGTTTCACTTTTCACTTCCACGTAATAGCAACAGACAGAGTTGTGTTCAATTGTATGTTACAAATGGTATATTGTAGGGTTTTCTGATTATTCCTAAATCTCATCCAATAATGAATTTCACTGTGCTTCTCATGTATTTCTGAGAAATAGTCTGTTCTTAGAATTGATTGACAAACAATTCAAAAATGCATCTTGGTTCATATTAAAAAAAGTCAAAGAACTGGAAAAGAGGTTTTGTCCATAATTACAAGCACAAACTAAGTGAAATCATGCTTCGAATTTGATTTTCATGATACTAATAACTTTAAGGCTGTGTGCAGCTGGGAGCTTCCAAATAGTTATTGGAGATACATTAAAGTGGAGAAAGGAACAGCCAGTAGTACCATCCATAAAGCTACCAGAGCAATTGCAGCTCTGAGACCTCAGTTCATTAAAATACCAACCGAATAGGGTGATATAAGGAAAGTAACACTAGGCTTCTATAACATTCATTAATTTCCTGGAGTTTTAGGTGCTATGGACTGCACAGCTATGAATAACAAGTTTCACAGAATTTATTATCTAAAGAAAACACTTATCTTGGATTACATTTTATACATAATGCCATACTTATCTTTCTCTCTCTCTGACCCTGATGCCAGAGAGAGAGAAAGATAAGTATGGCATTATGTATAAAATGTAATCTAAGATAAGTGTTTTCTTTAGATAATAAATTCTGGGAAACTTGTTATTCATAGTAGTTGTTTCGATTATAGCAATCTACACCCCATTCATTTTCCAATCCTGTGATCTGGTACTTTGTGTGTTTTTTTCAGGAAATATTAGAAGTTGATTGGTAATGTGGCAAAGTGGTCAGGACTCAAACCCTGGCTGCCTAAATACCAGTGGTGATGCTTGAGTCTCGTACCCAATGCAGGCACCACGTCTCATACACACACTGTGGGATTGTGTGTCTGTGGAATTAATGTCTTTAATATTTTCCCCCACATTTTGGAATTTTATGTGCTAAATTTTATTTGTCCCTGGGATTTGTTGATGTATGTTCCTCTCTTGGCTGACTTTCTCTCTTCTTTCTTGGTTCTCGCTTTTGCCATGGCTATTCCATTGCCTGTCTTTGTTCTCCCTTTTCTTTTGTTTTTTGTACTCTCTTTCCTTCCCCTCCTTACCTTAGATTTCTGTCATTTTTGCATTCTTTTAAAATTCAGGATGTTTTTGTTGCTTCTTTTGAGAAGTCGTGTATTTTTTTCTTTGCGTGTTGCATAGTACTGCGCTTTTTGTAATCATGTTGTATTGCATTTTGCTAGTGTTTAAAGGTGTATTCTTACTTGTTACTTTCTAATTAGGAGTGATAGGATAGTTTGATTTTGGTTCTTTAGGATGCTATTGTGTTTATTCTGTAAAAATGTTGAATATTTATTCAGCCCTACTGTATAGTGAATTTCTTTATTATGCGAATTTTAGGTCAGCTTTAGCTATATGACACTATCTCCTTTCACTTTTGTAATGTTACATAAGATGTTTTCGTAGCATTAACACAGCATTCGCACAGCATCTGTGTTCTTTTCTGTAGTGCAGTTTTCAATTCTACTTATGAGCTTATTTTTCTGCTGACTTTTACGTTCTTTCTTCAATGGTTTTTTGTGTCATTCACTATGTTTCAGTGCTAATTTTTTTTTCCTTACATTTTTGTTGCAAGCTTTTATGTGTATTAATGTTTTATTTTCAGAAATTGTAAGTTATAAGTTTATGTGCGATGGTTATGGTTGTTAACAAATGTGATTTCATGGAGTTTTGTGGATAAAGTATATATGTATTTGTAATTGTTCTCACTCTTAACAATCATGCATTTTGATATTATTTTCATTGGCAATCAGTCATTATGATACTGTTTTACTTTTAATACTATTGTGTTTTTGATTTCTTTAAGTATACTGCAACAGACAGTTATCTTCCTTTCATGTATACTGTTCAACAATTTTGTTATTTAATGTTTGAAGATTTCACCATGTGTGTTGTGTGCACCAATGATGATAGTACATTTAAGTAACATGTTGATTATGTTGATTTTGATAATTTGTAATACCTGAATTACGACTTTACTGGCTTCGCGAGCATTATCACTATTTACCAGCGCATTCTTTTGCCACTAATTTGCTACAAGTTAACTATTGTAATGATGCCTTTTTGGCTTTAGCTTTTAAGACTTCAGGACATGACCTTTTTATTTCCATTTTGTTTTATTTTAACCACCAAGAAAACCTTTGTATGTATGATGTGCGTTTGTATTTCATACCCATGTTTTGATGCTGTAGCTTTGTCGTACAGTATAGGGTGCATAATGGTGCAATTCTTTAGATTGGTTGAGGAATCCATAGAGAATATGCACAGAGATGGACTGCATGGAGGATGCAGTCAGAGTTATCAAGAGGGCAGTCAAGGTGAAGCTTCGTAGATAACCATTGTGTATCTACGGAGAGAGAGACGTAACCCTGAGTGCCCATGGCCATCCATTTCACTGTTTGTATGTATGTTGGTTGGGTATGATTATTATTGTGATGATTTTGTTTTCTATTGTAATATTTTTAATTGTGTTTAGCTCTTCAGTGCGGAGGTACAATCACTGTTTGTTAAGGTGTTCCGAGAGAGGTTTCTTCCTCAGTTCAGCCATAAAATAGCTGCATGAAGAAATATATGTTGTTTTGAGGTCATGTTCAAGAGATGTAGAGTTCTGCAGCAAGGCTGATATGTCCCTGCAGCGTGCTTTTCAGGTATATGCTTAGACATTTGAAGCTATGATTCTCATTAATTTTTTCTCCCTGTTTTCCTATATTTTGGTGGCTGTTTCTAGGTGCCATTAATAATGAGCTTTTCTTAATGCAATGAACGACATGTATACCATTTGTGTAATGGTTATTTTAAGTAACAATATCATATTTAACAATGTGTTGTTATTGTGCTTATAGAGCTGTTTCTCTTGATAGGTGAATTTCAAACTCTCAGCAGTTTTGCAATGGTAATATATTGGGTACTATTACTCTTTGCCAATGTATGACTTATTTCATTTACATGCTAACTGCTTTTGGTCAATGATGTATTTGAATTTTCCCATTATCATGCTGTTCTTTACTAATTTCAATCTTTCCCTTCAGGCATTTATTGTAGTTTTCGATATGTTCAGCTGTGTTTATATTATATCTGCAAATGCTTTTAAGTTATTCTTTTAGGTTTTTAATGGTTGTGTGCTCTGAAGATTTTGGAGGTGGTGAATGTGCTACAAGGTACCGGTGCTTTTATGAGAATAATTTCACAATACATTTCTGACAGTTTTTCGAAAGTGCACCCTCTTGATGCCATGAATCAGTATACAAATACTACATATGAGAAATTCTTCTAGAATGTTGATTTAATTTGTATAGTTGATTTGAAGAAAATATATGATACACCAAAACTAACTCAGAGAGCGTGCAAATTAAATGAAATCACGAAGATATATTATGCATGATTTTAAGAATGTTCATTAATATTTAACTAACTGCAGTTTTGTGTAGTTTTAGTGCATTGCATACTGTAGTATTGTGTAGCTTTAGACAGCCTTGGTGCTTGTAGTAAAATATGTTTCTTGTCATTTGTGCTTATTTAGTAATGTGTAATATTTTGTTTGTGTTTTATAGGGACGCCCCCTCCTTTTCTCTTGTATTCTAAACATTGTGCAAGAAACTATTTTTTTATATTTGTACATTTTTTTATAATTTGTATGTCAAACTCATTATATTATATTATTAATATAAGGGGGGTTATTAATGCATAGTTCTTAAGAATAGATACGTAATTTTCCTTCATGTACGTTCTTTATACCATTTGAGATCAAATCTGGTTTTTTATTTTCAATTATTCCTTGATATTTTAGCACCAGATCAATAATGATATCCTTCTACATTTGCTTACATTCCTTTGATATTTCCTTGTTGAGAGAGAGGGGGGGAGGGGGAAAGGGGGAGAGAAAAGGTCTAGGGGGCGTGAAACAGCATTATTATGATTTTCTCTGGTTGAACAGTTGAGCATCAAACTTGGTCTAAACAGGAATTTTTCTTAAGTTTTGCAATGTTGCCATAGGTTTGATGGTTAATTAAAACTTGAGGTTACGCAGTCTAAGGTTATTTTTATGCAATAGAAATGATGACCAACTTTTAGTTACTTTTTAAATTATAGTTAAACTTAATCTACAGTTAGCAACTTTTGTATAACTGGACCTAAATCAGTTAACATTGTTCAGTGTGATACTGTCATATGATTAGTCCTATTTTAAAGCACTAAATCTTAAAAACGTTAATGAGCTATTGAAAATTGGGATTTACTTCCTTGCAAAGCAGATTTCAAGACTTTCTAAGGCAAATTGTTATTCCATTTGCTTTAACACTTACATATTACCACCTAATTTAAACTTCTTTACTACAGTATTTCCTATTATTTTTGCTCATTGACCATATATTCCTTATTTCAAATTGCTTGTCTAAGGCCCCTGTACCATCTTTGAAAATATTATACAAATTATTACATATGCAAAAATAATACCTGTGTTAAATCATTGTAGAATTTGGAACCTTCAGACAAGTTGGCCTTCAATTCTATGAAAGCATCATATGCAGCAGCAAGTTCCTTCAGGACAGTTTCTCTTTGGGCAACAGTTCCAGCACCAGACTTTTCCTTGCAGAATTCTGTATTCTGCAACTATAGTTACCAGCCATTATTTATTTCAGAACATGAAAATTAATGAATAGCTAGCTAATTATAACTTAATCAGAATTGGAAAATTACATATGTTAGCATAAGTAATGTAATAGTAGAAGCTGAAAACCACTAGTCGATTGCTGTAGCAAAATGCCACTCTGTAAGCAGTAGTTTGCTTGTAAGGCACAGCTAGTTTTCTTTTCCTGTAAATGGAGATATACAAGTTCTCCTTTTATTATTTTTCTTTACCATCCTCTCTGACTGAGGTTTTTTCCAGGTTTTCTTCAGTCCTGATAAATAGTTAATGCTAGGGATGTACCCTAAACTTAGGCCCGGAATGCTTCCTTCCTTTAAAATTTTTTTTTTCCCCCAGTTTATCATTTCATCTTACGTATCATCACCAATGTCCACTGTCTATGATTCCTTAGTAGTTAAAATGGGTTAAATAAATAGAGAGTAAAGTGAAAACCTTAAAATCTTTTTAATATAATTTCTTGAATAAAATGCTAAACAACTTTATTAGGTTTTCTAGATGGTCTCCTTGATGTTCAAAATTCTACATTCTACATAGTGCATGGATTTCTCTGTAAAATTCCTTTGCCAACTGAGGCAAATTTTCTAACATATGCACATGAAAATCCACAGAAGCCCCAATATTGCCCTACAAAAACCTTTTATTCACCGTTTTGCATATTAAATTTGTTTTACAGGGTCCAGCCATAGTAATGTTCAGAAATGCAACTATTTCATCCACCATCACATGGCAATTTTCCAGCACTATGGTTTCAACTGCTGCTTTGATGTCAAAACTTGTTATTCCTGACACAGACAAGAAGCATCTTACTGAAGACACACTATGTCCGAACTTTCTACTCCACTTGCACACTTGCTGTGAAAATTGAATCTGTCACCTTAACACTCTTCATGCTTCACTAACCTTAAAAATATATGGAACCGGTTTCAAAGATATATTATCTCCATCTTCGGCCGTGGATGACTGGTGTGAAAGGTTGTTGTTGCATAGTATAAGAAGCAATGTTCTGCTCTGGTGAAACTTTTATGAACTTAAAATTTATATTTTCTTCTTTCGGAATGTCAAAATTCATCAAATGATCCATATGTTTGTAGATGTAATTTTAATTTTATGAACTTAAAAAATTTTAAGTTCATAAAAGTTTCACCAGAGCGGAACATTGCTTCTGATACTATGCAACAACAACCTTTCACACCAGTTGTCCACGGCCGAAGATGGAGATAACATATCTTTGAAACCGATTTCGTATATTTTTAAGGTTAGTGAAGCATGAAGAGTGTTAAGACAACAGATTCAATTCACATGAGTTTCACTGTGTTAGTTCCATATGAAAACTTTTTTTTTAAAGATTTACAATTTTTAAAAAATTTTGATGCACCATCATGCTGAACATTCATTTATAAATGGATTTCAATCGGTTTTACACCTTCACTGCTCAAAAAACCAATGACATACTGCTTTTTGTTGTGCATGACGCAAGTGGGGCAGACATTCTTAAACTGGTACTGTAATTGAATTTTTCTTGTTTGCATTATGCACTTATAGGACAATCTTTATGGCATTGGTAACAGTATATTCAATATTTCATATTTCTGTTATATTTTTAAGGTTTTCATTTAACTGCACATATTTTATATTTACATATTTTCAATTTTAGCAGAGTAAAAACATCTTACCTGGATTTCGGCAACCAGAGTCTCTTGTTTCTGGATGCTTTCCTTCACCTGTTTCTGTAGAGGCCCAAACACCCTACCAAGGCTCTCAACAGACATGGCTTGCTCATTGATGGCACCATCTTGTGCCAAAGCACTGAGGAATGTTGACTTCATGTCAACAGTTGCTGACTTTAGTTCACATTCAATGGCATCTCGTTCTGCCTTAATGGTTTCTACCTAAAAGGAGTCACAGAATTCACTAAGCTTCATAACTCATAATATAAAATTGTATTCTTGTTGTGCTTCCAAAATTCACAATAAGACACTTTTATTAAAAACAATTTATCATTTTGAATGGTGTGAAATGTAATAAGATCAATAATTAAAAAAAATTGGTAAGTAATCACCCAAATTTCACTAATTTTTACAACTTTACATTTTGAAGGGTGTTCCTCCATCATCATGAATTGTCTGTCATGTTTTCTCATATGATATGCAGACATCTTTCTGTAGATCTGATGAATTTGGAGATGAAATCATTGCTTTTTGGAAAATCGAAATTAACCAAATTTTCTTTATTAAGATCATTGTGTGATTGAGTCGAACTAACACTCTTTAAATATATAGAACTGGTTTCATGAACGTTCATTCACATTGTCGAATTGAGTCAAATTTCTAGCCGACAATGTGAATGAAGGTTCATGAAACCAGTTCTATACATTTAAACAAGTGGAGCAAAAGAGTGTTAGTTCGACTCAATCACACAATAATCTTAATATATGATTAGTTTTACTGTGCAATATTCCAATTAACAATTTTAGTTACATTTTTTTCTTGTTTTTGTAAAAATAAATGCTCCCACATAGTTAACTTTACATTATTAGCCCAAAGAAATTTTGTTTCATTTTGCAATTCATGATTTTTGGAGCAAAAAAGGTAAGCTATTTTGATTTCTCAGTGTTTGGATTTGACATTTCTTATGCATTATCTGAAACTTAAAATAATATTTTTTGGAGCAAAAAAGGTAAGCTATTTTGATTTCTCAGTGTTTGGATTTGACATTTCTTATGCATTATCTGAAACTTAAAATAATATTTATTTTAGTATTATCTACATACTATTGTTTCAGACTTTACAGTTTGTTTATTTCCTTAATGCATCATTGTTTGGTGGAAACTCTGTCCTTTGTGTTGAATTTTACATGCTACAGCATATATATTAATAAAAGGAGGTAAAACCAAAAGAAATATTATTTCAAGGAACCTGAGAAATGTCAAATACAACACATTGAGAAATCAGCAATACCATGCAATTTTTGGTCCAAAAATAATGTATTCCAAAATGAACCAAAACTTCTTAAAGCTATCCAGAAATTTGTAGAATTAATTATATGGGAGAATTTATTCGTAGAATAAAGTTAAGAAAATTTAGTAATTTCGTTCTTTTAAATAACAATGGCATCTCCAAATTCATCAGATCCACAGAGACCTTATATGCCATATGAATGCTGATGAAGGCTATCTAATTGGTAAAAATGAGTAAATCATAAAATATGAATGATTCCTAATCAAAATTGTTTAACAAGTTAAGGCACTTACTGGAATCATTACTATGTTAACATACCCTTCAAAATCAACTAAGTGAATTCCAGGTTATTTTGATATTATTAGCATAAAAATGTGACCCAAGAAACTTTGCCCTAAAATGTGCTATGTGGAGATTACATCTTGTTTCACATTTTTGAGTAAACAAACTTGAAACTATTAACAGAGAAATAGTAAAATAAAGTTGATATAGAGTTGGTTTGGTGACACTTATACTTCATTTACTTGGTTTTTAATACAGCTGGTTTCATGATAATTATACTTTAATTACTTGGTTTTTCATATTAATTAACTGTACAACTGCAACTTTTTGTACATACAGCAGTTAATGCATAGTGGTTACATATCTGCATGGATGAGTTAAATTAGCACCTATAACACCCATTATCAATAGAAAGTTTAACTCAATCCTTCATTATGGAATGTGGCTTGTGAAGCTGTCAATTAATAGCAGAAGATGGAGGAAAATAGAGAAAATTAAATGGAAAATTTACATAGGCTGTACAAGTTGATGCTTGTAGGATGATGGTTAATAAATATTCTAAACCTTACCTCCGATTTTTTTCTCCCTAATTAATCAAATGAAAACTATGAAACTTGTGTCACTTCTTAACATAATCTCCCTGCAGCCATACACAATTTTTACAATGTTAATGTAATGATTCCATGGCTGCTGCGAATGCTTCTATAGGAGTCTATTTTGACCACTTGAAAAATGCTTATGCAATAATAAATGGCTAGTGAATGTGCGACCATGGAGAATGTCTCTTATCATTGGAAACAGCCAAAAGTCGCTGGGAGCCAGGTCAGACAAGTAAGAGCATGAGGAATCAATTCAAAGTTGTTTTCATGAAGAAATTGCTGTGTCATGTTCGCCTGATGTGCTGTGGCCTTGTCTTTGTGAAAGAGTACATGTGCAGCCTTTTATGGCCATTTTTAACCAATGCTGGAAGGACTTCAAAACATCTTTGTACAATGCACCTGTCATTAGTGCTCTTTGGAATGCAATAAATAAGGATTATTCCACTGCTATCCTAGAACATGGTCACCATTATTTTTTCTACACTGAGCTTACCGAAATTTTTTTTGTGGTGGTGAATCTGAGTGCTTCCATTGAGCAAATAGGCTCTTCATTTCAGGATTGAAATGAAGACTTATGTGCTGGGGCCTTGTCTTTGTGAAAGAGCACATGTGCAGTCCATTTTTAACCATTGCTGGAAGGACTTCAACACATCTTTGTACGATGCACCTGTCATTAGTGCTGTTTGGAATGCAATAAATAAGGATTATTCCACTGCTATCCTAGAACATGGTCACCATTATTTTTTCTACACTGAGCTTACCGAAATTTTTTTTGTGGTGGTGAATCTGAGTGCTTCCATTGAGCAAATAGGCTCTTCATTTCAGGATTGAAAAAAGGCATCCATGTCTCATCCTTTGTCACAATCGGGGAAAACACATCCCATTCATGCTGTCATCAAGCGCCAACATTCCCTGGCAAAGCATCACGCATGCAGACTTGTGGTCATCTGTCAGTATTTGTGGCACCCACCTGGAGGAAACTTTTTGCACTTTCAGGTCTTCATGCAGGATTGTGTACATAGATTCCATGGAAATGCCAACTTCAAAGGCAATGTGTTGTACACTTATTCGGCAATCCTCCAAAACAACTTTCTCCACTCGCCGCTCATGTTGTCAGATCGGCTTGTGCAAGGCTGAGTTTGCCTTGGTTTGTCACATGACGATATGCCTTCCTTGAACTGTCTCACCCATAAATGCACATTAGACACATGCATGACACCATCACCACATGTCTCACTCAACTGGCAATGAAATGCAATCGGTGTCTAACCACACAAATGAAGAAAATGAATGATTACTTGCTGTTCATGTAATGAAAATGTCACCATTTTGAAGCATAAAGAACCGTCTTAACTCTTGCTGCTGCTGGAGTTGTGTGTGTCATACAGTGCTGCCATCTCTGTCATGCATTGATGAGTGCCCACTTATTTTAAAACAAACCTCATGTTTGTATCTGTTTCCAGTCCTGAGAAAAAAATTGGAGGTGTTGAGTGCACCTTGTAGATACCAAAGAGAAGAGTTTTGTCGATATAAGTAGTATAGTTAGAATTGGGGACTGCCTTTGGGAGATGCCAAAATTCCTGATTCCTCCTCCTGTTGTTAATTTTGAAATGTGAATTTGAAGTTTGTACTGAAATTAATGTACTATAGGAATTGCAATTTTTATGTTTGTTAAATATGTGTTAATACATTCAGGGCCAGTTTCATCAACAGAAGTTAAAAGTTAACCAGCTGTTAAGACTGCTTTATCATTCATATTAACAAAAATTCTATTTCATCAATTAATGTTAACTTTAATGTATTATATTTCAAGAACCACTATTTCTTGTGTTAAATAAAAAATGGTGGCCAAAATCCAGCTGTAGATGTTGAAATTCTATAATTGGAAGATTAAGGGCAGGTTTCATCAACAGATGTTAAAAATGTGCTAACATTTTGTTTGTTAACATTTTAACAATATATTAAAGACTCCTGTGTTCATCAGCCTTTTACAGTATAATGTTAGTTAACACATTGTTAAGGTACATGAGTATTGTAAATTACAAGGATTGAGAAAGTGGTGTCATAACTGAAAGACATCTAAACGCACTCTGATGTACTGTTGTTTGCATATAATAATACATGCAGCTCATTGAAGGAAGATTAAAAGGAGCAGAGGCACAAAGTTGTTCTAACCTTTCGTATTTTTCCTACAATCCCATGATCTTTGTAAAAATTGTTCTTTTGTGTAAAAATGTTCAAGTAACTACATCTTACTTCTCTGCTACGAACAAATTTATTACATGCAAATATAGAATTCTAATATCTACAGCTGTGTTTGCGGCTGCCATTTTTTTAATGTTACCAGCTGTGAAGCTTTTTACCCAAGGGAAATGTGAGGTTAACTTAACATGAAGTTTAACATGAAGTTAACATCGGTTGGTGAAACAGAATTTTTGTTAATTTGAATGTTAAAGCAATCCAACAGCATGTTAACTTTTAACATCTGTTGATGAAACCAGCCCTACGTCATTTATAAAAGAGAAAAGGATGTAAGATATAGTCATTTCACAATTTTTACAAAGGACAGAATGTGAAAAACAGTTGTCATAGGATTGTAGATGAAATTCAAGAGGTTAGTACCATTTGTGCCTCTGCTCCTTTTAATATTCCTTGCATGAGCAATAAGTTTTCATCATTCTATGCAAACAAAAGTATAATTAAAAAGTCTTTTGGTTATGACACCACCATTTCAATGTGTGCTATTTGCAATACTTGGAACTGCCAAGGGTGGCCGAGATCATTAAGGTTGTGAGCAGGAGGTCTGAGGTTTGATTCAAACAAAAAGTGTCCTCCCGGATAAGACTTTTTTCCAGGTATTCCTCAGTCCTCATAAATAGCAAATGCTGGGGAAGTACCCTAAACTTACATCTGGAACACTTCCTTCCTTTAAAAAAAAAAAATCCTTTCCCAGTTTATCATTTCATTTTATAAATAATCAGTGTCCATTGCCTGTGATGTCTTAGTAGTTAAAACTGGCGTTAAACACTATTAAAATAAATAGATAAATAAAGAACAATTTGCTGGAAAAAAGCTTGGTCGAAAACAGGAGTCTTAACATATTATTAAAATGTCAATACAATGTTAACAAGAAATATGTTAGTGTATTTTTAAAATTTGTTGATAAAATTATAGTCTTATTCATTTTATTACATAAGAATAGAAAGTAAGACGCGTTTTGGGAGAATCTCTCCCGAGGGAGATGGGAGAGATTCTCCCAAAACGCGTCTTACTTTTATGTAAGTGAATGGAGTATAGTGTAAGAAATGTGAATAAATGAGTTGAGGTTAGATTGCCACTCCATTGTCAACAGCTTCGTAAGTACAATATTTGTTACTTTATATTAATTGTTTGCTTATTAATGCTTACCATTAATAGAGATTTAATTGTTAATTACAGCGGCATGAACATTTACAAATTTTGAATTGTGGTTAATATTGCTGACATGTATTTACAAACATCACAAAGGGAGATTGCCCCCTCCCCTCAATATAAAACAGAAGTTGGTGTCTTTGTTCAGGAGTGAAGGAAGAAAATTCCATGAGGGAATGTTTCAGTATCACTTGCACATTAATTGCTCCACTAATACTTTTTCTCTCTTAGCAAGAGTTTTACTTTGGACAATGCAAGCTCAATGGGATTCAGTCATACATGTATGGGATAAACTTAATGCTTCATGGCCATATAATTTTAATATTTTGCCAATACAGAATAATTTTTCTTGCCATTTATGGATCTCTATTAATATGTAGAATTTGGATTTCCTGATTTGATGAACGAGGGATGCTATTTTGCAGTCATAATTTCACCTGTTCTTTTATAACATATTTTGAAAAGTGTTTTTTTCCTGAATATTGCAGAGCATTATCCATAACCACAATACTCTACTCTCGGAGGTTGGAAAAAAGCTGATTGTTAATCCAAAGCTCAAAGTTTCTGAAATTCATTTGACCATTATAATCTCCCAAACTTTTGCCTGCTTAAAAAAATTAATAATGAATTCTTCACAAACACCATTTTGATTCCTGCATGGATGACAATGAGACTGTTAGCGAAATTTGGCTTAGTCAATATGCCTGGTTGACATTCATTTTGCCAGCATTTCCTAATTGTTTAATTATTGTTCGCCCAAATCTTATTAATATATATAAGAAGAGCATAGTGTACATAATTCCTGTCAACATTGTTGCTGGTTGCTAGCATTGTAGCAGCCGCTGATGATTTGCACGATCTCCTGGGATGCAAGAGCTTGTGCTAGTTTACGTGGCATCACTGTGATGTTTGTCTTGTTCATGGAGGTCAACATTTTGAACATTTACCTTAAACAGTATAACAGTGTAATTGTTTTTTTTTCATGTCACTTTTTGTAATGTTTGGTTATCTATCCTTAAAAATAAATAACTGCCATTCTCAGAAGGTGATGAGTAGTTGATTAATTGGTGGCAAACCTTACCATAAACATGCTCTACAACAGTCAAATGTTGTGTTTTGTTTGGAAACAATCATATTCCAAGTAAACAGATATAAAGGTGGCTGAGTTATTACAAAACGAAAACAGTGAAAGTACCCAGTAATGAGCCACCGGAGACCATGGGTTCCTTGTAACAAAACACTTGGAAAAAAACCATGAACAACTTGTGAAAGTTTGTTGGTAGAGTTCAGATTCCTCTGTATATACAATAGTATGATTCTGTTCCCTAAAGTGGTGTAATGCTTTCAGATACTTACAGCACTATTCCATTTGTTAGGCTTTTCAATGAATATTTTCTTTTAATTTCTATACTTTTTCCATTTGTAGCTCATTTCTTTTAGAACTCATTTCAGAGAGTGAACCCTTAAGGAAATATAATTCTTTCTTTTTCGAACATCATATAAAAATTATGGACATGTAGGGACTTCCTTTCTCACTAAATAAAAAAGCAGCAGTATCCCATTCTTGTCAAAAACATTCAAATGCACTTTTGTATGCTCCTGTCTATTTCCTGGAGTGGAAAGAGAAGACTCACCGGTTTCAACCCCTTCTCTTCTTACCCTGGTACTTGTTATACTGGAACACCGATATAGTGGGATGAATGTATGTGTGATTGTTTTAATCTAATTTTATTGCCTCAAGTCATCACACGCAGCTATCAATATTCTCAATCCCTCAAGCTTTACTATGTATAAATTTTCCTTTCTTTTGTTGTGGTACATTCATTATTTGTGTGTGTGTGTATATAATTAGTAGGCCAATATATAACACTGTACACTATCATTTTAATAAAACATGCAATTTAAATGAATAGATGATACACATGCAGTGTGTAATGTTTTACTTGGCAGATAAAGCCCTCCTCTCCTTGCATATGTTGTTGGTCATCTCTCCAGCTCCCAACAGTTATCTTCTTGCTACTGGATTTAATCTGAGAGATATGCTTCATTTTGGAAAACCATTCACTTACTATAGAATATTCTAATTACAGATCAATACTGCACACAAACAAACTAATACTGAATGAATAGTAATACCATATTATTGTTCTACCATACTGTTTGTAACACCAGTGACTGTACCAAACGGCAGGACTAGCCTTTTGGGAAAAATTTTTGTTGTTGTACTAAATTTGCTTATCTCTAATTTATAATTTGAATGTAATGCTGTAATAGTGGAGGGGAAATCAGTAATAATTATGGACAATCCAGAATAGTTATCGTAAGTAATAATTCACATTGGAGTCACCCTGTAAGGTTTCCTTCGGTTTACTGTTTGAATTTTGGGTTTTCTTTCTGAATTTTTTTTTCTTAACTTTTGTAGATCTTATTTTCATTTTCTGCTAATTATGTAATAAGTTTTATATTAACTAAGCAACTTCTCAATGTACCTCATCTTTCCTTATGATCCAAGTGCTAATAAGTCGCATCTCCCTTAGTTTTACTTTCAAAGAGTATTCTCTCCCTTTACCAAGAACATGAATTTAACTTAACTTTTGAAGAGGGGGGAATGAGCAGCTTGAGTGTGGTCAAATTTTAATTATTTAACTGCTTCGTGCTTAGTTAATGTAACAGTTAATAACAAATGTTGATAAAGATCGACCAATGCTCTTTGAAAACCAGGAAGAATAAAATGCAAAGATTCTACAATACTAATATTAACTTCTTACACAAATAAAAAGAAGCATAAAATTCTGTATCACCATGTACCTAATGCATTTAAAAACACTTACATCTTCCATGAGCTTTATTAGCTTCTGTGCTGCTGGAGAGCTGCTACTATTGCCACTTGGCCCTCCTGATGGGACGGCTGCAATCATTGCTCCAGTACCCTGACTCAAAAGATCCATGCCATGTCGGTGTGTTGCCAACTTGTCCTGCACAACTTTATCTGCAGTCATAGCATTATTGATGATTTCTCTATATTTAGTCAAATTAGCACGAAAAGTTTCAGTCAGCTTCTCAGATGGTGTTCGAGTCCAGCGCTCTTGAAACTGTGCCCTTAGTGCATCATCAGACTCTTTTTCATCCCTCAGTATTCGTTCAGTCTGCAAGAAAATGAGAATATCAATATTTGCAAATAAAATATAATAATACAATGTCCCGTGACACAAATTAATTTACTGCATGCCTTCAAAAGTAAATAAAATATTTGAGGGAAATAAATTTATTTTTAAATGCACATCTTGTCATTTGCTTTGTGCTTTTGCAACTTAAATGATTGATGGCAAACAGTGAAATTACTTTAGAACTGAGAAAGCCTTTATGAGAAACTAGTGTGCTTTCTTTTAAATAAATATTTACATTTTTTTACTTTAATGCTTATATTATGTAACTAAATAATAGAACTACATGCTTTAAGCTGGTGAGTTGATTACATGCTCTTTTCTCCACTCATTACCATTTATTGGCAGAGCATGTTGGCAAGTTTAGAAATAAGAATATGTAATTGATTCACCAGCTAAAACAATTTAATTTATAATTATGTTTTCAATTTTGTAAGTTCCATAAAGTTGCATTAAGTATATAATAGAAGTGATATCTTGTTTACCATGTCACAGTGACATGGACATACATGCAAGTTATGTATGCTAAAGTAGCATTTTCAACAAGAATAAATACTAAAAACTGTGATCAATGAAACCTCATCTAAAATATCCTTGTTGCGCTGCAGCAGATCTGGAAGTTCTTGCACCATCTGTATTAATGCCTGCATACCACCTTGATTTTGCAAAGCTTCTGATTTTTCTACCAGCGATGAAGGCAGAGAATTGCCGGAAGTATCTTCCAGTGCTGCTGGGAGGTTAAGTGAAGCCAATACACTACAAAGAGCAGTTGTTGATATTTAATAACTAACAGCATTATACTCATTATATTAGCAACAGTCAAATCTTATTCTAAGTTTAGCTGTTTGTTCCAAAATCTAAAGTGAGATCTGTTTTCCACAAATCCAAATTGTTGAATATGACAATTATTCATCAGTAACATTCTCTTTTTATCACTTTATGCAACATAAATTATGTTAGTGAAAAATAAAAAATTGCTAGCATTAAATTGCCTTTATTAAAATTTTTAAAATCGTAAAAACTTTAAAAAAATTCATATGGAACTAACACAGTGAAGCTCAAATGAATTAAATTACCTGTTAAGAAACTGAGTGCTTTCACGCAACTTCATTATTTCTGCATTGACTATTTCATTTTTTCTTACATCATAAGCTGCCATAGCTTGATGAACTGTAACTGGCACCAGATCCTCAAACAAATCTAAAACAGTACAATAAATGTAATAATATTTGTTAATATAATGATGACCAATGACCAAATTAAATAATTTTATCCCCCTCTATTCTTATACCATACCTTTGAAATTTTGGCTCAGTCTTTCTGGTAGTGGCAAGCATTTTGCAAGCATTGCTTTCCCAACCCCTGGCAAGCTCTTTGCATCTGGGATCTTCTCATGGTAAATAAAATCGTTGTCTTTCTTTGCTTCATTCAAATTTCGCTGAGCTTTGTTGGCATAGTCTTGAAAATAATTTGGCTTATACGACCTTTGCTGAGCTGCCTTAAATAATTCTAATGCATGCTAGAAAAGAAAGATTTTATGTTCTTAAAAATGTTATAATAATTATTTGACCCTTTTCTACTTTCCGACATTTCATGCCAGCAAAAGGAACTTTAATACAACTGAAGATAAAGGTGATATAATGGTGGTGGCCTTATGAGATTTTTAATAGAAAATTTGGGTCCATCTGCTTATTCTGTAATTCCTAATGTTTCCTTGAATTCTAGTTTTAGACCACACATGATTCTCTTTTCTGTGTCCCTGCCTAGGACTACAAGAAAATGGACAGCATTAAACATAGGCTAACTAACATTTCTCAATAAATGACACATGTGTTACATTCAGGAAAGGCTATATCTATTTCCATCTGACTTTCATCTATTATATCTGATGATAAATTTCAACACAGTATGGAACAGAAAAGAAATTATAACTGATATTTAAAAATGGGACTTACCTCAAGTCTTGCTATTTCCTCTCCTATGTTTTTGTTAGCCTTACACACTAAACTCTGATAGTATTCTGTAAGCCCATGATATGCAGCCTGTTTTCCTGCAACCTGTAAAATAAGCAGAACTTTAAAGTTACTTTTAATCTTACCAACATGAGCTATATGTATAACATTTGTCCACCTCCGAGACAAAGGAAAATACTAACTCCTAAAAGCTTAATTTGTTATGTGTGGCCTAAACAAAATTAAATAAGGAAAAAAGTGAAAACACCATTCTTAATTTTGAAATCAGATATTGGCTTGGTTGGTGGTTGGTTCTTATGGCAGGTAGGTGAGATTTTATCCCATCATCTTTTTGATATCCCAATAGTTTGGTCAAGTTTTTGCATTGCTGTTGGGTGGGATGTGTGAATTGAAACATGATTCATGTATATCACCAATATAAACTTGCTTCTTAGACCAGATTATCTACCTGCACGATCTATTAAACATTCCTGACAATAAAATACATTCCACTTCAAATCTCTGAGCACCACCAAATGTCGAGCTATGAGCAACATAGAAAGACATTTTGTTTAGAAGCTATTGACAATCAAGCAATGAAATCTTAAAAAATGAATGTTTTTGAATGTTGACACAAACTTCACTTACAAGATTTTTAATTTGGGACATATTTTGGAAGCCTTTGTTCTCATTCTCAGATGTTGAGTAGGAGGATGAGATTGAAGGTTTTCAAAACATGTCCTCATTTAAAAACCTTTTAAGGGAATTTTCACAGTGAAATATAGTGCAATATAACAAATTATTATTGAGGAAATCACTCAAATTTCACTAATTTGTTCCACTTATTTGAACATGATTCAAAGGCTGTTGCCTTCATCTTCAGCATGGTTCCACTCTATAACTTTGAAATCTTTGATTTTCCCAAATAAATTGACATTTTATAAGTAGCTTTGAATAGTAGGAATTTTCACAGTGATATATAGTATAATATAACAAATTATTATTCAGGAAATTTTAGTGATTTCCTGAATAATAATTTGTTATACTTTTAAGGGAAGTTTGTGTCAACATTTAAAACACTCAATTTGGAACACCAATCTAGATGCCAGGATGAACATTCACAATATGTAATGAAGATTATTGTCTGGTTAAGTTAAACTACAATCTTATTGGCTCCACTTACTTGTTTAAATATAGAAGATGTTTCGCACACTGTCCGCATCCTCAGCTAATCATCAACTGCTGGATAATTCATATTGTTTGGGAATGTACATTCTGCTGTGGTAGAGGCATGAGGATTTTAAGTTTATGTTTTCATTGCCTTAAGTGTTGAAGTTCATTAATCTGTCTCTGTATTTATAAATGCAGATTTGCTCCCACATTGTAGGTTCCTGTGGTGAGTTTAATAATTTTGCTTTTTTCGGTATGTCGTGATTTTCTGTCCAGAAATGAGATGCTGCCATTGATTTGTCCATTTGTTTGTATTTTATGTTCCTGAACTGTTCTTTTAACCATGTGCCAATGTTTCTCCTTGTTTTTCCGATATAGGCTTTTTTTTATTCTGCACATCTTATTTGGTAAATATCTGCTTTTTTCTCTGCTGGAATACTGGCATTAATATTGTCATTCAGGAGATTTTTAACATTAAAACTGTTTATTGGTGCCAATCTAATATTAAAATCTTTCAGAATATTTTAAAATTTTTGAGTAGCCCATGGATATGTCAATTTTTTAAAAATTATCTAAACTTTTCCTGCTGAAAGTTGTGGTTTCTTTAATAAGTTACTGACTCTTAAACTTTTGAATTTTTTGTGAATAGTCCTTTGCTAAATCCATTTTTCATCATTGTTTGTCTACTTACTTGTACTCTTTACTTTAGTGTATTCTTCTTTGTTAATATATAGGTCAACTAGCCATGATCACTGCATGCTGTGTGTTTTGTGGTTAAGTTCGCTTTGATGTGACTGTCTGTGTGTGTGTTCTTTCTGTAGATTCCAAATTCAAGATTGTCTTGATGTTTTATTTTGAACTCCAGGAATAGTAACATGTTATTTGTTTGTGTTTCCTATGTGAATGACATTTTTTTAACTTTGTATATTCAGAAATTTTATGGCATTGTCTATGTTTTTTTGTTAACTACGGCAAATATATTGAACATATCTATATCAGATTTTAATTGTGTATGGAAATGCTGAGTTGATGTATGTTTTAAATCTGATCACAAAGAGGTTGTACAAAATCTTAAAGTTAGTAGTATCATGAACATAAAATTCAATGAATAAAATCATGTGATATATGTCGTACTAAACACTCGTATTGCTTCACTTACTGGTGTAACATTTGGAACCGGTTTTGAAGACCTTCGCCTTCATCTTCAGCCAAGGGTAAGACTCAGTGTATGACTAGTGTTTAGTACGCCATATATCACATGATTTTATTCATATGACTTGGCTTCACTGTGTTAGTTCCATATATTTTTTTAAAAAATGTTTTAATAAAATTCAAAGCATGATTTCATTTAGTTTGTGATTGAAATCGAAGACGTAGTATCTGTTACAGTTCTTCAACAATATCTTTTACTAAGCAAAATTACATTTTATATTGTTTGTCGTTCAGTTCTAGGGATGGATCATTTCTCTCATGACATGCACTAGAAATTCATCATCGGATGAGATGTTGTAAAAATCAGAAATCCATAAAGAAATATGTACAATAATATCCCTTGTAGGATTAGCCAAACATAGCCTACAATTGAACATAACTTTGCTGTTATTATGTGGAAATGAAAAGTGAACATTGAAGAAATTTTACCTACATGAAATTAAAATTTATTTACGAATTCATTTATAAATGAAGATGTTTTATTTAGCAATTACTAAATTCAAGTTAGTGCTTTAACTTAAGAAATTTTGTGAGTAAGATTTAATTTGAGCTTAAGGAGAAATAATATTTGATTAATGTTTATACAACCAAAATTTCCAAGTACAATTGATGTTTAATTTTATGTCCTAAACTCAAGTTAATTCTTTATACAACTGGCCCTAAGCAAATATATGATACTTATACATGGTGTAGAATATATATAGATGGATTACTTAAAACGGAGAAGCGACTTTGCAATGCTGTGAAGAATTCTCTCAATATACATCTTTGGGACAGCATGCTAACAATTTTGATAGCGAAATTAATGACCATTAGAGCAGCTTTAGAAAAACTACTCTATAGACCTAATATAATAAAAGAGCTGTTTCTTAAGTGATTCTAAAGCAGTGCTACAAAATATAATGAATTACAGTTATCTATCAACTTATACTATGAATGAAATAAAGAAACTGTATCATACAATCCAGATCAGGAATAGTTTTACATTAGATTTTGAGCTACGTTGAATTAAAGGGGATCAAGATCGTTGATACTTCAGCAAAAAAGGAGCTATCTTAAAATCAACTTTTGAACCAGAAACTCCTTCTAAATTGAAATTCATTAAAGTTGACAATTCTGCTAAATTGTCTGGCATGACTGCCTGTGAGAACATCTCTTCAGAATTAAATTGATCAAGGACAGCTATTGTCCACTGCATAAGAATGTGAATACTATCATAAATAAAAAATATCTACAGAAATGCAGCCAACTTGATAGCATCAAACAAATTGAAAATAATTTGCAAGCTCTTTATTGGGAAGCTAGGGAAAAAAAGATAAATATCAGCATTCCCAATGGCCACTAGCAACCAATTATATGTAATGTAGACTTGTCTTGTGCTGAAAACTTCAGATGCAAACAGCTGATAAAATTTCCATTTTCATTTAAAAAAACTTATTTTCTATTTTTTCCGCATACAGAAAATATTTAAAAATTTAAAATAGCCTACTGAATATTCCCTGGTGTGAACGTAGAATAGACAGTATGATTAGCTAATTCATTTGTTTTTCAGCATAAGGTGAGAGAAATTTCTTGCAGTACAGACATTTTACATCTATCCACTTATAGCTATATGTTTTCAAATAAGAAAACAGTTTCAATCAATTTTGACTCAGTTAATGACTGTGATGCTTCAAACATACATGCACTAAAATACCATTAAATTTATATGCACATCAAGTCTCTTGCACTAAAGCTGAGTAGAAGCTGCTTTGCCATAAGAACAGCAACAAAAACCTTTAATATAGATTCTTTGCACATTCTTTATTTTTCTTACTTTCATGCCTTGCTGTTCTTTGGTATCATCTTTTGGGGTAGCATACTTGACAAACAGTGAAATAATTTTAAGATATAGAAATGAATGATAAGGAGTATGGTTATAAAACTGTCAAAAGCAATTGTTGACCATTAATCAAATAAATGATTATCTTACCTTTGCCATCGTTGTATATTTAGGAAATGCTGTTATATATGAAAAAGATTTTAGATAGCTATCACATGAACTTTCAAACCTATAATTACAATCCCGCATCAAAGAGAAGTTATTTATTGTAACACAATGTTACATTATGGAAGCATTAATTATAAAGCTGTTCTTTTACAACAGTCAGCCAGATTCACTTAAATAGGTTGTTTAAAGTAATTTAAGCAATTTCAATATTAATTCAATTTGGAATTGAACACAGTGAAACCCGCATTAATAATCTCTTCTGAGTTGAAATATTTAGAACACTTTTTATGGTTTCACTTAGATGAGATTTACTTAGGACATGTTTCATGGAACATTTGTCCACATCAGCAGCTGTTAAACAACTGTTACATCATTTGTAGAAGTTGGGTAGGTAAGCATCTGGGTTGACTCTGATGGTCTTGTGATAAACTTGAATTAAGTGCTGTCTGCTTCCAGGATGTTGAAATACATAAGGTTTTTCTCATCAATTTCTATAAATGATCCAACAGTCATTTAACAGCTGATGAGTGAACAAATGTTCCACAAAATATATTCTAAGTAAATCTCATCTAAGTGAAACCTTAAAGTGTGTTCTAAATATTTTGACTCAGAAGAGCTAATTTAAGGAAGTTTATTCGTAAACATTAAAAAAACTAAACTTGCAGGAAAAATCTGATAATGGAGACATGGTTAAAGATCAATTCAGAGATTGCTCTTGGGAAAATATTTTATGATCAGCAGTAGATTAGAGAGTTGGGGGAGTTTTTATTTCAGGTGAAAAGAAAATGGGTTTGGTCAAATAAGAGAAAAGAGCAGTGGGAGGAAATGTAACAATGAGTGGATAGGATTACTGAATGACAAATGTAGGTATGCTTTAGTGTATTATTATTATTATTATTATTATTATTTTATTCTTAATTAGACTGAGTTGATTTAATACTCTTATGCTCTGAAACATGTTCCATTTAATTATATGGTAAGTGGAGCATAAGAGTATTAATCAGCTCACTGTCTAATTAAGAATAAATTAATTGCTTTACTCTATTAGTTCTAACATGAAATTTATTTTGAATTTAATTATTATTATTATTATTATTATTATTATTGGTTTAGTTCCATTTAATTATATGGTAAGTGGAGCATAAGAGTATTAATCAGCTCACTGTCTAATTAAGAATAAATTAATTGCTTTACTCTATTAGTTCTAACATGAAATTTATTTTGAATTTAATTATTATTATTATTATTATTGGTTTACTTTCTTATTTATTTTAACTAAGAGTGCGTATAGCTTGGGTTAGTGTTGGAGTGGGAGGAAATGTAACAATGAATGGATAGGATTACTGCATGACAAATGTAGGTATGCTTTAGTGTATTATTATTATTATTTTATTCTTAATTAGACTGAGTTGATTTAATACTCTTATGCTCTGAAACATGTTCCATTTAATTATATGGTAAGTGGAGCATAAGAGCATTAATCAGCTCACTGTCTAATTAAGAATAAATTAATTGCTTTACTCTATTAGTTCTAACATGAAATTTATTTTGAATTTAATTATTATTATTATTGGTTTACTTTCTTATTTATTTTAACTAAGAGTGTGTATAGCTTGGGTTAGTGTTGGAGTCTAATTCTCTAGACATTCATGGCAAACTAGATATTAGAGTTTGATACAATTTAATTAGTTTATAAAATATAAATATGTGTCAATTTGTATTTGTATAGGGTACTGAAGACTGTTAAATTAATGGATAAATATGGTGATGGGAAAGATTTTATGCTGTTTGATGAATAGGGGACTAGAACGATAATGGATTGGGCTAGAATATATAGCCATACTTTTTTTTTTGTAATTTACTTGGCATTCATAAATTAAATCAAGATAAACCTTGTCTCTGTAGTGTGTAGGATTTTGTTGAGAAGGATGTTAAATGAGATATTTTAAAACAGGTTGCACAGTTATTTGCATTACTCACAATACTATTATTGCATTCATGCTATTGATGTATCCCATGAATTATGTAAATTGTCTTAATGGATGGATAAATCAAATAAAATGAAAAATGTGCTTCTCAACATCATTTTATTAGAATATATCCATTTCTAATTAAATTATTAAATAGTTCTTACTACAGGTATCCAGTCCTTATCCCACAGAGGGCGCAGTAGCTCCTTTTGGAATTGTTTTAACACCTCCACATACAGTTCTTCACACTGTGAGCTCAGTTTTGCTATCACAGTATCTTTCATTTTGTCTGCAAAAATAATGAGAGAGAGTGAATTAACCAAAACCTTGCTAAAAGCAATTCACTCATTCATATTATCACAATGAAACCTAGCTGACAGTTGCTACGGCATATACTTGTGAATGGGAAGTCTGTGGTTTGAATCCTTCCAGAACCAACTTCCCTGAGTAAGAGATTTTCCATCCTCAGTCATCAATGGAAAATGCAGAGGAGTTACCCCTAACTTAGAGCTGGAATTCTTTCTTTTCAAAAATTGCTTTTTTTCATCTCATGTATCATCAGGATCCACTGCCTATGATGCCCTGGTTGTAAAAATACACATTAAATACTTAAAAGGGATGGAAAGTAAAATAATTTAAAATTAGAAAAATGAAAAAACATGTAAGAGGTTATCTGCCTCACATCAGAAGCACCCACAGGTTAAATATGATAAGAAATAAAGACAGTTGTTGGCCATTTAACAAAAATGGATAATAGCACATGCACAGATATACATACATATATGAGGAAGAATGGGTTTTCAGTTAAAGGAAAGGAATAACATCTGGATGAAAGAGAGATGGAAAAAAAAAAAAAAATGACAGAATGAAGAATTATTCGATAGCGAGAAAGGAAGTGGAAAGTGAAAATAAATGTATTGAATTACATAACATGCTCCCTAGAGCCTGAAATATTTGGGATGCGGGGACAAATAACATTTTTATAACAGATAAACAAAAAATAAGTTTGAAAAAATGGAACTTCACTGTAAAGGTAGTAAAAAATTTCCCTAAAAACTGGCCATTAACCTAGATTGCCATAAAAATGAAGCAAGGTGCAATTAAACTAAAACTCTGTTTAAGAATTAACATGATAGCATTCTTGGAAATGACGAGTAAGACATGAAAAATTTGGGCCATGGCCAGATTCAAACAATGGATCTTCAGCCCACTGGGATGAAGCTCTAACCAAATGAGTTATTCTGTCCTCCTCCAAGCATGGAACAACAAACCTATCTCATCTGATTCTATATACCTCGGAGACCTCCTAAGGCTTCTCTATTATAAGAGATTAATTACTTAACCTTCCAGCAGGTGCATTGTTTTACAAAGTACAGCACATGCAGTATTTATGCTTTAACAATGTTTTAACCATGAGTTATTGCATAACCAATGCAATGTAGTCCATTGTTGATGCTTGACACTGTGATGATGATTGCTGTTTTTTTGGTTAACATTCTCAGTTGGCTTAGTGCATTCTAAGTAACGAGGTGTTGAATGTTGTAGAAAGTATAATGCGCACCTTTTCCTCTGACAAATACACGCTTGGTTCTTGGAATAAGCAACATGCAAAGCTAAGTGTAATAACCATTAAAATGCATTTAATCATTTGCATTTCAATGTGTAAATCTAGCTATGTAAATATGAACATTTATTTATTATTTATTTTCAGTTCAAAGGGTTTATCAGATGAGGAGATTTGCAAACTACTTGAAGAAAGTGATAATGAAACCTATGCAGATTTTACAGAACTAGAGGAAAGTGATACAGATTTGAGTGACGAGAACAATGATTCAGAAAACCACTATAGTCAATCTGAACAGGAAGGGGCAGATGGCAATGATCTCAAAGAGCTAAAAGATGTGCACAGTTCTTTAATGGAACAAAGTTACACAGTGGTGTAAATGTGAGTGTGTTATAACTTCAAAAATGAAGAGAAAAAATATTATGAAAATTCTTCTAGGCCCCTATAGGAGTGTAATGAATGATATTAATATGAATGAAGAACTTTCACGATATTCATTACACTCCTATTGGGGCCTAGAATTTTTGCAATATTTTTTCTCTTCATTTTTGAAGTTATAACACACTCACATTTACACTGTCTAACTTTGTTAGTTCAATAACATCGAGGTTTATTGCAGTGTGCAATCAGAGGAGCATCTCAAGATGCTACTTTCAAGCATAAAGTAATTCTTTCTGCTGGAAAAAATGGTAACAGAATGGTAGGAAGAGATTCAATGTAGCTGAGAATAATGTTAGTTTGTCTTGGCAACAGAAATTGGCATTATTTGCAAATAAAGTTAGTAGGAAGAAATTCACTGGTACTTGCAAAGGAAGACATCCTAACATTAAAACAGAGTATCTAATGCTCCTTATGACATAGTTTTTTTTTTTTCTTTAATAGTGTTTAACCTGTTTGCTTCTGAAGCACCACAGGCGGTGGACACTAATAATACATGAGATGAAATGATATATTGCGAAAATATTTTTTAAGGAAAGAAACCTTCAGGGTATCTCACCAGCATTTGCCATTTTAGGCCTGAGGAAAACCTGGAAAAAGCCTCAGTCAGGGAGGACAGTCCTGGCGGGATTCAAACCCCAGACCTCCCGTTCACAAGTCCACGCCTTAACATTCTCGGCCACCTATGGTGATTTTATGACATAGTGAAGAGACTTGAGAGACTTGTACTGGCAACAGAAAATTCTAACAGGAATCTAAATATTAATAATTGGTACACAAGTTACTCCCTTTCTGAATATTTGCTGCAGAAGAAAATCACCTGTGTTGGAACAATGAGGAGGAATAAATAAAAAATTTCTCCAGAATTTCTGCCTAGTAATAGAACAGAAATTGGAAAATCTTTGTTTGGGATTTCAGAAAGATAAGACTTTAGTTTCATATATGCTTTGTAAAAACCAAGCTGTCACCCTTCTGTCTACTATGCATGACAGGGTAGAAATTGATGAAGGAACAAGCAAGGCTGAAATCATCATTGATTACAACATGACAAAAGATGGAGTTGATAAAAAGTGTGCTTCTTACTCTGTTTTACGGTTTACAAGGATTACCGGCTCTATTTTTTGCATTTTTGAACATTGCAGGCAGTAATTCACTAATATTATTTTCCTTCATAAGCTGGATGCAGTTTCAAGCAGACACATTTATCTCAAGCAGCTAGCAGAAGGTTTTATGAAAGAATAGGTCACATTTAGAGCAATACTCAATTCTTGCCAGTTCACCTCAGAGTGTTTCTTACTGTTCTGAGCTGAATCACCAGCTTCTGCAGATCAGATTTGTGAACCCCCGATGAAGAAATGAGAGACATGCTTTTATGTGGACATCAAAGAAATTCATCCACTTCAGTTAAATGTGACACGCGCAAAACGCATACAAAAGGGCAAGTTGAAAGGTGTGATGAAAATGAACACTTCTCAAAATAATGGAACAAACTTGTGACATTAAGAACTCAAATAACTAAATTTGTTGTTATAGCATCTTGCAACAATGCATGTAAACTGTCAATATATCATCCAACTTCCACGGAACTGTCTTGTTATTAGATAAAAACATCTATGTTATAAACTTTACAACATGCGCCTCATGTGACAGAATTAAGCACACTTGCCGGAAGGTTAAGAGGAGAATCGTAAAGGTACAAGTTATGATATAGGTTTCTAGTTTAACCACCAACTATATAGGGTTAATTTCAATATGTGTAGCTTTGTGGGTTGAAAAGGTGCATTTTTTATCATTAGTTAAGAGATGGTTAGAGGATAGGGATGAAATTAGAATGGCACAGTTTGAGTTTATAGGATAAAGAGTATAAGAAGGAATTTTAAGGGAAGAGCTTCAGACGGCTCTTCCCTTAAAAGTCTGCCGAAAAAACCTCAGTCAGGGAGGACGATCCTGGAGGGATTCGAACCCCAGACTTCCCGCTTATGAGTCTGTGCCTCATAACCTCGGCCACCAGTGGCGATATAGAGGAACATAAGTGAATGGCTATAAGGGAGAGTAAGGATTAAAAAGTGAATGAAGAAGGTATGAAATCTGTTCCGTTTTGTGAAATCAATGGTTTGGTGATTTTAAATGTCTTTTTTAAGAGAACATAAGGATGATGAAAGTACATTTGTTAGCGTAAGTGGTCAAAGTGTTATGGATTTTGCTGTATGTGGTTAGGAGTCATTAGGGTCAGTGATAAATTTTAAAGTGATGAATTTAGTTAGTAATAGTACTCATTTTCCCTTACCAGTAGAATGGAGGGTGAAATTTATGGTAAGAAGGAATTATATTTAAATAAAAGGGAAATGGGTGAGAAAGCAAACAGTTATAAATGGAATCAGGCCCATGCTAAAGAATTTTATTTTTTAAAATTGAATTCTGCAATGGTTAAGTTTGTGTGTCTGTGGAATTAATTTGTATATCAAATTAGACAAGTGAGGAGAGGCGAATTTGTGTTCAGGAATAAGTGAATGGAGACAATATGCAATACATGTAAATGGTTGAAATTAAAAAGGCGAACTGCAGTGAAGAAAATTTCTAGTGACCAAATGCCAATTAGGAATCTTAGGGAATATTTGCATGGAGTTAAGAATAAATGGTTATAGTCAGCAAAGAGAGATGATTTGTAAGTGTGATTGTGTTTGCCTTGTGTAATTGGTCAGTATTGATATTTTGATTTTGTGTGTAGTAATTTAAAAGTTTAAATGTGTATGGATGTAGTTAAGGGCAGGGTTTCTATAAATGAAAACATATTCATTGTTGATTTGGGTGATTATTGAATTGTATAAAATGATTTAGTTTATGTTGTTATTTTGTGAGAAAGAGGTAGGATGATTTCCAAACATAGTTGATGTATTTGGATGTAGTACAAAGAATGATTAAAATAGGAGGAATGAATATAGATGTGGATAGTAGAAGGGGCTGTGCTAAAGTCCTCTGGATATCCCAGTAGGAAGCTGCTGATGAACCAAGGAATGGGGCTCAACTAATATTGTTAAAATATAGTTAGTATATCAGAATGGTTTAAAATATTGGCCTGGTATATAATCTGGGTTAAAACCGAGCAATATTGTAATAATATTTGTGAATTTGGTACTATTTAAATAAATATGATAGTATTCTATTTTATTTTGGTGATATAACTACAAAAAGCTATTCAATGGTTTGGTTGCTGCTTTTGGACCCCATTTGGAGGGAATAAGAATTTAGGGAATGGAAACTCTTATGCTCAAATTTGTATTCTCAAAAAAATCTGAGCCCCAAACCCCTTTTCATGCCACTGACTTACAAAGTCTTTCTCAGTTCCTATCTTACACTTCTTAAAGGCTTCTTATTACACACAACATCATTAAATATAGCTGCACACTTAAGCTGATGCACTTTATCACTATGTTATGAATGACAATAAGAAGTAGCATCAATACTAATTTCAAATGCCACTTCTAAAACTAGGTTAATAAAACCATAGATTTTTTTTAGAATAAATTACCAAACTAAACTGAACTAAATCTAGGTTTATTACCTAGGCTAACCCATTCAAACAATAAGCATATCACATTGTATTAGGCTAGGAACATTGTCACAATAATTATACTAAGTAATAATACATCATTCCAACAGCTTTTTCATTTTAACTTTACAAACCCAAACTAATAAACTCCTATTTTTATCATGCAAATGGGCAAACTCTTTCTCCAAAATTTATCAAGGTGGTGCATGGAAAGGCAGCTTTTAAGTTACACTATACTCTTTTAAATACAAAATATAATGGAATTAACACAGCTACCATAATTAAAAAAAAGGGCCAACTTATTTTAAAAATACACTTTTTATTGCTTCACTTACTGAAATACTTCAGGACATGTTTTGAGGATCCACAGTTTTATGTCGACTGTTATAAATACTCGAGTTGCTTCAGTTTAATTATGAAATAATCCTGATAGGTTTTCTATGAATCTGAAAATTACATTGCTTCTGAAATATTGAAATTTATTAAACATTGTTCATATTTTTTATGTACATTTTTCCCCCCTCAAGTATTTAGCTCACTTGGTTTTTGAGCTGTGCTTAATAAATTCACTTTCTTTTCAATTTCATGGTTTTCATTCCAAAAGTTCACTACTCATTTTTCTGTTTCCCGTGTTCTTTGAATATGATGAATATATCTGCTTTTGTTTTCCCCATGTAAGCTTTTATTATGCACAGTGCAAAAACCATGTGAACTGAATATTTGGGGAAAAAAATTACATAAAAAGTGTAAATAAGTTTAATGAACAATGACATTTTGGAAACAGACTACATAATTTTCAGATTAATCACAAGGCTACCAGTATTATTTGGTATGTATCTACAGCCAGTTCAATGTTTCCAACATTGATATAACTGAGGATGAGAATAATGATCCTCAAAATGTGTCCCGAATTATTTTAGTACATGAAGCAAAGAGTTCTTTTTAAAAAGCTATCGATCTTTTTTGTTTAATTCATATTAATTTATTATAGAGCAATATCTTCAAGAAGCACGTTTTCTTGTTCCTTTAAATTCAATGTAGATTTGTAAAGTAGCTCAGCAGTAAAAATGGGCATTAAAAACCAAAAAATAAAACTTTTTAAAAATTTAATTATTTTGACAGTGTATCTTTTGGAATGTTAGCCCGGAAGCAGAGAACTGCATCTAGGAAACAAACCCCATACATACATGAATATGCTGAAAAAATATACATGGAAAGCAAATTATCATATATGTTTTAAGCACAGGACAAAAGAAGCCATCTACTATATGGCTAAGTGAGTCAGGCGGTCAGCCTAAAGAGAACAAAGTTCTAATCCTAATTGTTGGTTTTTTCCCCATAATGAATATGCAAATGAAAATGTACTGATTTACATTTTTATTTAGTTAATTTTATTTGTTCTCGCACTGACAAAGGGCTCTCTTTCTCTTAAACAGTTCAGTAATGCCCATCTTATTTGTATCAGTAATTAAGGACTGCCCTCTATACTGCAGCCCTTTCTAAAATTCTGGAGTACTTTTATTTGAGATTATAAAGAAACACTAAAGAATACAGGTGATATGTTCTAACAGGCAAGATTTTTAATGTATGCATGAAAAAAGTAATTCCTTAATTTTTATATGGAGATCTGTATCTGTAAACATCATCAATGATCATTAGATAGATGGGAAACTTTAATTAAATTACAAAAAATATAAAGCCTTTTACAAGTTCTAACGTAAGAGCCTAATTATAGTAAGTTTCTCTTTTCAACATATTCTAGAATTAAACAAATACAAAAATTAAAGATGAGTTTTTAATACCATGTATAGCCTTTTGAACAAATATTTCTTGAGCTTGTGCTAACATAAGAGATGATAGTGCTCCCAGAGTTTCTGGATTCAAATCTGGTGTTGGTTCTTGTTGAATGGCAAGCATTACATTTCCCTTCAGATGGTTGAAGATTCCTGCAGCTTGCTGCAAACAGAAAAGCAAAGTTATAGCTTCATGATTAATTGCAAAGCTCATGATTCTCCTATCTTAACTTGCATGCATATATGGAGTTCAATAATTTACAATATGAACAAATGGCTATAGAGTTAAACACTGCCTTTGAAATTCTGCCAATACAGTTAGAACGCTGCCTGCTCCACTCTTAATTGTTGGCATTTTACTGTTTGCCATACCATCCTAGAGGAGTTGAATATAGTGTTCATGTATGATGAATTGGTATGATGCAGTTAATTATATAGTTGCAGCAATCAGCAATTCACATGGTTCTTTAGTGCTATGTGATAACCAAGAATAGGATTTATATGTAAATACTGTTTTTTTTAAGTTAAAATTAAATTCTGTCTTATGCTAATGAGAATATATGGAATGATATAAAACTTATTTTATTCTCCATTTGTATATAGTTTCCATACATGATTCAACATTTTAATTTAAATATTTAAAATTATTTTTATTAATGTAATACAGAGTAACCCTGTCAGTCCAAATTAATTGGGACCAAAGCCAGTTTGGATTACCAAAAATTTGGATTATAGAGGTTGATTCATAATGAATATTTTTTTTAATAATGTTTAACATTGATTTTTAGACTGAGGCACCACAGGCTGTGGACACTGTGATACACGAGATGAAATGATATATTGGGAAAGGATTTTTTAGGAAGGAAACATCCCTGGTATTTGCCTTTATGAGGACTGAGGAAAACCTAGAAAAAACTGCAGTCAGGGAGACCTGTCCTGGCAGGATTTGAATCCCAGACCTACTCACGAGCCCACACCTTAACGACCTCAACCACCCATGGCAGTTTCAATGTAATTAGGCTTATACAGTATGTATATGAAATGTAGAAGTTAAATATATCAGTTGTTGTAACGTGCAGTGTTATTTTTGTGACACGAACACTACTGTTCAAAGAGAGATTTTGAAGGTTGTTCGTACATAGTTACATGACTTATGTATATTTTGTTCCCATCTTCCTGGAACTAGGATTTGAGAGCTCAATCTATTGTTTGTTCTGAGTTCAATTGAGTTGCAAATACTGTATCAACTAAAAATGTAGTAAATGCTTTTAGTGGATTTGCTGTACTGTATAGTACTTAGTTGAGCTTTTTAATTCAATGAAGTAGTTTTAATTTTTTCTGCTTGATTAAAAACGGTAGACAACTGAAAACATGCTTCTTGATCATAAAGAAATAAATTTGAAGTTATAGAATTCTTAGGTAAAGACAAAAGTGGGATAAAATTAGCAGCTAAATTTAGTGTTGGAAAAGTAACAATAAGTGAGGGAAAAAAAATTGAGTCAAGGTAGAACAATTTTGTGAAACTGTGACCAAGAAGGTAATCGAGGAGAGCCATGCATAAAAAATTATAGAGTTCGCCATAACTGTTTCCATGACTATCATATGACCAAGCAGATGAAACCAGAACTGAAGTTTTACATCTCATGAAGCAAGATGTGAAGGAACTAGGAAGTTTATCAGCTGACACAGAAGATCAAGTTATGACTGATCAAGTTCAGTTGGTAATCACACAGATTAATAAACGAGGAATACTAATCCTTGCACCTTCTGAACCCATTACAATGTAGCATTATCGATCAATCAGTTGTGATGTAAAAGTTGCTGTGTTGCCAGTTTTTCTTATTGTGAATGCAGCTGATTACTATCTTGTGTTTGAATTCAGTTATTGTGATTAATTGAAATGATAAATTTGTAGTAGTTAAAAAATGTCCCAAAGAGGTCATTTGCAGAGTGATTCACGGAGTGATACCTAATCCTCTGTGCCTAGGGGTTACATGGACACAAAATGCAGTTAGAGATGGCATATGCCTTAACGGCTTGCTTTTTATACTTAAAATCATGAGCAAATTACTACTCAGTAGATCTTTTACTATCAAAAGTTTGTGTTTTTTATGCTTATATCACTATGCAGCACTTTAATTGCAGCTATAAATAATTCTGAAGTGAAGCAATTCATTACGTACACTTAATATAACAAGGTGACACTGAAAATTCTTATCAGTGGACATAATGTTTATGAAGCAATGGTGGAGGAATGCATCATCCTCCAGTTATTCGTTGTGGCTGAATTTCTGTATCACAATGCATGATGTAAGATACTGTATTATCGTCCTCACTGTTAAATTTGTTGATCCGATATTACCACTACCACTACTACTACCACCACTATTACCACTACCACCACCAGCATTGAATTATACAGATCATGTTTCACAGGCCTTCGCACACATCATGAACTGTGAGTCAACTGCTGGATTCGTTGTTGGTTGAATGAACTTGGTGTAGCTCTCATGGATATTTTATGAACTTTTGGATTAATTTGTCTTCTGTTAGGATCTCAAAGTTCATAACCTTATCTTCATATTTTTTATAAAATTTTTTCCCCATATTCCCAGCTTCAACAAATCCAGTAGTGAATACACAGCTATGATGCAGGCGAAGGCCTGTGAAACATGTTCTGTATTATTCAATGGTAAGTGGAGCATAAGAGTAGAAATCGATTCACTGTCAATTAAAAATAAAATAAAAATGTATTGTCCACTTGTGACCGCTCCAACTTTTGGCCTAGCAGCTACTTGCAAGTTAATCTCTCAACGGAACTCACCACATTATTTATAAATACAACATTCCTCATCACAATGGAAATTATTTCAAATCAAAGCTATGTGCCAGTAACATCACGAGATGATTATCTGAAACCTATCAACTAATTACAAAGCTAAAATCTATGAATCAATTACAAAGGATTTATATCCATTTTAAAAAAATAAACAAAAGGAAATTTTCATGTTAGACATCAAACATATATTATTCTTGTGCATAAAGAACAAATAAAGAAAACATAACTTAAAATTCTGTATTTTTATCTTTAAGTTAAAAATGAGGCACAGCATGCACACACAACATTTTCCAAATTCATCACTTTATTTAAGATTCTTTTAAATGTTCAATAGATAAATTTTTTGGTCAGATATTAACCAGGTGCTTAAGAGAAATTTGTAACATGACATAAATGATTTGTTTACTGATGCTAATAATTTTGCTTCTTTGTTCTCTTTATCGAGCTATCAATTGGTGAAACAACAAGTATGATGTGGTCTGGGTGTATATTGAGTTGTTTTTAAACCAACTGCTTGATTACAGATGGCATGGATTGTACTGTTCACATAAGCTATGTTAACAGCAAAGTTAAATGTGGTGGAAAGTTTTGTTTTATAGCTAGCAATTTGTTCCTTGTGGCATCCCAGTAGAAATTTCTAAAGCATTATTGTAACTACATTGCATAACGATAATCTTTAGTAAGGGAGGATTTTACACAACATGTGCACGCATGTAAAGATAAGAAAACTCGGATGTAAATAGTCAAGTTGTTGAAGTGGATAAATCTAAATTTGATAAGTAATGAAAATAACTTTATTTTAACCATTGTGCTCAATATTCTTAAGTGCACATATCTAAAAAAAATACAATTGATTAATACCTTTTAAAGGTAGTGGCATTATTATATCCTACTGAATATTGAGGTAAAATCATGAAATTACATTTTGTGCTATTTTCCATTGTTGCTATGTTGATTTTAGCAACCTATGTATATGCAATTTTCTGAAATATTTTTTTCTATATTAGGAATTCACAAACATAAGATAATGTTGAATTTGAAATAGTTTTTAATCACAATACATTGTATAGACATTACCTATAATTTGCTTCTGATTGAACGAAGTATGATACAAAACAATACATGCTTATGTTATTTGAAAACTGTAGACAATAATAAATATGTAACTTACTTGAAGAAGTTTTGCAGCTAATTTCAAGCCATCATCATTTTCTAAACTCTGGGAGGCTGCAACAGAACTTTGCAATGATGCTATATTGAAGAGAACACATACTTTCTCGTAAGCTAAGGAAGAAATAGCTGAAAACACACAAAAAAATAAATAAGAAAAAACAAATCTGAACATACATACAAGGGTAGGTCCCGAAGTTTCCGGCCTAACCATTTTCTAGGTATGATAAAAACAAAAACTATATTTCACTTTTCAATATAGTTACCCTTTATTGCAATACACTTCTCACAACTTTGAATTAACATTTCAATCCCCCCCCCCAAATAGTTAGAAGTTTTATCTGCAAAATGGGCATAAATAGCATCCGCCACTTCTTCGTCACACTTAAATTCCTCAAAGATCCTTCTTGAGCTTTGAGAAGAGGAAATGGTCACTGGGAGCTAGATCTGGGGTGTAGGGTGGAGGTCAATCTCCTTGAAGTCAAATTTCTTCACAGCTTCCTTTGCAACAAGAGCTGTGTGCAGGGGCACATTTTCGTGAAGACGGTGCACAGCACCATACAGCTTTCTTCGCCTTTTCTCTTTGATTGAAGCATGTAGTCTGTGCAGTAGGCCAGCATAGTACTTACCATTTACTCTGGTGTTTCTCTCCTTGAAGTCAATGAAGAGTATTCCTTCACAATCCCAAAAGATTGTGGCCATGATCATCTTAGTTGACGGAGTGCCTGCCTTTAGAGGCAGTGCTTTGCCAGGTTTATGCCACTCCAATGATTCACTTTTGGACAAGAAATCATAGTAGAGGACCATAGTTTCATCTCCTGTAACAATAGTTTGCTGAACTTCTTTCTTGTTGCCATGGCAGAGCTCCAAAAATTCCTGACAAGAGATAACTCGTTGCTGCTTTTGAACTGAGGAAAGAAGTCTAGGCACCCATCTTGCACTAACCTTATTCATGTTTAAATGTTCATGAATAATTCGAAGGACTGGTGTTTTAGAACGGCCCAACCTTATTGCTATTTCTGTGACTTTAAGCTGCCAGTCCTCCATAATTTCTCCTTACACAAGAGCAATGTTTTCTAGAGTAAGTACTTCCAAGGGCCGACCTGCACGATCTTCATCTTCAATGGTTTCTCAACCCATTCGAAAAAGTTTAGCCCATTCTTTTATGGTAAAATATGAGGGAGATGCTTCCCCATATACACCATCCAATCGCTGTTTAATTTCATTTGGAGTAAGTTCTTCTTTTGTGAAGAACTTAATAACAGCTCGATACTCCATTTTGAGCATGTCAGAATTTTATACACACAGTCTTCTTTATGCAACTATATCTGAACAACTGAATACAGTGGAGCAGAAGTTACAGCTGCAATTATTTACTTAACAGATAAGTCTTTTGTGAAGGCGATAATCCTTATCAGCAAGGCTGGAAAATTTTGGACCTACCCTCGTACAACAGAAAAATTTCTAATGAAAACTGTAATAAACATTGTCCTCAAATACTTACTTAGACTGATTCTGCCACCAAAAATTGAACCTTTGTCAAAGGCATCTTTCCATTTGAAAGGAATTTGCACTTCATGAGCAGGAATTTTTCCTTCTAGAGCACAAAGCTGGTCATAGTAACTGCAAAAGTCATTAACTGTGTTGAAAGAACAGTTATATTTATTCATTCATTTATTCCCTTTAAATCTGATACAGATTGTAGGTTTGTCAGTACAAATATTTATTACTACAACTTACACTGTACAAAACAATACATACAGGAAAAAATATATACTTCAGGGTGCCTGAAAAATCTAAATAAGTGTTAATAAAGAATGTGGTCTCACAAAAATACATATACAGAGTATTCAGTAAAAGTGAGCAAAATTTTAGCAGAAACAGGAGATGGGCTTAAACATGCCCATCAATGTTAGTGTATCACTGTAACATTTTCTGGATTATTTACAGTTAAGTTGTAAATGTATTTATTACATTTAATCTTTTCATTTAAATTTAGTTTTCACATTACAATTATTACTATAGTGTACCATATCATGACAAACCTGAGTTGATGTACCATTTTATACTTCACAACAGTAACTCAAAATGATGGTCACCAACCTAAATGCAAGTATGACATCAGTGTATGAGATGTTACCTCATCCTTTCAAATTCACTCATACATTCATCATGACAGTTAATGCCTGTTTGGAAGATTGCTTCATGTACAGTTTTCAGCAACGAGAACATTGCTATGTACTTCTCCATAAACAAAGTCAATGTCTGTCAGCTCCACCAAACTGCACTGTTTCTGCATCATTGTACTGTTTAGCTCTTCAAATGGTATAAAAGGGTTTGCTGCCGATTTACAGCATGTTCTGTCACGTGACAATGAAAATTCGATAAGACAGAGATATCTTGTGGATGGTCGGTAAATAAAATAATGCATCATAGAATACCTACCCTTTGGGCCCTCCCCAATATATTTAAGCCCATATCTCCTTAAACTGACTTTGCTAACCACAAAATTCCTAACTCAAAATGCTTAGTACAGCACCCCCTATTTTCTGTTTAATTTTTGCACACTTTTACTGAAATACCCTGTATATAATTACTAAAATAGCACTTGAATGTACACAATCACACAACTTATACATTAATAATATTTCAAATATTTTCACTATAAATCACTTTACTGCCAATTAATGAGGTAATTTGGAGAAAGAAAATATTTACAGGTTTAACTTCATAAAATAATTAATTATGAATGTCATAAATTTCAATAATATATTTTTACATTAATTTTAAAACTTCTTTAATTTAGATTCTTTATATGTTCAGGTAACTTGTACTTTATGAGAAGTATTGTTAACAGTTTTGGTGGCAATAGGGGAGTTTACATGGAAATCATGGCAGGTCTGGTATTATGGGCATGGATTTCAGAATTCATTTTAAAACATTTAAGATTGTGATGTATAAAAGGATGGTTTCTAAAATATGAATACATAGGAATGGTAAGAAATTTAGCTATTGGAAAATTGTCATGCTTGGGGGGGCATGTAGGAACATGCTTTATTATAACTTCAACTTATGTATTCACTTTTTTATACTTTACATGTAAGTGATACATAAGTTAAATATTGCCACTCCATTGTCAACAGCTTCGTAAGCATAATATTTACATGCTTTATTGTTTTTACCATTTTCTTTTGGAGTTTACTGCAGTCCTTTTAGAGCATCTAAAATAACATTTTAATTCTCTGGCCAGCCACATGCAAAGGTGGGAAACAATTAAATTGTTTTTGCATCTTGTTGTGGATGTTTAATGCATTGAATCACAAACAAAATTAAATATTTTGAACATAGCCTCAAGCTTTTTAATAGCCTTTCAATACTTACTTTTAAAAAATACCTTATAGCATATATCAATAATAATAATAATAATAATAATAATAATAATAATAATAATAATAATTCAGAAAGAGCTATAGGTATACAGATTTAGCACATAGCTGCATTAAAACAAATAGTGGCATAACAATGTAAACCTATTATATGCAGTTCACATGTTCAATCCCAAACAAAATTACCGACATGGGTGGCCGAGATCATTAAGGTGCGAACTTGTGAGCGGGAGGTCTGCGGTTCAAATTCCGTCAGGACCGTCCTCCCTGACTGAGGTTTTTTTCCCCCAGGTTTTCCTCAGTCCTCATAAATGGAAAATGCCGCAGAGGTATACTACACTTAGGCCTGGAATGTTTCCTTCCTTAAAAATAAATCCTTTCCCAATATATCATTTCATCTCATGTTTCATAGCCTGTGATGCCTCAGCAGTAAAAACGGGCATTAAACACCATTCATTCCAAACAAAATTAAATAATTTGAAAATAATCTTATGTTTTTAAAAGTATTTCAATACTTATTTTTTAAAAATACCTTACACAGTACACATCAATAAATAATAATAATAATAATAATAATAATAATAATAATAATAACAACAACAAAACAACAACAACTCAGAAAGAGTTGTAGGGTATACAGATTTAGCAGATAGCTGCATTAAAACAAATAGTACCATAACAATGTAAACCTATTACATGCATTTCAAAGCAACATTAAAGAATTATGGTTCAATACTTATTACCTATTTGTATGCATAAAAGATTATGCATAAGTAAAGTTGTAGGTTTCTAATATTTATTTGGTTAATTACGGATCTCTGGTTATTAGCGTCCCATTCAATTCAGGACATAAAATGGCCAATAAATTTTGCTCAAGATTTTAGGTTCTTTCAATGTGCCATAAATTTGTGGCAGGGGATTTAAAGCTTTATTTTCCTTTTTAAGGAAACCATACTTAAAGGATTTTTTTACCCTTAAATCCACTGACCTGGACAGGTTAGAATCCATGATCTTGGATCTATGTAAGGATCTAATACCATTGAGCTGTTAGCAGTATTAACATAACACCAAAGTTTTTTCTTATACATTTCTTTCTATATCAAGCTGTGTGTATGAAAGTCATTAACCCTTTCAACTTTTATATTCTGACCATCACTTACCCCAAATCTATTTTTTTATTCACAAAAACAAGGGGAAAGACCAAAAGTCAAGCGTCAGAAACAGAAAACAAGTCTTTGGCACGTCTGTACTCCTATCCTGCAATACTAACATTCTTTACATGCTTGCAATTTGAAAATGCTTAGAAAGACATACATCGTATGCATTATAAATGTTACATATAAAAAGAGTCAAACTTTTGAGTCAATCTTGTACATAACATTTTACAGTGACATTATGCTTGATGAAACTAAGTGTTGGCTAGAATTTTCAAAGCTATCAGCCAAAAGCAATTCAAGGTAATGGTGATGTACCATTGGAATGTTAAAAAGAGTTCCAATTTTTTGTTGAAAGTCTATCATGCACTCATGACAACCATAAAAACATGGAAACACATTCCATTATGGCCCAAGTGTACTAGAAAGTATTGAATATTGAGCAACAATATGTACGCTAAACATTTAGGATCACTCATCCTTTTCTTAAATGTATTTGCACATTACTCTCTAAAGGATAGCTGCAATTTAACAGCAAACTTTGGAATAGATGCTAAATAAAGGTACTTATGATGTGTTTGCTTTAATACAAAGGTCAACAGAAGAAGAAAAATGTGTATCAAAGGAAGTGCTTGTTTAAATGTAAAAAAATAAAAACACTAAACAAATATAGCATAAATAATAAAATAAACAAGAAACAACATAAGAAATAGCCTCAAAAAACAAATGACATAGTTTTAATTGATAATGGCCTATTATGCAATATTCAATTTATATCTCATATCCAAAGACACCTTATCTTTTATTCCATTTTAACAGCTCTGCACTGCTTGAATAATATAGTACCTTTAATATAATAAAATTAAACATAACCTCAACATTTTTAGTACTTCTGTAAAATAATTGAGGATTAAGGAATAAATAAGAAATGTGTATGTAAAACCAAAAGAAACATAACTTTGTTTCAATGATAAATAAACAATAGATTAAGTCCATGTCAAATCAACTAATGAAGAATTAATTTTGGAACATGTCATGAATTTTTTTTTTGTATATTTATATTTTACCTTAAGATAAATAAAATATTATTTTTAGTTCCAACCAGGCATTTCTCTGCTTTAAATTTTCTTAATTGTCAAAAACTTCATTATTTAACCTTCACATATATAAATGTTGGTCATTGAAAAGCTACAATAGATACAGACCTGGGAAAACTTATGAATACAGGTTTTCATGACGTAGTTTTTTTTTTTCTTTTTCTTTTTCCAAAATTTCGTACTTCTCAAATATTTTAATTTTGGTTTTTCAAAGAAACAAAATTTTAAAATTTTCTAAAAAAGAATTTATACATATACACATCTTTAAACTATTCAGTCCAAATTTCAAGGTTGAACTGAATGATATACGAAACTTAATTTTCTTCTTTGCAGTAAAAGAAATCAAACGCTTCAAGTTCATTTTTCTAGTATCTCCATAGATAAAATTCTGTAATGAGCTTTAGATGAATCCAATAAATTTATAATTAGATGTATTACGAAATGAAGATAGAGAGATATAAGAGTGGTGTGGTGGAGGTATCTTGCATTGTCAGACTAGCTCTAACATAAAACTAAAATTGTTAATTGTAACATTGCACAGTCAAGCTAATATATATTAAGATCATCATGTGATTGAGTCGAACTAACACTCTTTTGCTCCACTTACTTGTTTAAATATGTAGAACCAGTTTCATGAACACTTAATTCGCATAATTGTCGACTGGAGTATAAACAGTTATCTGTGGGAATGTATAATCTGCTCTAGTGTAGATGTGATGAACTTGAAGTTTATGTTTTCATCACCGGAAATGTTGAAGTTCATTAAACTATCTTTGTACTTCTAAATGTAGATTTTTTCCCCATGTTGCTAATTCTGTAAATCCTTGCACTGATTTTAATAATTTTGTTTTTTTGTCCAGAAATGCAATGCCACTGCTGATTTCTCCAACTGCTTGTATTTTATGTTTCTGAAATGTTCTTTTAAATGTGTGAATATGTTTCTCTTAGTTTTTCCAATGAAGATTTTTTCACACTCTGCACAACTTATTTTATTAATACCTGCTTTTTTTCTCTTGTAGAATACTGTCATTAACTTTATCAATAAGGAGATTTATAACATTAAATCTGTCGCAGGCGCTAATCTGATATTAAAATCTTTAAAAATATTTTGAAATTTTTTTTGTATCCCATGGATGATATGTGAATATTTTTAAAAATTAGCTTATCTTTTTTGTTGAAAGTGGTGTGTTTTTTTAATAAGTTTTTGCCACTTGAACTTCTTCACTTTTTTATATACTAATTCTTTGTCATAACTATTTTTAACCGCTGTTCTTTCTATTTGTTTGTATTCTTTAAAGTATTCTTTTTTGCTAATTTTAAGGTTAACTAGCCAATGTGTTAAGTTATTGATAACTTCACGTTTGTGTGTTATGAGGTTAAAACTGTCAGCTTTGAGGTGATTGCATATTCCAAAGTGAAGCAAAAGAGTGTTAGTTCGACTCAATTACATAATGATCTTAATATAAGCTCTAACATGTTCCTACCTGCTTGTTCATGTTATGTGCCTCTGTAACACAAACATACTTTTTTCCTAAGCTTTATTAGCTTTTGTTAAGTTTAATCAATCAGTTAAATATAGTGGACTTTTGTAACAGTGATGTTTAATACTAAGCATTTAAAATGATTAGTAACACTTACATCACTAATATTTTAAAAAAGGAAAACTAAATTTCTGGAGCTAATAGCTCCCATCTTCAATTCCAGATCGACTGTTGGCCTTGTTCTTTTTGGTGGTTTGGTTTGTACCTGGTGGTGCTTGGATTAACTTCTGTATTAAGATCTTGGCGAGATTTCAAAGTTGAAAACGTGATTTTTGTTCTTCCAGATGTAAATGATTTTCCAGACTGTAAGTTCTGTTTTTCCTGTAATATTTTTAAGTAGTTTGGGATTCCTGTTAATACTATGTTGTTCCTTCCAAAAATGCTAAGCCACAGCCGATTTTTCTTCCTGTCCTTGATTTATGTTCCTGATATGTTATTTTGCTTGTGTTTTAATGTTCATATTAGTCTTTCCAATATAAATTTTTTCATAATTGTTGTACTTTATCTGATATAATCCCGATTTGTTCCCTTGTGGAATATCCTCTTTTGGTTTAGAATTAAGTATATTTTTTATGGAGTAACTGTTTTTGGAGCTAAAATGATGTTATGTTTTTTGAAAATCTTTTGGAATTTATAGAAGGCTGATGGATTGTAGGTGAATTTTTTGTAAATTCTATTTTATTCCTTGTTAGGAATAAGTGTACTGATGTCTTTGATTCTCTATTTGTTCCTTGCTCTGTTTACTTTCTTATATAACACTTCTTGTTTGAAATTATTTTCCATAGCTATATTTATTATATTGCTCAGTTCTTGATTACACTCTTCTTTGTTCATGGGGACATTTACCAACCTGTGAGCAAGATTATTTAGTACTGCATGTTTATGGGGAACTGGGTTATAACTATTATATTTAATATAGTTATAGTGTGAGTAGGTTTTCTATACATGCCAAATGTTAAATGATTTTCTTTCCTAATTATTATAAGATCCAAGGAGGGTAGCTGTCCATTACATTCTCTCTCCATAGAGAATTTTAATGATTTTTTTTTTTTAAAAAGATTAAGTAACTTTAGTGCATTTTCTAGGTGTTTCTCCGGGACTAGTGCAAAGATGTCATCAACATAGCGATACCATGCTTTATATAACAAGAGGAAACCATTCGTAATTCTGACTTCTAATGTGCTCATAAAGAGATCTGCTATTAATGGGGATAATGGTTACCTATTGTTAAACCAAAATTCTGTTTATAATATTTTCCATTTAAGGTAAAGTAATTTTGCTCTATGCACAGATTAGTTAGTGTAATGTATTCTTGAATTTCTTCTATTGTTTTCGCTATTTAGTGATGTGTTACAAATTTGACTCAATCATTTTAAATTTTTAATCAATCAGGTTTGTGTTAAGATAATTCATTGATTCGAAATATGAATGATAATAGGCGGAAAAAATGTTACAATTCTTTAAAAAGGGGGGAAGCATTGGTGTTAGTAAAGACTTGGGAAAAGAACAAATTGGATGGTTTCACTAAATATGAAATAAAATCACCATGAAACCTCATTTATCTGAGCCTTGGTCAACCAAAATTTGCCTTAACCAAAAAGCTCCCCATTCTAACCGCCACAGGTGGCTGAGGTCGTTAAGGCACCGACTTTTGAGCGGGAGGTCTGGGGTTCGAATCCTGCCAGGACCATCCTCCCTGACTGAGGTTTTTTCCAGATTTTCCTCATTCCTCATAAATGGCAAATGCCAGAGAGGTAGCTTAAACTTAGGCCTGGAACGATTCCTTCCTTAAAAATAAAAACCCTTTCCCAATATATCATTTCATTTATCATCAGTATCCACCGCCTGTGGTGCCTCTGTAGCAAAAACGGGCGTTAAACACTACTCATTCATTCATTCACCATTCTATACAATATTATTTTAAGACCCCATAATTTACATGCAACTGTTTGACACAATCCTATTTCTTTCCTGGTGCAAGTATGTGCTAATGGGCATCCTGTGCTAATGACTAACAGACAACCCTTCTGGGATGGAATGGAAAAAGACAACCCTTCTGTAACCAAGTGAAACAAAGGTTTCCTCAGGTAAATTATCTTTCAAACTTTACTTTACCAAAAGAACACACCTCTAATGTGGAATATCTGCAGTTTGTAAACATACTCCAAATTTGTAAGCTGTAACAATATGCATTGTTATAGACTGCTTTACTTTTTGTGGAGGAAAGAGAGGAGGTATCACTATTCAGCTAATAAAACAATGGCAATATATAGCAACAAAAAATGCCCAAAATAAGAAAATTCAAAGCAAAATATCAAGATTTTAAGTAGAATATATTTCAAATGTGTAGAATCCTAATAATGACAATAAAGGGAAACTTTTAATATATACATTTTTTTTTTTAAATATGACTAGGATTTCTGAATTTCACAGTTTACCTGAAAAATTGCTTATCTAAAATTATCTTGGCACCCAATGTTTTAGATAAATGGGTTTCTACTATATACATTTCATGCAGGATGTAGTCAGAATAGCAGAAAATTTTCTACTTGTGTAACAATATGCTTGAAAAGGAAATACGTGCTGAGGATTTAGACATTTCATGCTCTAGTCATATTGAGGATTTGGAGTATATGGACCTGTTGCAGTTGAAGCCACTTAAATGCTTCTTTGACTTCCCTTGATGAATCTCCAGTTAGTAAGAAGAAACAGAGTTATAAGAAATATTGAAAATAAACCAATAAAAAAAAATTAAAGAAGACCTGCAAAGAATTATTGCTTACTTGTGAAGATGATTCACAGAGGAAATTTATCACAGTGATTAATTAAAAGTGATCAGCAATTGATGGAAAAATTTGAAATTTCTTACAAAAGTGAAACACTCAAGATTTTGACACTATTACCAAAAAGCTGGTTTTGTAAGAAATTGAACATGAATTTGAAATCAACTTTGTAAGGAAGGCAAAGAAACTTGAGCGAGAGAAAGCAATTTTGTACTCACCTATTCCTAAACCTGGCAAAACATTATCTGATGATGCAACCAACTTAGTAAAGGAATTTTACTACAGTGAAAAAGTCAGCAGGCAAATACCAGGGAAGAAAGGTTATACTTTGATTAAAGACAAGAATAGTTATAGAACTCACATATAAAAGTGCTATATTCTTGCCAATCTGAAGAGAAACTTACCAGCTTTTCAAGTCGTAAGATAAATTTTCAACCTTTTAAGTCTAAGTGCACACCTGAAAAGATTGGATTTTCAAAATGAGCTAAGATTAAGGAACTGCAGTTATAGTAGGAGTTATTGGGACTCACTCTGTGTGTGTGTGTGTGTGTGTGTGTGTGTGGGCGAGTGCATGTGTGCGCATGCGCACCCACATCAGAATGTAAAGCCTTACTAATTTAAGCAAAGTAATCCAGCAAGAAAATAATACTTCTTTAAAAAAATACAAACATTGCTGCTAATACAAAGTTACTTGTAATTCTCCAGCACAAAAATGATTTTAAATGACAGTAATTCATGGCCTAGCATTGATTTCCAAAGTCTTAATGACAAGTCTTGAAGAAAAAATGGCAAGTAGGATCATGTATAAGCAGTGGGGTTTCAATGAACTGCTGTTTATTTAAAACTGTTTGTAAGTTCACAGATGATTTTGTTGAGGAGGTTTCAGCCAAGCTAAACATATTGCAAAAAGATAATTTCAATGCTAAACAGCAATCTGTTTTCCCCCCCAAGAAAATTGCAATTTGCCCTTATAGAGCAGGAATGACATGTGTTTTTGCTAAGAACTATTCATTCAATGTGCAAGACAAAACCCAGCCATTTTTATAGAATTATTCAATGGCAACCATTTGTGGTATACTACAAGGTAAATGAACTGAAGCATATGAATTTTGTTTTCATCTCAATGTATGGATAGTACTTGTTCACGTCTTCCAAAGAATATTTTTTTGAGAACAGAACTGCTCAAAAATTTGAAAAAATATTTACTTTTCAGATGGTTTGGCAGCTCAATACAAAAATCAAAAAAGCAGAATAATTTCCAAGGCACTGAAGCAAAGTGACATTTTTTGCAACTGCACATGGTAAAGGAGTGTGATGATATTGAGGGTAAAGTTAAGAGGCTTGCAGTAAAGGCCAGGCTTAAAAACCTTTTTTGTATCAGATTACAGATCCAAAGCTGTTTGAGTGGGGGGAAAGCAAATATCCCTAAAATACCTGTTTTGTATATTATAAATGTACAGGAGAAGATAATTTAGATATAGGGGATTAGAGAAAACGGAGAGGGAAAAAGAGAGAGGGAGGAGTGAGGAGAGGGGAGGGGGAGAGGAGAGGGAAAAAAAAAGAAAAAGGAAAAGGGGGAAAAATATTATTAGAATAAGAATGGAAATAACAAAATTGATTTTCGTTCAGTTCCCAAAGCATCAATAACCTGGAAATATGAAGTATGGGGACTGGAATCAGAATAAGTAGGCAACTTTTGATGATGTAAGATACAGGGCATGTTAGTTACTTTGTAACATAATTAGTGCTAATATAATAAGAACTTAGAATTTGCTTGAAAATTTTCCACACACTCATTTAGGTATACTTATACATACACGAATACCATTTCAAAGCAAATCTTGCAGGCTCCACCTCACTTCATTGCATTTTAGGACCTTGCATTGGTCGGAGCCCCATCCCCTGGAATTCCAGTAGGCTGCTGCTGATGAACCAGGGACTGGGGAGTGATGCAATTAAGGTGAAAATAACTTCCTTGTAACTTCTATTTGAAAATTTTGCACTTCTATGAATTATGTAATGCCAGTGAAGCTAGCTGACTGTTATAACTTGCACTGCAGAGTAATAGCTGACCATCAGGAAAAGTGTCAATAAATTTATTGGTCTACTCAAGTCAACAGCATGTATAGTGCTGTGATTATGTACAGGTAAGTTCAAAGTTACCTAAGTTGTAAGCTACAAAGCTCATAAGAGATTACATGTACAAGGACAATATCTTGTAGAAAGATGGGGATACAGGTGCTTATTAGAGGTAAAAAAAGGAAGAGTGGGGAGAGAAGTTTAGCCAGAGGCAATGACGAAGAATGACAACAAGGCAATTTGGGCAATGACAAAATGCACAAAAGAAAGGGAGGGGATTATGTGGTATTACCAACAGAGAGGTATAAGTTTTTTCAGGGTCTTTTGGGAGTAAAAACTTTGGTTTTTCAAGATAATTTGAATGTTAATAATCTATGCAAAATAGACTTGTTAGATAGCAAAATTACTTCAAGTTAAGTTTTGAAACAAATTAAAAAAATTAAGACCTAACAAAGCATGTGGAATAGATGGAATATCAGGGGGATGTTAGAAAGCTTGGGTAGAAGACCTTAACAGATTTAACATACTTGGGTGGTTACTGAATGTAAACTTCAAGTGAAGTTTTGGAACAAATTAAAAAGTTAAGACCCAACAAAGCATGTGGAATAGATGGAATACCAGAGGAATATTGGAAAGCTTGGGTAGAAGACCTTAACAGATTAAACATACTGGGGAGATTACTGAACATAATCTTTGAAGAAAGAAAAATACCAAAAAATTGGAGAGTGGGAATTGTAACACCAATTTATAAAGGTAAAGGTGATATTAGGAACCCAGCAAATCATAGAGGAATTAGTTTACTTTCAATTATTGGGAAAGTTTTTACTGGAATGTTAGCAAAAAGATTACAAGAATGGGCAGAGAAATAAAAGAAATTTTCAGCATTTCAATCAGGCTTCAGGAAAGGTAAAAGAACAGTTTACAATATTTTTATAATAAGAACCTTAGTCGAGAAATATCTTAGTAATAAAAGAGGTAGAATCTATTTGTTGTTTCTGGAGTTGGAAAAAGCTTTTGACACAATTTCTAGAGAAGCACTTTGGATTAAACTGAGAAAGAAAGGAGTAAGCCACAATTTTGTAAAGGTAATGCAGAATATTTATAAGGAAAATAAATTTTATGTTAAATATGAGAGAGGCAGAGTTACAGAAAAAATATCAAACAATGTAGGTCAACAAGGATATAAATTAAGCCTAGTTCTCTTCAATCCGTTTATCAATGATGTTTTAGAAGAAATTAGTAAAGGTAATGTACATTTGCCAACTATAAATGATATAGAGATACCGGGTCTGCTCTTTGCAGATGATTTGGTAACAGGTTCTTATGCTTCACTTACTTTTAAATATGGTGGGACCATTTGGAAGAGACATCCTCTCCACCTTCAACCAACTTGATGACTGGTACGAGAAACTAACATTTATCAGGACCTGTGGCTTCGTTCTGGTGGTGTTTTTTTCTTTATAAACTGGAAATATGTATTACTTTATTTTATCCTGCAATATCAAAATTCACAAGATGATCCCTATGTTTATGAATGTAAATCTTCTCAAATGTGTCCAATTCTGTACATTCGTGTGCTTCTTTAAGTAACTTTACAGACCATTTTTGGAAAGAGATAATCACAACATAAAAAAAGAAATAAAGTTACTTAAAGAAGCACATGGACGCACAGAATTGGACACATGGGAGAAGATTTATATTCATAAACATAGGGATCATCTTATGAATTTCAACATTACAGGAGAAAGTAACACAAATTTCCAGTTTATAAAGAAAAAAACACCACCAGGACGGAGCCACAGGTCCTCATAGATGCTAGTTTCTTGTACCAGTCGTCAAGTTGATTGAAGATGGGGAGGATGTCTTTTCGAAACCGGTCCCACCATATTTAAAAGTGAGGTATAAGAGTGTGTTAGACAACAGTTTAGATATAATTTACATAGAGGAATTAGTTTATTCATTTATTGGGAAAGTCTTCACTGGAGGGTTAGCAAAAAGATTACAAGAATGGGCAGAGAAAGAAAAGAAAATTATTGGTTGGTGGATGTTAACTTGCTGTAAGCCTATCATTATATCTGTAAACAAATTTAAAAGTATAGTGCTCATCTTGCATCTTTGCCTAAGGCTCCTATCTTGGGTTACTTCCTCAGTCAAAAAAACCTTCCCTACATTTGACACAAAACATATTGTCCTTATAAAGCTTCAACAAAACTATAATCCCATTACTCATCACCTTATGCCATAATTTGTACAATAAGGCCTCACTGTTAATTCATAATTTCATATGCCTCCTCTAAATCAACAAATATTGTGTACAACCTACAATGTTTATTTCCCAAATATTTACCTATCATTGTTTTAATAAATATATTGTCAGCTGTTCCCTGAACTTTCCTAAAACCTGATTGAAATAGAGAAATTTACACCTCTTCTGCCCAGTTATTAATTCTATCAGTTAGAATCCCAATGAAAACATTGCTGAAATTAGACAAAAGGTCAGTACCTCTTTACATCTGGATCATCAATAGAACACTTTCCCTTAAAAATAGCGTGAATTTGGCTGTGCGCCAGCTCTTGGGTTTTTTCTTGCTACATTTAATTAAATTAAATAATCTGGTCAAACACTTTAATTGATCTTGCTTATGACACTAAACCTGGAAAAATTCAACTGGCAGTCCATCTTTACCTGCTGCATTAGAACAATGAATGGTGAGCTAGGAATAAGTTTAAGCAAGATATTAAGATTAAAAATTGGTTACTAGACTATGACAGTAACCTATTAAATGGCAAGTTTAATAAAGTTCTGAATATTATGTTGTTGTTGTTTGAAGCCAACTTTTCTAAGAAAAGTGTCACTAAATCCTCCAAAACCAAGAATAAAGCATGCGTTAACTTGGGTATCAGAAAGTCCTGCAATTATAAAGGAAATTATTTTGGCAATTTCATACTAGTATCAGGAGTTGAAAAATTACTATAAGCTATGCTGTAAAATACTCAATAGAGTAGCACTGAAGCTAAAAGATCTTTTTTTTTTTTCAGGTTATTAATAATTCTGAAAACAAAATAAAAACAACATGGAAAATAATACAAGCTGAAACATTTAGAGCTAATGTAAACAGTAATTTCCCAACAGCTTTCAGTGTCATTGATTATTATGAAACTGCCAATGCATTTACTTCATATTTCTAACTGGAGCTGATGGTAAGGCAGTTAGACCTAAGTTGAATTAATAGCATTGCAGGAATCATACCCATAAATGCAAGGTAAATTTAAAACAAATCACACACACCATTAGAAATTGAGCAAATTATTTTGTTCTTTAAGGTCAAAAACTTGCATGATGAGATGAGTTAAGCATAAAACTGTTGATGTATTGCACACATAAATTGAACCCCTTAGCAACATTTGCAATCATTCATTCTTAATGCAGATGTTTTCAGAAGGGATGAAGCTAGTTGTAAGTAAGCCTTTATTTAAAAATGGAATCCTCCAACTACAGACCTATTTCACTCTTAACTGCATTTTCAAAAGTTTTTGAGAAAGCTATGCATTGTGAATTACCTTTACTCAAAAAATATCCAGTTGACACCACAAGGCTCCATACAGAGCCTTGTTCTTTTTCTACTTTTTATCGATGATTTACCTTGCAGCCTAAGTTAAGAATCTAAGGCAGTGCTTTTTGCAGATGATACCGGTATGTTTGTTTCTGAGAATCCATATGCCCAACTTTAATTTAGCCATAAAGGAATTTGAAGAGCTAAATATTTAGTTTGAAGATAATAAGCTTTCACTTAATTTTCAGAAAACAATTTTTATCCAATTTATTGTTAAAAATAAATCGATATCAAAACTTAGTATTAGACACTAATTATATTTTAAGAAAAATTCCTCAAAACATGTTTTGGGCCAGAAATTGATGAATATTGGAATAAATATTTGCAGACTACAGTTCTTAACCTCAGCTCTACATGCTTTGCTTTGAGAAGCTTTGTTAACCTTATAACCAAAATTCATTGACTAGTAAATTATGCACATTTTTATTTCATTATGAGATGTGGAATAGTTTTCTGGCATAATTCTGTTCGTAGTAAGAGAGTATTCATTCTGCAAAAAAGAGTAATTTGAATCCTCTGTGGTATTGTTATTCAACAATCATGTAGACCATTATTTAAGAAGCTTAATATCCTTGCTCTAACTGAATAATACATAGGTTGATTTTTTAGTGGTGGCAACTAATTTTCTAGATATATTCCATACATACCAGGTTCTAGGTTTTACAGGCCTCCGATTTAGCCACAGCATTGCAAAAGCGTTCCCAGCAATGCAGAAGCTGTTGGATTCTGTTGGCACTGCATAATTTGGTGATGGTGCATAGAGAAAGATCTGTTGCCTGAAGGTTTTGCTTGAACTGTTGGGAAGAAAATCCCACGAAGTGGTTCCTTTATCTTAGAAATTACGTTGAAGTCGCAAGAACTTACACCCAGGGAGTATGGAGGGATTGCAGAACACTTCCCAGCCACAGATTTTGCTGTATGCACCCTAGTATTGTTATACAGAACAATTGGTAGGTTATGAATAAAGTGTCTCCTTTTTCTTCTCTGAGCTGCTCACAGATTGTTTTGCAAAAACAAACAGTGTACTGTGCATTGACGCTCTGCCTGGAGAGAATGGTATGTTTTAGGATAACACCATCCCAATTGTAAGCTAGAATTATGATAGCTTTCACATTAGTAGGCACGCTACAGCCTAAAGGCCTATGCTTGCCTCCATTTTATAAATATAAATTGTTAGTGGATTGTGTGTTACTATGTTTGCAGGTAAATCGTTGTAGTGGAGGCAAATCTCCTTTAACTCCAGCAAAATTTATGTGTATCTCCAGCGGTAGAAATCATAAGCAGTCAAGATAAATGAAATAAGTGAGTGCAACAAGAAATTAAGTGCTGTATGAACTATTTGGAATAATTACCATTTCTTTTGCACATAACAATCATAAATAAATATTCTTTATTCTGTGGTATATCTCAATCTTAGCATACTCCAAAATACACAAATACACAGTAGAAAGTGTAAATGCACTTGCTATAAAAATGCAACTGAAACAGTTAATGTGATAAACACGACGAGCCAGATCAATTACTTGTATCTGCAGAAGTTTTAACTTCAGCCTTACCAGGAGTTGCGCGTCCACTAAAGGTCAACGGTTTCCTCTGATGTATACAAACTTATGATTGCGTAACGAAATGAGGACATTGTATGTTCCTTAGTCCTTTGGGTTATAAAGATCAATTAAATTAATAAATTAGAAAAAATAGTAAATAATATATTTTTAACAGTTGCTTAAAGTGATACTTCATATAAATTTACAAATGGCAGAAAAGTAAAATGATAGGGAGTAGGGCTAATACAGAATTCATAAGTTTGCTTAGAACACGATATAAAGCTAACTGTGCCGGAGTATGCACTTGTTAAGTGGGCAATTACTTAAAGCGTACTGATTTTCTGTACATAAGCATACCGCAAAACGACTGGTTAATAGTACACCTACATGCTACAATTAAATAAAGGTGTGGCATAGCGGATATTTGCTTCTAAATTGCAAATACAGTAATTAAATATAATGCATTAAATTTACCTGTACACTATTTCCAATGAACTTTCATACTTTTCAAAAGCACGCCAAACCGCATTCGTGCGAAGCTTACTTAGTTCACCAACAGCTTCACTAAAGTCCTGAGGTTTATCTGCTGTGCTGTACGACGAAGATATTAAGTTTTTTAACGGTTTCACTATGTCTACATCTGATGGTTTCTTAAGTGGAACAGCCAGTAATTCTGCCATGTTTGCTGTTGTTCTGCTATTTTCAACACTTCTCAGTTCTCACGTCTACTTCTCCACCTTTTGTTGTTTCTTCACGTCAACCATTAACCTTGCTGCATGATATTACTTCAAATATGACGTCACGTCCTTTTTCAAATATCATATGATGTGTGGTTTATAGACTCGCAGATAGTTCAAAACACTATCGCCGCTTTTGAAACTGAAAGAAAATTGGTTGGCTAACCTGTATGGTCAGCCACTAAATCTACACCAGCACGGCATCATTGATGATTACATTCAGGAGAATGGGGAAAATAAAGAAAGGCGAAGGAAGAAAGTAATAGGATGTGGATATGGGAGTGATCGAATTCTAATGTATCTAAAGAACAGCAAGGGAAGGAGTTTGGATTGTAATAGATATTAGGGGTTGATTAAGGTAATAATCATACTTTCACAAATACATGTTAGTATATAACATATTAGAAAATACTCTGCGTTTTGCGTTTGAAAAATTAATTATAGAGTCCAGCACAGCCCATTAGACTAAGAAAAAGATAGCTGTGTGTCACTATGGCAAACCTTCTTACCTCGAACATCAGTATAGGTGGAATTACTTTATATATTGACCAATACATTTAATATAATTACTTAGTCATGCTTTATTTGCCTTACCTTTATTCTAGATAGTAAACTGGAAAGCCATGACATTGATTGAAGGTGTGGGAGATGAGGTGACACAGTTTTTTCTACTACTCATAGTGATTGTAGTAGGCATAACAGCATGGTGGTCTACTAGCATTGCTGATCAGCCTCTCATTCGCACTGTGTTGATCCTTGAACGCAGAACAAGAAGAGTGGCAGTAGAACCACCTCCATCACCAGCTACTACAAGATCTTCAGTGGAGAATAGCATCGATACTGGTCAAGATCAAGCAACTGGTAGCTTTGAAACTCAACAGGACCTAGTTGTTGAACCTGTATGTCACATTTGCGACAAGGAAGAAAATCCAACAGCTAGTACCTCACAAAATCTAAATAATGATGAAGCTGCAGAATCAAGCATTGATTCTCCAAATAATGTTACAGAAATTTCAACATCTGTTGAAGTGAGCTCGACCTCATTACTGGCAGATAGACATATACCATCTGAAAATAACTCCCAAATGGAACCTATCTCATGTGATTCAAGTTCACAGCCTTCAGATGCATTGCTTTTAAGGAATAGGCGTCTAGCATTTTTTCAGAGTAGAAATATGACACTTGTAGAGCCCTCTCCTAATAATGAAACATTACCTCCTGTAACAGATTCCCTTGATTCAGATGATGAGGTACAGACTACATCAAGGCCAGATGTGTCCTTGTCTGATGAACAGGCAGGTGAAAAACCAGCAGCTGGAAGCATAAGAATTCGTTTGAAATATCTAAATGATGAACAGAAATTAGTAGAAGGAAGGCTGCAAGAACAACTTGGGGATTTTAAAAGGCAAGTGTTGTTTTTGTAACATTTATAATGAATAGCACTTTCATTTTACAAAGATTAAGTGGTAAAGGTAAAGAATCTTGGTCCTGTACTTCTGGCATTCTTACTTGAGAAGTAATGTAGCAAATGAATGAATGGTGTTTAATGCCAGTTTTTGCTACAGAGGCACCACAGGCGATGGACACTAATGATATATGAATGAAATGAAATATTAGGAAAGGATTTCATTTTAAGTTCCAGGCTTAAGTTTAGGGTACCTGCCCAGCATTTGCCATTTATGAGGACTGGGAAAACCTGGAAAAAACCTCAGTCAGGGAGGGCGGTCATAGCGGGATTTGAACCCCAGTCCATGCCTTAATGATCTTGGCCACCTATGGCAATATAATGTAGCAAGGAGAATTAAATACATTGTATAAAAGATAAAGCAGTTGCTATTATTCATGAATGGATAGAGAAATGTACACAATATGCAGAAGATTTTAAACAGTTTCTCTTGGTGTAGAACTTTGTTAAAAGATTTATGTCTCTGTTAACAATGTAGCACATAGTATCAAATTGTACTCTGCATCTTTTGCACTCACTTTCTGGATAATAAGGCATTTTCGTATGTTTAAAGTGCAATTGCTGTTATTTTTAACTACCCTTTATTTTTCTCCTTGCTTTTAAAAAAGCATCAACTAGAGCTTTATTGTTATCACTCTGTTTCTTCAATATATGTGATAGAAGAATAGTGCAGTCTTTGTTTGAGGATGTTACACTTGTATTTTCCTCATTTGAAACAGTTTCAATTTTTTACTGAATTAGTAACTTTGCCGAAGGCTCATGAGTGCAGAGGTTGCAGCATTCCAGTGCTTGTGCATTGTAAGGTTTGGTTTAGTTCAGTTCATTTCAGTTCTTGGAGCATTCCGTGAGTTTGCGAAGCAGTCACAGAGGCCTATGAACATAGAATTTATCATTTACAATTACCACAGTAGCACACATTCTACATTTACAAAGAATATTGTGTACATCTGCATAAATGGTTACAATAAAAATGAAAAAGCAACACCTAGAACAACTCAATTAAAACAACAAAACCAGAGAAGCAGAAAAGACAAATCACTCATTCACACAAATTTTCTCTATACCTATACATTGATGTAAAATTATTAGTATTTTTAAATCAGTATGTTTCACTCATATATTCTCTTACATAAAAATAGGCCTTTTTATATAGGTATTTTATAAGAGTAGATTTGAAAGATTTACCATTGTTTATTAAGGCTTTTCAGCTAGAGGGAAGAGCATTTTGTGCTAAAATGCATTCTAAATGAAAATAAATAAAACATTTGAACATAATTTAATTATCTAATCAATTTAAAATAAGTAAAAATCCAAAAGGACCTTTCCCCATGGAAATGTCACCCTCACAATAAACTCCATTTTGATGACAGGAAAGTGTTGAAACTGGTCTATGTAGATTTGCTTTTTGTTTAGCATTCTTGTCATGTTTGATTTTATACAAGTTTTTCTTTATTTCTTACGTAAAAGTTCATGAGGGATAATATATATTCATGTGGAAGAGTTAAAATTTCAAATTGCCTAAAGAATTAATTTATATAATGCAGATAAATTAATATATAATACCTTCACTGTAAACAGCTTCAAAATTAAACAAATACATTGCCTAAAGAAGTTTCTGCATGAATGTTTGCTGTGTGCCAGCAATTATTTGTATGGCTTTTTTTCTGTAACAAGAAGACATGGTCACTTTCAACTGAGTATCCCCAAAATATAAGACCATATTTCATTATTCAGCATATTCATTATAGGCATAATAAACTAATTTTAAAGTTTTAAATCCAAGTTAATAATGTGCACATTGCATAGCATGCACTGCTAAGTTTAGATAGGATAATATCAATGTGATCTTTCCAATTCAGATGGTTATAAATTATTAATTCAAGGAAAGGTTTTTGTAGATTGCATATAAGAAAGGCAGGACTGCGATTCTTTACCATTGTCAATTTATTTCTATAAAAGATGAAAATTGGTAAGTGATAGATTTTGAATTTATTGTGCCAGTTGTTGTTGCTGCTTAGAGCATTATATTTTGTCAAATAAGTGTACTTACGAAGCTGTTGACAATGGAGTGGTATATATATAAACAATGTATACAGTTTTTTTCACACTAACTCCATTCACTTACAATAAAATTTGGAACATATGTTTCGGGAGCGATCCCTCCCATCTTCAGCCTGTTGAAAAACAGTCCCAACAAACAGCTCCCGAAACATATGTTCCAAATTTTATGTAAGTGAATGGAGTTAGTGTGAAAAAAACTGTATACATTGTTTATATTATATTTTGTATTTAATATATTTCACACAACACAGATGTCTTGAATAAACTTTCACTTTTGAGATGCACAATGAACATAAACTTTCACTTTTGAGATGCACAATGAACAAACAGAAGGCAACAACTGATATAGTGTAACATGACTGATAAATGCAGCATTGAGTGGGTCATTTACCTGAGCTTCTGGAATAATACCGAAGTCACTGTCATGGAAGAGAACTACGCTTATGTGCGATCTAGGCCTGGCCATAAATAGAACACATGGTATATATAAATTACTCTGCCAAATTCAAATATTAGTGCAATTTTCAATATCTTTGCCTAAATTTAGGCAATTAGTTGACCTAAATATGTGAAATTTTAGAAAAAGCGATGATGATGAAGGCAAGCATGTGTACAAATTCTTTAGTTAAATACAATGAACATTTTAGGTTAAAGTATGACTCATTAGTAATATCATTAGAAAACTATAATCAAAAAACTCTTCTGTTTATGATGAGATTAACAGCAAAGTCATAAAGGCCTGTAAAAAGGAAATTGGTATCCCCCTTAGTCATTTGTGTAATGAGTCTTAAACATCTGGTGTATTTCCTGAAAGTCTAAAATGTTTTATAGTGAAGCTTCTATTCAAAAAGGGGGAAAAGGAAAATGTCTAATAATAGACCTATAACTATTTCACCTACATTTTCTAAGGTGTTTGAGAAAGTAATGCACAATAGACTTCCATTATCTTGAAAGTGTTGTAGTTAATGATCAGTTTGGTTTTAGGAAAGGAACTTAAATGGAAAAGGCAATCTTTTAACTCACAAATGAAATTTTAACTGCATTTAATAAAAGAGTAAGTAGGAGGAATATTTTTTGATTTAGCAAAGGCTTTCAGTTATGTCAAATTATGAAATTTGTGTGGATAAATTAGCTTTCTATGAAATAAAAAGCAATATTTAAAATGGTTTATATCCTACTTTGACAAAAGGAAAGAAAGTAGAAATAAATTGTCCCTTTAAAAATAAAAACAATACTTCAGAGTGCAGAATGATTAAACATGAAGTGCTTCAAGGATCTGTTCTGGGCTATCTTTTTTTTCTAATGTATATAAATGATTTCTCCTTATCTATTCCAAATGTTTTATTTGCAGATGATGCAAGCATATTAAAAATGGAAATAGCCTTAATGATTGTGGCATTAAATTAAATCTAGTTCTGAGTGCCTTGTGTGTATGGTTCAAAGTGAACAAATTTTCTCTAAATAGATATAAAACAAATGTTATGAAATTGATCACTTACAGATCTCCAAATCCCCTATTGCAGATAGAATATTCTAACAGTGTACTTCTACAAACCAAAGATATAAAGTTCCCTGATATATGAATTAATAACCATCTGAATTAGAAACATCATATCGATTAGTTATGCTTTGCAATAAGCACATTGTTACTATGGATTCAATTAAAACTTTAAAATTAGTTTATTGTGTCTATTTCAACAATAATGAAATAAGGTATTAAATTTTGGGAAAACTCAGTTAAAAGTGAGTGTGTCTTCCTGTTACAGCATAAAGTAATATGAATAATTGCTGGCACACAAAGCAACATTCTTACAGAAACCTCTTTAGTCTATTTGAAATTTTAACTCTTCCATGTGGATATATATTATTCCCCCTGAACTTTTATTTAAGAAATAAAGAAAAATATGTACTGAACAAAAACATACATGACAAGAATTCTAGACAAAAATCAAATCTACATAGACTGGTTTCAACATTTTCCTGCCATGAAAAAGGAGTTTATTAGTAGTGCATTTTAGTACAAAATGTCTTCCGTGCAGCCTAAAAGCCTTAATAAACAATGATAAATCTTTCAAATCTGCTCTTAGAAAATACGTGTAAATGGACCTTTTATTATGTAAAGGAATATGTGAATGACTGTATTATACTGATTTAAAAACAATTGATTTTATATCAATGTATATAGCAAAATTTGTGTGATAGTGATTAGTGTGTTTCTGCTTCTCTGGTTATTGTTGTTTTGGCTGGGTTGTTCTGGAGTTTGTTTTTCACTTTTATTATAACCATGTAGTTAGTTAGTTCTCGGAGCATTCAGTGAGTTCGTGGAGCAGCCACCAGAGACCTATGAACATTGAACTTGTCATATACAATTACCACAGTAGCTTTCAATCTGTATTTACAAAAATATGTCTGCATCTACATAAATAATTACAATAAAAATAAAAAAGAAACGTAGAACAACTCAACCAAACAACAAAAACAGATAAGTCACTTAATCATACAAATTTTATTATATACATGTTTACATATACATTAATATGTTGTGCAGTATAATATTGTCAATTCCTTTACAGAATAATAGATCTTTTTACATAGGTATTTTCTAAGAGCAGGTTTAAAGGAATTGTCATTGTTTATTAAGGCTTTTAGGCTAGAGGGAAGAGCATTGTATACTAAAATCCACTCATAATAAATGCCTTTTTGATGGCATGAAAGTGCTGAAATTGGGAATGTAGATTTGCTTTTTATCTAGTATTCTTGTCATGTATATTTTGATTTTCAACAAATTTTTGTTTATTTCTTATATAAAAGTTCATGAGGGGTAAAATATATTCACAAGGAAGAGTTAAAATTTCAAATTTTGTAAAGAGGTTTCTGCATGACTGTCTGCTATGTGTACCAGCGATTATTCGTATGACTTTTTTCTGTAACAGGAAGACACATTTAACTGAATTTCCCCAAAATATTAGACTGTACTTCATTATCGAGTTGAAATAGGCATAATAAACTAGTTTTAAAGTCTTAATTGACTCTTAACATTACTAATGCACGTATTGCATAGCTTGCACTGCAAAGTTTAGATACGATATTATCAATGTGATCTTTTCAATTCAAATGGTTATCAATTATTAAACCAAGGAATTTAATATATTTGGTTTGTGAAAGTGCACTGTAATAATCTGCAATTGAGGGACTGGAGATCTGTTAGTAATGAATTTCATAACATTTGTTTTATCTAGATTTAAAAACAATTTGTTTGCTTCGAACCATACACACAATGAACTGAGAACCAGATTTAATTTCATGGCACAATCATTAAGGTTCTTTCCATTTATCAATATGCTTGTGTCATCTGCAAATAGAACAGTATTTCCTACATCTTGGATAAAGGAGAGGTCATTTATATATATCAGAAAAAGAAGAGGGCCCAGAACAGATACTTGAGGCACTCCATGGTTAATCATTCACACTCTGAGGCATTATTTTTATTTTTGAAGGGACAATTTATCACTACTTTTTGTTTCCTTTTGTCAAGGTTAAACCATTTTAAATTTTTATTCCATAGAAAGCTAATTTATCTATCAGAATTTCATGATTGACACAATCAAAAGCCTTTGCTAAGTCAAAAATATTCCTCCTACATGTGCTCTTTCATTAAATGCAGTTAAAATTTCATTAGTGAGTTTATAGATTGCATTTTCTGTTGAAATTCCTTTTCTAAAGCCAAACTGATCACTAACTAGAATATTGTTACTTTCAAGGTAATGGTAAATCCCATTGTACATTACTTTCTCAAACACCTTAGAAAATGTAGGTCAAATAGCTATAGGTCTATAATTAGAGACATTTATCTTTTCTCCCTTTTTGGATAGAGGCCTCACTATTGAATATTTTAGCCTCTCAGAAAATACATCGAAATACACCCAATGTTAAAGATTCATTACACAAGTGACTAAGGGGGGTACTAATTTCCTTTGCACAGGCCTTTATGGCTTTGCTGTTGATCTCATCATAGCTAGAAGAGTTTTTTGATTTTAGTTTTCTAATGATATTACTAATTTCTAGTGGGGTAGTGATACCTGGTTTGAATTCATTATTTTGACGGGAAGTTGATGATTGTAAAAATTTTAAAGCATCTCTTTTATCACCAGAATATAAATTTAAATGTTTTGTATCATTAAGAAAGTAATCATTAAACACATTTGCTACATCTGCAGGGTGTTGTATCTCTTGATTGTTAATGCTTAAGATTATTGCATCATCTTGTTGCAAATTTTTGCCTGTTTCTTGTTTTATTATATTCCAAGTAGTTTTTATTTTGTTTTTTGACTGACTGATAAGTGTTTGGTAATGGAGGTTGTTCGCTGCTTTTATGACTTTCCTAAGTATCTTACAATACTTTCTAAAATGTATTTTTAATTTAGGGTCTTTACTGAACTTTTGCTCATATAATTGTCTTTTGTGTTGACAAGATTTTTTAATTCCTTGGGTTAACCTTCCCTGCTCATATTATAACTTCTTTTTTTAATTTTTAGTGGGAAATATGCTTCAAAATGCAATTTAAAAATATATAAAAAAATTTGAATTTACTATTAACATCATTTGCACTGAAGACACTATTCCACGATTCTTGTTGAAGTGTCTCTGCCATTTTACTGAGGTTAGCATCATTAATATCTTTATATTTTATATATCTTTAACATTCTTTGAGTTTTATTGTAGAATTTTTTCTGTATGCAGATGTATAAGATTTTTTTTTTTTTTTTTTTTTTTTAAATTTATAATGTGTGCTACAGTGGTAAATGACAAATTCTATGTTTGTGAATCTTTATGACTGCTTCGCAAACTAACGAAATATTTTAGAAACTAAATTAAACTCAGACTGACATTGGCCTATCATGTTCCAAATGCATATTTCAGTAGAGAATCGCAGTTAATGTTTTTAAGGTTCTTGGTAAATGCCATGAAAATAATTTCTTTCCTTTTCTCCTTCCCTTTAAAAAAAAAGTAATTTAGTGTCTATCACCATTTTCTCTTCCTATCATCGTCCCCCTCCCTTTTCTTTTTTTCTTTCAACCCATTCCAGCTCCAAATTATTGAGACCATCCTGGATTTCTTCTTTTATCTTGATTAGAATGAAATTCTGCTTTGAGAATTTTATACTGCACTCAATCCAAGCATTCTTTCAAATTTTCTCTGTATTTTTTAATTATTATAATTAACTCTATAATTTTGAGTTCTTTTCAAAAGCCTGTATTTCTTTTCCTATCTTTCTTTGTATAATTTGCATCAGGAATTGGATTATATTGTAGTGCTACTTAGTCTTTGTCCATATCTCAGATCTGTAATTGTTGGAATTGCCATAGCCTTATATAATTTGATTAAAGAAGCTGGTTTCTTTGTATAAACTTATTTCAAACCAAAAACTTCTTTCCCAAGGGAAAATTTAAAATTTTGAAATGGTTAAAATATTCAACACTCTTGAGCGTTTCGCTCTTTAAATTCAGGACATGTTTCGTGAACTTTGTTCACATTGTCAACTGATACAACTAATGAGTCGTGCTGGGTTAGAGAGGCAGGTAACTGTAAGGGACACTGGTGGTCTATGAAAGAACGTAAATAGAACGTTGTCCGCTTCCAGAATTTCAAAATTCATAAGTCTGTGTTCATTTTGCTTACTAAAGATGTTCTCCAATAGGAAATTGGACAGCTCTGAGTAAATTAATATCTTTATCAATTTCATGGTGCTTGTTCCAAAAATGTGCTGCTACAACTGATTTTTCTATCTGTTTGTGTCAATGTTTCTCATATGTTCCTTCATTCTGATACCTATATTTCTCTAATAATTTAAGAGTGAAATGCTCAAGAGTGTTGAATATTTTAATCATTTTAAAATTTTAAACTTTCCCTTGGGAAAGAAGTTGAAATAAGTTTATACAAAGAAATTACATACATTTTGCTGTGTTGATTCCTATTGAATTTTATTTTGTTTATATAGAATCTGGTCTTGCTTTTTATTTTTATTATTTATATCAACTTCATTCATATATGTTATTTTACATGCAAGAAAGTTAAACACTGACACTTGTTCTACAATGGCATTTTCTGAAACTATTTTTGAGCAGACTGGGTATGTGCCTTTAAAAGCCATCACTTTTGATCACTCTACGGACATATTATAATTAATTATTTGGTTTATTAAGAATACTCTTTTAATATCTCTGGACATAATCATCCCATTCAATTCAGGGCATGAAGTGATTGATCCACTGACATGCATATTAAATTCTTTTGCTATCATATTCAATGTATGTATCATTTTCTGTAACTCATCCTCAGTTTTAGCAAATAATATCTAGCCATCAGCAAAAGCCATAGTTTTTGCTATCATATGTTGTAACTTAAATCTCCCCTTTAACATTATTTTTATATAACTTTATTATTTCATCAAGATATAAGTAAAATTTGCAGTTTTCAGTGGGCAACCTTCGTCTGTGATGATTATTGGTTTCCTCCAATTTATTGTTATCTGTGTTCCTTCATACGTGTTTCTAACTATTTCTGCCAGATATATTGGTGGCCCTTTTTTCTTTAAAATCTCTCTTGCTTTTGGCCTTAATTCCTTGTCAAAAGCTTAGCAGTAATCTGCAAATAGAATGTGTGTTTCCAAAATATATTCTGGGTTCTCCAATTATTTAAGGGAAAATTGGAGCAGCTTCTACCCTTTCTATAGCCTGTTTTGTTCTTCAAGGAGTATTGCTTTTGTTATTTAATCTGCTGCTTATCTGTGCATATATCTTGTTTGGTGCACAGGATAAACTTATTCTCCTGTAGTTTTCAGGGTTTGATATGTCTCATTCCTAAAATAATGATATAATTTTACTTATCCTATATTCTTCTGGGATTCATTTTTGTTTTAGAAGCCTTTCACGAAAATTTCTGGGAGCATACTTATATTTAGATAATCAATTCCAGATGCTTTAAAGCTTCTACTACTTTTTAAGATTTCTGTCAATTCTTTCATTTTTAAATCATATATTCCTATTGTATATTTATTTGCACTAAGCTCATTACAAAGTTCATAATCCTTGCACATAACCCAGATCTATCCCAGGCCATGAAAATAATAAATTAATTTCCTAATCTCATCTGTTAAGCTTCTTGTTACAAATTTAATTTATATATGTTTTTAAAGTATTTATTTACCAATAATCTTTTACATAACATTTAACTATTTTCAATTTACTACCTACTGGACCGTTGTTTTTGGTTCATAAAAAACCGATTATTTACTGTAATTTCCTGAGGACTCAGGTTCAGCTACATACAATTTTCATAAATACAAACAGAATCAAATCAAACCCACTATTATTTGCCAATTTTATAATATTAATAATTATAACATCCTTCTATACAAGGTCTATATACACAACCCCCTGATCTGCTTAATGAAGTCCCTCCCTTCTTATATTTAACTAATTAACATTATTTTTCATCATACTCTTGCTCTCTCCTCCTTCTTAACCATTCTCTTCCAATTTTTTCTAATTTTCCTGTATCATTTTATTCTATTCCCATATCATACAATATTCTATATGCTATACTTTCTCTCTATAGTTTGTCCCATATTGCTTAATATACACTTTCCCTCCATCTCTTTACCCTTTCACACTCTACTAAACAATGAAATATTCCTTCAGTCATAGTGATGTTATTCTTCCATTAGAGCACAAACTGGAAGACTGGGTCTACCTTCTTTTGAAATTGATTGCCTTCCCTCTTTAAACATTTTACTATCTTTGAACTGTGCTACAGGGAAGACATAGACCTCAAATAAAGATTTATTGAAACAGAATTTCAGAACAGCATATTGTTCGTCATTCACCTCCATTTTGCTATAGGCAAAACTGATGTCTCAACTTGGAAACCAGAAGCAACATCAGTGATATTAGATCACACATGCCATAAGCTAACAAAATATTGTAAAGATAAAATTTAGTGCATGAAATTATGCCTATAAAAGATTATGACATCCTTTATTGAACAGCCTTGTATTTGATTTTTATATACATACTGAGAGTAGGCTATGAGTTATGGGGTCAGTAGTGTGGTTCATATAGTGATGATATTTTTAATATAATAGTGGATGTGAATTATTAAGTGAAGCAAAACTTGATTAGTCTTGTCTCTGTATAAATCAAAGTGTATTGCAAATAAACCATTAAAGAAACTAATCTAATGATGGACCATGAACAATTTATGTGGGCATGATTTGTAATCCATTCGTCTATTCTATTATTGACACTACTATGTCAATATTGTTCCCTATCATTTTTATATTCTTCTGCACATTTGCAGTTAAAATCTTTCTAATTATTATTTCCCCATCTAAGTTCTTCCATTTTGACTGCCATGTCTGTTCTCTCTGTGTTTGCTTGCAGTATAATGAACAATGAAAATCTGTATCAGTTTCTCCACATATTAGACATTTTTCTACATTTTTATCATGTCTTAACCCTTTTAAATTCATAATTCCAGTTCTACCCTTCCAGATCTACTTTATCACATGTTATATATATTTTTCCCTGCCCCATACTATTTGTATTTCTATATAAAGTCTCAATGAACTCTTTTCTCTCATACTACCCAATATTTCTTGTCTTTCAATATTTTCCAATCTTAGGTTTATTTCTTCCCAAAAGTCTCCGTTTTGATGTACTCTATTTATCCATAAGTTTCCCACACCTATCTGTTGTAAAATTTCCTGCACTTTGAAATACCATGATCTTTTCTCTTCCATTTCTCCTGTATACTAAAACATTTTGTAATATTGTCACTCTCTTTCAATGTGGTAATTTTATATATATGTATTACATACTTCTTGTAATAATTATAGTAATAATCTAGTAATTTTTATCTTTTATACCTTTGAAGGAATCCACACAGTAAAACGAAAATATAACTTCTTTGTTTATTAAAAAGTTAAAATAATCAACACTCATGAGCGTTTCACTCCTTTAAATTTTTATCTTGTTTAATGCCTACCTAACTAGCTGTGCTATACCATTTGGTGATGCTTTTGGTAAACCTAAGATCAATTTACAAATCCTATTTATTTTATCAACATCTTTCCATGCCTCCTCTATACCTCATATATTTTGGCTTCTACTGTGGTGTGTAAATTCTCAAGCCAATATACTCTTATATCTGGAAATTTTCTTAAACATGCTCTTATAGACTAATAGCTACTTTTCCTTTTGCAATTGCCATTTTTTCCTTTTTATTTTAATTTCCATTAATCTTGTCCCTAGATAATTCAATTTCCTTACTCCCTGTATTTCTCTCCATTTCTCAATTTATAACCTCTTTTAAAAACATGATCTTTGATTTCTTTTCCTTTAATTTCAATCCCCATTCGTTTTAGAAGTATTCACTACTTCAGTTGTCGTTCTCAATCATCCACTAAATCACCTCCAAAAAGCAACCCTGGGGGACGGGGGGAAAACTGAAAGTTTTATATTACATTATAGAAGTAACAGAAATTTTAAGCATTTGAAAGCGGTTTTAATTGTAGCACCCAGCTCTCAAAGATCACCTTACTCTCTTTAAGAGTACAAACTTTGTGCAGCTTTGTTTTACAGTTGTTAAGTTGTTGGCCGCACTGTATACAGTAATTTTCCAAAATGAATGGGAAATAAGCTAAACAAAAAAAAGAAGAAAAGTTACGTTGATGCGAAAGTTCCAAACATTTGACAATGGCAGCATTGCATTTATCATATGCAGTGACAATATGTTTTGTGAATATATTTTTAATTTTGTACATTTGAAGAAAGTACTATTTATGGGCTAAAGGAGATGAAGTATTCAGTGGAGGCGGGGCTGGGGGGGGAATGCAACATTTTCATTGCATTTGACAAAGGAGCAAAGTCAGTGGAGGTAGCTTGAAACATTTTTGCCACATATATTAGGGAAAGCATGGCAAGAAAATTGTTTTTTGTCATTTAAAAGAGGCAAGTTCAAATAAGTGATTCTTTACATTCAGAAAGACCATCAGACTTTGATGAAGATCATTTTAATGCTTTAATCTATGATGAACCATATCAGTCAATTTGAAAATTGGCAAATGTTATAACCATAATGTGAAACTTGCATGAGTGCATGCCTTTAAGCAAAAACTAAGAAATCATTGGGTGGTCATTTGTTATTCATCATTGGTTAGCTGGTAAACAATATTGATAAAGCCTCTCCGGGATTGTTTTCGGTGATGAGAAATGGTGCCTATGTGTCAAAATCTAAAAAAGAAAGGAATGGTTGAGCCTTAGCAAAAAAACAACTCTCTATCTAACAATCTTCAAGGAAACACCTTTAATAACTAAGATGCTCTTCAAACTTGGCTATACAACTTCTTAAGCTCATCCCCTAGATGTGGAATTGAATACTGTCCCAGTGCTGGCAGTCACAGATAATGCAGGAGAATATAATCTTCTTCTAATGGCAGCTTTGGAATTTCAATCCATTATTTATATCCTAGTGGTCCAGTATAGAGCTAGTAGGAAGAAGGGAGCTCCTTATAACGTTTTCTGCAGTGTTGTAGGTGTTCACTGTTCATCCTGCTCTTTGGTTCATTACAAAGTGTATCTTCCTGTCTCTTTGATGCCTATCTTGTGAAGGTGGCCAGCTAGGCAGTTATGTTGTGTTGTTCTTTTTTTAAGTAGTGTTTAACGCCCGTTTTTACTACTGAGGCACCACAGGCGGTGGACACTGATGATACATGAGATGAAATGATTAATTGGGAAAGGATATTATTTTTTTTTTTTAAGGAAGGAAGCGTTCCAGGCCTAAGTTTAGGTACCTCCCCGGCATTTGCCAGTTATGAAGACTGATGAAAATGGAAAAAACCCCAGTCAGGGAGGACGGTCCTGGCGGGATTCGAACCGCAGACCTCCCGCTCATGAGTTCGTGCCTTAACGACCTCGGCCACCCGTGGTGGTTTGTTGTGTTCTGAAAACTGTGGTTGCTTCATGTCTAGGTTTGTTTTTTTATTTCTCCCAGTTCTGTTGGATGCTAGCTAGCATCTTTGTTTTGATTTTGCTTTTTGATGTGCTTTTCAATTTAATGTCATCTTATTGCCTTCTAATCCTTTGCTTTCATTGATTGAGATAATTTGGTTCCCTTGATTAGGTCTCTATTTGATTCCCTATTGTTCCACAGTTGTGATGGATTCACTGCAATGCATGGTTTTCTGAAGATTATTCAGTGATATAATAATACAGGTGAATTATTACCAATTAATATCTCTGTTCTGTTCATTTCAAAGGAGTATAAAAACATTTGCAACAATGAAAAAATACTACAAACTACATCAGCCTAAAATTTGAAGGAGTTAGTGACGGGAAAAATCTTGATGAAGCAGAGTAGCCATTGCAGGCAGAAATGATAAAACTAAAGACTTAATACTTATGAAGTTGGATAGATGAGGACAGTAATTTGGCAGTATTTTTCTACAAAGTTTTTTAAGTTTAATGATCATCACTCCCAAGGGACCAGTCTCATGGTGTGGGCTTAATTAGACTGCAACATTTGGGAAGGTAAACACTAGTATTTTCTTTTCAAAGTTGTTACTGAGGCCACCAAGCCAATTGTTTAGGGAATTAAGAGAGATGCAAGAAAAGAAAGGAAGTTACAAATGATCATAACCTTGGATATATTAAAGCAAATCAGAATTATAATGTAATTTTTAAAGGGTACTGTTCTAAAAATTACATTTTTATACTTTTTTTCTCAGAAACTGTAGCTAAATTTCACTGTCAAATTCACAAATTTATAATAAAAATTACAAATAAGAAAAAAACTAGGATATTTGAATTATTTACCTTAATACAGGAGTCCACTGAACTAATTGGTATAACCAAATGATAATGGTACAGGGCCACAAATCCTCACTAATAACTCTTGTCATTCTGAAACACTTTCAATTTCTCTCATCAAAATATTCGCTGTATGGGCTGTGGCAGTCTTGTTGAAAAAAAGATTAAATCATGCGCCCCATCTCGTAAAAAAAGAAGAGGGGCAAAAATTGTACTCACATATTGTAGTGAGTTGTTGCATTGAAAAAAGAAAAGGGGGGAGGCTATAATTCTTTCTGCTTTCAGGATGCTCAAAACAGCAATTATTTAGTCATGGAGGTACACTCATGAACAGTATTAGGTTTTTCAATTATCCAATAATGATTTTGTGTACACACATAACAATGTAAATGGAACTGTCCTTATCTGAAAAAATGTTAAATATATGACTATTTCTGTTGTATATATTATTCAGACTACACACAAAATTTGTGCATAAGTACAGGATGATTGGTTGAAAAGCATGTGCCACAATTACTATCATTTATTATTAAGATAATAAGATTTTGGAACTTTTACACTTTTCTTTTAATTTGACTTTATTTCTCTTTACATCAACATACAATTTTAAATATTACAATAAGATCTATGTCTTCATTAGTTCCATAATATTAACTAACAATATAAATTAATACACATAATTAATGACTATTACAATATTTTAATTCTAAACACTCTATCCTATACTAGGAGTTCCAGGTTATTGGCGTATAAAAATCCTGTTTCTAATGCTAATTTACTACCATTTTCTCCCTTATTCAATTTATCAGTCATTGACTATCTGACCTTCTTTACCATTTCTCCCTCACCTTCCCTAAATACACTGTAATATCCATATCTCCCTAACTTTACCTAAATAGTTCCATCATTTTTATATCTTATTTTACAGTTAAAATCTTCCTAATTAAAGTTTCCTCATTTTTTTATTCTAAACCTTTTCTCTCCATTACTGTATGGTTACAATATAACAAAAAATTAAAATCTCTATTGGTTTCTCCACGCATTAAACAAATTTCCTATTCCTTTATCATATCCTAATCCTTTTAAATTCATAACTACAGTTCTAACCCAAGAAAACCCTTCTCTACCTGCCTTATCACGTTCTATATATTTTTCCCTACCCCATACTATTTTTATTCCGCTATAAAGTCTGAATGAACTCTTTTCACCTAAACTACTAATTATCACATGCCGTTCAAAATCTTCCAGTCTTATTTCTTTGGAAAATCCTCTATTTTGGTATTCCCTATTCATCCATACTTTTCCTAATTCTATATGTTGTAAAATTTCCTGCACTTTAAAATACTGTGATTCTTTCCATGTACATTTCTCCTGTATACTAAAACATTCTTTAATAATATCACTCTCTTCTAATGTGGTAATTCTGAATAAATATTTCATAATTCTTGTGAAAAATTTTTTTCTTAGTGGAATATCTACTTAATTCTAACTGTGCTGTATCATTTGGGAATGCTATTGGTAAACCTAAAGTCAATTTACAAAAACTTCTATTTTATCAACATATTTCCACGCATTGTGGAAATTTCTGACCCATACAAGCTCTAATGGAGGTTGGAATGAGCAGGAAATAATAGCAATAACAAAAGGAAAAGCAGCTAAGGTGTTATAAGAGCACATTTAAGAAAAATTCCTGATATAAGAGTGAGTTGGCTGAAAAGAATATACACAATCCCAGTAGAAACTTTTACACCTAGGAATGTTTCTTCAAATTATCTTTGAACTTAACAATCTGAGCTAACACATATCAATCATAAATAAAATACATGTTGTGTAGTAGAAAACATATACCGAGTCGTCATTCACTTCACAATCAAATATAGAAGATAACACACCTCTCATAATAACTAAACTGAACTCTTAACTACTGCAACATAAAGCTTGTTCCAAGAAAAACACGTGTACATGCTCAGAAGAAAAGTTATAGTTCATTGGATCACTTAATTTATCAAAAGAAAGCATAAATGTGATTCTCTACTGCAAGTAAATTCTGAGAAAAAGGTAAATAAAATCATCTGGGTTTTGAAAAGTCTTTAAATTCATTCTTTTTCTGTAAACAGTGTATAAAATAAAAGTACTTAACATTGCAACATATTCACTCTTGGAAGCTAGATTGAGTAATAAGAAATGGGTTGTAATTGAGTTTTTGCATGCTGGAAGAAAACTACCCATGTTAGCAAGTTAATTATATATTAATTAATACAATGTGGCTAAATTTCCTACACACTTCACTTATTGTATTTAAGTAAATGACTTAAATACAGTAAATGAAGTGTGTAAGAAATTTACACACATTGTATTAATATATATCTTCACATCTTCAAAATTAAACGAGTTAGATTACTGTAATCTTAAAAGAAGTTAGGAACAGTGAAGTTGTTACATATACAAATGATTCAGTATTAGGTGACACTAAAACTTCACTAACTGATTAATTCTTCAGGACATGATTCAAGAGCATTCGCTCTCATCTTCAGCTGGGGACTGACTAACTCTAGCAGGTGATGTAGTGGCATCTGGTGGTTCCATTAGATAACAGAACAGGAAGTCCATTGGTGGAATGTCAAAATTCATAGCTTTATATTTATTTTTTAAAATATAAATCTTTTCCCATATTGCCAAATCCTTGGGATTGGTGGTAGCTTTTAACAGTTTGGCTTCTCCTGCAATGTTATGATCGTAAGTCCAAAAGTGATCTGCAACCGCCAATTTATCCACTTGTTTATATCTTAAATTTCTGAAGTGTCCTTTGGTCCTTGTTTCCAAATTTCATATTGTTTTGTCTATATATATATCTATCTGAACACACTCCAAACAATCTATCTGATACACTCCTGACTTCTTGCTGGGTGGAATAACATCCTTTTTGGTGCTGTTCAGAAGCTTTCCAATACTAAATTTACTTTGTGCAGCCAAACGTATATCGTAATTTTTAAAGATTTTCACAAATGCCCTGTTTGCCCACGGATATATGTGAATCTTTTAAAAACCACGTCCTTTTTTTTATCATGGAGAAAGTTGTGGTGTTTTTAATATCTTTCTGTCTTTCGAAATGTCTGATCTTATCAACTAAAGAGCTGCTGAATCCATTTTTGAGGGCTGTTTTGATAATATAATGGTATTCTGCTGAATACTCTTCTTTGTTGAGTGGGATGTTTACCAATCTATGGACAAGGCTGTTTATAATGGCATGTTGGAGTGGTTTAGGGTTGAAACTGTTATTCTTTATGTGATTATCTGTATGTGTAGGTTTCCTATATATGCCGAATGAAATTATGTCATTTCTCCTGTATATTTTTAGGTTCAAAAACGGTCGAAGACCATTTTCCTCCAATTCCATAGTGAATTTAAAATTTTGGTCCTGCAAATTTAGTAATTTTAGGGCATCTTCTGTTTGTTTGTTTTTTTTGGTACTATTGCCAGAATGTCATCCACATAACGAAACCATGCTTTGAAGGTTAAAGAGAATGCCTTAGTAATGTGTGTTTCTACAGCACTCATGAATAAATGGAGAAAGGGGGTTACCCATAGCTAAGCCCGAAATTTGTTGGTAAATTTTTCCATTGAACATAAAAAAAAGTTTTGGTTTATACACAGTTTAGTGAGATTGATATAATCCTCAATTTCTTCTGCTGTCAAGTTTATACTTTTTAGCCCCCCCCCCCCCCAAAAAAAAAAATATACAGGAGAAATGACATAATTTCATTCGGCATATATCTACACATACAGATAATCACATAAAGAATAACAGTTTCAAACCTAAACCACACCAACATGCCATTATAAACAGCCTTGTCCATAGATTGGTAAACATCCCACTCAACAAATAATAATATTCAGCAGAATAACGTTACATTATCAAAACAGCCCTCAACAATGGATTCAGCAGCTCTTTAGTTGATAAGAAGATCAGACATTTCGAAAGACAGAAAGATATTAAAAACACCGCAACTCTCTTCACAATAAAAAAAGGACATGGTTTTTAAAAGATTCACATATCATCCGTGGGCAAACAGGGTATTCATGAAAATCTTTAAAAATTATGATATACGTTTGGCTGCACAAAATAAATTTAGTATTGGAAAGCTTCTGAACAGCACCAAAAAGGACATTATTCCGCCCAGCAAGAGGAGTGATCAGATATATATACGCAAAACAATACGAAATTTGGAGACAAGGACCAAAGAACACTTCAGAAATTTAAGATATAAACAAGTGGATAAATTGGCGGTTGCAGATCACTTTTGGACTTACGATCATAACATTGCAGAAGCCAAACTGTTAAAAGCTACTACCAATCCCAAGGATTTGGCAAGATTTATATTTTAAAAAATAAACATAGAGTTATGAATTTTGACATTCCACCACTTCCTGTTCTGTTATCTAATGGAACCACCAGATGCCACTACATCATCTGCTAGAGTTAGTCAGTCCCCAGCTGAAGATGAGAGCAAATGCTCTTGAAACATGTTCTGAAGAATTAATCAGTTAGTGAAGTTTTAGTGTCACTAATACTGCCTGATTTGTATACGAGTTAGATTGTGTTAGAAAAAAATGGTCCCTCAATTTTCATCCAAAAAACGAATTTTTTGTAAACAAAGTAGTTTATGTAAAATATTTACAATTTACTTTTTTTTAACCATCTATTATTTTTGTATTCATAAACATATTATGCATATTCATTAATGTTACAGGCGACACTTTGGTCTAGAGCTAGCAGCAGACAAGTTCGTACGTCTCATCTTTAAAGGCCAGGTGTTACTAAGTGATAGTGAGACACTGGAAGGTTATGGGCTGTTTGATAACTGTGTGGTGCACTGTCTTGTACATCAACAACGTGGTCAGTCAGAGGGGCAGGCACCTTCTGCTAGTACAACAACAGGACAGGCACCTTCTGACCGTAGTGCACCATCTGCGGTCACACACAGGGATTGGGACCTAGGCAACATACTCTTTGCCTCACTTAGCATCCTCCTTGGCCTAGCATGGTATTGCCGATTTCAGTATGCTCAGCTTTTCAATGCTACCAGCACCATTGCACTGGTAGGGCTGACTGGCATCGTAACTGTTTCACTTGTTGGAATTTACCTACCAGATCAGGATGGCATAAGAAACAGCCTTGGACACTAGCTCCATTTCGGTTAAAAACACCTTCCATTTGAAGTGTAAGGTAGAATAACCTGTTGTATGGTACTGTTAGCAGATTGTTTTAAACTGGGAAGCAATTTTTTCTACATTTGTCAATCCCTCATTTTTTCCAAATTAACTTAAATGCCTTTCACCTACTGATAATTTCAAAAGAAAATTATTAATGTGCATACAACATTTTGTGCAAAATTATTTCCCCAACTAGTATAACATTATCATTCACTTTTTTTTCTCTTTTTTTTAATATAAGCTTTTTGCTGAGCCATTCGTGTTCAGAGAAAAAAGTGCATTGTACAGTTCATCTGTCCAGGTACGGGAAATTTATTTTTGCCAGAGATGTGTTTGTAGATAAACTGCTTAAACCCATATACAATGTGATAAATATATATTTTTAAGTCATTATCTTGCATCTCTATTTAAAGCCCATCTACTGTGATTCTGTTTTGAGTACTGTATATCTTGGCATTGTATTGTTTTAGATGATTTAGGGCTCAATCTTAATATTTTCTTGTACCTATGTATAAACACTGTAAAATTTGTGAATTAGAAAATAAAATTATTTTGTAAATATTAACATGTCATTATGTCAATTATATGCACTGATCAAGTCTAAAATTAAAGTTTTGTAATTTTGAATGGACTAATGCATACTTATCACTGGACTCAAAAGTCTGTGGTTCCTTATATTCTCTTTGTTATGCAACAATATATTGATCATGAAGGGGGCATGGTTCCCACATGGAATGCTGCACCAAAGCATCATGGACAATATAACATGTATAATCTTTTCATTGGTTTATCATCCAGGAAAAATGGAAGCTGTGCCTGAGTGGGACACAACAGATAGTGATTTTGTTTAGATCCTGTATGCATTATAATTAATATCATTATAGTGGAGAAATATTTAGCTAGAATTCAAGCTAAACATTTCCACCAAAAAATGAATTTGCCTAATTCCTGTGCATTAACGTCATTCTAAGTGCAGGAATATTTAGTTAAGAGTTCAAGTTAAAATTATCATTTTACTAAAAATGGCATAAAATTGTTAAGAGTTATTACTCTGCGACATATTCATTAGTGTAATGTGTCAAGTGATTATCATTACAACAGCATTATTTATTACGTAATAATATAATGCAAACTTTATCACTTTTTATTAGTGATTGGTTTATTTATTTTTCATACACCCAGCAATATAAATGGGAAACATTTGCTGTTGTTGCAAGAAGTGCAAAAAAAAAACTGGTGGGGGGGGGGGGGGCAGATAAAACTTTTGAGACATGCAGTAGCAGCTAACTTAAAACGTAACATACTTGATGCACACCTAATCCATAACATATGAAAGTATCCATCTTTTGCCCCAGTTATTTTATTCAGACTACTGAAAAAAGTAATTAATTATTTTCGAGATGAACTATAAGTAAAATGCAGAGGTTGAAAAGGATGCATAACAAAAGGTCAAAGTTGATCATATCCCCAAGTCTGCTATAGAATACTCTAAAGAATTAAATCAAAGGTTCTAGTGTATATATGAAAAAAAACTTTTTGGTATGCCAAAGAATTGCAGATACCAAATTTCATCATGTATTTAGAGAGCATTTATGTACAATATGGTCCTAACTGATCATGCAAAACAACTGTTTCAATATCCAAGATTTAAGGTATAAAAAAACCCAAGAAAGAGCATCGGATTTCCCAACCCTATTGATATCTCTTCTTCACCTTATGGGATAAAATCAAGAAAAAGTAAGATTTGTTTGTACAGCTAAACTATTCACAATTGATCCAGAATGAACACTCAAAGCAGAATTTTTGATTTTTCACATGTCATTGTTGTCCAAATTTCAATACAGCTTTTACTTATAATCTCATGTCTAATTATTTGAAAAATACTTCCCTAGCTTCACTTATTGAGGACTTAATGAGGACATGTATCATGGACCTCTGTGCCTTGTCCTTAGATGCTATAAGATTGTTCGATCATTGGGTTTGTTGGCATCTTGAGTTGTTGACTTGTGGCCTTAAAATTAACTTATTGAGCTGTCTATTTCCTGGATGTCCAAATTCATTTAAAGATGTTCGTAATTTTTATGTTAATATTTTTCAATGCTTAACTCTTTTGATTTTTGACCCATTTTGCTTTTATCTCATGGTTTTCATTCCCAAAATATAATGACCCTGCCGAAAATTGTGCAGAACGTGAAAAAAAATCTACATCAGAAAAACAAAGAGAAGCAGAGGCACATAGTTACAGTTAAAGGAACATGAAATACAAGCAAATAGAGAAATCAGCAATAGCATATTTTTGAACAAAAAATCATACAATTGTGAATAAAGCAAAATTATTAAAATCAGTACAAGGACCTACAGAACTAGTAACTTGGAAGAAAATCTACATCTACAAATGCAAAGACAGTCTAATGAACTTTGACACTGCCGAGGATGAAAATATAAACTACAAATTTATCACACTGCCACCAGAGCAGAATACACGTTCCCACAGCTTAACAAATTATCTAACAGTTGACTTTTAGCTTAGCTGATGAGAGCGAAATGTTCTCAAAACCGGTTCTATATATTATGACAAGTGAAGGAAGCATCAAGAGTATGTAGTTCAACTAAATTATACAATAATATTAATTACACAACTGGCTTCACTGTGCAAGTTCCAATTACACTTTAATTTTTACAACTTTATCTTTTTAATTCTTTTTTGTTTTTGGTATTTTCTAATTTTTATATTGATAATATATTTGCTGAACTCTTTGATTTAGCGACTTTTAGTGTGTGTGTACAAAACTTTCATTTATGTGGTTTAGGGGAACCACACTAAAACAAGACATTAAATTCAGTTTTGAATATGCAGAGCCGAGTGTCTCAGCATGCACAGAAATTCAATTGAGCCACAGTGGTCAGGAGTGGAAGCCATGAAGATTGAACATGTCAAAAGAGCATTTCTTTAAGGCAGGAATGCACATATTATCACACAGGGTCCTTGTTTCATCAATTGCAATGATTCAGTTCGCTAAGGCATCTCCTTCTTCCTGAAATTTTATCAGATTAATGCAACATGCTTTGTAGCAAATCCACTTCTGTACCTCAAATGATGTAGCACCCACTTTGCACACATTTTCTGCATGTCCCAGTAAAATGTGGTGCACTGTTTGCTGTTACTCCCATTTGCTCTTTTAATTCCAAATGTGTCCAGAGTCTATCATGATGCTAAGCACTGTTGCACCATTACCCATACATCCTCGCCTGCAGACAGGATGCCCTGCCCCATTGAAGGCTTCTGTCCATGTGCTACTGTTTGATAGGGCATAGCTCTATGTGGCATTCTTGTGCATTCCTGCTGAGAGAATCACATATACCATCTGGTGGCTTCAATGGAAAACACATTCCATACACTTTCTTTCATACATCTTAGATTTTTTGTGTAATCCCTTGTTTGCAAGAAAAAATAAACAGTTACCATGACTTATGACATATCCATCATATAATTAAAAGCACATCAGCCACTCTAGTGTCAAAAGTCTTTCAGGCTTTTCCTGAGGTTGCCCACCAAATAGATGTAAAACTCATAAAACAGTAAACAATCATAGAAATAAAGATATCACATTTTTACAGAATTACAAGCCTTGCAACATAAGAGTACTTTTTAACTGGTTCCTTCAGTGTATACATATTTTAAACACACCATTAATATGTCAGTAATACATAGTTCCACTTACTTGGCCAAGTTAACATTAAAGTTTTCAACATTATCAACATCTTAAAAAAGCAAACACATATTTAGGCACACTCACAATTAATTTTGCAAAATTGTTAATAATTCAGCCCTGTCTGTTATCCCACTGATCTTGGTTAATAAGATCTGGGCTGCTGCACTGTTCAATGCCATTATTTCCATATCTAGGGATGGAAAATGAGAGCATATGCCTCATTCTGCTCTAAAACTTGATACCTTGCAGAAGAAACAAGTCTCGTGAGCCTCTTGAGAAGACTAAACACATGTCATGCATACAATGTGAGTAGGCCAACCAGACAAGGAGGCATATGCCCATCAAATATAGACACACGTGCAGTGGAAAGATAGTATGAGGTCTGATTTTCCCTAGTCAACCCATGAAGCAGATGAAATCAAGTCATTTCATTTGATTCTGAGCCTTTGTTACTTTTATGTTGGATGGGAAAGATTGTACTTTCAGCACACATTGTTGGCTACCAAGTGAAAATACAGTTATTGGGAGTATTTCACAGAAGTTCCACAAAAGAAAGTGCAATGCGATATTTGTTTCCAGTGTACTAGTTTTGAGAGAAAAATACACTGCTCATGGTGCAGAATTGGATTAGCCACAAGAGATGTCAAAGAAGTATTGCAATTAATATTTTGCTTGTTTTTGAACCGAGTTTGGTTAATTTTGTTTCGTTTTGCAATAAGCAGTTATGTTAATATTACAGAAATGTAATATCAGAGAAGATTCTATATGGCACTCTGAGGACTTCTAAAAAGAGTTTCCCACACACACAGATTAACCGAAATTGTAATCCTGTAAAACAGCTTGATTGAGGCTTGCACTCTGAGAGAGCAATGTTTACAGCAAATTGTGATTTTAACAGAAAGAGCAGCATGATTCACTTTTGCTTGAGGGGATTTATACCAGATTCTCAAGATTTTGGCTGCCAGCCTTGAGATTATCAAGCAAAACAAAATCCCATTCCTATACATATGGCCATATCTAGGAGAAATTGAGAAATATAATTTTATTATTATATGTCACAAAGATGTGATTCCTGTCATGGTGAAATGCTCAAACACATGTAAAACAGTTGAATGTCTACCTTGATGGGAAGGTTTAGTATCTAAAAGCTTAATGCAAAATGACGTACATATTTTGTGTGGAACATTTCTCACGATGTCACAGAAATTTCAAAGATGCCGTTTAGCTGCATTAACCTTCAATTATATTGAATTGATTCCTATTTAAGATAACAATGAACTGTATATTTTTATAAACAAAAATGTTTAGATATATATTATGAAGGCATTTGTTTATTGTTATGTAAAGTTTCGCTTATGGCAAGTTCATTCCAAGCAAAGCAAATGAGTTAAAAGTTCAAACATTTTTGGTCCACTTTTTTTTTTTTTTGAAGATAACCGAAATAAATTGTAATCTAATTAAAACACAATTATTTTCAAAAAGATGTTTCATTGTCACTGGCTTCAGAACTTTATTTTTGTTACAATCATCTTTCATCAGTTTGCAAGTAGTAGTCGTTAGATGCTAGGTATGAACTGTAAGATGGGTGTTCAGTCCCTTATAAGTTACATTCTTCATTGCAGCCTCAGCCTCACATACTGGAACATGTCGTTAAGCAGGCAATTACGATTCAAAATGATTAATCCCTTTTATAATACTGCACAGTTTATGTAGAAATTAAGCATAATATTCTGCATTAATATTGCTATCCCTTTCCTTGAAGTAAATGGAGAAAATTCTTCCCATGTTATTCCAAAAGATTACTGCAAAGATCCTGATATGCCAAGCTACCTCGAGTTCTTCTGGTGATAGTTCACCTTGTTTGCACCACTTAATGGGTTCCCTTTAGGGATGAGAATCATCATAAAAAAAAAACATGATTTCATCTCCTGTGGCAAATAATTTTAACATGTTCCTCTGTTTCTCTTGACAAAGTTCTAAAATATTTCATAAAAGGTAAAACAATGCTACTAAATTACAAAGGAAAGTCGGAGCATCCCCTTGCATGCACCATCATTTGAAATTTCTCATGAACAATGGAATCTCCCAGAAATTTCAGCAAGGATGCATTATGCAGCAGTTACTGCCTGTAATTGAGGAGTTCCCTTGCAAACCCTCAACAGGAGAAATTTTTACCAGTAATTTCTTTCTCAGGCAGACCATAATGACAAATCTTCAATAGTCTCTTTTCTTAGACTATTCTGTTTAGTCCATCCTCTCACAGTAGAGTAAAAAAGAAAATCTTCCCACCAACTGCTGTAGATAATGCTCAAAGAAAGACATTTTTAACATAATGGGGTGTTCCAATATTAAGTAGTTCATTTTATAGCCATATATGAAGTTAATCAAGCTAATTCCTTATGCTGAGAAACAACTAGAGTTAAAACTTACATGTACACTCTCCACAGATTGCAAAACTGCAAATTTTATATGTCAAACTAGAAGCTTATAAAATCTGCTGCATAATATTAAATATATATAATACTACTTTATCCATCGCATGTCTCAAATGAGCAGAAAATGCTTAGAGTACATCAACCAATCTTAACCCTTTCACTGCTAATTGAATATTAGTGCATGCATATCCCCTATACTGACGATTTATTTGTTGGTTTCCACTTTAGAGTGTTTTTAGTTAAATGCTGTTTGAATTTTGGACTATTGTTTTTGTAATTTCATTAATATGATTTTATGCACACCACTGATTGCAAGTGAAAGTAATACCAGACCAAATAATAGTCATATACATATAGAAACAGTGTACTAACTAAAATTTTCACCACTGATCTATGAATCAATGTATCAAAGTCATGAACTTAACTGTACATACCATAATCTTTCAAATAGAAAAACGTCATTCTGACAGAAATTTTCACCTCTTATCTACAAATCAATGCTATCAAAGTCATAAACTTAACTGTACATAGCCATAGTCTTTCCAATGGAACAATTTCAGATTACACCAGCATGCAGTATCTTCATGTGATAAACAAGTGATTTGGTTGCAGTTACACAAATATTTCTGTAGAGGTCACTGGACATCGTCTTATAATGGAACTCAAAAGTGTAGCCAAGTCAATGCATGTTGAATACTTTACAGCAAGACGTTTTAAAGATATATTTGCAAACTTCCACTTTGTTGTGTTCGAACATTGGATCTTAGTACTGAAGGGGTTAAGCATTATATTGCTTTTGTCCTGTATTTTCTTATTTTTACTTTTAATTTTATGAACATTAATGCAATATTTTTTCTATATTATTAGCATCTTACCTTATTAATTTTAATTGTAGTTATTAAGCCCATTCCATTATATACTGGTTTTCTTCAGAAAGATTTGACATGGCTTAAAAGGTATTTCCTGTTCCTTTTAAGCAGATAATGCCTTGTACCCCTTTTTGTAGATTTTATTTTTGAGCTAAGGACACTAGTTTAATTCAAAGGAACTTGTATACTAAGAATGAAAACAGTCAAGTAGGTTTCACACCCCGATGGTTTATTATTGTTTTATGTGTATAATATAAAGAAAAATTATATTGTAGTATACAGAGAGGGTTAAAAGGACATCTGCTGTACAAACACACTTCCTATACTAGTTATTTTTGTATAATGTCCTGTACAAAGACAGCAGTTCATGGGCAAGGAAATATGGATTTAATTAGAACTCTTATAAACCTATACAGAAATATGAATGAAAATTGCTAGCCTTAGTTTACCTCATGGTGACAAAATTTATATACATATATGACAAGTTTAACGCATTTTATATTTACCCTAAAATCCACTTGTTACAAAAGTCATGAATTAGTGAAGCTGTATCACCAATATAGAGCACACTGCATGAATATTTTTAACAATATTGTACATAATATAACCGATATAATGTACAAAAGATTTAGTTACCTTGCCCACAACTTGCTTTGTTACATACAACAAACACTTCGGCACATAGTGTAGAGTGCACACCTATAGTTCTTTCATTATACAACATGTGCACTATGTATAGTGATCTGTAATTTTTAAATATACCTTAATTCAGTCTCCATGATCCAATTCAATATGAAATGGTCACAGAACATGGAAATACTTCAACACTCATTTATATGACAGAGTGACAAAGTATTTACTGTTCTAGTATCTCATGCATTACTGTAGAAACTCCATAATTGTCTCGCAAATTATTTAATTACCTTCTATCTCATTAGTGTCTGTATTGCCAAACAACAATCAATCATGTTGTAAAAATAATAATTTACAATGAATATCATTGATTGGCAGGATATTAAAACTGCAAATTCTGAGCATAATAAAAATAATAAGTGAATGTGTAACAAGTAACAATTGACTAATCAAGGGATGTTATTTAACATTATTTAAATATGAATGTCAGTTCAAACCCAAAATCTAAATTTCCAAAATGCTACACATATTAATTATCACTTTTGAGCACAATGTCTACAGTGTAACAGGAAATTCAAACTTACCTGTATTGTATTTATGGTGATAAATTATTTAAGATTTTCTCAACAAAACAATACATAGGGAGTTAAGACATATTGGATACCAAAGCATGGATATGTATTCTGCAAATAAAGACAACGAAAACATAAGTTATTAATGCTGTAAGGGATTACCATTTTCTTTTATGTTCAAATGTTTTTGTGTACTTGCATAGTGAAAAGTGCCCACCTTATTCATTATGAATTAATTGTATCCAGTTCCATAGCCTAAGAAATATTACTGCAACGATAACTGTAGATTAATAATATTCAAGTAGTTCCATTAAAGGAAAATACCAATCAGTAAAAATGCTCAGCAACATTTCTTGAGAAACATTCACAAGGAAAATGAATAATAATGAAAGAAAACAAAATTCAACAAAGTCCTCCACCAGAGTTTATGCATGAATTCTGCTCCACAATGTTAGCCACACAAATAACTAAAATTCTACACTTTTCAAAACAATGTTTCTCCAGCAGAAAATTTCAAGAGTCCTGTATATACATATTTATATTCTCTTGCACATGAATAGTTTCATTAAGGTGACACCTTCAGAGACAGCACAGATTAACATAAATAAATAGCAGCTTCATACACACTATCCTTTTATGTCACTGCCCTCAACCATGTTCACTTGACACATGCAACACATCCATCACTCTTTTGGGACTTAGGTTCACTGCATCAAGGCTGAACAAGGTTATCTCCAATAAAGGAAAGGCAAAGATTGCGTAGACTGTTGACAATGTGTTATCCCTGTAAAAATATCTAATGAGAAAGAATGTATAGACATATGCAACCATATAAAATTTCCACAGCAAAGTTTAAGATGATATACCTACTTCTGTTCTATACTTAAAATATTGTTCATAATACGCTTTTATTGTTTTGTTCTGCTTAATCTGTCTCCGCAAGCTCATCTTCATCCAAGTATGCAAATTTATTTGACCCGGCAAAATTCTGAAAACAAAAAGAATATTGCATTTAGATCTTTATCTGTCTTATACTTGGAGATCTAAGCAATAGCCCAACACTGTACAGCACAATACTCTGATGTAGCCTTAAACTTGCGGGCTATTCATGGCTATTCAAGTTGAGACTATGCTTTCTAGTGGCTAATATTTGGCTGTTTAAAACTTCAATAGTGCATTAATGTTGTAAATGAGGTAAAATGGCTTAATTTCAACACTAGTGGCTAATATTTGGCTGTTTAAAACTTCAATAGTGCATTAATGTTGTAAATGAAGTAAAATGGCTCAATTTCAACCCTACATTTTACAAAGTGCTTTGATATAATTTTTCATCTGTTAGTGCATTGGCACATGCCATTCACAATGGTTTTAGAAAATGTTAAAACAAGTCTTACATGACAGAAAAAACTATAAAAATGAACATCTGTTTTTAACAGCCACACTTGGGTGAATAACATATCATAACAGACTCGTTTTGGGGAGAAAAGATATATATATTAGAACTTTGCATAAAAAATTATATTATTTAAATTATATTTGGTGGATTTTTGACACTGGAACTTCACTACCTTCTTTAAATTCAGACATGTTTTGAATGCACTTGCATTCAGTCTCAGCTCCTTTCTCCAACTGAATCATAAATTTAAAGTCAGTGGTTCCAGTGTCAAAAATCCAACTAAATAAATTTAAACAACTTCACTGTTAAAAGTCCTATGTAACAAACTGATTATGTTATTTTCTTAGATTATTAGATTTAATAACTTTTAATAGAATTGACTCCGCACTATGCAAATCAAAGGACTTAATTACTAGTAACTACTGGTACAAATGCCAGTACAACTAATGCCATGCAGAATAACTCACTAACAGGATAATGTAGCAGCAATAAATTTGAAGGACCTGTAACTATTCGCTTGACATTTTTGGTGCTTAGGGATATTGTACATAATTTTTCCTATATCTACTTATTTACCCAAACATAAGTTGAAACCCTATTTTGAAGAGAAGTCCTAAGAATTTTCTTTATTGACCAATATTATTCCATTCCATCACTATAACTTCACTAGTGCTGCTGCTTTCTTCATCTGGATCCTCTTCTCACATGTCATCTTCAGACCCATTAATGGCATTGGATATGCAGCATTTTTGAACCCATCACAATACCTTCACTGAAGATTCTCCTCCAAGCTGAAGGGTCTATTCTCCAAGGATGGGGTCGACAGCTTCTTTATTTTACCACCTGGGGTGAAGGCATTGCGTCCTTGAACAAGTCGATCATTACAGAGCTGCCACAGTTTATCTTTAAAGGGCTTGTTCACAATACCCACTACTTGCGGTTATAATGTCATGCCAGCAGGAATTATAACAAGGTCTAGGTTGAGTTTTGAGATAGGTATAGCACCAACATGCCCCTTATGTTGAATAAAGTGCCTGATCTTTGTTTCCCAATAACTTTCAATCAACCTAGCATAGTTCATTTCCTTTTTTCTGGCACTCACAGACAAGGTCAGTAGGCAGCTTCTCTTTTGGCATGCTTTTTCTTAACAGTATCACATAAGGAGTAGATTCCGTTTGTTCACCAGGGCACATAGTATGACCATAATTCTTGCCTTCTCATGCCAGTGGTTTTAATTAGGACACTTCACACAGTTTGCATCAACTATTAGAATGGATGGCATATAAAAATAGACAGGCATCTGATCGGCATTACTGACTTGGCTGAGCAAGTAGTCATGTTCTTTTCTAAGTTTTATGACATGATGCTGAAATACAGCAAGTTTTCCAGTATCAGGAAGGTGTGTGCTAACATTACTCTACACCACAATGAAAGCCCTGCTTTCTTTATCTCTTGCATGTACTCCCTTTGATAGTTGTGTCGTCTGCTTGGGGAAGTGATCACTTCAACTCAAGTGCCTTTATTGGTATAATCTCCCACTGATGGAGAAACCTCCATTTCATATCTCTGCATGTACTGAATAACTTGCTGTTCCAAATCATGAAACCTGCCCTTCTTAGGTCCACTTAATGATTTGCATGATGAATTGGCATTCCTCAACTTCTCTTTCATTTGAAGCTACTTATAGCTTCACTCTCAAGACATCAACTTTTCTTCCTGCCACACAGTTGTTTGTAGTGTCTGCTTTATTTATAATCATTAATTTAAAGTTTGCATCATGGCATTTAGGAGAACTGGAAACTGTGAGCTTGTAGAACCACGTCTTTTGAAGGAATCACGAATGTTCGGAATCATTTTAGATTGCAATACCGATGAACAGTCAGAAGATTCATTAGACTTTAACTTCTACTGTCTACTGATCTACCAATGATTTGAAAGCAACTTCTGAATGTATTTTAATTAACGCATTGTTGAGGCTATGTATTATGTTATTCCTATTCAATAATGTAATTTTATTTTTAGCCCTTCTTGCATCAATGATCTTTTTCCCAGCATTCAACCAAATACTATGCAATGTAAAAACATTGATCTGAAACAAGTGTAATGTAATCCTTAATGTGTAATCTTAAGACGATCCCAGATTTTTGCTTTCGAGAATTTGGAAGAAAAAGTAGTCATATTCAGTTAAATATGGTATATTTTGTAAGAATATACATATTTCTTAAATGAAAATAAATATAAAATGGTCACACTTACAGGAACCTCCTGCTCTCGATACTTTGGCATTCGTCCTAACTCATCCTGAGGTCCAATTTCTTTTTTATGATCTCTGTAACACAATGCAATCACAACAATATAGAGTTAAAGAGCCCATTTAGGTATAGTAGAGCCATGCACTAGCATATATGCAATGCACAAAATAACACTGTTTATGAGAGCATTAAATAACTATTACATTTACTTATTTACATACATTTTCCCTTGACTTACCACAGCAACTAAAATAAAGACCTGCTGCATGATAAATCCCCAAAACTATTGCAATAAGCTCTTAGCCGAGGTATAAATTATCATAAACACAAAATGTGATATATAATAAAATAAAACAATTCACTCATAAGTAGGATTCAAGCTTCAACAATTCTCATTTATTGCTCAACTCTCAGTGTACATCTGCCGTGGAGAATTTTATGAGACTGATGATAAAATTAGGTTAAAAGCTGTAAGATCTCTGCACAATACACATGTTTAGAGCTCAGAGCCGAGCAGATCTCGGACAAATTGAGTTCAAGAGTCTGTTCATTATTATCTCATCTGGCTGCAAGGAGCAAGTAGAGATTTTACCTTCAAGTAGATTATTGCTTTATTTTCCAAATTAATAGAGATAAATTTCAGCAATTTAAAAGTTTGGAATATTGATGTAAAAAACATGCTTTTCATGAAAACAGACTTTTTTTAGTATGGATATAGAAAAATTTGACAAAACATCTATATGGAGTTTTTTTCTTCCTTTTCAGGTAAGCATTTACTGTAAGATTAATGTGTTCAGAACTATGTTTGAATCAAACTTATTTCATTTATGAAGGAGAAGTTTTTAAGCAAAAATCAGGATTAGTCATGGGCAGTCCTCTTTCACCTTTTCTAGTCAATCTATTCACGAGTGCTTTTGAAACACACATTACAGATTAATTAATGTGCCACTCAACAGTATTGAATATAACAAGGAATACCAGTACTTAATAGACACAGCCATTTCTAATGATTTTAAAATCAGATGATAGGTATAAAAATTGTAAGATATCAGAAACAAAAGAAAACTAAACAAATTACCATATTGAGTACTTTATCTAAAGATAAGATCTACAAAAAGTTCGCTTGCCATCCACAATTGAATAATAAATTTCAAAAAAATTTTAATCAGTACAATATTATACTGGCTTCTCAAAATAGATTTAGTGTCGGGAAATTATTGAAACTAAACAAAGTAGCTGGCAGACCCAAAGAGGAAGAATCAGAAATATATCAGATAAATGTATTGTAAGGACTGTGAAAAGGTATACATAGGAAAAACTAAGAGAAACATTGGTATCAGAATGAAGGAACATGTGAGAAACATAGACACAAAACAGATAGAAAAACCAGCTGTAATTTTTGGAACAAGCACCATGAAATTGATTAAGATATTAATTTACTGAGAGCTATCCAATTTCCTAAAGAACTGTGCATATGGGAGAGCATCTCTATTAAGAAAAATGAACACTGACTTTTATGAATTTCAAAATTTTGGAAGCAGAAAACATTCTATATAAATTCTTTCATAGACCACCAGAGCTCCTTACAGTTACCTGCCTCTCCAACTCCAGCATAGCTCGTTAGTTGGTATCAGTTGACAATATGATCGATGGGTCAAGAAACATGTCCTGAATTTTAATAATTTAAAGAGTGAAATGCTTAAGAGTATTGAATATTTTAACCATTTTAGAATTTTAAACTTTCCCATGGGAAAAAAGTTTTAACTGGTTTGAAATAGGTTTTATATAAAGAAATTACATACATTTTACTGTGTTGATTCCAATTCAATTTTATAACAGTTTAAACCTTTCTGCCAATATTCCATTAAATGTTGTTGCTGAGTAACAGAGAGCAGAGGATCAGTCTGGCAAAATGGAATCCATCATGTGATGTGCATACAAAATAGTGATTTATTATTACATTCCATCATGTGGAAAAAATTGCACCTATGAAATTGCTGAGTAACAGAGAGCAGAGGATCAGTCTGGCAAAATGGAATCCATCATGTGATGTGCATACAAAATAGTGATTTATTATTACATTCCATCATGTGGAAAAAATTGCACCTATGAAATTTATTCGTATTTGAATATTGATGGACAGCAAAATATGGTGAATGGTGACAACAGTGATATGACAGACAAGCTATGTTCCCAGGCAGTCCTTCACAGTGTCTAAATTATCTCATTTGTGCCAATTGGTAGGTTAAGATCGGAACTGAGTGTGGAGCTGAATAAGGATGTCAATGCATTGGAGATTATTTTGGCAGCATTCACTGCTGCACAGTTTATGTCAAAGATATTTACAGGTATAGAAAAGCCATTGAATGAAAGTATCTAAGGATTCTGAGCCAACATAAGGCTGAACCAAAGTTTCTTGGACTACAATATCATTGGCAATGAGATGTGGTGTCGCCAATATGAACTGGAGAGCAACCAACAGGCCATGGACTGTCAACACACTTCTCCACTAAAGTTGTAGTTTAAAACATCCCTCAGCAGACAGTTTAAAACATCCCTCAGCAGACAAAGTAATTACTGTGTTTTATGATATGTAAGATTTGATTCCTCTAGATTCCCTTGAACCCAGAGAAAACAACTGTGACAATGAGTTTACAGAATTATGGCAGAAAAGATAAAAACCTTTCACTTGTAATATAATTGCAAGAATGATGGTTACAAAGTTTGGCTGAACTGTCCACATATCATTGTCCTAATTTGCATCTTCAGTCTTGAGTCATTTAACAGCTAATAATTGGGACAAATATTCCACGAAAGATGTCCTAAATAAATCTCATGAAGTGAAACCATAGTGCTCTAAATATTTGAACTCAGAAGAGATTATTAATGCGTGTTTCACTGTATTCGATTCCAAATTTAATTAATATTAAAATATATCGACTGTCAAGTCAAACGGAACAAGACTACGGATCACGGGGGAAATCCAAATTTGTTAAAAAATGTGATAAGGTTTAACAAAGATAGCCGGGAATAAAAACCCAGGAAAAGAAAGTTCTTGAGATGGAAAAATGTAAGCACTATGGAGAGATTGCAAAAATATATTTGCAGCTATATGAATTACATTTAAAACGAGTTGTTCTATGATGTGGACCAATGTTTCATGAAACATGTCCCTAGTAAATCTCATTTAAGTAAAACCATAAAGCATGTTCTAAATATTTCGACTCAGAAGAGATTATTAATGCGTGTTTCATTGTGTTCGATTCCAAATCAAAGTAATATTGGAATGAGTTTTGGTGTTTCATGCTGTTACTCCTGCACTGCACTTTAAAAATCTTGAACTATAAGATGAGCTGCTGTAAAGTACAATGCTCTGTTATTCTTTTAATTTCTGTGATCTGTTTTCCATAGATATTTCTGCTTGTGTTATTTATATTGTATAATATTGCATTTTAAAAGTTTTGCAACATATAACATCCCAGGAAAGAGGACAAAGATGTCCACATAGGCTGCGGCCATTAAGAGAAAAATATATTTTTGGGTGGAGCGTTTCCTCTGGAAGATTCTTCTGAATGAGATTTGTGACATAAATTGTGACATATTTCTGCTTGTGTTATTTATATTGTATAATATTGCATTTTAAAAGTTTTGCAACATATAACATCCCAGGAAAGAGGACAAAGATGTCCACATAGGCTGCGGCCATTAAGAGAAAAATATATTTTTGGGTGGAGCGTTTCCTCTGGAAGATTCTTCTGAATGAGATTTGTGACATAAAAAATGTACACTATATACCTGTGCTAAGCTATTTTAAACATGTTATGATATACAATTACACAAAGTACCTGGCAAGAGTGTGATTTTTTAAATAGTGTATTTACTAGTGTAAGGTTGTAGACCATCAAAGGCTGAAAGGTGATGAATTAAACACCAAAGCAGAAAACTGGAAGTACATTTGCATGTTGGTTAATTATATCAATTGCTTTTGCCATGTGAGTTGCACAGTATAGGTTATGAGTGAGCAGGGCAGCCACGTGCTATTGTGTGTGGCCAGGCTGCTCCCCTCCACTTGCTACTGTCAATCCCTTATTTGATTTAAACAGATTAAAGGCAAAGTAGCTTATGTCATTGTCAATATGTAAATATTTATTTTGTGGATGTTTTAACATTTTACTATAAATATTAGGAAATTGTAATTTGAACTACAGTGTTTATGGTAAAGAAATGGTGACACAACTGAATATTTGCAGTGCTTTTCAAAACAGAAAGGGATTCGGATACAGCCAATGGAATGTAAATACTTATGCAGAGTTGTCATATCACTCGTATCCATCCCTTCTCCTATAGCTGTCTCTGTCACACTTATGCAAGCAGCATTATGTGTGTGTTAAAACAGTTACAGTTTCATAAAAATACATGTACTTTCAAAATAATCATATATCAAATGAAGTATGAGTGTCATCAAACCAATTATTTTACTGCTTCATTGTTAATAGCTTCAAGAGTATAGATTCATATGAATTATATTGTTTCCCTAATATTTAACCAGTGAAAATGCTACAGGATTGTTGGTGTCAAGTGTCTATTACCACCATTTTTGTCGTCATCTTCATCAGTTAGCAGTTTGTCACTGCCGTCTTGTAAATTTATTATTATTGGTTTTAACATTTCATCATATCAAATCTATTTCTTTCCTAAGTAATTTTTCAGCAGGATTCCCAGTCTTTCTGTGTCACTTCTATTTCTTCATTTAGGAGTCTTTTCACATCTTTCATATTAAATGTCCTAATTTTATTTGCATTCCCTGCCTTATTTGAGACCACACATCAATCACAATCACAATGATAAGCGGGCGATGGAATTACTTCATATCCCCCTTCATTAGCTAGATGTTTCATTCATATACGAGGGTTGGAACTTAAATAGTGGCAACAATTTATTTACAACCGATACAAAAGAGTTACATGTTAGCAACCTTTATTGTCCTTCAATGTAGTCACCAGTATTGTGTATAACCCGTTGCCAGCGATATGGAAGTCGTAGTATACCTTTAGCAGAGCCTGTTCTCTTGATGGTGCAGATGGAGTGGTCTACTGCCTGTCGAATCTCTGGAACACTTCTGAAGCGAATGCCACGAAGTAGTTCCTTCATCTTCGGAATCAAATCAAAGTCACAAGAACTTAAGCTGGGGAGTATGGTGGATGGTACAGTACTTCCCAGCCCCATCGCCCAAACAAATCAACCACAGTTTGTGCTGTATGCACCCGAGCAATGTTGTGCAAAAATGATGGGTGGATTCTGCAGAAAGTGTTGCCGCTTCTTTCTCAAAGCTGGTCGCAGGTGGCGCTCCAAAAACGAACGGTAATACTCAGCGTTGACGGTCTGCTGTGGAGGAATGTAATGCGTTAGGATAACACCATCACAGTCGTACAGGAGAATCACCATAACTTTCGCCTTATTGGGGCTCTGACGAACTTTCGACTTTCGTGGTGACCCATACTGACGCCATTCGTTCGATTGGCTCATGTCTCATTCAGGGTTATGATACGACATAAGAAAGTCTCTCCTTTGCGCTCATAGCGCTCCAAGTGCGTCTTAGCAGCGTCGTAACGCAACCATTTCGTCCATTTGCTTTGAGAAAAGATAGGTAAGTAAACAATGTGTGCTATCAGCGACAATATTAGATTCCGTTGCATAGCGTCTCCACAGCAGTGTTGCCACTATTTAAGTTCCAACCCTTGTATTAGACTGATTTCTGAAAGTTTAAACATATCACAAAAGTTCATTTTTTGTTTCTTTTGCTAAAAACTCGATCCCTTTTTTTGCAACCATTGAATGATACTGCCTTTACTATTTTATTTATTTATTTGAAGTTTTCATTATAGTGACAGAATGATAAGGGCCATTTTCCATTATTACTATATTTCCCTCTTCTAAATAATTTAGGAAGTCATTCAAAAACCATTCTTTAAATGTTAAAGCTGTCATTTCATCATGATAATCAGAAATTGATTTAGAACAAAATAACTATAGGGCTATTCAAAAAGAAGGAACAGATTTAAACATTTTTTCCTTCCAAATTACAAAAGGTAGAACCATTTTTCCAATGTTCCTGGACAGAAAAAAAGTTTAAAATTTGAAGCATCAAGGTAGAAGTTCCAATCTCGGCCACATTGGCACTGCTGCTTGCCATGTTCATTGTAGTAAAATGGCGACACAACAGGAAAAAGCATTTTGTGTGCTGCAATTAGCAAAACTAAGTCTATTATTGGAGTTCAACGTACTTTTCCCCATCAGTTTAATAAACAACCCCCTGTGCATAAGTAAATTTACCATGGGCATTAAAAATTCGTAGCAGATGGTTGCATCTGCAAACTGAAAAGCACGGGAAGTCCATGCACATCAAATGAAAATGTTGAGCATATTCGTACAGTTTATGAAAGGAGACCAAAAATATCCACAGCACAAGCAAGCAAGGAACTTAACATTCCTCATCCAACAGTATGGAGAATTCTGAAACACCGTCTGCACCTGAAGCCCTACAAACTGCAGTTATTGTAAGCATTGCATCCTGATGAACACAACAAAAGGTACAAATTTTGCATTAGCATGCTATATGATATGAAAGACAACTTTTCTGAATGATTAATTTTTTCTGATGAATCCACTTTTCATCTTTCCGGTAAAGTTAATCAGCATAATGCTAGAATTGGGGCAAGTGAAAATCCTATGTCAGTTATTGAACATGAAAGAGATTCACTGAAGATTAATGTCTTCCGTGCCATATCTGTAAACAAAGTTTATGGACCTTTCTTCTTGATGGAAAACTCTGTGACAGGACTAACCTAGCTACACATGCTTCAAAACTGGTTATTTCCTCAACTTGAAGATGATTCAAATGACTTCCTCTTCATGCAAGATGGTGCCCCACCTCATTTCTCTAAGCATGTCCGGTGTTACCTGAATGACAGACATCGGATTGGAAGAGGAGGAGCAGAAGATCAACTTCATCACCGGTGGCCTCCCAGGTCTCCAGAACTCACTCCTTGTGACGTTTATCTGTGGGGTTACGTAAAAGACCCTATTTTTATCCCATCTATGCCTGACACTCTTGAAAGTCTGCGATATCAAATTGTTGAAGCTGTGAATTCAATAACTAGAGACCAACTGATTCGTGTGTAGCGAGAAATGAGCCACCTTTTTTTATATTTGTTGTGTAACACATGGTGCTCATATTGAGTGCATAAAAAAGTGAAAATTGAACTTTTCTCTTTTAAGGAACATTGAAATTGTGTTTCTATCTTTTATAGTTTGGAAGAAATAAATGTTTGAAGTCTATTCCTTCTTTTTAAATAGCCCTGCATTTGTTCTCTGGACAAAACCTATTTTTGCTGTCCTTTATGAAAATGATAAGTTTGCTGCCCTTCCCCCAAAGACACCTTCAGTCCTCCATTAATAGAGGAATCTTGTCAAATGGATTTTTGAGTGTGGTTTTGATTAATCCAAGTTTCATCTAAACAAAAGATTGGTCTTGTGTCCCCAGAAATTCAAATTTAATTCATTGTGCACAGGAATTTTAACCATGCTGCCACAATGTCATTTCTACCCATTAGAAATTTACATATATCATTTATCTTTCCGTATTTGTGAAATATTATATCCTGGATGAATTAGAGCCTTTATATGAAATATTGGTTTTTTAAATTTTGATAATTATGTGTATTGTTGAAAATTCACATCCATTGTAAAACCCCTAACATTCCCTTGTACTGCATTCTTGTCAAGGTCATTTAAATTTGCAACTCTCTTACAGGGTCCTTTAGGTTTTTGAGGTAGCAAACACTGGAGCACTACCAGAGTCAGATTTTTTTTACCTCGACACAAATGCATGACCTAATACTTTTATTTATTCCACAGGCCTCTGCTGTCAGGCTTTGACACTTTTTAAAAGCAAGATTTTGTCTCTCTCTTCTTCTGAATATTTTTTAAAAAAGCTGTATACATTAGAAATAATCCTTTGTGCCTGACTTCCTTTAATTAATGAGGAATTCACTCAAATTTCACTGGTTTTGTTCCACTTATATAGATATGTTTCAAAGGCAAATTTCCTTCATCGTGAGCACGATTTCACTGTCAGCTTCCCAGCTTGATATGAAGATGTCACTCTTTGAATTTTATAAATGTTGATGAGGTTACCGTCTTTGTTTTCATTCAAGAATATACTTTCCTATACCGATAATTCTATGCCTTTTTGAAGAGCTTTCAAGAGTTTTGGTTCATTTTGGAATTCATGGTTTTTTTTTTTTGCCAGAAATGGTATGCTATTGCTGATTTTTCCATATGTTTATATTTTACATTTTTCATGTGTTCCTTAAATCGGATGGTAATGTTCTTTTTTGTTTTACCTCTATATTTATTATAGAGGTAAAACAAAAACACTTGATCCAAGGAAGCATGACTTGAACTCTCCAAAGTTGCCAATATTTTTGGAGATGCAGGATGATATAGCTGATGCACAGAATGGGCCAGAGTTACCATTGCCATCAGTTTTGACACCTTCAAGGCAGTGGTGAGAACAATGTTACATGTTGTGTTCCAAGTGTTTATGAAGTGATCAGTGGGAGGAGTTGCAAGAGTTTTGAGATGGAGGAGGGCAACAGCCAAAGGATGATGTTTGTCTAAACTTTAAGAGCATGTGAAACAGTAGACCATATTCTATACACATAACATGAACAAAAGAATGCATTGAATGTGGAAAATCCATTTCACATGAAAAGAAGAGAAGCAAATGATCTTTTTCAAAGAAAGTGACAAATGTTTTAATTTTTGTTCATTTGTTTTATTTATTAATGCTCTTTAATTTCTCAGGTCATCAGTGTTTCACTCAATCCAGGACATGAAAAGACTGATAAATTTGCTTCCAGACATTTGCTTTCAGGCAGATTCTTTTACATGCTATAAATCTACAACAAGAAACCACCAATTTTACATCCATTCCAAAGGGACCATACTTAGAATCCTATGTGCACAGAAAATCCATCAACCCTGGCCGGGATTGAGCCTCCAACCTTTGGGTCCATCAAACAAATATGGTCACCACTATACCACCAGAATCAAGAACAAAATGTAAAAAATGTACATGGTAATGTGTAAAATTGATGCAAAATTTAGTGTTTGCTTATATACTGGCTTTATTTATTTTTGAACATGATTTATGCACTTTCGTGCCTATCATTTTCCCACATACATTTTTTAACATGGTCCCTCCAAAAATGGACTGAGGTTCTTCTGTACAATATTTGCTTAATTTTTGCCCTTACCTTTAAAATAAAATGGTTACTGTTTCACTCAATACAAATTCATTTCAACATTGTTTCTATTTACATAATATTACCTGTCAGATGGTGGTCTTCTCTGCTTATCTCCTCCCCGTGAGGATAGTGTACCACCTCTTCGGCCACTTTTATCATCTCGACTCATCCTGTCATCCCGACCTCCTCTATCATCACGATTGATCCTATCATCTCGACCTCCTCTATCATCACGACCCATCCTGTCATCTCGACCTCCTCTATCATCACGACTCATCCTGTCATCTCTGCTACCTCTATCATCTCTGGTCCCTCTGCTATCACCTTCAACTGCACAAATTATGGCACTCAGTTTCAAACCACTATAAATTATTAATTTGCTGCTTTTTATAATAGATGCAATAACTATTTAGTATACTAAAGGCTACCACCTACATCAATGATATCTTTCACTTCTGTACACAATCAATTTATTTGTCAGATCAGCACATCATCAGTAAGGAACATCATACTGTAGTGGAAATTCTAGATATGTAACATTGGAACCTAAGTCTGAACATTTATTTGGTTACTAATTAAATGAATTGCAGATATGGCAAAAGTTACACATTAAAATGTGAGCAAACAACTCATAATTAAGTATACAACTCAATGGAATCACTAGTAATTAATCATTAGAGGGTGTTGCGCTAGCAGTGAAGGAAGAAAGATGTAATTCAGTTTGCCCCTGAAGAGTGGGTAAAAGGTTTATATATATGGTATATTTATGGATGCTCTTTAACATCTCGGGTCATCAGCGTTCCATCCAATTCAGGGCATGAAACGACCAATAAATTTTGCTCAGAGGCTTCTTCTTTCAGGCTTAAGGTTCTTTTACATGCCGTAATTCTATGACATGGGATCCATGGCTTTACTTCCCTCCTGAAGGAAGGCATACTTAGGATTTTTGCACCCAAAAAAATTCATTGATCCTGCTGGAATTGAACCCATGATCTTGGGTTTAGAAAGCAAGCATGCTTACTACAACATCACCAGTACCGACTGGGTGAAAGGTGAAATAAGTAACAATGGATGTGGATTTTGCTGTCTAAAGAATGAGATTGGTACACATGGGAATAAAAAAATATCCATAAAAATACTTCCCAATTATGCCTATCATTTCCAGCTGTTTACAATTGGATGTGGAAGTTCTTTGAAGGATGAACATGTATTGAAGATGGATACCATATTGGCTGGCTATTGGAAATTTCCTAGAGGCAAATATGCAACGAGTTGAAGACTTAATTCCAGCAAATAAAAGGGTAACTACACACACTATAGCTGCTGCTATTGCTTTCACATAGGGAATAAATAGGAATCAAATTGGAGATTGCATAATAATGATCTTTCAGTGGTAGTACATGTGATTTTAAATTTATTGGTAATAACAGGAATAGAAATGAAACCTGGAACAATAGAAATATAAACAATGCTGGAGAGTACTATGGAAAAAATAAACTGGATGGAATTGAGAATTAATGAGAATGTAAACTGAATTGCCAAGGAATACAAGGACTGCCAAGTTAAGCACAAGGAATCAGAAGAGCAGTAGATGGAATTAAAGAAAGGATTGAAAAGCATAAGAGAGGAAAGGAGAAAATGTAATTTAGTATTCACAGGAACGAAGGAGAGAAGAGGAATTTGAAATATAAAACAAATGATACAGATCTTGAGGGAAAGAATGCAACTAGATTTAAAATGGGAGATAGTGGAAGTTTATAGGATAGGGAGATACAATAGCTGTTAAATTGGCTATGTTAAAATATGAAATTCTGAAAAGGGAAAAAAGCGAAAAGAAAAAAACATTCATTAACAAGAATATGACACTAAAATAGAGGCAATTGAAAAGAGAATTAGTATAAAGAATGATGGAAGCAAGATCAGTAGGCAAAAGAGCGGTTGCAAGAAATCTGTAACTGTGGATTCAAGGATAATGGATACTTGCAGGAGACATCAATATATGGAACAAAAGCAATGAACCAGAGGAAGTAAGTCAGCATAAAAGCAGAGGGTGAAAGCAAGCAGTAGAAAGTTCAAAATCCACTGCATAGTTGATGTAACCACAGGACCAAGGTTAGAAATGAAAAAAAAAGAACAATTAAGAAATAAACAAGGCAGAAAGGCTAGTTAAGGGTAAAATGAGTAAAACTCAACTACTACAATGTAATGTGACAACCCCACAAACAAAGCATAATACAAAAGAGAACAAATGACAAGAGAGGGGAGAACTGACATCAGCAATGATACAAAGAGATAATTTGAGGTTTCAGGTATATTATCCAAAAAGATTGTGTCACCAAGGAGAGAGGAAGTGGAGTCAGCATGTATTTTATCAAAAGGAAGGTGTGGCAATTGAATATTGGAGAGAATATGGGGGGAAAGAATAGGATAGTATTACATAATCTGAACTGGAAGCATTTTGGTTTTATATAAGATGACAGCTAGGAGCATTGAGGAAATCCAATTAAGAAGTAAAATATGTTTAGGTATTAATTGATATCATTGTATGATTCAGTTGAACTACACACTCTTAAAGCTTCACTTACTTTTCATAAATGTATGGAACAGAGTAGTAATTTTGGATAAAGAAGATTATAATAATAGAATGCAGAATTTATTAAATAAAAAAGAATATGTTCCGATCCCATCAGACCCATTGAAAAGGTGTGTTAATTCCATCAATGAGGTTCTGAAAACATGTACAGTCATTCCAAAAGAAACAATATTCAAAATAAAACAGAGCAACCCTAAATTAGCTAGGTTATGTGGTTCACCAAAAATTCACAAGACTGGAAATGGTATGCGCCCCATCATTAACAACATCAATACTCCCTCTTACTATTTAGCAAAATGGTTAGCTAATAGATTCAAGGCATTACCAAAATTTCAAACCAGGAGCATAAATAATTCATATCAGTTAATAGAAAAAATTAAAGACATAAAATTGCACCCCTCTGACACTCTTATATCTTTCAATGTAGAATCTCTGTTTTCTAGCATACCAAAAGAAAAACTCCTGATTTATCTACATGATTGGCTAAAAACAAGTGGAATTAATGATATACACATAAAAGAATACATCAAACTGACAGAAATTTGCATAAACCAAGCCTTTTTCACTTTTAAAGGAAAATTTTATAAACAACAAGCAGGACTTACAATGGGCAGCCCCTTATCTCCATTTCTAGCTAACCTCTTCATAAGTAGATTTGAAACACACATCAACACAGCGTTTCCATTCATATTTAAGGTATGGTACAGATATGTGGATGATATATTTGCCATAGTTGACAAAAACTCATTGACGATGCCTTAAAACTTCTAAATATTCAAGATAAAAACATTTCATTTACATACGAAATAGAAACAGATAACATGCTGCCATTCCTGGATATTAAAATAATGAAATGCCAAGAAAAAACTTAAATTTGGAATATACAGAAAGAATACACATGCAGATTATCACATCAAAGCTGACAGTTTTAACCCTACAGCACACAAACATGCAGTAATTAACAGTTTAACACACCAGCTAGTTAACCTACAAATTAGCAAAGAAGAATATTTTAAAGAATACAAACAAATAGAAGAAACAGCAGTTAAAAATGGTTTTAAAAAAGAACTAGTACATAAAAAGGTGCAGAAATTCAAGAGACAAAAACATATCAAAGAAACCACAACACTTTCAGCAAAAAAAGATACTTATTTTTAAAAAATTCACATATCATCCATGGGCCACAAAAAAATTTCAGAATATTCTTAAAGATTTTAATATCAGGTTGGCACCGATTAATAGATTTAATGTTCAAAATTTGCTGATAGATAATGTTAATGACAGTATTCCACAAGAAGAAAAATCAGGTATTTACAAAATAAACTGTGCAGAATGTGAAAAAATCTACATAGGGAAAACAAAGAGAAACATAGGCACACGGTTAAAGGAACATTTCAGAAACATAAAGTACAAGCAAATAGAGAAATCAGCAGTAGCACATCATTTTTGGACACAAAATCACGACATAATAAATAAAACAAAATTATTAAAATCAGTACAAGGACCTACGGAATTAGCAACCTGGGAGAAAATCTATATCTACAAATACAAAGACAGCATAATGAACTTCGACATTGTCGGGGATGAAAACATAAACTACAAGTTTATCACACCGCCACCAGAGCAGAATATACATTCCCACAGCTCAACGAATGATCCGACAGTTGAACTTTAGCATGGCTGAAGATGGGAACAAAATGTTCTCGAAACCGGTTCCATACATTTATGAAAAGTAAGTGAAGCTTTAAGAGTGTGTAGTTCAACTGAATCATACAATGATATCAATTAATATGATTGGCTTCACTGTGCAAGTTCCAATTTACATTTAAGTAAAATGTTTAGGTATATTTAAAAGTAGAATGGGTTCTGAATAGCAGTTATAGAGGGCAAGACATTTTGGTTTTTGGAACTGTGAAGGGTTAAAAAAATAAAATTGCTACACGTTCTGTACAACAATTATCAAGGAATATAGATATATTGGCTGTCATAAACTATAGTTAAAAGAGGACGATATTGACTTAAAGGATTTTCATTATATAGAAAGAAAAGGAGAAATGAAAGCAATGAAAGCAAGAACATCAAGAGGATTAGGAGTGTTTATTAGGAAATCTCCAAGTAAAACAATAAAAAGTACTTTGTCTAGGTGCAAAGAAATACAAGAAAAGAAACAAGTAGCAGACAGTATAATGGCCACAAGGATAGTTTATAATTCCCCCTATACTTCAAAGGCTCATAATCTGGAAGTGGATGATCAATTTGAAAAGGATATAGAATCCTTAAGCAAATTGTATATATTTGGAGATCATATTATTGCAAGATTTCAATGTAACAGTATGTAAAGAGATATACAGGTAATACAGGATTTGGATAACAATGAATTATTAGTCAGAAGTAAGATGTACCAGCATAGTAAAGATAAGATTATACCTAGAGATAAAGAGAAATTACTGAGAAATTTACAGAGTTCTGTGATGTAAAATGTTTTGAATTTTGAATCATAAATATGAAGATGGAAATGGACAGTTTACATTTTGTGAATAGCAATGGTCAAAGTGTAGTAGATTATGTTCTATGGCCTAGTAGTATTAGTTATATTGTTAGAAAACTGTAAAGTTTTAAATGTTCAAACAGTGGGCACTTTCCATTAATAGTAGATTAAATCTGATTACTTTGATGTGCATAAAATAGACAAAAAGTAAGTAAACTAGAATACTAATTAAAATAAAATTGGAACTTGCACAGTGAGTCCAATCATATAATTGATATTATTGTATGGTTTAATTGAACTACAAACTCTTAATGCTTCACTTGTCATAATACATAGAACCGGTTTTGAGAACATTTTGTTACTATCAGCCAGGCTAAAATTCAACTGTTGGATAATTTGTTTAGCTGTGGGAATGTGTATTCTGCTCTGGTGGTGGTGTGATAAACTTGTAGTTTATGTTTTCATCCCCAGTAGTGTCGAAGTTCATTAGACTGTCTTTGTATTTGTAGATGTAGATTTTCTTTAAGTTGCTAGTTCTGTAGGTCCTTGTACTGATTTTAATAATTTTGCTTTATTCATTATGCCATGATTTTGTGTCCAAAAATGATATGCTACTGCTGATTTCTCTATTTGCTTGTACTTTATGTTCCTGAAATGTTCCTTTAACCAAGTGCCTATGTTTCTCTTTATTTTTCCAATGTAAATTTTTTCACATTCTGCACAATTTTTTTGTAAATATCTGACTTTTTCTCTTGTGGAATACTGTCTATCAGTAGGTTTTTAACATTAAATCTGTTAACCATAATGTTCTCAAAACCGGTTCTATATATTATGACATGTAAGAGAAGCATTAAGGGTGTGTGTAGTTCAACTAAATCATATAATAATATCAATTAAACTAGAATATGTTAACTTGAAAAGCTAATTGGAACTTGGACAGCGAAACTAATAATATAATTAAGATCATTGTGTGATGAGTTGAACTGCACAGCTTATTGGCTCCATTAACTTGTTTAAAAGTAATCCGTGTTTAGCAGACATCGGTTAGCTGATGATGCAATTATCTGTGAAACATGTATTACATTTAAACAAGTGAAGCCAATAAGACCCTGTAGCTTGACTCAATTATACAATAATCTTAATTACAGAATATGTTAATTTTAAATGAGAGACATGTAAGAGTAAATTTACACTTTTTTTGGACTACATAATATCTGTTAATAGGGGATAATGAATATGATAAAGGAACATAGAAAAGGAAATGCAATAGAAAAGGCAAAAATATTTTAATTTTTATAATGCATCTGGCACAGGAGAAATATTATTGAAAAAGAGAGAAATATAAAGAGAGATGGTTGGTTTAATGAAGAATGTAGACTATGCATTTAGTTAAGTGAAGAATTAGGAGACAATGTGTCCAAGAAATGATAGAGGGGGGAGTGGAAAAAAGGAAAAGAAAAAAGTAAGAAGAAAATGGGGGAGGAAGAATGAAAAATGCAATTTAATATGCATCATAAAAGAAAACAATAAAACACGGAGATAAATTAACATACAAAATATATCACCACCTATATAAGTGGGCAGGAATAGTAGACTATTTTAGCAATTTATATGCAATCATTTCAATGGGAATTAGAAATACAAGGAAGTTAGAATAATTTTGTAGAAATTTTAATACAGGGAAATAGCAAGGGGGGAGAGGAGTAAAAGCACATTAAATTATTAAAAAAATAAAGCAACTGGAATACACGGCATACCTACAGAATTAAGAGTGGTGTGTTAAAGAGGACAGCTCTAAGGTTATTACATTATTTAACTTAATAAAAATCAAAGAGCATGTCCCAGAGAACTGGAGAAAAGCTATCATACACCCTATTTACAAATGCAAGGGGTAATATATATGAATCAAATAGCTATAAACACTACTTTTCAATGTAGGAAAAATGTTTATGCACATTTAGGCTTGTAGATTACAAAAAGGGATACAGGAATAAAATATATAATTAGAATATAAAATGGGATTTTGCAAAGAAAGAAGAACTGTTAACAATGAATTTATAATAAGAAATCTAATAGATAAATATTTATTAAAGAATAAAAGAGGCAAGTTATATCTGACTTTTGTGGATTTAGAAAAAGCTTTCGATTGAATTGAGATACAGTTATGGCATAAACTAGCAATCAAGGGGGTTAGTAATCATGTGATAAATATTTTAAAAGCTTTATATTCATAAAACATTTTTGCATTTGATTTGAAGGAGTAATAACCAATGAAATAACATAGGAGAATAGGCTAGCAATGCAAGAAATAGATAATTACTGCACAGAATGGGGATTAAAGATGATAAAACTCACATTTTAATATGTAAGAAAAAAGGAAAACGGAGTAAATATGAGAAATGAACAAAGATAACAAGGAGTATATGATGGTATGGGATTGTATATATTTAGGACTGAAAATGAGACGAGCAAATAAGATTAGCACATGCAAAGGGAAAAAGAGCTATGTCCATTATTAAAGACTGTATAAACTAAACATCTCAACTAGAAATAAAATGGTTAGAAAGAATTTATACTACAATGATAGAAGCAAGAATGTTATGTTATGTTATATGGTATCAAAATATGGAGATCTGAAAAGGAAACTGTAGAATTAGTGCTTAGATCATTTTGCAGAGAAGTCCTTGGTATATAATGTCACCATTGAAAGAGATAGTTCAAAAGAAATGCGTGGAGCAACAAGAAATGGTATAATTATGGATGATGTCTGGAATATATCTATTCCTAGGATAGACATCTTGGTTAGCCATCATGTATGTGATAGATATGGTTAATAAATATATCTAACATCTACTTGAATAATATTTACACCTTGTTGTACACCTAGGACCTATATTTCCTCAATTTAATCCTGTTTTAATTAATGCTCAACAGAATTTCTAGAGATTAATGTTGCCATTACATCCCCAGTCCAACCCCCAGTTTGTTAAATCAGTTACAGAAAGATATTTTAGGTGAATGATAGAGGGTTGCAACAATAGGGAAGAATTCATTGGTATCTTACATTAAGATGAAATATTCATAGGACAGAGAAAACTAAACTGATAAAGTAAATAAAGAGCATGGTTAAGAGATGGAGTGTGAAAGTTAAAAGATCAGAGAAAGGGTTTTGTGTGTCCATTATGTGGAGGGGAGGAAGGTTTAGAGAATATAATGTATGATTGCAAAGGAACTGAAAATTCAAACAAACTAATAAATCACAAGTGATTTGAAGAGGATAGAAAACTAATTGCTTTAAGAATATTTACAGAAGCAAGAGTGTGAGTCAATATTTATATAAAATAAAAATATGTGGAAATGACCTGTGAATAGAGGAATAGGTAACATGATTGTGGGAGAAACCAATTAGTTATGTATAAGTGAGAACCCCTATCTTATGGAACTCCAGTAGGGTACAAACCAAAGACCGAGGGTAGGAAGGCTTACAGAAATTAGATATGTATTAATTTAAGTTGTTATTAGTAATTGTAATGCTATAAGAATTGGAGTAAGAATAATCAAAGGTTTAAAATTTAATTTTGGAAATTGTAATATAAACTGTATTGTGGGGGTCATCCCCTGAATAGCCATGGCCAAAGAGGTGTAGATCTATTGTATTTTAGTCTTAGTATTTCAAAAATTTCAGTTTCATGATTAATTGAAACTGAAATTTTTCTCCATTTATATAATGCATTTACAAGCCTTATTTTTTAATACTGTTTTATATGTCATACCAACTGTCATCTGTGTTCAAAATTATAAATGGAATTAATGATAATTCTATCTTGAACTCCATCAGTTTCTAAAACTGCCTAGCATCAGCTTTTTAGAATGAAAAAATAACTTGTCCCAAGCAGAATGGATAACCTGTGACTTCTGCTTTTGCAGCTGGACCAAATGATCATGAGAGGTGGCAGCTGTTCATTAATTATTTTCTCAGCTCTACAGTGACTATTCAGAAACTTTACATTCAATAAAAAAGCAATACTGTACTTACTCGCTTATAACATGCCCCTTAATTTTTGACGATTATCAGGATGGGGGAGGTGTTTTTGGATAAAATCTTTCAAATGATCATGGAGCAAGTAAAACATTTCAGGTAATGGTAAAACCCACACTGCCACAACACCTGTGCACTGATCATTGGTTACTATCTTCTCCCACCTTAGGTTTCTCAATGCCCTTTCAGCCCAGAGTTCAGCATGTAGTGTGTAGATAATTAAGAAGAATCTAGTATACAACTAGGTGAGAAAATTAGCAAGAGATCAAGTTTTATGGCATCTTCTAAGTTAAATGTGTTGGAATATGCTTGAGAAAATGGAGTGAGAGCAGGGAGTGCAAATATGAAATGCAGCCATGTGTTCTGTAAGTGGATCGTAAGAGTGCTGGGACTGATCTCTTCTGGCATAATCAAGAACAGTTTTAAGAAAACAAACATTTCTTCTGCTTTGGACTATATGCTGTGGGGAGGGGAGTCAAAATGAGGAATGGACCACCCTAACGACTATAAAAGCAGTGACGATAGCAATGATGCCAATGAATGATTTCACACATACTGACACAAAAGATTTGTTTAATAGAGGCTAGTTGATACTAGAACAAATTTCATATTTCAGGCAATTTCCGCCCAGACACATGACGACATAGCACACAACCTTCAATGCATCATGTGCCTAGTTATGTGACCAGTAAGCTGCAGTAATGCAGGAGGGGCTGATACTGTTTGAATGTATTATCACTTTTTACTTAAATAAATTATTTAAATATTTACATATTTAAATATTTGTGTTGGTTTTAAACTTTTAAACCATGCCAATCCAATCTGTATGTCAAATTTTCACCTATTATATCCTTCCCCTATTTTTGAAGTTTGGAAGGAGAAAAAAGTGGGGTGTTACAGGCAAGTAGATACGGTAATATGGCAATACTATAGCCAAATGGTTAGAATGCTTGCCTCCCACAGTGTGGCTCGGGCTTGATCGCTTCTGCCAACATTGAATTAATTTTGTGCAGTCATTGCTAAACATGATGTGGTACATAGCATGTTTTGCAGAGAAGTATTGGCGTTACCAAAAAGCTTGCCAAGGAGGGCAAGTTTGTTAGAATTGGGAAGAGAAGGAAGGAAAGGCATAATAGTTGAGAGAATTATGAAATACTGATTTAGATGTTTTAAATTAGATGATGATGATGATGATGATGATGATAATAATAATAATAATACACAAAAAGGATGTCTTAAGTATCAAAGAGATATTTTGGGAAAAGAAAGTTGGTTTGGAGAAGTCAGGGAAAATAGGAGAAATTGGAATGGGAGATATTTGGAGATTGGATGAAAGTAATAGGTTTTGGAAAGAAGTGAGACAGAGGGTGGAAGATATTAAGGAGATTTGGGCTAGTTTGGAGGATAAAATCTCTTTGGAGTTATATCGGAGTTATTTGGAGAAAAATTCGGGAAGAGAGAAGTGTGTAGATAATTGTGACCAGTTCAGGAGAATAGGCTTGGCATGGATGCATACAGAGGTTTTATACCTTAAAGTAGTAAGAAAAAGTTATAAGGTAGGATATGTAATGTTGGGAAAGAAGGTAGTATGTTTCATTGTTTATTAGAATGTGAAATGGTGAAAAAATGGAGGGATAGTATTTGCATGATAAATGGGATAAATTATGTTATGATATAATAGTAATTAAAATACTGACAGAGGAGAAGATAGAGAAAATTAATGAGATTGGGAAATTTTTAGAAAAGGTAAGGGAGAAATGGAGATGTATAGGGAAGGAGTTAAAAGACACAGGAGAGGGTAAATGGGGAATTGTAAGGGGGGTTCATATACCATACATGTAACTAGGTGGTTAAGATATGGATGAACCAAGCTGAGGTATAGGAAATTTGCAGAGATCATACAGTGTAAGAAATTGATTGTAGATATTAAGTTATTTTGCTTTGTTGAGTCCAAGTCTTCTGGATATTCCAGTGGGAAACTGCTGATGAACTGAATACAAGAACTCTGTAGTTAATTAGATGAAATTGTTAAAATTAAATATATTTTAAACATTTATTATTAGAAAAAATTTGATATAAAATATTAGGTTTTGATATTGTTTCGAAGAATGTACGAGAATTTATAAAAGAATAATATTTATATGTATATCTGCATATAAATTGGAAATTAGAAGAAATAAATTCAATTCAACTCATACTAAACATTAAATGATGAGAAGGAAAAATTCACAAAAACAATGTTGTTATTCACATTGACAATATGGAACAACTATCAACTTTGATGCTCCTCTACTTAAAATGGAGTTTAAGGAAGATTCAAAGGAGAAAAGGAAACTTTTCCTACCATCCTACAATATCAAATCACACAGTTCATCTGCCAACATAGCAGAAACTGAGAGTTAATGTCACCACACTACATACAGCATCAATCCATTGAGACTTGGTAGCCTCTAATCTTCATATTTTCCTGAAACTTTATTCTATTTTGTAGCATCTGCCAACATTTTATAGAAATTATTGCTACACTTTCAACCTTAAAAGACAAAAGTAACTACATACAACTTACTAACATTACATCAAAATAATTACACAGGCAAAATGCAAAGTATATGCCTGTTTGAAGGCCACAATATAACAAGTTCAATAACATTAAACATATTCTGAACTCCAATCCCTATTTTTTTCACATTTAATGGATTCATAATTGATACCGTGACTTACAAATTATACACTTACACTGTCTACGTCCTGTACTACGACTGGGAAGCTGTCTTCTTTCTGTATCACCACTTTCACCATGGAATCTACGAGGTGAATCTGGCCTTGGAGGTTGGTATCGCCCTGTGTTTCTCTGGTCTTGATCATAATCAGAGTGTGGACTTAACCTGCCATTTCCTTCCTAGAATATTACCAATGTTACCAAGTCACTTGCCAACAAAATGTTGTTCCCTTTTGAAAACTAATTTGCAAAGACTGACAGGAATATGCCACTCTTTCTATTATGCATGATTCTTATTCTTACTTTCTCTGTATGCCCATGTGCTTCTAAGAATGTGTAAATATGAAGTAATCAAAACCATAATAGACGAAGAACAATTTTTAAAAAAATGGAGAAACATTACATTATTACCACAATTTAATGAAACCTATGAGTTGCGGTCCATAAGTTTCCAGATTGACCATATTAGGTAGCTGAGAGAATAAAATTAGTATAATTTTCCAATGTAATGTTCTTTTACTTCAATGCATTTCTCATCTCTGGATTAATTACAATAAAGTCAATAAACATATAAGGTAGGACTGTACAATAAACTTCCAGCATTTATTAGAAATATTAACACTTTAAATTTTCAAAAGTGCAAATAAAAGTGGCTTATAGTAAAGCCATGTGCAGTATTGATGAATTTGATGATTATTTAAACAATCTATATGATTAAAATGTAAATTGGAACTTGCACAGTAAAGCCAATCATATGTGATATTATTTTATGATTTTGTTGAACTACACACTCTTAATGCTTCACTTACCTGTATAGAATTATTTAAACATCTATAGTGCAACAGTTACCCTGAAAAGAGATCTAACCCACAAAAATTCGAAAGTTAAGTTTTCAGTTGAACACTGGATTTACCAGCAAAATGTCATGGCTTAGTGGGTGTGAAATAACTGAACTCTCTCTCACGGCAGATAAAAAGTTGCCTTTAAGGCGAAAATTGATCTGTAATAAAATGGCAGAACTTGTGAAGCAAATTAGCATACAAGCGCTGAAAACCAACCAAATAAAGGTTAATAAGGAGAAAATTAACATCTGATTGGAAGAATTATAGAAACAAAGCAAGGAATGCCGGTAAGGCAAATAAGAGTAGTAAATTATATTATTTAACAGGAAAATGTATACCAAAAAAATTTGTGGAATAGTGATCTAACTTCTATTTTAATTGTATGTTGTTTGTTCATTTTGAAATTTATATTTAGTTTCAATTAATTTTTAATTAAATAAATTTGGCAAGATTGTAATGGAAACATGACACAAGTAAGAAAACTTTACTTGATATATATTGCCAATTTCTTTCCAGCTATTGCAAATACTTCAATTTAAAATTAAAAATAACCTTAAGATTTCTGATAAGAGAGGAACTCCTTGCTGTATGACATTTATGATGTTAAACAAATGAAGAGATCATACTAATTCTGTGCTTATTCAAGATCTGTGTTATTATTTAAGTTCAGTAGTGTGTCTGGAAAGAATGTATGACTTTTTAAGAAAAGTAATCCTGATATCAAGTGTTCATGGAGATTATAGATATATTCCGAACTGAATTTAAATAACAATGTACAGCATAAAGATCAGAATCTTGCTCATATTATGATGAACGGTATATCCAAATTGTTGCAGCTGACACTGAAGAACAGAAGAAGGTTAATTCACAGAGTGCGCTTCATCATATGAAGGTTAAAAGGGCATATAGCAACTATTTGAAATGATATTGAAACTACAAAGCAAAATTCTATGTGGTACTATAAATAGATATGCATCAAGTATTATCCTATCCTTTACCATTCATCAGTGTTTTATTAGCGGTAGTTTGCTACATACAATCAAGATATCCATGATATGGAGCAGATAGGGCTTTCTTCATATGAATGAAGCAGTGGAAAAAAGAGATTTTTCAGAAGTTACTTCACGAAGATTTTATTGATCTATCAGTCATAGTAGCCATGCTTAATACAAACCCTAAATTTAATCACTTCACGCCACTGGATCCAGTTTTCTGGAAGGGCCCAATACACTTTGAACACAAGTCAGTCAAAATTTCAAGCATGGGTAATTCTGATCTTAGCAACCCACAAAAGTAATAAGCTAAATCTACTTCAGACAGTTATACCTCAACTATATAATGGAGAGCAATATGGCAATATGGTAATAAAGCAAGGAAGGTATATATATATATATATATATTTTTTTTTTGCATATGACCAAGTTCATTTCACCCCAAATTCCATGAATTCTATCAGAATTTTACAGAAACTGAGTGATAGCAAGACAGATGTTTCATAAAAATATCAAACCAACTAAGTGAAATTGAGAGTTAACATTTGAAATTGTATCATTCTTAAACAGAACATTTTCCTCTACTTATTTTGAAAGTTAATATAAGTTAGTTAATTTTTCAATTTTTTAGTAATAGATAACTTTTTCATTGAATTTTGCATTCATTCATTAATAGAAATTTTACTTACAGTCACTAACATACATTTCATACAGAATGGAAAAAATTGTAAGTTTTACTTAACATTTTAATCTCAAAATATAAAGAAATATTTTTTGCTTTATCCCAAAATGTAATATTTGTTAGTTAGATGTCTTTTTGGGGTAACTATTCAATTTATTTTCTTGTTGAATACACTAGTGTATCATCTGCTTAGATGCATTTGTTATACTTTAAATGTTACTGTATTTACTATTATTGTAAGTAATTTTGTCTTGTTGATTGTAATTTATGATTAATAACATGTATACTTTTTATCTGTATATCTTGCAAGATTCATGGATTTAATAATAAACAAATAAAATTTATACCCAACAGCAGTCCAAAGCTTTACAAAATGTTCCAATTCAATTATCTTTCATAATCTCCACCCTTAAATGTCAGATTTCACTTTTGAAAACAGGTAATAGTCATTTAAGGGCAAGATTTGGGTTCTTGAAACAACATTTAGACTCTATATAGTAATGGAGCAGACAAATTCCTTGACTCTGCATGGATTGATGCAGTAGCTCAGCACAGTACCTCCCAGCCACCTTTTGTTCCTTTCTTTGAAGTTTATCGTAATTCCTTTGCTGTTCTAAAAACTATAGCCATAATCTTAATAGATTATGCGACCTTGGCCTTCTAGGTGCTTCCACCTTCTTTTACTACTCCATTGCTTTTCTTTTTGAAAGAGGGCCTTAGTTTCATACCCCCTGACAATGGATTTCAATATGATCTCTCATTACCACAGCTAAAGTTCAAAAACTTCTGATAACATTCCATGCACATTTGTTTGCACTTTACATGCCAAAAGAATTTGAAGCACCCTTTTGCACAGACCTTAAGCATAGGCAGTTGAAGAAGCATGAGAAAGCATAGTTGTTTTAGAAAGCCCCAACCTAGCAGCAGCTCCTTTGGTCTTCGAACACCTGTCGCTCCTTTCTGTTTGACTTGTTTGTTTGAAAGGGAGACTTTTTTTTGGTCAATGTATTCACCAGTCTATCCTTACATAGATTAACTTCAAGGTTCTCTCTTCCCAAATGAAATAATTTTGACTATTCCTTCGCAGTGGAATATAAAGATCCTTCCCATAAACACCATCAAAACATCATTTAATATAACTGAGTAATAGTCCTTCATTAGTTAAAAATTTAATCACAGCTCTTTATTGAATTTTGAATATCATATGTAACATGCCCAACTTAAATGATTTCTTCAAGAAAATAAATGACATGGATGGAAAGAAAATGTGTTTATATTCCTAATAATAAGCAGATAGCATGAACATTGCAACAATGAATCATGGCCTTTTGTCAAGCTAAGAAACTTATGGATTGCACTCTTATATAAAAGGGCACAACACATGCACATTATAACTTTAATATTCCAGTTTAAATTAACATTTTAGTGATATGCTTCCAAATTAACTACACAATGATGTGCAATTTTCCAAGATGAATTTGACATATTCTGGCTATAATTTGAATGTCGGACTCAAATCTGCATCATTACTTTAGATCCACTGTAGGCTAATTTAAAATTAATGGTGAATGTAATATAGACAATACCTGGCTAGTTTCTCTCTGCAAATAGCAGTGCATTAAAGGAGATTCCAGATATCTGTTTTACTTATGCCATAGCAAAATAAAATCTTAAATGAATCCACTGATTGGAATTTGATCCATTTTTTTAATGTGTTGTACCTTTTTCTCAGTTTCAGTTTCTTGAAATAATACAAGCCTGATTTAGATTTTTTATTAGAATCAATTAGGTAAAAGATTGTTCATTACACAGAAACATTTATTTTTACTATAGGCTTTTATTTAAGTGATTTTGCCTTGCATTTCATAAGTTTCATGCTGCTACAACCTGTCATTTTCCAAAAATGCATCATGCAAACAATTCTCACACCCGAATTTTAGGAAGGGAGGTTTGGGGGGGGAGAGAAATGTTTGTACATTTAACTATTTATGTTTAAAACATCCTAACATAGCATATAGTCTTCTGATCCATTTAGGGAATTCAAAATTCTGCACCCTTTGAAACTTCTTTTCACCAATGGTAGAGAAATCAAATTCCATGAACTTTTCACCTATTTGCAGATTTGGATTGCTTTTAGGCAGTTGCTTTTACCACTTGGAGTGAGTTGGTACTCTCCCTCGGCCATCCACTTTGTATAATGTTCTTTTAATGCAACTTTAAACAGTTGATTGATGCAGATATCCGATTGTTGGAGAATTGATTTAAGTTCAAGAATGACAGCCAAGTCAGTTCTTCCCTCATTCAAAGCTTTATGTATGTTGTCAGTAGTATGGCCATGGTAATATCCAGAACAACCATGTTCTTTCAAGTTCCTGGGTGACATTGTCAAACTCACATCACCCAGTCAACTATGAGCTAACCCTTTCGGATGAGCTCATACGATGATACCCTTAACATTCGCTTTAGTAATGGTTTTTTGTTTATGATAAATGGTGATAGCTTTCTTCTATCTGCAGTTACACACAGAACAGAGAATCTTTCCTTCCCCTACTGCCAGTTTTAATTACCATTCTGGATTCACCCTTTTTATTTATTTAGCCTTGAAGCATATTAAAATACACAGGCATTTGGTCCGAATTACCAATTTCCAACAATAAATATTGATTTGAAGATGGGCGATGCAAGTTTTCCTACAAAAAACTGAAGCCATTACATTAAAGAAAAAAAAAAAAAAAAAAAGAGTGAGCCATCTATGACTAGTCTTAAAAAACTAGGTTATGTTTAGTCCTGCTATTGCTATAGCTTTAAGTGACACATTTCACTTGTAATGGCACATCCAAATTGTCTCTTTTCAGTCGCATACTCACAGAAACTGTTTTCCACTTCTGGGAGCTTTGCATTTTGTTTGCTAACTGCCCGCCGGTTACTGTTTGTCTGCTCAAGACTAGATTTATTTTTTCATCAGTCATGAATATAACTCTCATACATGTCATACTTTGTCCAGGGGCATGAATGCTAACTGTTTTGCCTCTTCAATGAGTGGAGTTTTCTTTCACTGTAAATGACCTGTAACGATGTTTCACACTAGCCATTCTGAACATGTGCTTTTACTCAGCTGACACTTGGTAATGGCCTATGATGCAGTATGTACAGGCAGTTCTCACTTGTGATGGAAGAATGCAAACTTTCAGATTTTGGTGTTTCAGAAGTGTGGTGCCAATTCTTATGCAAATAATACCCTTACCTCAACTTTTCGCTGTTAAATTTATATGCAGAGCTTATTTATATATACTGTATTTACATGCATCCAATGTGCCAATGAATGTAACGCACACCCCAAATTTGAAACTTAAAATCATAAATAAAGATTTTGGAATATTGTTGTACAACACTTTAGAGATAAATCTGTCAGCTTCATAAAATGACCAGAACGTTGAATTTATAAGTGGACTGTTGTTACATCTTGGAACACACACAACAAAATCCATCACTCACACTGTTGCCAGGACAGTTGGTGTAGGTCAAACAAGAAAAGGATATTTATTACGGTGTCACTTGTCACAGTTATCTGTTCTTCCTCCTTTCACGTGCATATTCCAAAACTTTTTCTTCAGTGTCAGGATATCTTCCTTTGCAAGAATTAGTTGATTTCTTTCTACTAGCTTTAGTTGCAACTAATGCCAATTTCTGTTGCTGCCAAAAGCTATTGTTGCCCTCAGCTACATTGAACTCTTCTTCCTGCATTTATATTATCATTTTTTTCAGAATAAAGAATTGCTTTAAGCTTGAAAGTAGCTTCATAAGATATTCTCCATTTGCGCTCCATTTCGTGACTACTTGCTATTCAAACGCTCTCTCTATGCAATAATAGTTGAATAACAAATGTAATGAAGTTGAGAATTGCAGCAATGCATTATGATGTAATAAATGATAAATTTGAATAAAGTTACTGGCAACTAAGGAATGGTTTTGCACTCAAATTTAATGCACCCACAATTTTGAACATTAATTTGAACAAAAAGGTTCAATTTAAATTTGCATAAATAAGGCATATTTTTTTAAAATTGAAAATGATTCTGTAAACTAACCCATAAAGCTGCAATGCACAGATTATAACTCTAACCATCAAAGCTATCTGATTAGAGATGACCTGGCTACAAAAGCTATGATGATTATGTTAACATTTTTAACCCATTTGAGTCATATGATAGAGCTATGGTTGGATTGCTGTACTTTTCCACGAGACACACAAAGTCTCTTATCAGTTCTATTTAGTTGTGAGCAAGATTTTGGTTTTTTTTCATTGAATTTTTTGTTTTATTGTGGAGAGTAATAAATATGGTCAGTCAACAATATATTTTGCTTAAAATGGAGGGACAATAAATATGTTCATTTTCTGCAAACTGCAAACACAAAACAGCTGACCTAAAGCATAGGGGAAAGAAGAAGGAAAAAAAAAAAACCTGGGAGGAGATATGACCCTTTAGGAAAGTGATGGGTGGAGTTGATTTACAAGACCAAGTCACAGCTCTGTTTTTTATCATACATCAGACTGGTAAGTAGTGCAGAAAATCATTTATCTATCTTTTAGGTATCTGCATGTTTAATACTTATTTGCTCTTTAAAAACTCAAAGGGAGGAAAAGGAAAACCTATTTTGACTTCAGAGTAAATGCTGTGCAACAATCGATAGTGTCTGCAGAAATGCCCGAGTACTCTGAGGTTCACTTACCTTGCATCGTCAAGGCAAAAGTTAAGCTCATTTTCTATGCATAACTTTACTACAGATAAAAAGAAAAACATAACTGAAAGATAAATGATAGTTATGGCAAGGGGAGGGAGTGAAATGCATGCAGTGCAAAAAATTTTAAGAGTTGTTTTCCATTTGTCAAATTGTTTGGAAGTGTACCATGCTATAAACTACAATACTGGAGGTATATAATTGGTAAGTCAAGTTTTATTACTTCGCAGGAAAAATTAGAGTCTAAAAATCTTTATTCATTTACATTTTATGATGGTTACAAATGAACATGCTTTTCACAACCTTCAAGAGCAATTTAAATTTGATTTCATAAACTGGGAAGAGTGTTTAATTATAATGCGAGTGAGTTAAGACAATGCAGCAAATACAATCCCATTTAAACAATGTCATTCCATATAGAGCAGAACCTTGATCTATCCTGGAACTATCATTTTCCTGGATGTATCTTTCAATTTATGTAGTCCCAAACGTTTCATATTATAGCTTATGTAAATAAAACCTGCATTCATCATTCCTCAAAATTTAGTTTTCTCACATTATTCATTCAAAAAGTTCAGTCCCAAAGAAATTATATCCTCAAATGATTATTTTCAAACTGGAATTGAAGCAATGATGCACAGAATTCCAATCACGTATGATCTGAGAAAGCAGGTAAATGGGACCCATCCACTTTCTCCAATCAAGGAACTCTGGAACTCTGTAATTGTCCACACTTTTTGAGAGTAGGATGATAGCTAATGTGAAGAATGAGCCAGAGTTACCGGTGCCGCCAATTATGACACCTACTTGGCGGTAGATGAGCTCACTTGTGGCATTCAAAATGTTGAAGGGGGCAATGAGGTGGAAGGAGTAGCAAATGTTTGTGATATGGGGGAGGGGATTCAGTTTTTTCTTTTGATTTGGTCTATTTAAGGTCATCAGCATTCCTTTCATTTCAGGGCATGAAACGGCCAACAAACTTTGCTTAGGAACCTCTTTTACATACTACATAGGACCCACGACTTTACTTCCCTTCCAAAGGTCGCCATACTTAGGATTTTTATGCCCAAAAAAATCCATCAGTCCTGGCCAGGATCAAACCTGTGATCTTGGGTTTAGGAGGCAAGTATGGTTACCACTACACTACCAGGACTGACATTATGCTTTTGGAATGTATGCTTCTGGTGGAATTGTGATGAACTTAAAAAGTTTTGTTTTTATCCCCACTAGTGTCAAAGTTCATTAATCTGTCTCTGTATTTATAAATGCAGATCTTTCTCCCATGTTGCTAACTCTTTAGTCCTTGTACTGATTTTAATAAATTTTGCTTTTTTCACGGTCATGGTTTTCTGTCTAGAAATAATATGCTGTCACTGATTTATCCATTTGTTGCAATTTATGTTCCTGAAGTGTTCTTTAGGCATGCTCTTGTTAATTATATGATTGGCTTCACTGTGCAAGTTCCAATTAGTCCAATTAGCATTTTAACCTAATAACTTGGTTTGCAGTCAGTATCAAAAATATAATGTTTATTGCAACAAAGCTCAGCAAGTATTCTACAGTTCTAACAAAAGCATTCTATGTATAAAATTACTACATTTATAAGTAAATATGAATTTTTCTGAACTGTAACTAGTTGCTCATTCACAAGCATAATCCTTCTATTATGCCATCTTATTGGTTGTATTCAATCTCTCTCTCGGCAGCACCATACACCCAGAAGTCCACATTCAGGAGGCAACTGCAATAATGTGGCCATTTAGGTCAGTTATAATTAGGTATTTAAGTCAGATACAGAATATATACACTGCATATTTACATCAAGTCAGAGCTTCCTTCACATGACATCTTTCATATTCTACACAAACTTGCAGGTACACCTGTCAAGTAAGCAATTGATTGCATCTTACAGCCAGCATTCCATAACCCTCTAATCGGATCTAGACAATGATTTTGTGCCCAGACTGCGTACGCTAGTGATAACATATTATTCATTTATCAGTATAGACATTTCATTTTATGTAACATTAAAAAGAATAAATCAGCCACTCAGAATTTCAGGAAAGCTTTTCTTGAGGTTGTTCCACCTAAAAGACATAGTTCATATGAACCATGAAATACACTAATTTCATGCTCTTTAAATTACTCTTGTTATCTTTTCTTGGGCTTGAAATCACTTGATTTATACCGTCCATTGATAATTTACTTTGCCAGATGGTGCAGCTAATTATAAATGACTATAATCTCACCAATTCACTTAATTATTAAAATTCCTTTCAGGAAACACTGTAATCAATCCTATTAGAATCTACTAAATATGTTCACAATAATTCCACTTATACAACAGTGGGACATGTTTTGGGGCAATCGCTCTAATCATCAGCTGTTAACTCACTTATAAGTACAATTTAATTACATAATCAATGTTCCAAGCATATACAAAATGTCACAAAAGCTTGGGTAAGCAAGCGAGTGATTTAAGTAGAAAATCTACATATTTTAAAAGGGCTACCTGAAAAATTCTCAGCCTCTACCATGAGTAGTCATATACCTATTTTATATTGGTTTATCTGTCGTAAGTATATTATTTGGTCTATTTATTGATACTCTTTCAACATTTTTGGCCATTAGCATCCCACTGAATTCAAAGGCATGAAATGGCCAATAACTTAAATCATAGGCCTATTCTTTCAGGCTTGAGGTTCTTTTACATGTTGTAAATCTACAACACAGGAACAATGGCTTTGCTTTACTTCTCTTCTCTTCCAAAGAAAGTCATGTCCTAAAAATCCATTGACCCTAGATGGGTTTGAATTCGTAACCTTGGGTTTAAATAGAAATTTGAGACTATAAGCATTTCAAAGGAACATGTTCATTTTACTTTATATCAAGAATTAAATATCAAAAAACTTGGGGAAAGATGGGTACCATGGTTACTAACAGCAGATCCAAAGCACTCTTATGAAAATATCACAACAATGTTAGAAGCATTTAAATAACAACAAAATTGATTTTGTGCATCAACTTATAACTGTGACTTGGATGAGATTTGGATCCATAATAACATTGAAATCAAAACAGTTGACAAAATCGGGTTGTTCAGCACCAAAAAACACAAAGTTGGTCCCACCTGTAGAAAAGAGTGAATGTCTTTTGTAATGTTAAAGGAAATTTATTAATTGTATTTGGAAGGATAAAACCATGACTAGAGAGTACTGTTTCAATCTTTTGAACTAGTTTAATGAAAAAAAATTAGTGAGAAAAGATGTGGATTGCAGAATAGAAATACAATTTTTCATCAAGAAAATGCACCTGTTCACGAAGGTGTTTTGCAATATGAAACAAGTTGCTGATGACTGACAGTTGGAGATGGATGTGTTGTTCGAGCTTGCATATAGATAAAGATGAAGATCCAACTGGAAGTGTACAGGGCCAGAATTGGTCATTTTCATAGATCCAGATTCATTTTGTTCGATGGTAGAAGACTGTGTGTGATATTGTGATAATGGTGTCATGTTATGCATTCGTAATAATGGTGCTGTTATTAATCAGAGGAGTAGAACTGAAACCCGGTCTGGAAATGGAACAAATCTTAGGTATGTTTAAGGCATAAAAAGGTGAAAAACATAACATGCTACCTTTCTTGGACATAAAAATAATGAAACATGAAGAAAACCTGGAATTTGGAATATACAGAAAGAATACACTTGCAGACAATCACATCAAAGCTGACAGTTTTAACCCCACAATGCACAAACATGCAGTTATCAACAACTTAACACATCAGCTAGTTAACCTTAAAATTAGCAAAGATGAATACCTTATAGAATAGAAATAAATAGAAAGAACAGCAGTTAAAAATGGATATTACAAAGAACTAGTGTACAAAAAAGTACATAAATTCAAGAGGCAAAAACTTATTAATGAAATAACTACAACACATTCAACAAAAAAGATTAGCTATTTTTAAAAAAAATTCACATATCATCCATGGGCTAAAATAAAATTTCAGAATATTTTTAAAGATTTTAATATCAGGTTATCACCTGTAAACAGATTTAATGTTATATATCTTGTGATTGATAATGTTAATGACAGTATTCCACAATAGAAAAAGCAGGTATTTATAAAATAAATTTTGCAGTATGTGAAAAAATCTACATTGGAAAAACAAAGAGAAACATATGCACACGGTTAAAAGAGCATTTCAGAAATATAAAATACAAGCAGTTGGAGAAATCATCAGTGGCATCACAGTTCTGAATAGAAAACCACGACATGAAAAAAACAAAATGATTTAAATGATTTAAATCAATGCAACCTACAGAACCTACAGAATTAGCAACGTGGGAGAAAATCTAAAATTACAAGTACAAAGACAGTTTAATGAACTTTTGACATCCTATGATGAAAACATAAACTTCAAGTTCATCACAACAGAGAAGATTACACCTAACGGTTTATCCTCCAGTTACAATGGGGCTGATGATGCGAAAAAAGGGTTCATGAAACCAGTTCTACATAATTAAACAAGTGGAGCAAAAGTGTTAGTTCAACTCAATCATACAATGATCTTAATATGATTAGCATCACTGAGCAATGTTCCAATTAATAATTTGCATAGCATCTAGTTTTTAGGTTTAAGTTTACGTTATGTTGCATTTTCATTATGAATGGGGGCTAAGGGGGGATTTAGAAAAATCCACTCTGTAACCGAAAGGATAATAAATGGCACTTATTGTTAGAATGTGAAGAAACCAAAATTCTTACAGAGAAACTAGAAATGAAAAAGTGGTTCAATTTGCCAACAGAAATCACGGGAAAACAGATGAGCATAAATTCAAAAAAGAATATAAAGGAAATAGGAAATTATTTAAAAAGTATTGGCTCAGGAAAATTAGTAAGGAAGATAACAGTGAAAGTAAGAAAGATTATTAGATAGTAGATTTAAAGGGAAAATAGTACTTAATAGTTAGATAATTACTATGTTACAGACTATTGGAGTCTGCATGGGCACTCGGCAACTTAGTGTAGTGATTTGTGAATTGATTGATTAGGTTAAGTATTATACATGGTTTTTTAAGTATTTTGGTTAGTATTAGTTTTGGTAAAGTTAAATTTTTAGATATTTTGTTTGTTTGTCTAGGGGTAAATGGTCTAGGGAATTACTGGTGTAGAAACTGTGGTTAAAATAATGGTTTATGTATAAAATATTTACAGCACTGTGTTACTGGTTTATCAGAGCCTGCATGAACTGGGAAATGGGGTCTGAGCTAATCAAATTGGGAACATTTGGGATTTAATTATTTAGAATTAAAACATTGTAATGTACAGTATATTGTATGTACAATACATACGTGAAATAAATACTACTACTACTATTGCAATGTAAAACCTGAGAGATGTGAAGTCTGGATTAGAGTATCCACCCTGCTTGCCAAATTTGACTTCCTCTGACTTTCTTGCTGGTCAGCATTTTTCATCAAATCAAGAGGCAAGTGCAGCTTAAAGGAGTATTGAGTATTGTTATTGAGTATTTTGCAGATCTTTACAAAAACCGCTTCCAAGATGAGATAATGGCATTACAGCAGCACTGAAATAAATGCATTCACCTTATGGAAGAATATGTTGAAAAATAAAAATAATCTAAAGTTAAAAACTCATTTTTTCATTGCTTGGCTGAGAAGTTCTCAGACTGCCCTTATATATTATACACTTCCAGCTGCAACCACATCCCAGATGCGCTGAAAGTATCTGGTGGAAGCTTTTATTTTACTTTTGCACATATGCATCAGTTATGGAAAACAAAAGTAGTCCTGTTATGTGCAAGACCAAATTCAAATACTTTTAAATCTATACATTGTACAACTAGATATACATGGACAATTGGAATAAAAATCAATCACCCTATTTATTCCGAAAATAGAATTGTAACAATGAAGAACAATCCTAAACTTACATATTCATTCAGTGTAAAAAATGAATACCTAAAAGTTTAGGATATATAACCACTCCATTGTCAACAGCTTCGTAAGTACAATATTTAAATGAACAAATTAAATTTTTCACATACAGAACATGAAATGCAATTACTAAATGGTACTGTGCAATGGGAGTCTTTCAGCTTGTAACCAAGAGAGTTCAAATTAGAGATGCATGATGGTCAATCATTTGCCTGGTGTACCCCAGCATCTTGTCCTTAAGCCAAGTTGCAGTTTTTTCCAGCCTAAATGAGCTGGAACCTTTGGAAGATTCATGGTAACTGCTGAATATTTGGTTCAGACTTTTCACATATTTCTCTGTATGTGTATATATATATATATATATATTTGCATCAATCCCCCCCTTGTATATGCATGAGTCCAAAAACTGACTTCAGTACCATGGCTGGAAGTTTAAAATGATTAATTCACAGATCTGCTGGGATAATGGCCATGTTCAAAAGGAGAAACTTGGCAAGATTCTTTGTAACCCAAAGCATAAACTCCATTTTGCCGGTTAAAAACCTCCTCCATTTTCTCATCAGAAAAGAGCATTAATTGATGTTCATTTCTGCCATATTGCTGGAGGAGCATACATGATCTTTTCAGTTAATCTTTGTTACACAAATCTAGGTACCTTGTACCATGGTAGCAAGACTGAAATCCTAGATCCTCATGTAATGTGTTGGAGACATTTATGCTTGACGAAAGGAACTGATGACAACTTCCTGAAACAACTGTCACTAATGTCTTTCTTAACATTTACAACATCTAAGCTTCAAAATGAACCTGGAAAGATCTTTCTCAACAGCACTAAGTATGATGATATCCTAATGGTATATTACATTAATCTGATGTGATTCTCAGCAGCCAAATTCCTTTTGATCCTTTTAATTTATTTAAGACAATTGTAGTTACATGGTTTTCTATTAGGACCATTCCATATTGAAGCAAGAAAGTTCGCTACCTGCAGAAATTATTTATTACTGAAGAAAGGATGTTCGTACAAAGTAACCTGCTGCTTAGTTGGAAAATATAAGGATTAGGGGACACAGACTATTTAACAGTGTTTATTAAATACGTCTAAGAGCACTTACTGCTGATTCTGTATTAAGTGCCTGTTGGGATCGGCGTGTCCAGACATTTTCTTTAGGTGGAGGAGCTGGTTCAACTCTCTGTGGAGTAGGTAGTTTATCATTTGGTCCATCATCATCACGATCTCCATATTCACTACCACTTTTAGACCTGCACATAAATATGTAACTGTTAACTGGTATTAAGGAAAGGAATTTCACATCAACATATTGTTGGTTTCAGTTCATTAGATTCCCTGCTACTATGTTGTAATATTTAAAGCTAGATGATGATAAAACTAACTTCACAAAACAATATATGGCTAATCAAAACAAACTAAATAATTAAAAAATTTGATACTGATAAGAAAACACAAAATTTTCCAAAGTACAACACTCACATGAGCAAAGAAAGACTTCAAAATAGAAAATTGGCATGCACCATCACCATATTTTGGAAATTTTGTTACCATTTCTTTGCTACAGAATGTAAGTGAAAATATACAAATTTCTAGTCAAAGATTTTTCATAATGCATGCTTAAAATAAACACGGTCACAAAATAAGCAAATATTAGGGCATTCAAAAAGTAATGACAACAAGGTTGTAAAGCAGTACTCTAAGTGGTAATCATTGTAATCTTGTACATGCTATAAGCACATAGTTTTGTAAATCTGCAAGTCTTGAAGCAACCATATTTTAATATAGTGCCCGTTTCTCACCTGTAGTAATACCTCCATAATGAATGAATTTTATTTCAGCTAACAACATCACAATTAAATTTACATAAACAATCAAGTATCTAAGACTTCAGCAATACCGAAACTAAGTTTCTCCCATATCTTAACCAGGTTATATGTATGGTAAATAACCCCCAAAATAAATGACCATTTTCACAACTGTTTGTACTCTCAATCTCTTTCCTACATTTTTCTCTTAAGTTATGTGTAGAACCCCTAAAATAAATTACCTTTTTCACAATTGTGTACACTTCAATCCCCTTCCTCATATTTCTCCTACATATATTCCTTACAATACCACCATAAAAAGGTTTAGAAGGTATGAACTGTTGCAAGAGGAAAGAATGCAACTCAATGCTTTAAGTCATTACAAGAAGTTTGTAAGAAGTCCCACCATAGCAAACAATTTCAAGATGGATAAAAGCATTCTGTCTGGAGAGAACTGTTAACACAGACAACTCAATGCTAAACCCATCATTGCACAATTAATTTCCATATCAAGTCTGTAAGATCTTCAGTGAAAGAAGATAGGTGCTGGACATGTGTGGTAATTTCCACAGTACTTGGTATCAATGCATCATCTATTCATAAAATGTTAGTAAAGAATCTGAAAATGCAAAAAACTTGTTACTGCTGGGTTCTACAAAGTCTAACTGAAATTGGAAAGTGACTGCATCTGGAGCATTATGATTCTTTCATATTTACATTATCGCACCTGAGACAGTGCTATATTTATATACACCCGAGCTTAAACAACAACCAAATGAATGGTGATAAATTAGCTATGCTCAAAAAGAATCTGAATTGAAAGTAATGATTTTTGTGGGTTATGATATGAAGGCATACTATACTGTATCATATAAAAGTAAATGCAGCTTGCTTCAATCATGAGTTGATGTCCAAAGATCTTTGGATCAAATCATGAGTTGATATCCAAAGAGCTTTAGATCAATCAGTGAGAGAGAGAGAGATCCAGAAATTATGCTGAAGATGGAATGCGCCATCTTTCAAGAATTTAGCAATGTATTATTGACATGGCAGGGTGCTATAGCCACCTAAATAAATTTAGCATGAAAAATTACCTATGATGCCATTACATTTGAATGCCCTAGTTTATAAGACCCATATTTTGAAAAATATATTGCATACACATACTAAAAAGGGAAAGAATATGAATAAAGAGTACAATTATCCTTTGTAAAATAATACAAAACATCACATATCATATCACGAAACTTAAAATCCTAGAAGACTCAATGCAAGTAAACCAAAGTCTGTAGGCATAGGTTCATAGATCGAAGACTGCAGGCATAAAAATTTGAAGTATGGCTTCCTGTAATAGGGAAGTAAAGCTGTTTATAAAAGTGTTGCCATAAATAAACCAAACAATAATAAGTAGGCATAGACGTGCAACATCTCAAACCTGCCAATTAGTAATTTGTAGTAAAAATTTCGTTTACAATATATTGATTGAAATTACGGTGATCACACCTTAAAATGGTCGGAATTAAAATCAGACAAAGGCAAAATTTATTTATTTTTTAGAAAATTTCAATAAAATTAATTTCATTTTATTTCATCTACTTAAAAGTAATGTTAATACAGAGTTGGTTTGGTGACATTTATACTTTACTCACTAAGTTTTTTAACTAGATATGTTTCATTAACATCTGCTCGCATCATCAAAACGAAATTGGAGTAAATGGTTTCAGAACATGTCCAATTAAAAAAAACAAGTGAACTATAACACTCACCAACTAACTCTATATCCACATTATTTTACTGCTTCACTGTTAAAAGCTTCAAGAGTATAAGTTCATACTTAAATGTAGTTTTCATTGCTGGAATTAAACAGAAATAATTACTGTACTAGAAAAAATTTATTAACTTTTTACAAAACACAGGTATCATGCAAAAAGCCTTGCAGAAAATTCAGAATCAACCAACCAGCACTCCCACTTTATGACATATAACATTTCCTTGTATATTCATTGAATATATATACAATGGTATTATTTCTGTAAATTTGTATAATTTATACAAATGAAATAAATGAAGCAATTTTTATTGCACATATTCAAAAACCATTGAACATTTATGACAATGAAACATTTCTAACAGTAATTAAAGCATGTCACATTCAATTTAATCCCACTTCATAACAAACTTTTCAAATAAAACATTTCTTTGGGCATGCACACACTGAAAAAACAATCAATAAGGATTTCTGCAAGTATGCCACCCACCTCTCAAGTGACTGCGAAGAGATTTGCCGGACATGATCATCACGCCTGCCAGAGCAATTGACTTTAATTAGCACTTTTATTTAATAAACTCTAAAAACACCATACAACATAGTTTCAATTTAAAAACCATTTTGATTACCTAAAATCATGCAAAAAAATCATTACTCCAAATTAGGGGAAAATAATTCTAATTCACCTCCCAAGATGTACAGAAACACACCGAGTTTTCAGCGCTATCAAAAACTCCACGACAGGTAGAATAATGGGTATGAAATATACCATTGTAGTTGTACAAATGCTGTCAGTTTTTAGCCATTTGTTCTTCAGTCAGGGAAGAAGAAAAGTAAATAAAAAATTCACAACTGAAGGCAACATGTTCTTTTTGGTATAATACACAGACATGATGGAACTTTAGAAAAATATTTACTCAAAGTGACTGAAAAGGTCATGAAATCAGAAAATACTTTGCTAGCTATTAGTTTCTACTAGATTAAACAAGAGGACTAATTAACTAAAATTGTTAATTGGAACATTGCACAGTGAACCTAATCATATTTTAAGATGACCATGCAAACGAAGGTTCTTGAAATCCGGCCCTACACATTTAAACAAGTGGAGCAAAAGAGTTAATTCGACTCTTATCACACAATGATCTTAATAGGACTTATTTTAATTAGCTAGTGAGTGGATTTAATACTCTTGTCCTCTTTAAGAGGATTTATATTACAAATAAATTACTAAAAACATTAACTCAAAACAATTGAAAAAATAATGAAATCAGGAAATATTTTGTTAGCTAATAATTTCTATTATATTATAGAACTTAATATTACATATGAATGACTTCAAGAGGGCTGTTCTTCTTGCTATCATTTCCATGAAAAGTTGTTATGGGGTTATCAGTTATTAATTATTTTAAGACTCACTTAACATCTAAACAATTATGCTAATTCAAATTTGCTATTTGTATCTCCAAGTTTTGATTGCTAACTAGCAATGTACACTTAAGTTCTGATTTTACACATTTAATGCAACAACATAAGCACAGTAATTCAAACTATTACCTTGGCATGTAAGACAGCAAATGTTTAATTTATCTCAGATACTGAATTCTTATATCAATTATGGCATCCTCAAAAATTTCAGATTCACAACACCAACTTCCCCCCCCCCCCCCAAAAGTATTAGTGGGAAGACACTGTTGTGCTCACAGAGTAGAATAACACATTAACTCCTGAACCAACCCATATAAAAAGCATGAAAATACTGCACTTTACATGAAATGTGCACAAGCCAAATTTTTTTTAACCCACTGATGCTAATCATGCGTTAATCATAGTTAAAATATTAAACCATAGTTTAAATATTCCAAATTATGATGGTCACTCTTGAACATTTTGGAAATGCAAGCAATATACTTTTGGATACGGTGCAAATGCATTCCTCATAAGCAGCCACTACAGCTTCAGATGATTTAAATCTTTGAGCACAAATTTTTTCTTTTATTTTCTGCAATAGAAGAAATTTGCATGGGGCCAGATCTGGAGTGTAGGGAGGAAAGGGCAAAGATTTGACTCTTTGCAGTCTGGTTAGAGATGCTGTTGTGGTGCAACAGGATATCGTGCAGGCCAGTCTTAGGACGCTTTGTTGGAAGTATATTAAGAATTGGGGAAAGCATTTTATGGTGTACCATCTGGAAATGATAGTTTTTTTGTTTCTCAAGTAGAACTGTCACAATGTATAAAATATAGTGAACTTTTGTAACAGTGGTGTCAAATATTAACATTGGAAATGATAGTTTTTTTGTTTCTCAAGTAGAACTGTCACAATGTATAAAATATAGTGAACTTTTGTAACAGTGGTGTCAAATATTAACATTTTAAAAAATTGAGTGGAAATTGTAATATACACACCACTAAAATTCAATAAAATGGAAGACTAGTTTCAGGAGTCATTGCTCCTATCATATCTATATCGCTCCTATCGAGCAGGAACTGATGATAGGAGCGATGGCTCCCGAAACTAGTCTTCCATTTTATTGAATTTTAGTGGTGTGTATGTTACAATTTTGACTCAATTTTTTAAAATGTCACAATGTAGCCACTACCTGAGAAGAAAAAACACAGTTTGTTACCAACACTTCTCGCTCCTGTCTCGTTTTTGTTGGGAGGATCTTTCCTGGGAAGACCCAGTCAGATGGATGTCACTTAGTTTCTGGATCATACTGAATATCCAGCTATCATCACCTGTTACAGTGTTAAATATGTTTTTTGATCTTCATTATTAAACATTTTATGGCACCAATCCATATGTGCTTTTTTCTTCTAATTTGTGAGCTGGTCAGGATCCAACAACTGCACATATTTTTTCTTTTTAAAAATTACTTTCTCTGCTGCCAATTCAATATTCTGTTTTTCTTGAATGTGATATATATATACAGCAATGATCTCACAAGAAATGCTCTTTCATCACAATTCATCTATTGCTGCTGTTGCAGGCCACCCTATACAGTCTTTCTTCAAGGGAGTCCCTTCATCTTCTGAAAATCTGAAAACCATTAATGAATGGTGAAGGGCAAAGATCTTTGAGGGAGTCCCTTCTCCTGAAAATCTGCAAACCATTGATACATGGTGAAGCGCAAAGAGAACCGAATGCACAATGCAATCTTTCAAGGCATTCTCTTTACCCTAAACTGAATTTAAAGCCATAGTAAATAATATGAAAATCCATTAAAAAGATATAAATAATTATAGACCTACATCCATTTTGTCACCAATCTCAAAAATTCTTGAACAACTACTGTATAAATGATTAACCAACTATATTGATAAACTTGATCTAATTCCAAAGCAGCATAATGGCTTTATCAAAAATAGATCCATTCTAAGTAACCTATCAAATTTTATTGAAATAATAATTGCAAATACTGACTGTAGCAATTACATTGCAGATATTATATTAGACCTCACAAAAGCTTTCGACTGCATAGATTCAGATAATCTAATGGATAAATTATATATATTATGCATTAGGGTTCAGGACACAAATTAATAAAATCCTTTCTGATGGATAGATGTTATAAAATCAAATGACGAGGTTTGCAGATCCAAGGTACAAAATCTAACATATGGTATACCCCAGGGTTCTATATTGGGACCATTATTATTATTCATTTTGTACATTCACAATATAACTGAAACAACACCTGGAAATGTTAGCATTAATCAGTTTGCTGATGATACCACAATTGCAGTCAATAGTGACTTATCCACAATGAGTACAAATATCAATATCATAGTAAATTCATGGTAGAATACTGTGGAGATCTGAATCTGTATTTCAAACCAGCCAAGTGTGAAATAATAAAATTTGGATTCAAGAACACTGATAGGTTGCTATCAATTACAATGCAGTAGGAAATGTAAATTCCACAAAACTCTTAGGGTTCATCATAGATAACACTTTTACTTATGACAGTGCTATAGAAAATATAGGACTGGTAAATATAACATTTAATTTCGCGTCGGAACCAATATAGTGAAGCGACATTATGTTCTTAATTATCTAGTGAGTTGATTTGATAATCTTATGCTGCACTTACTGTTGAATTATACGAAACTAGTTTTGCATAATTCAACAGCAAGTGCAGCATAAGATTATCAAATTGACTCACTAGATAATTAAGAACATGTGACTGGTAATAATTAAAAACTTGTACTTATGTACTTATTTGTACTTAGATATTTAAGAAAAGTTATATCTGATTATACTGCTAAAATAATTTATTATTTTTCTCTTATTCAGGCACACATAACTTATGCCATCAAACCATGGGGCAATAGCTCAAAACTAACTTTAATAAAAGTTTTATTAAAAAAAAAAAGAAAAAAAGGCTGTTAAGTATCTAGGTCATCTTACATATAATGAATAATACTTTCAGACAGTTCAAGATTCTAACTCTGCCATGTTTATACATCTACAAAACCACTTTTTACTTAATAACATAATTTACCTATGCAAGTATACTCTGATGTACACAAGGAATAAAAATGACTTCTCCATCCCAAGCCATAGACTCTGCCTATGAAAAGGTGCCTAGCTTTATGGCAATAAAACTCTACAATGCGCTTCCTAAAGAAACCAAATTCTGTAACAACCATATTAAAGAAAGTTTAGGAACATTATAATAGATAAAGCCTACTGTAGTACTGAAGAATGTTTATTGTAATTTAGATCTGAATTTTACATATCTTATAAAAATGCCCATTGTAACCTAGAGGTTATCCTTACTGCTCTTATCTGTTTTTTGTTTGATTATTCCAATCTGTATATGTATTTTTTATCCCACAACCCTAATGTAATGTATATCTTTTAATTATTGTACATATTTATTGATTAATCTGTTTTAACTGTATAAAATTAACCTATACTATAGCTTGATACTGACATGGTTCAATCATGTATGACCCCATACTGAACTGCAATAAATTGAAGTTAAAATCCTAACATCTGAAGCAGCAACATCCACATGCACATATACCTAAGTGCTAACACCAAAAGTTGTTCGGAGTGCCCCGAGATTTGCACATGTTGCTATTTAAACTTCAACCTAAACCTCGGAGAGCCTCCTTGTTGTCCTTTCTCAAAACTTTCACGGTGACCTTCATATCATATCTGTTCATAATTCATTAAAAATGTTGCATCAGTTTCAGAAAAAGAAAAGAAAAAATATAGCTTTATCTATATCGGACTAATTTCAGCACTAAATAGGCATTCATATTTTCTGGAAAAGAGTTATGAGAATGCACTGCTCTTTATGTGCAAAACTTTAGAGATGAAGCAAACACACTTTTTTTTAATAACTGAAGTGAGGGAAGAATAGCTAAAAGACACACATGCACATTCTCCCTTTTCATGCATACATACATTCACTATCACTCTCTCATGAAAGCATTCTAAGAATAATGCCTAATCTTTTAGACAATTTTTCAAAATTATACAAAATTAACCAATATAATTGATATTGTATGATTTAGTTGAACTACACTCTTAATGTAATGTACACTCTTAACTTACTTCAATTTTACATTTTAGTTAAAAACCAATATATTACCTGCTATCATCAGAACGGTTGTCTCTAGGAGGTGGACGGGAAATATCCTCTTTTTCCTTTGCCAGTCGTTCTTCAATTTCTTTTTCTCTTGCTGATGTATCAACTGGCTTTGCTCCTCCAAAAATGGATGACTGAGCAACTGGAGCAGGGGCAGCTGGTTCTTCAGGAAGTGTACGTGGCTGCAGATTCAATCTGGGTCGCTCCCTTGGTTCTGCTACATAGAAAAATTAGTAATGTCTTTATAAAGAGCAAAAGTTCAAACAACAATGATTTCAGTGGCAGTTTATTAAGTTACTGAATTATATTCCATCACCTTACTCTCCATATACCAGCTCTTAAAGCCTATAGACCAAGTAAACAACACTATGAAGGGGAGGGGAAAAAAAAAAAAAAAACCCAACAACAGCGATACCTTGCCATATACGAGGCTAGGTCCGTAAGTTTCCAGCCTTCCGATAAGGATTATAACCTTCAAAAAATCCTTATCTGGTGTCATAACTTATCTGTTAACTAAATAATTGCAGCTGTAACTTCCAATCCGCGTGTTCAGTTATTCAGATAGTGTTAACACAAAGAAGGATATGTGTAGAAGATTGTCACATGTTCAAAAGAGTGTTGAGCTGTTATCCAGTTCTTCACAAAAGGAGGACTTACTCCAAATGAAATTAAACAGCAATTGCATGGTATATAAGGGGAAAGCATCCTCCACATATCCTACCGTAAAAGAATAGGCCAAACTTTTTCGAATGGGTCGAGAAAGCATTGAAGACGAAGAGCTTCAGGGTGGCCCTTGGAGATGCTAACTCCTGAAAACACTTGCTCTTGTGGAAGGAGAAATTATGAAAGACCAGTGGCTCAAAGTTATAGAAATGGCAGCAAGGTTGGGCCTTTCTACAACAGTTCTCCAAATTATTCATGAACATTTAAACATGAATAAGGTTAGTGCAAGAATCGATGTCTAAGACTTCTTTCCTCAGTCCAAAAGCAGCAATGTGTCATATGTTGGCAGGCATAGCTCTGCGGTGGCAACGAGAGAGAAGTTCTGTAAACCACTGTTACAGAAGATAAGACTATGGCCCTCTACTATGATCACTTGTCCAAAAGAGAATCAATGAGTGATGTAAACCTTGTAACCCTGCCTCTAAAGGCCAAGGTCACTCAGTCAACTAAGAAGATTGTCACAATCTTTTGGGACTGTGAAGGAATACTCTTCATTGACTTCAAGGAAACATCACAGTAAATGGGGAGTACTATGATGGCCTACTGCACAAACTACATGCTTCCATCAAAGAGAAAAGGCGAGGAAAGCTGAGTGGTGGTGCACCTTCACGACAATGCGCATGTGCACACAGCTCTTGGAAGTGTGGCTTCAAGGAGATCGACCATCCCAGATCTAGCTCCCAGATATTATTCCTTCTTTAAGTGTGACAAAGAAGTGATGGATGTTTTTTATGCCTATTTTGCAGACAAGACTTCTGGCTATTTGGGGGGGGGGGATTTAAATGTTAATTCAAAGATGTGAGAAGTGTATTGCAATAAATGGAAACTATATTGAAAAATGAAATATTGTTTTTGCCTTAATCATATCTAGAAAAAGTTAAGTGGGATACTTATGGACTTAGCCTTGTAGATCATCACTTTACAAATGCAAGTAAAATTATAATGTGAAATAACATATAATTCAAGTGTTGTTTTTTAAACTTAATGAACCTAAATTAATATTTACACAGTCTTATTATTCTAATGAAATTTATTATTCAGAATCTATTGGGTTTACTATGAAAATATAAGTGTGCATATCTTTCAAAGGCAGTGGTATGTTAGAGAAAGAATCTACAAAAACCTAATCAATTCAGTAGCAAGTTAAAACTTATACATTTAGCTTAACATGGATAACTCCTATTCTTAGTATTTAGGTTGCACTGTATTGATGAAAATGAGAATTAAAAAATATAAGTACCTGAAATAAGAGATAAACTGAATATCAGGTACATTTAGCACTAAAACTTGCTAAGCATACCCACCAATGGCAAGTAGCATTCAAATTAGTTATTAAATATAATGTACATCAATTAAATACCTCGTTCTGGGGGTGCATCCTCCCTGCCTCTGTTATCATAGTCAGGACCTGAACCATATGGCCGGCGAGACGGACCAAAACCACTTCTTCCCCCACCAAAGTCTCTATCTCGATCTCTATCCCTATCACCTCCACGGCGACTTCCAAACCTGTCCCTGTCACCATATCCATCTCTATCACTGCCATATCTCCCACCAAATCCATCTCGACTGTCATAACCTCTGTCTCTATCATAGCTATCCCGAAAACCACGATCTCCATCTCTAAAGCCCCCACTTCCAAATTCTCGGCGGCCTCCACCCCTTCGGTCATATCCACCTGGAAAATATTGAGCAAATTATAAATCCTTTCACATGATTAAATAATAGATATATATTTTCATGCTAAGTTATCTACTCTATCTGGTCACATACACTGCTGCAAACTTCTGAAAGAAAATGTTCAAGTTAATGCCAAAAATTGGTACAATCCTGAAGCCTGAACACTATAGACCACCCCATTTATAGGGCCATAAAAACTAAGGAGGCTTCAATATGCAGGAACCTTCCATTTCATGTGGTGTACACATGAATACAAGAATCTATACTGCCAAATTTTGATACATTTATTTCTCTTTGGCATATATATTTAAAATTATAATTATTCCTTTTTTGGTGTCTTAAGTGGCACACCTTGTATTCTTCAGTATTCAATATTAAACTACTTTTGTGGTAAACAAATTATTATTAAGGAAATCAATCAAATTACACTAATTTTGCTCCACTTGGACATATTTCAAAGGCTGTTGCCTTCATTTTCAGCATCAATATTATATTTCACTGTGAAAATTCCCACTATTCAAAACTATTATTGTGGCATTTGGAGATACTAGAAACAAGCAATGGTCACTTTTGTCCATGTTCACAGAATCTACATCTTCACCTTTAAGAATTTTGCCTACAATGTTTAGTATTTCTAGGTCTTGATTGCCAGATATTACTCATATTGCATCTGTTGTTTAGTTTGGTATTTAAATACTCCTTTGTTCTTGGCATGTCAATTTGTGAACCACAATCTAACTGCAAGGCATTAACTGATTTTTATCCCCAATTTTAAATTAATAAGTATATTATGAATTAAGAGCCTATTCCTTGTCGAATCTATGAGGACTAGTCAATAAAAACAGATTGATGTTTTTTCTCATCCACATTGGAGATACAATGCTAAAACTCTTTTTGTGAGATTTAACATATACCACATGATACATGTTAAATCATATATTGTATAGGATATCAGCAAAGAACAAGTGTTTGCTAGTGCAATGCATAAAATGGAGCTGCTTGGTAATGAGGACACTGCTCTTAACTTTGCCAAATTTCCAATATGCAAGTGCAGGCATGTTACAGCAGCAATAATGTTCTGTTACAATCAAATTCACTTCATGGGTTCAAAGAGTTTAAGGAGGACCATATTTCAATAAAGCAGGACAGTCCAGGTGCTCCAACTACTGCAGTGAAAGCATTAACACAGTGCCATCATTGTTCGAGATGAGATGATTGATTAATAACTCTGGAAAGACTGGCAGACACATTACAGATTTCCTATGGCAGTGCATTCATCATTCTGCATAATTGCTTATATAGAAGATTCTGCCAGAGTCTCGTGTGCTACGAATGCTGATGCCCAAACAGATGACAGTGTAAGTGGATGTGTGTCTGGAGTTTCAGTATCTGGTAGCAGAGCATGACAAGGCATACTTGAATTCCATCATTGTAGCTAATCAGACTTGGTTCATCATTACGATCCCAAAAAGCAACAGACAAGCTCAGTTTGGAAATCACCTGGTTCTCCGACACTAAAGAAGGCCAAGTTTTTCAGTCAGCAGGAAAAGAATGACTTACCAATCAAGTCCCTCCTGCAAATAACCCGCCATTAACAATGGGGAGTATTACAAGACTATACTACATTAATGTGTTCAGTTGTTAACACTAACTCCACTTACTTTTTTAACAATTAATGTAGTATATATTACCACTCCATTGTCTACAGCTTCGTAAGTACAATTTTTACTTAATTACAAGACTATTTTGAGCATTATGGTTGAATGCATCCAATGAAAATTTCCTAAGCTACATCCATTTTATTGGGCCTTCATCTGCCTGCCCTCATATTGGTAACATTGTTTACTCAATATTTGGCCAGATAAAAATTAGAACTTGTGCTTGACTCCCCATACAGCCCAGACATGACTATGTGTGACTTATTGTGTTCAGTATAAAAAGACAAATCTGCTCAATGAGGACTATTTTGAAAAAGACCATATCAAATTTAAACCTGCCTAGTGTACTTTTAAATAAAAAAAAAAATCATTGTCTTTATGACTAGCCCTCACAGCAAAGGATGCTGCCAGAAATTACTCAATAATGCTTTAAATTGGCATCTCAGTGAAAATTTACAATAATCAGGCAGAAACTTAAAACACATTTATCCTAAACTTAGATAATCTATTTTTTACATTAAACTCCACTTACTTACATAAAAGTTTCGGGAGAATCTCTCTCATTTTTCCTATGGATGAACTCAGCAATTTCCTACTTCAAGCAACAGAGACCACCACAGAAACATCCGGGTGTCCAGCCATCGTTTCGAGTAATGGCGGTTTGGTGAGCAACTGAAGATGGGAGAGATTCTGTCGAAACTCGTATTACTTTTATGTAAGTGGAGTTTAGGTAAAAAAATTAATATCTAAGTTTAGAATATATTATCACTCCATTGTCAACAGCTTTGTAAGTACAATATTTAAACACATTGTTACAGCATTTCCTTTATAAGTGAAAACCTCCACAAAACATTCTTTGCAACAGCAGCAAATTTTTAAAAATAAAAAAATAATTACAAAAAAGACAGAATAATAAAAAAACAGGCAGCAAAGCATGTAATATTTGATAGTTCACAAATATTCCTATGTATTCAGATCTTTAACACTTTAAGAGATTTTGCGAGACTACTATTATTAAATAAATTAATGTCAGATGTACAAAGTAACTATTTTCTTGTGTAGACAATCAGGACCATCACACTTAAGTGAAATAATAATGTTCTTACTTTTGCAAAAGGTTGAATGAATGGTAACCTTTATTTCATAACTTGGCACTATAAATGTTTGAAAATTAAAATTTACATTCTATCATTTTATTTTCCACTTAAATAATCCCTGTATCTATTCCATCTTTGAAGTTCTAAAAATATTTGTGCACCACTCTGAAATTAACACAGATTTAAAATCAAGTAGTGAACAGCAAATAGGACACTACAAATAATGTCAAAGGAAGGAAAATGTTAAAGATTCCAATTGCTTAAATTTGAGTTCATTAGCTCTGGTTTCATTCCTCTGAAAGTTACCATTAAATTAGCACTAACTATTATAGAAATCAGATATATTTAAATATCCGACACCGTAAAAATCCTCTAAATATATAACTATAGAGAATTAAGCCCAAGTGTCATTTAATATTGCACATTTTTTCGAGTTAACAGCTTATCAGAAAACTGTAACCTGAACAATGTGCACCATTAAAACAAATTATTATTGACTGCATATATTTCTGGCTAAGTAAATTAAAGGTTCTTTTTAAACCATATTTAATTTCTAAAAACACTTAAATTAATGCATACATTTTTGACATGAATTGTTTATTCAAGAAAAGAGCAATGGTAAATTCTCTTATTGCTGTCATTCTGGCAGAAGTTCAAATTGTGTTTTTGAGATATAACAATTAGTCAATTTTGCCTGACCCAAGATTAAAAATTGGAATTAATTAAAATACATAGTATCTGTTACATAAACACATACAAGAATATAATTTTTGTGTTCTTCCAGATTATAAAGCTCCCATTGTAATTAGAAACTTTACCTATCTTTCCCGGAAGCATTCTTAGATGTATCATTCAATTTATGCAATCCCAAATGTTCTACCTTATAACTTATGTAAATAAAACCTGCATTCATTGTTCCTCAAAATATTGCTTTCTCACATTATTTGTTCAAAAAGTTCAGTCCCAGTTTTCAAACTGGAATAATTGAAGAAGTGATCATCGTATGAACAGAATTCCAGTCACATATGATCTGAGAAAGCAAGTGGGCGAGAGGAAGCAGTAGAGTGTGAAGAAAACAGGGACCTGCTTTCTCAGAATAACTCAAACTCTCTGTAATTGCCAATACTTTTGGAGCAGTAGGATGATAGCCAATGCAAAGAATGGGCCAGAGTTACCAGTTTTGACACCTACATGATAGCAGACGAGAATGTTGTCACATGTAGCATTCAAAGTGTTGAATAGTATAATAACGTGGGATTAATAGGCAGTATCCTATACTTAGGTATTCAAACCAAACTCCACTTACTTTCATAAGAATAAGACACATTTCGGGAGAGCAAATGGTTCAGTGAGCAACTGAAAATGGGAGAGATTCTCCTGAAACACGTCTTATTTTTATGAAAGTAAGTGGAGTTTAGTGTAAAAAATGAATACCTAAATTTAGAATATATTATCACTTTTTAGTTTTAGTCCACAGCTTCTTAAGTACAATATTAAATAGGCAGTGTTTGTGAAATACAGAGTGGGGGGGGAACTCGCCAATTAATGACCTTCTTCAAAGAAAGTCGCAACTTGTAAAATGTGCACAAGGTAACATGTAAAATTGATGCAAATTTGTTCACTTATATATTGGCTTTCTTCATTTTTTAACTTGATCTATACATCTATCATTTTCCTGCATCCACCATTTTTTTTAATCTAATTCCTCCAAAAACAATGAATGGAGGTTCTACTGTATTTCCTTACATAGGCAATTAACATCTAACCTAACTCTTCATGGTACCTTTTGGATTACACAAAATGAGCTATGGCAAATTTCTATATAAAACTGAATAAGTACAAATAAGTCACATGTATATGAAAATAACAATATATAGTGAGGTTATCCAAGTTATGGGCTACCTGGGTGCAACTGCTCAATGGAGAAGTGTGGCCACAGCAACCAGAAAATGGGAGATAGAGCCATTGCATTTGGAGTAACATTTTCTTTTAATTTTACCATTAATATTTTTACCAAAAGCATAAAATATGTATTTAAAACTAATAAACATTAACCTTGTGTTATAACAGGTGTAAATGACACCCTCAGTGCTAATACATTGCTAGCAACCACTTAGGAATTTCCTGTATTTAATCTAACTTTTCCTCTTTAACAACATGGCAGCCTGGAACATGTTTCTTGTAACTTTTTAACAAGTTGGCGAACAGTCCCTCTATTTGGAACAAAACTTATGGGATTTTTTTTACAAATCAACTAATCACTTCTTTTCTCACTAATTACAAGCTGATGCCTGCATATGCATTATATAGTTTTGATGAATGGCTTATCTCACTATGCAGTCATGTTCTACCAGCCTGTAACTCAAATAACTTCACAACATTAATAACAACCAATGGGAAGTTTTCTTTTAATAATATATAACTATAAAAGTAATCATGATTTTGAATGCACACTAACCATGGCTATTTAGCTAAACATGTGCAAAAGTTGAAATTCTAAAAATATTTTGCCTGTATTGAGCTGTTATGAATTCAGATTTGTTGAAAGACATTGCAATGACCTATGAAAGATAAGAAGCAGTAGATGTAGTTTACATGGAGTAGCGCAATGGAGAATGCAAAATGCAAAAATTAAGATCCTTTCTTCCATGAAGACAACACTAATGACAAGTTACTGCTAAAATGTTCTGAAATCTTAACACCCTTAGACTTTGATTCAGAATACACTGGAAGCATTTGCTGATGTTGGCTTTATAATGCTGCCTTTGGTTTATGTTCAAGGTCATAAGCAGGAAATGCATTCATTCAGATGGTGTGCTCTAATGGCTGAGCAGAGAAAAGTGCCTGTCTAGTCATAATAAGACCTAGGTTTGAATCCTTGTTATGCTTCAATTTCTCCATTATTAGATTTGCGAGTAAAATTAATGTTAAGTGTATCATAATAATACATCTTTTAATATACAATATATATTTTAAATTTTAAGGCATTAATGCTGAAACACAAAAATGTATATTAATTACATTAATTTTCAAAATGCACATTATAGAAAATATAATTGCCTTTATTTTATTTTAAAAAAATAATAATTTCCTATTTATCTCAAAAACAAAAAGTACAAAGTGTTTTTTCCCTTTTTGGGGGGGAGCATAAATGCTTTAAAATTATAAATTTTTTCAATTGGAAGTTTTATTACTATGTGTATACAATAGATCCTAATTTATAGTTTTTGGAGGGACCAGGTTAAAAAAATTATGGATGTGGGGAAAAATAATAGATAAGAGATGTTTATCCAATTATCCAATTATAAACAATATTAACATATTTCCTAGCAAAATGGCTATCAGACAGATTCAATGAATTACCACAGTTCAAAAGCAGAAGCATAAATAATTCTATTCAATTAATTGAAGAAATAAAAAATATTAGATTATTACCTACAGATACACTAGTGTCATTTGATGTGATTTCATTGTTTCCCAGTATACCTAGAGAAAAGCTTTTAATCATTTTACAAAAATGGTTAAAAAAAAATAGGGATCAATGAAACACATAGAAAAGAGTACATACATCTGACAAACATTTGTATTAATCAGTCATATTTTACATTTGATAAACGTTTTTATAAACAACAAACAGGCTTGACCATGGGCAGTCCTCTATCTCCTTTTCTGGCAAATCTTTACATGAGTAATTTTGAAACACACATTACTTCAGCCTTTCCACACTTCTTTAAGTGTTGGTACAGATATGTTGATGATGTTTTTGCCATAGTTAATGAAAAGTTAATTGAAGATGCACTAAAGATTTTGAATATTCAAGATAAAGATATAAAATTCACACATGAAATAGAAACACACAATATGCTGCCTTTTTTGGATATAAAAATTATAAAAAGTAAAGAAAACCTTAAATTTGGCGTATATAGAAAGGACTCACATGCAGATAATTATATCAAAGAAAATGGTTTTAATCCTATGGCTCACAAACATGCAATTTTTAATAGTCTGATATGCAGAATGATCAATTTGCCAATCAGTAAAGAAGAATATAACATGGAATATAAGAAAATTAAAGAAATAGCAATTTTAAATGGTTTTAATGAAGACTTAATACGTAATAAGATTAAAAAAATTCCAGAAGAAGAAAAGAATTGAAAATTGCACTACATTATCAACAGTTAAAGAAAAAATGTCCTTTAAAAAATTCACATATAACCCAACAGTGATGTATAAATTTCAAAAAATATTTAAAGATGTTGATATAAAATTGGCTCCCACTAATAAATTTAGTCTAAACAACGTTTTGAAAGACATTACTACAGATAATACTCCAAAGGAGAAAAAATCAGGAATTTACAAGATTTCATGTGCTGAATGTGATAAGATCTACATAGGAAAAACCAAGAGGAGTGTGGGGATACGTCTTAAAGAATATATGAGGAATTTAAAATACAAACAAATAGAAAAATCAGCGGTGGCATATCACTTTTGGACCGAAAATCATGATATAAAGAAAAAGGTTGAATTATTGAGAGCTGTACAGGGACCAGTAGAATTGGATATTTGGGAAAAGATTTACATCTACAAACATAAGGATCATTTGATGAATTTTGACATTCCTAAAGAAGAAAATATAAAGTTTAAGTTCATAAAAGTTTCACCAGAGCGGAACATTGCTTCTGATACTACGCAACAACCGTTCACACCAGTCGTCCACGGCCGAAGATGGAGATAACATGTCTTTGAAACCGGTTCCGTATATATTTAAGGTTAGTGAAGCATGAAGAGTGTTAAGACGACAGATTCAATAAGATAAAATGTTTGGGAATTTTACGGTACATCCAGGAAAACTGTTACAGGAACTAGTTCAAGATTTTACTGCAGTAAACATTACTTTTACTTGCAAAAAATTAACAAAATAATTAAAGCATGGATAGGATTCAAACTTCAGTAGTTCTCATTAATAAATTCTGCTTTAAACTACTTGATTATTAGTATACATCTGCAATGGATAATTTTATAAGACTGGTGATGACAGAATGAAGCTAAAGGCTGTAAGATTCACGTGTAGAGACATGTCCTAAATTGAGCACTAAGCTGAGCAAAACTTAAGAAAATTAATGCTTAATGAGTCTGCTCTTTTTTTTTTTAATTTTTTTTTATATATACAGGCACACAAACAGTTTGAAAATTTAAAATTGGTTTAACCCTTTCTTAATGCATTCCATTCCATTCAGCCACATATACAAGGACCTGTCAGTCACTAACAAGTAAATCTAGCATTATCAATCTGCCAGGTGAATAGATCACAAAGTATATTAAGGTCTACATAAGCAACATATATTAAAAAATAGCAGATTGTCTTACCATCTCTATCCCTGCCATAACCACCTGTGTCTCTATCAGAATCTGGAACAGGATCGCTCCTGGGACCTGATCTCCAATCTCCCATAGTTCTGTCTGGCCCATCCGTTCTATCTCTACCCACTTCACCTCTGTCACGCATCCCTCCCCTACGCCGATCATTATCTGAGCTGTCTGCAACTTCAATGCGTACACGTCTATTCTTCATTGTCTGCAATTATACATAAATCTTTAATTTGCAATAATAAATTTGAGTCCATAAAACAGGTTTATATCATGAACGTTTTTGTAATTACAATCATGTAGCTTTTAATTTTATAACTGCATTAAGCATTCATTTTTGATTTTCATTTCATCCTGTTTTTTATGCAGCACACAAGGGCAATTATAAAAGATTCTTAATGACTCATCTTAAATTGATAGGATTTAACAAAATTGGGTATACTACTCAAAAGATTTCAGGGAGAGGGGGGGAAAAATACATAAAATAAAAAAAAGGCATAATGTGGACTGTAAAAATGTTTAAAAGTAAGATTTATTTCCTTTGGGAGTCTCAGTGTAATCAATTTGCATGATATGTCTGGCCCATGTAAACTTGAACTCTTTTAAAAAGTACTCAACATACAGTTTAATGTATTAAATTAAACTTACCATGTCACCCATTGAAAGGGCACTTATAAGGCTCTTGCGGTTGGCAAACTCAACATAACCAAAACCTTTAGGTTTTTGCGAGGTATCTCTTGGCAGTCTTATGCCAGTGATCTGCAATAATAATGGCAATATTTTAGTTATCCAAACAACTAATGTTAAGCAATGCTGCTTGCAAATATTCAGAACATACCTCCAAATCTTGAAAAAATTCTGAGATGTCATCAGTGTCTACATCATATGATAAATTTGAAATATATGCCAAATAGGGTGGATCTTTGGGAACTTTCTCATCATCAATATCTGGACTCCTGGTGGCTCTGGGAGCTGTTGGAAGAATAACTTTTTCCTTTCGGCTGAAGTCATAGAAATCTGCAGAAAAACAAAATGCATAAGAAAAGTACCTGTTTCCAAATACAAGGGCAAACAATACATACATTTTTCATTATATTTTTCTAATACCTCTATATCCTTAGTATGCAAAAACCGAGAATTTTAAAAATGTCTGAACACACTAAAATACAATTTTGAACTTCAAGATGGAGCTGCAGTTCCAAGATAACTGATTAATAATCTCAAGTTTTCTGCTGTTATCCTATTTTAAATTTATATTAGTGTATTTCAAATAAAACAATCTTAAAGAACTTGAGCAACCTATCCCAAATGTCATCTGGATCACAGCTTCAGTTTTAAATGTTAAGTAAGATTCTTATTGCAAAGCTTTAAATACAAATGTTACAAGTATGCTGAAGACAAAAAAAAAAAAGTTGTTAATACTATTCCTGAAATGCACAAAGTGGTTTTGTAAAATTATTAGCATACCCTCAGATGCGTGTTTCAGAACAAAAGCAGGCCAGGTGCTGATTAGTCTGAATTGAGTTTTGGATCAATTAAGCTGACCCAACCTGCAAATTGTGCTTAAAATGCCAGTCACAGGGGATTCCAATGGTGTTTAATGGTACTGCCTCCACCATAATGGTATCCCAGACATAACCATAAAACTCCCCACATTTTCTAGTCCCACTGCACTGTATTAAACAGCCACCCTGCTAGAGTGTGATGTGACTCAGTACTCAGACCTTCCCGGGGTTGCAATGAGTAACAAGTACCCTGCTCGTGGGCCCCAAATGCAAGTTTGCCTCTGACCTCATTTCCTTACACACACAAATCATCACTGGGAGTGCAATGCTTCTAACAGTAGTAATTAAAAACATCCTATAACCTTTAAAGATTAAAACTGCATAATTAGATTTTATATTTTAAATATTCTACTTTTAAGCATACTTGCTTAATCTTACCATTTTTCTTGTCCCATATAAAACAAAAAAAAATCAAGACAAATGTACTATTGTAATGAAATATTATCCATTACAAACACAATTTTCATATTAAATAAATCAACATTATCATTGTACCATGAGAAAATATATTTCCCAAAATGTATATAATACAGTATGCTCCACTATGAAAACAAAAGGAGAAATTTATTTACAGCTTATCTGTATAAATTACTTTTAATGTTGTGTTTCGTGTTTGGATGGATCGAAGCCTGGTCCCCTGGATATTCCAGTAGGTAGCTGCTGATGAACCGGGGACTGGGGGGCTGAGGCAATCAAATCGGAATAAATTTTGAATGGATTCAGTGCCTTCTGGAATTGCCGAAGGCACTGTTCCTAATTGTTATATTTAAAGGTAATGTTTTTTGTTGGTTTTTTCCCTTCTTTTATTTGTGTCTATAACCAGAAGAAATGTGCTGATGAATTGAGGACTGGGGCTGTTTGTAAAATTTACTTTAATTAAAAAATGTGTTTTGTATTTAAATGATATAGCTTATCTACTCTTATTCTGAAGAAGCAAGCTTTATTATTAATGGATATCATTGTATGATTAGTTGAACTACACACTCTTAAAGCTTCACTTACTTTTTATAAAAGTATACTTTTATAAAAATACTTTTATAAAAAGTAAGTGAAGCTTTAAGAGTGTGTAGTTCAACTAATCATACAATGATATCCATTAATATGATTGGCTTCACTGTGTTTAAGTTCCAATTTTACATTTAAGTAATAAATAGGCCTTCGAGCCGTAGGAACAACGACCCGCACCATACTTTTATAAAAAGTAAGTGAAGCTTTAAGAGTGTGTAGTTCAACTAATCATACAATGATATCCATTAATATGATTGGCTTCACTGTGTTTAAGTTCCAATTTTACATTTAAGCTTTATTATATTTTAAACTAAGCTGTAATTTAATTAATTTGAGCAAAGATTAGCTTTTTTGCTACACTGGTGCCTCCAAATGATGCAATACATTCAAGCTGATAAAATGTTTCCATCTAATAAAGGAACTATCTTTTTTATGTAACTTATTTTGTCATATGACTGCTGATGCAGAAATTACATTATAAACAAAGAAATTAATAAATTACAGTATTCCGCATAATTGTGCATGTTTGAAAATACAAGCATTTTTTTACAGTTTTATTTGTTTTTTCATGTAACCTTTCAAACACACCACACCAACTTAATCTTATTGAGCATACAAATAAATTCAATGCGTTCTCAATTATCATTTCATGACCTCTAGCATTAAACACCTACCATAATTCTTGATTAGATAACTCAATAGGTGCACATTGTTTTCATGCTGCTACTTGGGACAGTTAACTAAACCACAGATGTGTTTAGGAATAACTGTCTGCGCTGGTATTGCAAAAGTGCTATTATCTCTCTCTTCTTCTTTCTCCATTATAGTTTTGCACATAAACATAACAGTGCCTTCAGTTCTTAGCCTGAATGCACTGTGTAATAATATAAAAAGTGATAATTTTGACAGAGAGATGCAATGTACATTACTTTATTGTTGCTTAGCCACAAATATGTATCCAACCCTGCTTGCTTTATAATTATGCACATAAAAATTCACTCTTATTTTATGGCCCAACATAATACAATGCAACTCACTTCTCATAAAACATAACAATAGATAGGTTGAATAATAAAATATAAAAACCACTACCATGATTTTTGGCTTAAGGTAACCACATAGTGTGAAAATAGTACTAATGTATGAGGGCGTGTTCATAAGTTTCCGGCCTAACCATTTCCTAGGTATGATAGAGACAAAAACTACATTTCACTTTTCTATATAGTTACATTTTATTTTAATACACTTCTCACATCTTTGAGTTAGCATTTCAATCCCCCCCCCTCCCAAATAGTCAGAACTCTTGTCTGCAAAATGAGCATAAACAGCATCCATCACTTCATTAACTTAAATTTCCTCGAAGGTCCTTCTTGAGTTTTGAGAAGAGGAAATAGTCACTGGGAGCTAGAACTGGGCTGCAGGGAGAATAATCAATCCCCTTGAAGCCACATTTCTTCACAGCTTCCTTTGCAACAAGAGCTGTGTGTACAGGCACGTTGTTGTGAAGAAGGTGCACACCACCACTCAGCTTTCCTTACCTTTTCTCTCTGATGGAAGCATGTAGTCTGTGCATTAGGCCAGCATAGTACTCCCCATTTACTGTGGTGTTCCACTCCTTGAAGGCAATGAAGAGTATTCCTTCACAGTCCCAAAAGATTGTGGCCACCATGATCTTCTTGGTTGACTGTGTGACCTTGGCCTTTAGAGGCAGTGCTTGCCAGGTTTAAGCCACTCCATTGATTCTCTTTTGGACATTGGATCATAGTTTTATCTCCTATAACAATGGTTTACAGAACTCTCCCTGGGTGCCACAGCAGAGCTAAAAAATTCCTGATAACAGATGACTCGTTGCTGCTTTTGGACTGAGGAAAGAAGTCTAGGCACTCAACATGCACTAACCTTATTCATGTTTAAATGTTCATGAATAATTTGAAGGACTGTTGTTTTAGAAAGGCCCAACCTTGCTATTTCTGTAACTTTGAGTCACTGGTCTTCCATAATTTTTCCTTCAGCAAGAGTGATGTTTTCAGGAGTGAGCACCTCAAAGGGCCAACCTGATGCTCTTCGCCTTCAATGCTTTCTTGACCCATTCAAAAAAGTTTGGCCTATTATTTTACGGTAGAATATGTGGGGGATGCTTCCCCATATACACTGTGCAACTGCTGTTTAATTTCATTTGGAGTAAGTGAAGAACTTAATAACAGCTCAATACTACATTTTGAACATGTGACAAAGCTTCTACATATATCCTTCTTTACATGTGACAAAGCTTCTACATATATCCTTCTTTATGCAACTATATATGAACAACTGAACATGGCTGCAATTATTTACTTAACAGATAAGGGTTTTGTGAAGGCAATAATCAGTATCAGCGAGCCTGGAAACTTATGGACCTACCCCCATATATTAGTACTATTTTCATACTATGTGGTTACCTTTAAGTCAAAAATCATCATAGTGTTTTTTATATTTTATTATTCAACCTGGCTATTGAAGTACATAAACTCTAAATTTTATAAAATGATTTAAAGCTACCAATTCTAAAAACACAACACATCTGCCTAAACCTGTACCTATTATATGTACAATTTTTATGAGTAGTTATAAAATTCTTAAGCGCATGCATTACAAGGTATGGAATAAATAATAAACAAATAAATAAGATAAGCTTGAGCAAAAAGACAAGTAAATTAAAAAAGGGCAAAATAAAACTGTCAGAGTGCTTCCTTATTCATGGTTTGTATACATTTACCAAAAGCCTTTAAATATGTATATTAAAGGCCTAGTATATGTATAGTAAAGGCATTTTCCGAAAGATTCAATGCTTGGTGAGAAATTATTGACCCTAAAAAGAAAAGTAAAGACAATGCATTCCATACTTTTGATAATGGTTTGTGCAAAACTAAAAATTCAAGGCTTACTTTCCCCCATGATTCTTCTCATCAAAAACTATTATTTTCATCCCAGCACAGTTTGCAATGGTTTTCACAACCATGCAATGAAAAAGGCTATATAAAAAGTATATTTTGGATAATGCTGCATTTGTAAACTGATGCCACTCTACTTATAACTTTCAAAGCTACAGTATTAATATGATAAATAATTCTATAATAAGTTCAACCATGGAGCTCCAGTGCAGAAATATTGGCATTTAGCACGATTATCTAGGTGCAACTGCTGGGGGGGGGGGGGGGGGATGAAGTTATAATGAACTTTAAAACAAAAAGGGAAAGAAATTTAGCAATAATTTGATAAATGGCAAACCAATAAACAACACTTTAGATTAATGAGAAATCTTCTCTGTTAAGCTCATAAATACAAAAGCAAAGTATCAGTAACAAAAATCCTACAAATGTTAAACCCCATTGAGATCCTTAGTTCAAAATTTGTAGTACAATCTCAAAATATTCGAAAACAAAGTGTTTTATTAAAATTTCAAGTCATACTTTCCCTCCTTTCTTTTTCATAAACTGATATATTATTTTCCTCAAATGTAATATTGTTACTGTCAAAGGAAAGCCTGATGGAATGTGAGCAAAATGGATTGTGCTTCATGCAAGTATCTTTAACCATACCAGAAAATCATATTTTTATACATTCATGTGTGACCAAAATTGTACAAATTTTAAAATTTCTAGTTATTTTAAATAAAAAATGGGATGAGGTGAAATTAAGGATGCACAATTAATTCTGATAATTTTATTGCCACATAACATTTTAACAAAATCTAAAAACCTAAAGCAAAACAGGGAGGGGGGGGGGAATTTAGATCACCCAACTAAGAATGACCCCATCACAAGTTTGTACAGGGCAAATTTTTTATTCAAATAATATATCAGATACTAGTACGAACATTTAAGCAAGAAAGATTTTTGCAATTTTTACCATTACAAAGTTCTTAAAATAAACTCCTTCAAAAGGTCATAGTACAGCATTTCTACACAATGAATATTATTTTTTTTATGAACTTTACCAAACTTTCTCTATGATATTTAGATCACACTTTTGGAAGTCACATAATGTTCAACTACAATTTTCAATAGTACGCAGTCTTGAGCTAAGTTTGAGGTCATAATCTTTCAATTAGGTATATGATAAGGGTTTCTAATGCCAATGTACTTGATCAAGGAGTAGAGTCCTACATCTGAGCAGCAGAGGGCAGAAGCAGTTAATTTACAATTTGCACGTCAAAGACAGGCAGACGATTTTATGCTAGAGGATGAAACTGGGATGATGAGAGCAATGGCAGAATGAAAGTGATAGTGAATTACCAATAGGTAATTTTGCTTCTTTCTCAAAATTGCTGTTAATTTAAGCTGAACTATTATATCCTCAGATGTATGTTTCCAAATCAGTTAAGCCAGGAACAGATTAGTCTGAATTGAGTTTTGGACATTCATTACTTTGCCCAACTTGCAAATTGCACTCAAAAAGCTAGACATGAGAGATTCCAATAGAGTAAAACAGCATGGTCTCCACCATAAAGGTATCCCAGACGTAGCCATTCAACTCTCACCTATTTCTAGTCCCCCACACCAGTTTATCCAGTCACCCAGCTTGGGTGTTGATAGACTCTGGACTCAGACCTTCCCGGGGCCAATGAGTAACATGTACCCTGCTTGTGAGCCCCTAATGCAAGATTGTTTCTGGCTCAAATAAGCTCAAAAAACATACAGTATTCATCATTGGATCTATAAAACAGCATACCAAGGAATGCAATTTGGTGAAATTAACAATATTAACGTTCTGATATTTCCTTGCAATATTAAAGAATATATTTATTACAGCATTATTTAAAATTGTGGAAAGCAATACATTGATATTAAATGCCCTAAAATGACAATAACTGGTACATTTTGAAGACTACTTAACACTATTAGAAACTAAAAGAAGTAACGTAAAACTGAAGACAGCATCTGCAATATATAACCTGAGTCGCTATGGGATGAATGGGAAAATACAGATTTTAAATGGAAAAGAAAGTGAGGAGAGAAGGAAATAAACATTACATAACTTTGTTTCTCTTGCTTTCCCTACCTTCACACCTCTTTCCAGCTCACTTGACAATTCATCTGCTGGGAATGAAGAGAAGCTTAGAATAGCCGAATACAGCAAATCTTGAGGTTGGAAGTGTGATACCTTAACAATCTTGGCCACAAAGATAGTTGGTTGCTACTGGCCATTTGGAATGCTCATATAATTTTTTCCCTATCTTCCTAATAAAGAGCTTCCAAATTATTTTTCATTTGTTTATTGTTATCTAGTTGGCTGAATTTTAGTAGATGATCATTGTTTAAGATAGTATTCCTTACACAGTGGGCAGTGGCTGTCCTAGAATTATTTCATTCTGAAGAGATGTTCTGACAGGCAATCGTGCCCAACAATTAAGTGGAATTGGGCAACTTCAATTTTTCTTGGTTTCAATAAAAGATGTTTGAAAATATTTAGATCTTTATATGGTTTTCCTTTATGTTTTTGAGTGATATTTTGTTGTTCTTGTTCAGTTATTAATCTTTTTGTGAGTTTCAATTCAGAAGGAAGTTCTAGTTCAAAAGATGGTTTTAATTTTATGGTGGCTCTTCTTTTTGCTAAAATATCAGCAATTTCATTCCCTTTTAATCCCACTTGGCTCAGAATCCATTGTAAATAGATTTCTGTATTTCTGATGTGGATTGTATGATATAGTTTTCTTATTTCATTTATAGCATATGTTGGTGGGTAAATGAAATTCATCATATTTGTAGTGCTGCTTTAGAATCATATATAATTCTTTTATTTAAGCACTTAAGATAACAATTCTTTTATTTATTTTAGGTCTAGAAGTAGATTTTCTAAAGCTGCTCAATGGCAATTATTTCAAATTGTCAGCATAATAAAATAAAAAATTGTTGGAATTATGATGCCTTAACCATCTTGGCCAAAAGGATAGGTGGCAAAAATGGCATACAGATGTCACTTATATGTATATTTTGAGTTAAATTAATAGCTAAGAAAATTTAAGGGCATTAATGTTATATATATATAGTATAAAATGATTGCATTAGCTCATGGCTGGTATATTATAAAGAGAAAAGAGTGGACGGACATTCACCATTAAGTTTACATTTAATGGATCAGATTTACAATCTAAATATGGCATGGCAGAAAAAAGTGTAAACAAAACTACGTTAACACCTACCTAAGCAAATATTTGTTATAACTACAAAAGTTGACCTACTGAAAATGTATTACATAGCAGAACATTTTAAATAGTGTTAAAATATCTAGTAACTATTATCAAAATCTGTATTTATATGTATGTAAATAGCTTAATTACTTCCATAAATCTGTGCTAGGCCTATGGGTGGTTGACCAATATATCCAATCTAAATCAATTTTTTCATTGTATTATTCTATTGTATTATATGGTAGTTCACATTACTGTATTCTACTGCATAGGTGTAAATGACAAGTTCTATTAATTGATATCATTGTATGATTCAGTTGAACTACACACTCTTAAAGCTTCACTTACTTTTCATAAATGTATGGAACCGGTTTCGAGAACATTTTGTTCCCATCTTCAGCCATGCTAAAGTTCAACTGTCTTAAAGCTTCACTTACTTTTCATAAATGTATGGAACCGGTTTCGAGAACATTTTGTTCCCATCTTCAGCCATGCTAAAGTTCAACTGAATCATACAATGATATCAATTAATATGATTGGCTTCACTGTGCAAGTTCCAATTTACATTTAAGACAAGTTCTATGTTTGTATGTCTCTGTGACTGCTTCACGTACTCAATGAATGTTCCAGGAACTAAACTACCTGTTTTTGATATAATAACTGTGTAACATATTATGCAATTTTGTAAGCTTTACTTAGTATTACTAACTTGTTCCATATCATTTTTATTTCCCTTTGGATGCAATAAAAAATATTTGCATTGAATAGTTCAAATTTCTAATTACCAAAAGAAGTTTCTGCATGAATGTCTGCTATTAAAGGCATGCAATTATTCTTATGGTTTTTCCGTAATAGAACGACATGCAATCATTTAACTGAGTTTCTCCAAAATATAAGATCATATTTCATTAATGAATTAAAATAGGCATTATAAACTGATTTTAAAAGTCTTAATTGAATCTAAAGTTAATAATGCATGTATTGCATAGAAAATTTAGGCTTGATAAAATTTGAGTCATCTTCCTAATTCAGATGGTTATCCATTCTTATACCACAGAAATTTAAATCTTTGGTTTGCAATAGTACAGTTAGAATTTCTTATCTATTACAGATAATTTGGAGATATGTGGGCGATGAATTTCATCACATGTTTTATTTAAAGACAATTTGTTTGCTTTGAACCATACATAGAAAGAGCTCAAAACTAGATTTAATTTAATGTTACAATCATTACAGCCATTTATCAATATGCTTATGTCAACTTTAAATAGAACAGCATTACCTACATCTTGGATAAAAAAGGAGAGATCATTTATATACATCAGAGGAAAAGGAAGAAAGCCCAGGTCCTTGAGGCACTCCCATGTTTAATTATTCCCCCCTCCGATACATTATTTTTATTTTTAAAGAGACAATTTAATTATTTTCTTTTATTCAGATAGGGTATAAACTATTTTATTTTAAAACCATTGAAAGCTAATATATCAGAATTTCATGATTAACATAATTGAAAGCTTTTGCTAAATCATAAAATATTCCTCCAAGATGTACTCTCGTTGAATGGGGTTACATCTTCCTTTTTCTATTTATGCACAGAAGCTTCATTACAGAATATTTTTGTTTTTCAGGAAATACATCAATTTTAAAAGACTTATTACAAAACGACATAGGGGCATACTAATTTTCTACGGAATTATAATTACCATCTTCATTTTCAACGTCATCCGCCCAATTTCCAGACTTCCTTGGGATTACAGTTTGAACAGCACCAGGCCCAGTAGCACTATCTGCTAAAAATTCGGTGAGTCCGAAGGTTTTACCTTTTATTTTCTTCCCCTTTTTACCTGCAAAAGGGAGAATTTCATTAGTTTATTCCTCGTTACAAGAGTTATGCACCACTTGAAATGCCGCACAAAACATTCTGAATTTCTATTCCCCAAAATATGTATGTATTAATTATCAAGTACCATAAATTAAAATAAATTAATATTCTTGAACAAAAAAAAACTTCACTAGAACGCATTATCTTAACATCGTTATGGCCACGAGGTGACTCATGGCTAAACGCTCCAGGTGGCATACGTTTTTCGAACAATGTTGCTCTCCAGTACATAAGAAAACGTACTTTCTTGCTAGTGTAACTTATCTGCAAACTCCTAATATCTTTAAACGTTGTAAATATTAATTCACGCTTTATAAAAATAAAGTATTCAATTCACGTGACAAACAGCCAACACACTAACCTGACGAAGCCATCTTGAAGGATCGTTAACAGTGTAGACAACATATATAACACGAGGCCTGAAGTAATGTATTATTAAAATAAATTCTTATTATCATGTTAAAATTATTGCACTTTAAATTCCGTTAGAATTCACATATATAATCGAGATATCCGCATCACAATGGGGATTATGTGTGATTACTTTAAATTTACAAGTGAACTCAACATTCTTTTCCAAACTGAAATTGAACTGGAAGACAACAATTGTCGCATTTGCAGTTGGCGAATTCAAACGGCGACATCAATCGAAGGTTCTGAGAAACAGTGAAAAATTAGAATAGCGCAACGCAAACGAAGGCGGGGTTTGGAAAGATCTGTGGAGGGGATTAGGGGGCGAAACGAATTGATTTTTCTAATGTGTGAAATTGATCAATTAATAAAATAATATTATATGCTTTTATGTGGTATTCATAATGGTGAGTAATAAACTTATTGAGTTGGATGTAATGGTAAAGTATTTTTGTGCAATTAACAGGCACTTTTAAATGTTGGATTGTTTCAGAGCGAGTTGGGTTTAAATGATCATCATCAGTCCGTAATACTGAATTATATGAGATTTGCGAGATATCAGAGAGCACAAAACTTGAAAGCAATTGACTACGCTTTTAAAGATGTTTTGGATTCAAGGTATTGAACCCTAATGTAACATATATGCACTTCAACATAAATGCCTCATTCACATCGCACTGCTTTTCGAGTGTCACGTTCTTACAGTATAGTATTACTTATTACTCCATATGATTTAGCAAAGGCTTTCGATTGTGTCAATCATGAAATTCTGGTACATAAATTAAGCTCTCTATAGAATAAAAAACCAGCATTTAAAATGGATTACATCCTACCTAGTCAAAAGGTACCAAAAATTACAAATAAATTGTCCCTTTAAAAGTAAAAACAATGCATAAGAGTGGGAAATAATTAAACATGGAGTGTCACAAGAATCTGTTCTGGGCCCTTTTCTTTTTCTGATGTATATAAATGATCTCTCCTTATCTATCCAATATGTGAACAAAATGTGATGTATGGCTGTCACCCAACTTGTTCTAACATTGCAAAATTTTTTGCAGTGAATATTCTCATGAGCAGTGATAGTCTTAAGTTTTTCCTTAATATATGATTCCCAGTCTTATATTCTTCTACAACACTAATCTTGTTTGAATTTAAGCACTATGATAAGAACTGTTAGATCTGTCAGGTGGATGAATCCTTGGAAAACATTCTTGAAATTCTGCATGATACTGAGAGCTGATTAATTTATTAAACATTGTAACAAATGAAAATGCTTTGTTCTGTTTTAAATCTTCGAGCTGCGGCAGACAGTGAAATGAAATGCAATGATACACAGGTCCTGACTGTGTTAAACCTAAATTTGCACTAACTGGCCTGATAAGTTGCAATATGCATTCATGATTCTTTGTATGCAGCTGTGAACTACCAGCTTCTGACTCAGTGCACATTGGAGGTTAAAACAAAACGAAGATCTGATAGTTATAAAGATCTACCCCGACGTTAATTTGTAAATCATTAATAGATGCAAGAAATAGTAGTGGAATGAGATTACTTATTGTGGAATACCATATATAATACTTTCCACATTAAACTTGCCTACCTACATTTATAGCTGTTTTCTGTCAGTAAGATAAGAGTGGAACCAGTCCATGTCTTTGTGATCATATAATTAGCATGTCTGCCTTCAAATCCAGAAAATCAGTTGTCTGGGTAGGTCATAGTTCATAGACTTTCATGGTTGGTGTCATATGTTAAGACCAGAGAATGTACAATAGTCAGTGGTACAGCATGTGGCTTAGTGATATTACAAGCAGAGAAGAAATTTGTGTACAATTTGGGCTGCATGGTTTAAGCATTAATAATGTTTTTGTTTTAGATTGTTGGAGGACACCTATACTTCAGATGAGGTTCGTGATTTATTGACTGGACTCTGTGAGGTTGTTCATGCTGATATAGAAACAGAACTAATCAGTTCAACACATATGACAATACTGCTGCTGAAACAGTTGTTTGAGCAAGCGGAGAAATGGCACCTCAGACTGCAACCTGATCTTTCAGAACTGGAAAATAGGTATTTGATTTTATATACTCTTAAAGCTATTAACATTAAAGTAAAAAATATAATGTTTATATAGAGTTGGTTTGGTGATACTTATACTTCACTTACTTTGTTTTAAAAACCAAGTGTAGTATAAATTTTGCCAATCTACTGCATATTAATATTGTATCTCATTTCATACTTATTCCTGATTATATGCATCATTAAAGGGAGAAACAAAATTCTTAGGTATACATGTGAATTAAAACCTTAAATGGGATACTCACACTCATCATTTAGCGACTAAACTTAGTTCTGTTTGTTATATGCTTAAAAGTCTAAAAAGGGCACTGAATTTATTACAATTGAAAAATGCTCATTTTCATAGTCGATTAAAATGGAATAAAATTTTGGGGAGAAAAATGTGAGAGAGTATTTAAAATCCAGAAGAGAGCAATAAGAATTATAAGTGGAGTGGATAGTATGACATCCTGTAGACCCTACTTTAGGAAACATAATATACTACCATTAGCCTGCCTCTTTATAATAGAGGTTGTAAACCATATTAAGATACATCAGGGAGAATTATGTACAAATATAGATATTCATTCTTATATTAAAAGAAGGAAAAATGACCTTCATGTTCAGATATGCAGGACAAATATTTTAAAAAAATAATCTCACAAATGTAGGCATTAAAATGTATAACAAACTACCAATAAATATTAAAGAAATAACAAATATAAAACAATTTAATAAAGAAGTCAAAGCCTTTCTACTACAACATACCTTTTATTCAATAAGTGAATATATGAACTTTAAATAAGGCATATTGTAAATCTAGTATAATTACTAAACTTGTATATTGTTTATATTATACTGTGGACGAAGCCCATCTCACGTAAATGATCCAAATGGTGAATAAAGTATTATTATTATTGTGAAAAGAAATATCTGTACTGCATAAATTCAAACTCTGAAAATACAAGAACATTGCCTTTTTCATCAAAGTGAGTTTCAGAAAGCTGTTAGATATCAGTGATTTTTATACTGTATATAGACAGAGCTTAAACTGTGACTAACTTAATATTATTTGTAAATGACATATATCTCATATTAGACATCTCTTAATACATGATTATAAGTTAATAAGAAACTATAGATTTTGTGTTGCATAAATTTAAGTTTGCTAATAAAGCTGCCACTTAATCATTGATTTATAGTTAAGAGAGTTTTATAAAAATAATAGATGCAAATATCTTTGAAAATTTCAAACTCATTCTGTTAAGATCTGTAAATAGAATTTATATCCCATGTTAAATATCTGTTTTTTTTTTTAATTATAAATTAATATTATATTAAGCAACTGTAGCTCTAGGACATGTCCTATATCATGTAAAATGATCAAAAGGATAAATAAATAAATAAATAAATAAACATTTAGTGACATTCATTTATTTTATTTTATTTTTAATAGTGCTTAATGGTCTAAAAGGAAATGATGATATAGGAGAGTTTACTTATGTAGATTACATGTTAGGTACAATAGATTTAGATATGTATCTGATTGATTTTGGTGTGAATTATAATTGTCCAAGCAATCATTTTTCAATAAGAGCTAAATTTCATAGAACACATAAGAGTGAAGAAATAGTTTCTGCTCCAGAAGGAATTAAAATTCATAAATATAATTGGAGAGATGAAGAAACAGAGTAATTTCTTTGCAAGTGGGACTGCGGTTAATGAATTGGGCATGTAGTAACTGCTAAAACAGGGTAGAATTGAAGAAACTGTGATAAGACTTTAGGAGGTGGTGAAACAGGCAGGAGCAAAATGAGAATAAAAGATAATTTAATAAATAAGCAAGAGGGATAATATGCTGAAGAGTGTAAGAATGGGAAATAGAGTTGTAAGAAAATCGAGAAAATGAAGCTAAACAGGAGAACAACAGAAAAAAAAACATTCTGATTGAAAGGTGAGGATACAAATTGTCTTTTAGAGGTAAAAAAGGAATAATGAGCCAGAAAATACCATGCAATTAGTTTTGTTTTCCTCCAGAGTGTTTTGCCTATGGGCAAGCTTGTTAACTGGTTAGCCAGACAGCTATATCTGTGATTAGCTGGAGGGTAAAACAATAAAACAAATCAACCATACATGAACTAATTTAAGAAGATTGTTACCAAATTAACAAATAATGTGTTGAAATGACCCGCCCTCATTCTGCACACATTTTGGCATCTCAAGAAAATTATTTATCACTCTCTGTAGTACAATTTGAGAAATATGGACAATTTCCTGAAAATATTATCTTCAAGTTCTTGTATGGTGTGCATGTTCTTGTATGCAGCATTTTTTAATTTATTTCAGAAATGATAATAGCAAACTGTTAAATAGGGGATCGAAGGGGCCACAAATCCCTACTGATAACTCTGTCTTGTGGAAGCGCATAATGAATTACTCTCATGGAAATATTGACAGTGTGAACAGTGGCAGAGTCCTGTTAAATAATGCATGATTACACTCTTTGTCAGTTAATTCACCAAAAATAGAGGTTAGAATGGTATTTATATAATTAACAAAATCAACTGTATGTCCAAAAAATTGGTGTATAATTCTTTCACCACTAACTTAATGCGTATTATGAATCATACATAAGACATGTTGTTCCATTGTAAATACACGAGGCATAATATGCTGTATGTATACTGGCTATGACTGCAACAGTCAGCTAGGTCAACAAATAAGCAAGCAGGCATGCTCCCCCTCCATGGCGCAGTAAATGAGTGGGGGCTTGCTCATACAACAATCCCCTTGCCGTAGGGTAAATCATTACTGATCATACTGTATATGAGGGTTGCAAACAATGGTAAAGCAATAGGTCTTTAGTGAAGAAAATGTGAAGAATAACACAATGTAATGTAAGCTCGATAGTTTGGAGTGATTATTTAACACAATGTAATGTAAGCTCGATAGTTTGGAGTGATTATTTAAAAGATCTTTTAGGAATAAGATGGCTGAATTTTAATGGGGGTGTGGGGGGGAAGGCAGGTAGCATTGATGGAATATTAGGAAGGCCTGGAGCCTATATGAAAAGAGTTTAAAATCTCCAGTAGATAAAATATTTTAAAATGCTTAAAAACACTTCCTTGGCCCCACTTCCAATGAACAAGGAAGCAATCTGAGTTGAAAACATTTAATACATTGATAGAATGTTAAAAACCTCTTAATGTTTCACTCTCAAAATTTAAAAATTCAGGACATGTTTTGTGAGACTTTTGCTCACATTTTCAATTGTTAAACAATTGGTGCATGGTGGATCATACTATGTTTGAAAAGGTAAGTGAATGTGGTGACTCTGGTGGTCTGTTGATGAACTTGTACAAAATATTGTCTGATTCTGGAATGTCGAAATTAATGAGTTTAGTCCATATTTCTTTATGAAAATGTTTTCCTATATGTCAAGCCCCTTGGAATGTTGGACTATTTATAATAAAGAGATGCCTTTTTCTATTTCATGACTTTCATTCCAGAAATATGCTGCTATGGCTGATTTTTCTATCTGTTTGTAGTGGATATTTCTCCAATGTTCCTTGAATCTGATGCCTATATTTGTGTTGTTCTTGCCTGTGTGTATTTTTTCAGTCTTTGCAATTGATTGGATATATAACTGATTTTTCTTCTTTGAGTTTGCAATCTACTTTATTTAACTTCATAATTTGCCAACACTATATCTGTTCTGAAATGTTAATGTAATATTGTACTGTTTGAAAATTTGTTGAAATTTACTATTGGCTTTTGGGTGCTAAGTGAATTTTTTGTAAGTTTTTTTTCTTTTGATAGGGCAGTCAAAGTGGTAATTTGTTTAATTTTCATTTATTCTAGAAATCTTTTAATTTTGTGATCAATCATCTGTTTTTTGAACCCATTAGAAATGACTGTTTCTATTATATGTAGGTATTCTTTCTTATATTCTTCTTTATTAAGTGGTACATTAACTAATCTGTATACCATGCTGTTGAAAGTTGCTTCCTTATAAGGTGTTGGGTTAAAACCATGGGCCTTAATATAATTGTCAATGTGTGTGTATTCTTTCTGTAAATACCAAATTCTAATTCTTACTTTACATTATCTTGTAACCATTTAAACTCTTCTAAGAAAATGGTTACAAGCTTCCCACCTAATACAGACACATATCAAGGAATATATTAGACATCAATAATGGTACCAGTATTTAAAAATGATGGAGGATGTGAAATCCCAGCAAATTACAGAGGCATTAGCTTGTTATTAGTTCTGGGTAAAATATACAGAGGAATTTTGGCAGAAAGATTATAAAATTGGGCAGAAGAAGAAAGTAAACTTTCTGAATTTCAAGCAGGTTTTAGGGAAAAAAAGATGACAATAAATCATAATTTTGTGATAAACACAATGGCAAATTAAGTATTGAACCATAAAGAGGGAGGTTATATATGTTTTTCATGGATTTTGAAAAGATATTTGACAGGAAGCGTTATGATTTCAATTGAGTTGAAAGGGGTTATAAGCAATACATTCATAGGAGCATTACAAAGAATATATACTGATAATAGTTTTTTAATAAAGATTTGAAAAATCAATGTGATTAAAACTAATCAAAATAATATAGGATTAAGGCAAGAATGTAAACTAAGTCCTGTACCATTCAATTTGTTTATTAATGATATTATAGAGAGAATAATGTTAATAGACATATTCCAACAATCAATAACAAAGAAATACCTAATTAAAATATAAATTGGAACTTGCACAGTAAAGCTAATCATATAATTGATATCATTGTATGATTCAGTTGAACTACACACTCTTAATGCTTCACTTACTTGTCATAATGTATGGAACTGGTTTCGAGCCAGGCTGATGATAACTAAATGTTCTCGAAACTGGTTCCATACATTATGACAATAAGTGAAACATTAAGAGTGTGTAGTTCAACTGAATCATATAATGATATCAATTAAAGAAATACCTGTTTTGCTATTTGCTGATATCCTTGTAGTAGAATCAATAACCAATGTTGATTTAATGTAATCAATTGAAGCAATAGCAATTATTGTAAGGAAGAGTTTAAGAATTAATGTAAATAAATAAAAAGATTATGTTATTCTAAAAGGACAATAAGCAAAGAAAAGTTGAGAAATGATGTTGGCAAGTAAGTGTGATCAAGGTGGTTAATAAATATGATTACTTAGGAGTAAGGTTAAGTATTAATGGTAAATGGAGTGAATTAAAGAAAATATTAGATAGAGGAAAAATTTCTTTGAAAGCTATTAGGGTATGTCTAGACAAAATATCAGGGAATCAAATAAAATGAAAAGAGTTCATTTAGCAATAGAAGAAGCTAGAATGTTATATGGAGTTGAGATTTGTGAATTGGAAGTGGTTAAACATGGATTCAGTTCATAGACACTTTTCTAAGATATTAGGCTTGCCAAGAGACTTGCCCAAATGGTGTTGCACAAACTGAATTAGGAAGAATAGGTTTCAAGGGAAACTTACTGGAAACAGTGCTGAAATTTGAATAAAGTAAATATTTATATCAGCATCTAATTGCACAGAAAAGAATTAATCAAGGAAAAACTTGATTAATAAGAATAAGGAAATTTTGGATAAATTGGTTTGGAAGCAATGTGGAGAGATAGAAAATCACTAGAAAATAATTTATAGAAAGTAATTAAATTAAGAATTCACGATATTGAAAGACAAGAAATGTTCGCTGTGATTTAGCAGGGAAAACTTTTTAGTTATTAGTTATATGTCAGCATGCTACAACTTTACAGTGCACCACCGCATCTTCCAGTTGCAGCATGATGACATATATTTTAATTAAAATGAGTGCTCTTCAGTTGCATATGGAGTATGAATTATTTCTTTCCCTTTTCTTCCCCTCCACAAGAATAAATTATGAGGGATGTTCTAAAAGTTCTGGACCTGACTTAGAGACATCGAAGATGTCATAGTTGTTATCATTCTTTAGATGGTGCATTGTAAAGTTTCAGACATGTATGTGTAAATACTTGTTTGTGGCAATTGTGTAAACAAACTGCTATATAAACATTTTCTACAAAATGACTGAAATACGAGCTGTGATAAAGTAGTTCGTTAAAACAAAAATTTCCAACAGAAATCAAAGGAATTAGACTCCCCATTAAAGGATTTTTCCCATTTGTTTTCAATGCTTAAAAAGTGGGCTGCATTGTCATACATTCACCCAAAATGATGAATGCTGAGGCATCCCATAACTGCTACAATTAAGATTTTCACAAAAATTCACAATCACTCAGTGATTGCCTATTGAAGGTAAGCGAGTTGCTAGACATTGTAAAGACCTCAATAGGAATAGGTCCACTGCATTTTATATGAAGTTTTGAGTATAAGAAAGCTTTCCACATAATGGGTACCACATTTATTAACAATGGACCAAAAATGCATTCAAATGAACATTTTGCAAGAAAGTTTAGACTTGTTTAAATGTAGTTTTAGTGAGTTTTTCCAATAATTCATAACAGTAGATAAAACATGGATTCATCACTACTCACCAGAGATAGAGGAGCATTTCAAACAATAGGTGGCAACAGGGGAAATTGCACCACAGAAAATAAAAACTGCCACTCCACTGTCAACAGCTTCGTAAGTACATTTAATTGAGAAAAACTGTTTCATCTGCAGGAAAAGTCATGACTATAGTTTTCTGGGATTCTCATGGTATATCTTGTAGACTACCTCCAGCAAGGCAAAACCATCACCTGGAAGTGTTACACTTTACTACTAGACAGCTGAAGTATGCTATTCAGGCTAAACGTCCACACCTTGCAATGATAATCCACCTTCACACATGTCTGGGAACTGCATGACCTTCGCTTCGAAGTGCTTCCACATCTGCCATATTCACCGGATTTGCCTCCCAGAGATTACTTCTGTTCCCAAACCTGAAGAAATGGCTGGGTGAACAAAATAAACATCAAATAATGTGGTTGAAGCTGAGACAGATGCTTAGTTTTCATGTTTAAAAAACTATATAAGGAACTATTACAGTAAAGCCAATTGTATGATTGAAAATTTGGATTATGTCAACCTAAATACTCTTATTGCTCCACTTACTTGTTATAAAATGTGATACTGGTTACGAAGACCTTTGTCTTCATCCTCGGCCACAGACGACTCTCGTCAAGGATGACCGAGGATGAAAACAAAGTTTTCAATCATTAGTTTTTATAGTTGGAAAATCTTATTTTACTGAAGTATTGATGATAAGTTGGAAAGTCGTTTGACTAAATTATTGATTTACAAGATGGTTATGTTGCGGGAGGGGGCTCTCTTAAATCTTGTTTCTTCTTAGTCAGGCCAAGAACTTTAAGAATGCCCCTCACAGATGAGCCATTTTGTATAACGTTGTTTTTATATAGCTAATTATATTCAAGGTTTTTATTCACCAATTACATACAATTTGTACATTTGATGCTTCAGCAGTAAAAACCGGTATTAAACACTATACATAAAGAATCACTGAAAATTATGTCAGAGTTAAAAATATAGCATAAAGTGCGGACACCAACAGGCTTAAATCTGACTTGTTAATGATTCAGGGTTTTTATTTACCAATTAAATATGGTTTGAAACATTTGACTTCATGTTATTAGATGCATGCACTCTCATGTGTTTGTTATTGCTATCATCATTGATAAATGTCAGTTCTGATGGTGTAGTGGTAACCATACTTGCTTTGTAAACCCAAGGTCGCGGGTTTGAACCCGGCCAGGAGCGATGGATTTTTTCGGGCGTAAAAATCATAAGTATGGTTTCCTTCGGAAGGGAAGTAACGCTGTGGGTCCCATGTCATACATTTACGGCACGAAAAAGAACCTCAAGCCTGAAACCTATTTTGTTATGATGGATTAAAAATGTTCAGGTTCACTCATTTCTAAAGGCTACAAACTGTTGTGTTTTCAGGGAGAAAATGGAACTCATTAAGGCTTTGGAAACTAATGAATCTCCCATTATAAAATCAGATAAAAATCCACCAACACCTACAAAAATAAAGCTGGAGCCAATGACTGAAGTTTCTGGATCTTTGAAGCTTCTGCATTTAGAAATTGAAAGGTTGAAAGAACAGAAGGATCACCTTTCTGAAGCATTACAGGCAGCAGAGTACAAGGTTGGTGTTTTGTACCTGTTCTTAATTGCATATAGTATTTTCATAGTTTTATTTAGAAAAAGTGGTATACAGTTTCTTGCAGTTACCACTTATGATGTATATATTCTGCTAATTATTGTTCAAAGGTTCTAAACTGGGATGTCATGCAGTGAATTTGTGAACCATGAGACATTAGCTGCATATAGTGCTGTACAGGGGGTAAACTACACCAAAACAAATAGTGATTTCATTACACAATTGTTTATTGATCATCTTTTGCAGCAGAAGAAAATTGAGTAACTTCATCCAGCAAATAATCCATATAATTAAGGGTAAGAGATATTGCACAAATAGGGTGCCTAAATATATAGAATGAAGAGTACAGCATATAAAAGATCAATAGCATTGGTGCTAATATCTTATCTATTATACCAAGGAAAACTGTAAAGGAAGGAAAATGAATAAGTTCCAATTCTATTCTTCTATTATTAAATCCGTGAATGCAGACTGGTTTGTGAAGAGGGCAGAAATCAATAATACTACCAATAGCAATGTAGATATTGTTGTGTGTGATATAAAAATCCTGCCAAGAAAATTAGAAAGATACTGCATAATTTGTCACTGCATAACAGAGAAAGAGTTTGCAAATAATGTGTGCATGGTGTGATAAAGGCTTGCATGCTAAATATGCAAAATAACACAAGGGCTGTAAATAAACAAATATTCACCTTAAAAACAAATATAAATTACTTGATGAGTGTACCGTTAGCTGAAAGTATTTTCATTTTGTGCTACGATATTATTTCCTATCTGTGTATGTTTGTTTGTTTTTTTTTTTAAATTTATTTATTAGTTATTAAAAAGTTTAATGCTGTGCACTCATCTTAATAAAAATAAACCACTAAATCATTTGCATCTGTAATTTATATTAAATATCTATGTATGGTATTAATATTATGTTAAAATTATAACTTTTTCCACGTATCCTACCTATATCATGTAAATGATCAAAACGATGAATAAAAAAGTAAAATCAATTCCCCCCATTTAAAAAATTATAATTTAATAATTCTGTTGCAGGCCCTATTATTTTTATGCCATTTATTTTCCTTTGATACTACTGGTAAAATTGATCCATGTCTGTAGTATTTATTAGAAACTGGTTCGAATTGTTTTTTTAGAGTACAGGTAGTTCCTTTCTGGTGCCACTAATTTATGTCGCTACCAAATGTAAATGTTTTGCAAGAGAGATTGATGTAAAAAAGTTGTCTGTAAATAAACCTTTCATTAGATAATTGTCTAATGTTAAAATTTTTATGACAACTGTAGACCACTGTTTTTATTTCATTTTTATTTTCCACTAATGTTGCACTCTTATACAAAAAAGCCTGAATAGTACTTGCTCACTGCATCACATATCCAAAATGTGATACCCTATTTATGATGATGCTTATATGATATACCAAGTAATTGTGTGTGATAATATAATATAATGTAATACAATACACTATACTTAGTGCCAACTAAACTTAATCTATGGACAGCTGCTTATGAGGAATGTACTGATGTCTAAATAATGTAATAAAATGGTTAACATGAGGCGGGAATATAGCAAAAGGTGCATATTTAAGAGAAATAGAAACAGTAAGCAGTTGTCAACTAAATGAACAAATTTTAGAAATAACCGATACCCTTAAAATAAATTTAATTTTGTGTTGCAACTAATAATGGAATAAACTTTTGGATTCATAAAATGTCCGCAAGAGCTACACCAAGTCCATCCAACCATCAATGAATGTGGTAGTCGATTCATAGCTGATGATGCAGTCAAAGGCTTGTGAAACATGTTTTGTATAACATTTTTACAAAAGTTCACTATATTTTATACAATGTTTTGTATAATTCAATGGTAAGTGGAGCATAAGAGTATTAAATCAATTCACCAGCTAATTATGAACTGAACCCTGCTTCTTGAAAATGTTTTAGGAAACCAAGGGGGTGCTGAAATGATCTATTGTGTTCCAATATGACACAATCTATCAATCTTATGTTGAAGATCATAGCAGTGAATGCCCTGTGGTCTATCTCCAGGATCATGATGTTGAACTTGGTGACTGTTCATATACACCTAGCACCTGAATAGCAGTGATAATTTCTGTCATAATAAGAAGCATCAGTGACAAATTGAAAAATAAATTGAAGCAGGATATGGGAGAGAAATAAGGAGAAGGAGCATGTTTAGATTCAGGAAGTTCTGTGAAGGAGACAAGGTTCAGGAGTGTGGCCTATTTCATTAGGAAATACTTCTTTGTGAGGTGTTCTTGAGAGTCAAGGCTGTCATATCATTATGATCTTTATTTTCATAATTGAAAGCATTAGTGTTAAGTGTTCTCAAAATTAACACTGCTAGAATACAACACACACCTCTTTAGGGAATCAGGGGACATATCCCATATACCTCCTTCAATCTCATCAGAACTGAAAACATTTCTCTCACTATGGGATATCAAGGCATTGTTAATGTTGCACTCTTCAAGATATACCATTATCATATCATCTATGCCTGCCATAAAAACATCATGGAAACAACTTGCCATATTCAACCCTCAGAACACTGTGAGATAATTGACAGTGTTACTTTCAAACATAAAATATCACCCTTTTGAAAGCTGGAAATCTTAAGTCAGCCAGTGAGATCAGTGCTGGCAATCTTGGACTGGATTTAAATAAGCCAACCAGTTTGGTCTCTGGCATTTAAAGGGCCGGCATGTGTGTTATTAAATGGTACTAAGAGTGTTAAGACACTATTATATAATACTTACATGAACATATAATTGTGCTTATTTCTTTTAGGAACATACTTACTTAGAAGAACTTAATACATTGAGAAGAGAGCTGTGTGAACTACAAAATGAGATGAGTGTATTAAAACAGCTTCCACAAAGCACACCAACTCATCTAGAAGAAGTATGTTTTCATGTTATATTTCAACTTTGAGAGAGTAATACCATTATATGAGGACTGTTTAATAAGTAAAAAAATTTTTTCAGGCATAAATATTTTCCCTTTATAATTTCCCATTTAGCATGATACATTTATGAGGATCATTTCATAAATAATGCACAGTTGCCATTATTGTGGATTGGATGATGCAATACTAGTAAAAATTACATCAATTGTAGTGTAAGGCTTGAGAAAGAAATATACATGCTCATTTTGTCCATAGCGTACTCTGAGTGGGTTTTTTATGCCCGTTTTTACTACTGAGGCACCACAGGCAGTGGACACTGATGATACATGAGATGAAATGATAAATTGGGAAAGGATAAATACTCTGAGTGAAGATAAGAGCTAGAAATGGAGCCCGCAGATATGTCAGGTACTGTGACTGTTGAACATCAAAGACCATACCTTAAAATCAAAACTTTATGAGGTAAAAACTCTACAGAAATCCATAGTGCTTTGAACAAAGTTTGTGATGGTTCATAGTGGATCATAACACAGTTTCTCATTCAAGAATGTAAAAAATACTGTCAACAAAATAAAACATATAATTTTAAAAAGAATGCTTACATTGTTTATGAATTGATCCTTGTATTTCAACAATTTTAGTTCCTTAAGAAAAATAGTCAAAATAACCTTCACTCTATCAATTGTGTTCGAATTTAATGAAATTTTCTTTCCATCTAGCCATTTTTTTTCAACTTTGGAAATGGTTAAAATTCTGAAGGAGCCAAGTTTAGTGACTATGGATCACATGGAAAGGACTGAAAAAATGTGTTTCTTTAGAAATGTGGATCTTCCTCTTCATACAATTCAATAATACTAATATTTTTCTGTTATCATTTTCTTTTTTCCAAACAATCAAATATTTTCACATGCATATCAAAAATCAGTTGTCATAATTTTACCAACTGAAAGAATAATTTTTGGTTTCTTTGGTAAGTTTCATCAAGAGAAAGTATTTGTTTTGATTGCTGTTTTATCTTTATTGTAATGGTGAATTCCTGTAGTAATTGTGAAGAAATGCAAAACTCCTCTGGATTAGTTTGAACACTGGTAAACATTTTCATCAAGTATCTGATCCATGTTAATAATTGCAACATTCAGTTTACAGATAGCTTTTGTATTTGTAGATGGCCTTTTAATAGTTATTTATTATACTAGTATTGTACTAGATAATATCATTCTTCATTGGCTGGTGTCAGCACATTGCACAATGGTTTCAGCGAGTCTTATCTTATTCAGATAATAAAGCAGATGTATATGATTTAGTTGTTGTCCATAGTCTCTGCAGGTAAGACGTGTACCATTATAACTGTTACATTAATGCAGCACATTTTCTTCTTTCCTCCCACTATTCATGTGGTGATGATCTCACCTCTTTTCAACTTGATAGGCTCTGCAGGTAAGACGGTGTTTACCATTGTAACTGTTTTACAGTAATGCAGCCCATTTTCTTCCTTCGTCCCACTAAGCATGTGTGTGATAACCTCCCCTCTTTTCAACTTGCACAGATAGCAACTTTGAAGAAAAATTCATATATTATACAGATGAGAAATTGTTCTGTTTAGTAATCCAAGTATAGTAATATGATGTTACAATATGTATGTAGTACAATGTTTTATCAATGTTGATTAGGTAAATATAAAATGAATGGAAAAAACATTTTTGTTGTTTTACTGTATTAACAATATTTTGTGAGAGTCAACAGGGAAAGCAAATGGTAAGAGTCTCCTGAAAAAGTTGAAAGAGATCATTCACTCAATTTTGAAGTATACAATGGGACCAAAAAAAAAAAACAGTGTAACATTTTTGCTTTACACATAAAATAAATGGTTCTTTAGCTGTAGCCAAAAATCTCAATATCAGTGCTAGTTTTTCCAGGTAAAATAGTATTCCTCAAAAATTAGTCTTCTTTAATTAAGGGGGCTTCTTTTTCCAAAAATACATCAAAATCTGCACTTAACATGCATAGAGTTTAGGATTTCCAAATTCCAATTATGGTAGTATTGTTACATATAATACTAGGTTGCTTCATTTTTTCTTTTCTGCCTTTTAATGACACATGCAATTGTTATCATTGCAGCTAGCTCCGTCTGTCCATGACAAGTGTCAAGGAATGACTGATACTATGTGGACAGCACCAACGCTTTCTGGCACTGATCAAGACAATAAAAGTTATCACACATGACTTGATTATTTTTACATTGGTTATGTCTTATAAGTAGAAGCCACAATGACCTAATTTAGCATAAATTGAATTTCTCTCTTATATTTTAACTCGTTTTGCCTCTTGTATTTGTAGGTGGAAGGCCAGCTTAGTGAAGTGCGTCATTTGTTAGCTTCAAATCTACAGATTTCAAAATCTAATAAGCATCAGCTTGAATCAGAATTAATATTAACAAAGCAGAAGATTGAAGAAGTGCAAGCACAGTTATCACTTGCTGAGCAGGTAAGTGTGAAGTTTGTATATATATATGAAATATTTTTGTTCACAATTAAGATAAAATTTGTCACTTGCTATCAGTGGAAATAGACTACTAAAGAGTTTTTTAAACTAAAAGTTTTTAAGATCAAGGATGTTTTGAAGATTTGGTTTAATTGTTAAATTAGTAAAAGAAAACCTAAAAAAATTTCAATAGAAAAATCAGAAATCAGGCAATTTTAGGCAGCTTAATCACTTTCAGCGAAGATATATGTACCTATAATTATATGTTATGATGCTTTTGATGAGTCTTGCTTCGCAAAGCATAAGCAGCTGTGTTACAAAAAACATTTACCAGAAATAGGCATATATTAAATGAGCAAGTTGAGCCTTTAGATGAAGATATGCCTCCACTAGATGCCTGGAATGACAGTACAGGTGTACTCACCTTGAACAAAAATATGGCAGTGTGGGGAGATTTCGATCAAAACATTTTAGCACAAGTTTTGAACAAGAAACGTTTGTGATTCATCTGATGAACAGGAAGAGAAACAACTTGAAGCTGAAGAAACATAGATTCCCTCATTATCGGAAATGCTTTATCTGAATGAATTTCATCAGTATGTTGAAGGACAAGCCAAAGTAAATGGAGTTATTTTTCAATCACTAAACTTGCTTGAAGAGTTTATAAACCTTAATGACTAAATTCTGCAAAATAAGCAGATATTTCAAGCTTCTTTGCAAAATTCTAATTCATTTACTATATAGAGTAAATTTTGTACATTCACTGTATATTCTCTTGATTCTTCTTAATGTAAAAATTCTGTTCACATGTACAATTTTTTTATTTTATAGCCTTAATTAAAAATGAATGTTGATAAAATATCCGTTTTAGATATAACTTTGGTAATTTGAATTTTTGGGTATTGCAACATTTTTTCCCACCCCTTCAGTTTAAAATTATCCATTTCCACTGTAGTTAAAGTACTTATGCATATGAGCAAGATTAATCAAGCAGATTGTAAAGATGATCAACATAGAAAAAGCTTAAGTATGTGACATCCTAAAAAATTAAACAAGTTTGTCAACTGCTGGTAGAACTGTAACAATAGAAATAGAAAAATTGAAAGAGATATTGTGAAAACTGTAAACTAAGATATTTTGACATTTATACAATAATATGGAAGCAGTTTGTCAGTATAGGGTGAAAATCCTTCTGTGTACCGTAGTACAAGTTTATGCTTAAGAGGCCACTCAAAAACTGGGAAAGACTGAGTTCAGAGCAACTAATGAATGTTTAAATAGCTGCAAGAAACATGAAATTATTTTAAATTACTTTTCTTATATAAATGAATTTTATTTCAACAAACAACATTACAGTTAAATTTATATTATTACTCTTAATTCATAAGTATGAATGAATAGTTTACACTGTCAACTAATCTAAAAAATTTATCAGTACAAAAAAATAACTAAGATGCTCTCATTCCTTAATCACCTGTTTGTATATATGATAAAGAACCTCTATCATAAAAAGACCATTTTCAATCATTATGTGTATCCTGCTCCTTCCTTATGCTTCTCCTGTACTTATCCCTTACTTTTCTTTAGAATTTCCCTGCCTTGTTGATTTTTTCCACCCTCTTATTTGATAACATTTTTATTGCCGGTATATCTTTATGTAGATTGTCCCATTTACCATCCCAAATACTGTCCTGCCAACATTTTACCATTTCACATTACATACACAATGTAACACACTATCCACTTTTCTGCACATAATACATCCTTCTTTAATATTTTTCCTTAATCCGTTTAAAAATATTACATTAGTATGCTTTCATGCCAAGCCCATTCTTCCAAACAGATCACATTAATCTATGCATTTTTCCTGCCTCCAGTTTCTTTTAACAACTTTATATAAAATCAAAAAACTTTATGCTCTAAACTGGCTCAAATCTCTTGCTTCTCAATATCTTCTACCCTCTGTCTCATTACTTTCCAAAATCCGCTAACATTATTTTCACCCATTCGCCATATATCCCCCATTCCAATTTCTTCTACTAATTTCCCCATCTTCCCATACCAACTCTCCCTTTCTTATACCTTCCTGTGATACATAAGACATTCTTTTAATACATTATTACTGTATAATTTGAGACCTCCTTACCAATATTTCAAAATTCTATCTACTATTATACCTTTCCTTCCTAATTCAACCAAACTTACCCCTCTCGGTGAACATTTTGGTCAACCCAGAACTTCTCTGCAAAACATTCTGTATACATCGACCTTCATCCATCCCTTTGACACTCCCCAGCAAATTTCTACTACATACAACATCTAAGACTCGACCACAGCCTCATGTAATCTTTCCAACCATTTCATTGATAATGCTGAGACTTTATACAAGCTTATTCTAACAGCTTTCATAGCTAATTTACCTTTGTCTATTTATAAGTAACCAAATATTATTATTATTATTATTATTATTGCTATTATTATTTTTAATTTTTTAATTCTAAATAATTATATATAAAATTTTCCAAATTTATTGCCTGGGACTCGAATTCATCAGCAGCTATCTACTGGAATATTCAGGGGACTAACCTCTGATTCAACTACAGGCACAAATGAAAGTATTACTATGTATTCCACTTATAAAGTCCAAATTACAAAATTGAATTTTACCAACCTTACAACTGCTGTACCTTTAAAATTGCTCATTTCTCTGAATATTACACACATCAACTAGTTATTTGTGTATAGATACCCAATTTGCTTAATTTAATTACTCCTCCTTTCCTTTCCCATTCTTAATTATTTCATCTTACTTCTAAACCATTTCGCTCTTATCTTTCCTAAATACTTTACTACCTCTGCATCTTTGTGCCATTGTTTTCAAAATTCACCAGGTATTTCATCAATTCCATATGCTTTGCTTGATTTCAATTTTCTAATTTGCTGCCATATATACAACTCTTGTCTAGTTGCTCTACATAACTCCAGACACTAGTTAATGCTTTATCTTTCATCATGATTTTGTTACCATTTAACAGCTCTTTAAAATATTGTCTCCATTGTTTTGGTGTAATATTGTTCATAGACACTTCTTTTTATAATTACGACCATATGATTTTACTACCCTCAATTTTTGCTGCGTTAAATAACCTGTAACTAATTTTCTCATTCTATTCTTTTGTTCAAATAAACATTTATAACCCCATCTCATAATTAGAAAATGCTCTCATTCTTGTTTATCTTCAGTTTGTTTCTATTTCATCTCTATCTTTACCCATTATTTCATCCATTTATACTCATCATATCACCCATCCTTCTTGAAGCTACTTCCCTCTTTAATTTTCATTCTGTTACCAGCATTTTTTACACACCACTCCAACTGTTTTAGCTATAATTTTATTCTTCCCTTTGGCTTATATCATTTTCTAACAGTCTTCCTTGATTTGAATTCATTCTTGATAAAGAAAAAAGTTCTCCCTATCCTTCCACCTAAAACTGTATCATTTTTCCAGCCTGACAACATTTTTCTTCTCTCCTTATATTACTGATAATAAATCTTAAAATTAATGGAAAACTATTATTTCCTATAATATCACGTAGCACCTTAACCTTCAAATCTACCAGAAGTCTGTCTATTCTATTTGAACATAATGTAATAATCAATGTCACTTTGTCCATTACACATTATACGATTGGTTATTCACAAAATTTAATCAACTTGCCTCCTCTCTTATAACAAGTATTTTTCACTGGTATATCTGAACTCTATTTTACTTTCACTTTCCCTATTATCATCCAGGTTAGCCAACTTGATCGTCCCTGATCCACATAATAATCTCATACTATCAGAAATTCACTTTTAAGTATTTATTTTCTAACTCTTTGTATTCTTTTCTAATATTTCAAATAAATTGTGATTATAAAAGTCTGATAACCTGGTGAATTATATACTATTCCTAAACATTTTACTCCTATCTTTAATAACTTCACTTAGTACTAACCATAGTAAAACCAGCTCATTACCTAACTACTTTTCTTCCTTTACCATAAACTTCCCATCATTTTTTATAAAAGCACCTATTCCACCTTATAATTGTTCTTTTCCTATCTTTTTCATACCACTTTTTGCGATAATTAAATCCCCTTAAATTTACTACATTGTTCTTTGATGTCTTAACTACTGGCACATTGTAGCTCATTTCAAAGATTTCTCCTTTACTTAACTTATTTATAACAAATTACCACCAGGGAATTTTCTTATACAGACCCTTTCCTCTCCATTCTAAACAGCTCTAATTTCACTCTTGCCCAAGTGACTCTTGTTTCTGTCCCTATAATATTGTATTGCATCTTCTGTTTCAAATATACTCCTCAAGGGAGTTAATACCACACTCAAACCTTTTGCATCTTTTTCACACTTCCAAATTGACCTCAGTTTCATGAATATTTCTCCATAGCTCCTCTATCAGTTGTTTGGATGGAACAATGCACTTTTTCATAGCTGTCCGTTGCACCTTGCTTCCTGAGTGACACATGGTACCATCCCTCTTTGCTCTTTTCTTTCCACGTTTTCAGCCCCTTTCATGTATCTTGTTGCTGATTCATATCCTGTCGTCTTCCTTCTATCCTAATTGTGACTTTAATGTAAGCCTTTTTTCCTTCACATGTAGCTTTTTCATCTCTTGCAATAAAATAGTTATTTCCCTTATTTGTTTGCCAAAATCTTAATCAATAAAGATATTTGTACCCTTCAGTTTCTTAGCTTTCATCAAAATATTCCATTTAAACCTCATAGTCACCTGTTTTAAAAGAACAGGTCTCAGCTTCAATCTCCTCCTTTCAATTCTAAATACATCCACTATTTCCTTTTCAATCATTTCTAAATCTAACCTTTCTCTAAAAATTTGTTTCAACACTATATCTAATCTTTTCCTCTTTGTTCAACACAAATATAATTAATTTCCTTTCTTCCTTTCATCTTGTCATTTTTCTTGTACATCAAGTGGATATACAAGGAATTTGTTGGTTAAACTGCCCTCCATCACCAAGAGTTGTAAACTTATAAAAGCAGCAAACATGATAATACTATGTAAATTATTAGGTAATACATTGTATTTAAAAGTAAGTGAAGCATAAGAGTGTGTTAGATGACAGATTAATTATAATTTACATTTAACAAGCTTCACTGTGTGAATTCCAACAGAATTGTTTAAAAATATCTTATTTTTCAAAAGTTCTTAAATAAATGATAATATTAGTCTTTTCTTCTATATGTTTCTAGATATGTAGATGCACTTAGAAAATGAAATTGTTCAGGTAGAAAATTGGCTAAAGAAATATTTAATTGTTTTTGGTTTTATGATGGGGTAAATAGAGAAACCCTTAGCAAATGATAAAGTAACAAAGATCTCATCTAAAAAACATGGATATACATATATATGGAAAATTTCCAATGAATGGGGATCCAACAAAGGATTGTGGATGATTGCATTCCATGCGGAAGTGGTTAAGGGTTTTAATGGGAAAATTGCACAGCAAAATTGGTATATATTATGTATGGATAGTGTGACATGCTGCCCCATAATTAAAGCTTTCTAACATGCAAATTGCTTGGTTGCCTCAAAACACTACATGCCTCAACTAGTGGATCAAGGCATCATTAACAGTGTTAAAATTATGTGCTCTTTGCTGGAAAGTATTGATATCATATCCTCTGCTTTCCAGTTTGCAAAAATCTTTTTCTAGGTATGGTTTTTGGAAACTGGAGAATCTCTCTCCAAAAATTATGCTAAAATTGAGCAAAGCAGGAACTTTTACATCAGATTTTACCACTTATGTAGAAAGTGAGGATGAGCAGTATGACTTAAATATTGCATAAATGAAACTGCTTTATGTAACTGCAAGAATGAGTATTAGCTTAGTATTGACAAAAAAACTGAACCCATCACAAAGAATGTATTACCTGTTTATTTTGTGTTAGCTGACATCCAAGAAATGAATTATCAATGTTTAAAACCAAGTGTTGCTGACAACACGAGCATGAGTGATACCGAGCTGGTTTAACATCCAGCTGTTAAGTGGAATGTTGTGGATGGTTGTCCTGAGTTGTAACTGGTGAGAGCTTCATTTTCTTTAAGGTAATTAACAATGCAGCCTGTTAAACTTGTCTGTGTTTGTGCCTTCTATGGCTGCACTGGCATTATGTTCCACTATGAGTTAGGGTGGTGGGAAAGGCACCATTAGGAATGGATGTAAACCATTCACAGCACACTTGCCAAAATTAGCAAATGATAATAAACAGGCAATATCTACCATGGAAAATCTCCAAGAAGAAGAAATGGAAGAAGAGGAAGAAAAGGGAAAATTTATAACATTGTGCAGAAAAACTTACACTGCACATACTGAAGACATGTCAAGTTGCCATCAAACATTTAAAGAAGCTGTTCCCTACAGTGGGAAAATTCTGGTATGTTCTATCAGATTCTATGTTGAGGCTAAAGTTTTACTGAAAAGTTATGTGACCGAAAGTGGAAGCACTTTCCAGAAATTCATATTTGTTGAAAAAAGTACTTCAAAAGTGATTAATTGAAAGTTGTATGCAGTTATTATATGTTTACCAACTCCATTCTAAATAAATAATGCAGAAATTGTACATTAAAAATGAGTTATATGCACATATTTAAGACAAATTTTCTTTTCTAAATCACCTTCATTAAATGGAAAACTGAATTTTACATAAAAATGTTGTTCCATTGAAAACAGATTTTTCAGATTAAGAGTGTGTAGCAACTAAATCATACAGTAATATCAATTATAGATTTTACAGGATTTATTACAGGCCATAAACTACTTATGGTCAATTTTCCAGAAAAAAGTTCCAGTCCCATAACATTGCATTGAAAACAGGTTTTACAGGATGTATTATATAGACCATAAACTACTTAGGGTCAATTTCACCAACTATGATAATTTTGTTAACTCATTTTAAATATGAAAAAATGCAGTTTTCCAGAAACTGGATTTCACCAAGCACTTTTAACTCAAATAATTACCAAGGTAGTTGTCTTGGCTTAATGAATCACAGATCCACTTAAGTAATGCGATAAAGATGTTGGAAAAGAAAGATCAATATTTATCACTGCAAGTATTTTATCAATTGTTGGAAGTTCATTTTATAATAATATAATTTGTGTATGCATAGCATTCCTATCAAATCATGCATGCTATCTGAAAGCTTTCTACAAAGATTTTTTCTCTTTCGAAAACTTTGAAATGTAAATGATTTTACATTCCCTTAACATAACATTCATTCTGTCCATTGCTCTATTGTCAGCCTCATGCCCAGCTTCATCATTAGCATAATACAAAGGGTGCCAAAAAATGTATACACATTTCAAGCAAAGAAAAAACTGTATTACATAACAAAACTGAATTCACACAAACAAAAAATGATGAGCAATAATCATGTTTGATTTTTAAGAGTTACAACAGTTGCTCAAAATGACCATTGGTGTCGAGACACTTCAACTACTGATTGAGCAACGTTTGTGAAAGTGTCTCCAATGATAGCAGCACATGCCATTTCAATTTTTTTTTCCAAAGTATTGCCAGTGTAACTGGTTTTCTACAGTATACAACATCCTTAAGAGTTCCCCATAGGTAGAAGTCCAATGGAATTAGATCCGGAGAACATGATGGAAACTCAATTGGAACTATTTGTCCTATTCAGTGCCTTGGAAGAATGTCATCAAGGCATACACGTACATCTCTGTGGTAATGTGGTGATCTGCCCTTGTGAACATTACATACAGTAGTATGAATCTCAAATTTGTCCCAAATGTGTGCAATTGTGTGCACACATGTGTGCATGTTGGTGGTTCTGTTCTATACAAACGTCTCCATGGCCTGTGAACATCAACATCAACATTAATAAACTAAACTCAAATGATATCATGGTTTCCTTTGATGTAAAAGCATTGTTTCCAAGCATTCCAAAAGAGAAAACCCTGAATTTGTTAAAAAAATGGCTACTATCTATCAACATTGCAGAAACACACACAAAAGAATATGTAAAACTCACAGAACTATGTTTAAACCAAACCTACTTCACATTTGAAGGAAAGTTTTATAAACAAAAATCAGGTTTAATGATGGGTAGTCCACTATCTCCTTTTTTGGCTGATCTGTTCATGAGCTATTTTGAAACACATATAATGAAAGCCTTCCCATACATATTCAAAACATGGTACAGATATGTTGATGATGTGTTTGCCATTGTAGAAGATAGATTCATAGAAGATTCATTGAAACTGTTGAACTTGCAAGAAAAAACCATAAAATTCACTATGGAAACCGAGGTTAATAATACTTTACCTTTTCTGGACCTAAGGATAATAAAAAGGAATAAAAATATAGAATTTGGTATATACAGAAAGGACACACATACCGACAATTACATAAAAGCAAAAGGTTTCAACCCCAGACCCCACAAGGAAGCAGCATTCAATAGTATGACATATAGGCTAGTTAATACACCACTCAGTAAAGAAGAATACAGGAAAGAATATGCACATATAATACACACAGCAGAAATAAATGGATTTAACAAACAAATGGTAGATAAAAAAATAAAAAGATTTAAAAACAAAAAGGAAATTAAACTAATCACCACACTCAGTTCTTCACTTAAAGAAAATACCTATCAAAAATTCACATATCACCCTTATGTTAACCATAAATTCCAAAAAATTTTCAAAAAGTACAACATTACTCTAGCACCAATAAACAGATATAGTGTTGGTAAACTATTAAATCTAAATGAAATTAAACAAAAAAAGAAGAAAGAAGAACATTCAGGTATATATAGAATTAATTGCAAGGATTGTGAGAAAATATACATAGGAAAAACAAAGAGAAATCTGGGGATAAGATTAAAGGAACACTGGAGAAATATTAGACACAAACAAGTAGAAAAATCAGCAGTGGCTGCACATTTTTGGAATGAGAATCATGAAATAGAGAAGGACATAACATTACTAAAAACAATTCAACATCCGAAAGAACTTAATATATGGGAAAAAATTTACATAAAAAAATATGAATACAAACTTATGAATTTTGATATACCGGAAGCAGACAACATATTGTTTAAGTTCATTAACAGACCACCAGAGCAAGCATAGTAACATACATACTTTGCTGAAATTGGCTCCTCAGTCGTCGTTTTGGTTGACAATGTGAGGAATGTACCTCACGAAACATGTACCAAAATTACTTTTATAAGTGTGTTTGTGAAACTTAAAGAGAGTTTTAATGTGACGACATGATTTTTAGTGTTTTACTTTAAATCAAAATAAGATCAACATTCTTGATTTTCCAATATCACTTCAAAATTGCTTTCAGCTGTTCAAACTATAATCTTGGCTTCATTTTGTTGTAGCAACGCTAGCATAATGTAATGAGAGTCACATATGTTTACAGAATATCATAACTGCACATTACTGTCGTTTTTTGATCCAACTTAGAAATATATTAAATAGATATCTACTGTGAAAGTGTGTATACATTTTTTTGGCACCCTCGGTATTATAATCCACTGATTTCTAATGCATTTTCAAATGAACTATGCCTCTGCTCTGTTATCTGTGTACTATTCCATAGCCTTGATTGTTGCAAGGTCGTGCTTTCAATTCATTTACAATAAATTGAAGATTCACTTACTCCAGTAGAAATAGTGGCTTTTCTAACAATGTCAGCTGTATGGAGTTCAGATTAAATGCTAATTATATTTTTATAGACTAACTTAAATAACAAAATCTGTGAATAAGTATATACAATTATTAGCTTGCTTCTGTGTAGAATTACTATATTATAGATGGAATGAATACCAATAACTTTTATATCATTTATCCATAACATTTTAGCAATTACACAACCTTACTATTAAATATTATGAACAAGGCATGAACCATTAATTAAGTAAAATATACAGACCTGCCAGAATCAGAAATATGTAAGTGGTTTTACAATGCATTCCCTGATATGTGGATTTAGAAGAAATGAAATAGCAAAATTAGCAAATAAAACCTACATCAAAATGAAACATAATTTGCAATAAAATCCAAATTCTCATCTCATTAAAAAAAAATCACTAGTTAACCAAGAACGAATACCTGGAAATTAAAAAACTATGTAGATATAAGGAGGCATAAAATTCTTAGGACCAACCTGAAAAAAATAGGTGAACTCCAATTTGGGCTGATTGGACACACTGGTCACACAGAACATATTTAATGTAAAATTGAAATAAAAACTGCTGCTCATTACACATGGTTTTAAACAATGAACACTCATTATAGTACAGGCAACTTAATAATGAAGTAGAAGAGTTAGAATGTAATTGTTTATTTGTAGCCCAGGAGGAAAATTATCCTACATAGTCATTAGCAACCAATCAAATTAAAAGTTAAAATATGAAAGATTTTGTCAGGAAGTTAAGTTTTTTTGTTATATATTCCTTCATATTGATACCTTATTTCACAAGTTATGAGGGGAACTTCATGCATAAAAGCCAAATTTAACTATTTATAAATAATTTTACCCTGAATGTCTTAACATAAAATTCTCAAATAGTATAGAAAAGAATCAGACTTGGAAAAACTGGGATCACAGCCGGAATAGAACCATGGATCTTCAGTCTAACATGCTAACACTGTAACAAAAGTCGCTACTGTGTCCTCCTTCAAGCATAGAACCATGAACCCCTCTGATCTGATTCTATATATCACAGAGATTCCCAAAGGTTTTCTCTAATATGACAGATTTGAAGAAAGGTAGGCTTTCAGCATAGGTCTAGCCTCCAATGCCAAGCAAATCTATCAGTATTAAATCTGTCATCTAACACTCTTCATGCTTCACTTTAAAAAAAAAAAAAAAAAAAAAAATGAAAATTTTTAAACCTATCAGTGCTTTTATATATAAATTCCAAATAGTGTGTTAGTTATTGCTTTTAAGTAGCCAAGTTCATTCCAATGTTATACAATGAGAGCAGTTTTACAAGCCCTGCAACTTTGAATACTGCTGACTTGGGGTGTAACTGCTGACCAACTGAAGATATATCAGGACTTTTAAATTGCTCTCACTGTACATATATTTTTTAGCACTAAACAAATTGTTTTTGATACCCATAGTGACATAGAATTTTGCAAAATTATATGTTTTACCTTTGTTTTGCAAATATATGCACCTATATTTAACAATGCATTGTATGCACATATTTGTTGCAGGAATTAGAAAGAAAATTCAGTCAGACAGCAGCATATACTAATATGAAAAAAATTATGAACAAGAAGAATGATCAAATCAAAGAACTTAGAGGAAGACTGTTAAAGTATGAACCTGAGGAAAATATAACAGATGAGTGAAAACTTAATTGGTGCACATTTGGGAGCACAAGTAAATGATTTACTCTAGTCATTAAAAATTCTGTCTGTACATTGGAGCAGATGATAGAGTTAGTAATGCTTTAGATATTTTTTATTTTCTGGATTGCAAAATCCAGAAACAAAATTTGTTACTTTCTGAACATACTCCTATTTTAAAATATAGTGTTTATTGCATCTTGGATAGGGCAGGGGATATTTAAGGCCTAGTATTGGTTTTCTTAAGTCAACTGTAGATAATTAATTTCATTTTTGCAATTTAGGGGATATTTAGATTATTCTACAGGTATAATAAATACATAACAATAGAGTGATAGTGTTCACATCTAAATAACTAAAATAAAATGGTAGTACAGGGCTTTCACATACAAAGTATACTGCATGCGCTGTGTTCTGAATCCTGTCAACAGCTAGCTGCACGACAGACCCAGTCGCAGAGAATCATACTGTGTGCAAAATAGGACTGCTCTGTACTTAACACATTGTTTACACAATGTTCCAAATTCACTGATTTTATTAGTGCAATTTATCAAATATCTGGTCACTTTAGCACCTCTTGAAATGAGAATGAGTTCTAAAATCTCAGCAATTCTATTTCTTTAACTGCACAATTATAAGACTGAAAAAAGAAATACTGTTCCTTTACACATTAATTCCATCCATTATTATCTAGAAATAGTACATTTTGTAATATTTAGAAGAAAATAAAAAGGTTTTTTCAAACATGCTGAATTGTTAATTTCATGGTCCTTCCTTTTGTTCCAAGCAGAAACCTATAGAATTTGAGGAACCTAACAAACCAAATTCAGCAATTCTATTCCTGCACTTAAGGTATAGGGGGTTCACTACATCCTGAGAAATAGGAGTTGAATTGAGTTAAATAATTTAAGTACTAAGCCAAATACAAAGTGTCTAGTGTCCTATTTGGTACATTATTTATTGTGATGGCTGCAACTTTTCCTTGAAGTCTCAGCTGTGCAAGTACACCATCCAAGGCTTCACTTATGTTTAAATCTGTGTGCTGTTCCAGGAAGTGACACATTTCAAGAAATTGAAGTTCACGTGTCCATGGTCAAGAGCATGTAATTCATGACAATTCTAACCAAATTCACCATCTTTCTTTGTTATAATTATACCTTGACAAGTTGGCGTAACTTCTCTGTATTGGGGATTTTTTCAGTAAGAATGAGCAATGAAACATTTCGGAAGCCCACTTTCTCCACTACGGAAATTAGCTGCAAATCTGTGGCCACCATATGAATTAATCCTGCATCCAGCTCTTGTAGTCCTGTTTGCCAAAGGAACAAGAGATTTGAGTCAAAATGCTGCATACTGCTTTAGAGTGTAATTTAAGCACACATTAGGAAATAGGAACCAATAACAATTTCCAGAAAAAATAGCAGATAAACGAGATCAACACACAATCTCTTATGAGTCAAACTATTTAGAACACTCTTCATGGCTTCACTTTTTAGAGATTTACTCATGAGGTTTCAATGAGGTGTTAGATTCCAAATTGAATTAATACTTAAAACATCAACAGAGTTCTTGAGGACATAGACAATATTATTTCACATTGTTAGTATAAAAATACTGCTTGAGGGTGGAAGAAAAGCAGTTAAGTAAATAAGTTTTAAAATACAGAAAAAAAGCTCATATATTACATAATCATAATTATGGGGACACAAATAGGTTTGTCTGTAACATATACTTAAAAATATGTTTTATGATCAGTAAATGCATAATTTATCATCATGAATACTTATATTCTTACTGAAAGCTTGCAAAGTAGACGAGCTACTAGCCAATGTCCCGCTGCCGTAACATATCTTAATGTCCTTTAAATGCTGCATCTTGCCTGATGTATTTTTGTTTTCAAATCTAATGCACTGGGAAAAAATATTACATTGCACTTTCTTTTCTAGGACTTCTTGAAATATCCCCGGTCTCTTGGTAGTTACCAATAAAGCAGTAAAATACAATGAAATTTAACACATTAGGAGTGCAAGAGCACATCTTTTCCCATCCAACATAAAACAACGGCTTAAGATCAGTGAAACAAACAACCGTTATCTGTTCCATGGATCAAATGGGGTAAATAGACCTTCCACCTATCTTCCAACTTGCACGTACATTCATTGCGCATGGCCAAAGTGCCTCCCAAATCATCTAGTTGGTCGACATCATAGCATGTTATTTTTCTCGGTGTATCACAAGCATGCTTAGTCGTCTTTAGTTTCACGAGATGTTTCTTCTGCAAGGTAATGAGAGGTTCTTGAGATTCTCTCGAGGCTTACACTCTCATTTTCCATCTCTAGCAAAAAAACACTCTTTATTCATTTTATGTAATAACTTGTAATTATTGATACTAAAATATTCAATATGGTATGAGAGGAAAATAATGGGAAAAGGATTTTGGAAAGAGATAAAAACAGGAAATATGGGCTAATCTTAATGTCAAAAAAATCACTGAAATTATATAGCCCACTATTTAATGTGTGGGGAAGAGAAAGATATATTGAAACCTGTAAGACAGGAAGGGAAGGATGGCATGGCTTAAAACAGAAGTAATATATTTAAGTGGGGTAAGAAATGGATAAGTCTTATGTGTGAAGAACCAGATAATACTTGGATTATATATTAGAATACAAGCAAACTAAGTTTTGGAGGGAAAACTTCCTTTTAGAAAATTGGAAAAATTTACCAAATTAAATGGTAAGAACTTTAAAATCAGACTAAAATATTAACAAACTTGGTAAACACATAGGCAAGGTGAGACAAAAATGGTTACAGAGGTGGGAAGGGGAATGTTATGGCATTTAAATTTTGTTCTGCCATGCCCTCATTTGCTACACAATTGAAATTTGTACACACAAATAGCAACTGGTTCACTTTTGGCATATGTGCAATTCCCAGTAAGACACAGCTGCAGGCAATTGAGTTTGCTTTGTTGCTGTTTCAGTTGCATTTCTGAACATCTCCATTTGGAAGTGCAATTTTCAGATTGAAGAATAATGTTCAAACCCGAAGCTCGGGCCAAAAAACTTTAACAAAAGAGAAACATGTTTAAAATCTACTTAATTTATGGCCATTAAAATATCTGAATGGAGCAATGCAGACACTTGTTGCTTTCTCAGAATACATTACATTTTACAAAATCACCTTTTCAATTGTTTCCTTTAGTTTTGTCCTAATAGAAAACTTAAATTATTCAGCTTGTATAAAAAAAATGTAAATGCTTGTTCTCCAGTTTTTGAAGCTTACTCTTAAAAGAGAAACTGTTGAGGGTTATCATGATCATAAGTACACTCATCAGAATTGTGCATCTGCTATACTAAACTTGTGAGAAATGTCATGCAAATTTGAGACCTAACAGTCTTTAGTACTGTAATGGACATAATAAATTGGAAACTTTTTTTTGGGGGGGGGGAAGCATTCCAATTTAGAAATCTCTTGCCATTAAGAATGAGGGGAAAATATTCCCAAGTAAGGGAGAACAGTCCTAATCGGATTTGAACCTCAAATCTGTGGCCGAACAACCTCAGCCACATGTGTTGGTATCTGCTTTCAGCTTGTATAACACAAAAAGAAAAATGGCAGTAAATGAGGAATAAACTGTTCTGTAAAATTAACTAATGGGAAAGGCGCTGGCAGGAGAAGGTATTCTTGAGATGGACTTGAACCTGTCAAGTCTTTTCAAAAGTATTACCAACTTGGAGTGATTTGATAGTAAAAAAAGTGTGGCTAAGAGTATAACAAATACTATATGACATTGTGGAAAATCTCAAAGCATGTGGCATAGCAAGATGCAATTGCTGCCTTATTAACTTACAAGAATCTTCTAAATCTGTCATCAATGTGCTATATGAAGTTCATGTTCCAAAAATGAGTTGCTGGTTTTAATTGGAAGTACACTAAAATTAGTTGACAAATACTTTGAACATAACATGGTATTGTAGAGAAGGAATTGGACAACCCTGAGGGGCGAGTCTTTTGGCTACATGTGCATAGCAGGTTCATCTGCTGTTAATTCTGGATTGTTATTGGCTGCAGCTAAACTATTATTGGTGCAGTAGGAAGAGAAACTCTATCATTAAACAATTGATTTCACAGGCTCAGAGGAAAAGTGGCAACTATAGACTGCCATTCAACATCACTCCACATGGAGTTTGTTAAATCCTACACCATTAGCTCAAGGTAAAATATTATTGTGCGACAAGATAGAGAATTTCTATCACTTAATTATCAGCAGTTCTGAAAAACATGTGGCAATGCAATTGGTACATGCTGAATGGGATAATTATAAGAGGATAGCACAGATTTAGTTTATGGGTTCTACCTGCCACGGATATACATATTAACCTAGGTACCACTGACTTGTGTTTCTTTAAAGAAACACACTATCCCTCTTCCTGTATTTGTTACACTGTATGATAAATTATTTGCTCGCTTTATAGAAGCAAGAAGATTAAAGAAAAACATAACCAACCAAGATTTGAAGCTCTGGTCCTTGAAAATTTCAAAAAACTATTTATTTGGAAGAATACATTATAGCAAATCCTCTTCTTGGGCATCTCGTTTCAAAAAGATTCATAAAATTAAAAACAGGAAAATAACAAAATATGTTTCAAGGGCATTTGTAAAAGAAAAAATATAAAGTGGTAGAAAGCATTTCTGAAACAGCTAGAGAGCGACTGTCAAAGTATCCCCTTTCCTGTATTTATAACACTGATCGTACTGATTCCAAGCGCAAAATGAGAACAAAAAGGACTTTTATCTTTTGTTGGGGAGAAACATGCTCAAACTGTTGCACAACCTATTAGTGCACTGACCTATTCATTCACTATTATGCTATTAGAATTAATGGATCTATTTTTCCTAAATTATTTGTTGATTTGCAGGAGAACATAGGCTCTTTCGGGCCTAAATTTTCAAGGCAGATGTTTAAAGTGTAAAATTTAATTGTGAAAGCAATAAAATCATGAAAAATGGGGAGAAAAAAAAAAAAAAGGGTTTGAGATCCTGGTTTAATGAGGCCTTTTTCCCTGCTCTGAAAATGAGTTATAATGACACTACATGTCAAGATACTCCCGGAAAAACTGATGCAGATTCCCCCCAGAACTACAGGGAAACTTGAACCTTTGTGCAAGTTTTTCTTACGACATCTAATGAGAACATTCATTTCAAGATTTTTCAATGGGACAGCACTTTAAAGTGCAGTCATTTATTCATTACCAAATTTCTTCCCTGCGGTTCTGGGACAGATTAAATAATGATTTGAAATCAAATATACAACAGTGCAACCGCCATGTTCATTGTACCTTTTAAGTTCTGTCGACAAAGAAGTATCAGAATATGTGAAAATATGATTATCTGATGAGCATGGTGCCAAAAGAACTTCGTTTCAATCACTGCATCAACACCAGTCACTTTTGTTTTGCTTTCGTCCCTGCAAGACACTTACATGGCTCATTTTTAGAACAGATTTCTTAAAGTATACAGATGACACAGGAAAATTGTTCAGGCATGTTTCGATATGAGTGTATTGACAGGTTCCCTGTAGTATTAGCATCCTGCATTTTTCTTTAACAGTAGTTGGATGAAGACCATGTTTGTCTTGACTGGAATGGATAATGAAAAGCTTGCCTTCTTTTAAAGGAATGTAAAAATTAAGCCTAGATGAGTTAACTCATGCAGGAATTGATCTCAGAAAAAAATATTACTATACTACCATTGTGACTATATTCCAAGATCTCTAGCTATTCACTCTACATCAGTAAGTTCTTATTTTCCAGTAACTTTCTACCTATCCTATACTAATGTATTCAACATGTTCACACTTACTCGTTATGTAACACTAAGACATGTTTTGGAAGTCACTTCCATCATCAGCTATTGATAGACTAATGGAATTGGTCCCAAGATGTTTCTGTAGCAATCTCTGATGGTTCTAGTAGAAACATGCCGAGTTCGTCCATAGGTGGAAAATAAAAATTCATAAAGTATTTCATTTTTTTAAGATGAAAATCTAAACCCAATTACATAGCTCCATTAGGTAAGTTCATAAATTTTTCATTTTTTTTAAAGATGAAAATCTTAATCTAATTAGATAGCTCCATTAGGCAAGTTCTTTCAGCATCTTAACTTCTGGTTTAACTTCCTGATTTTTGGTTCAAAAGTGAGCTGCTACTGCTGATTTATCAACCTGTTTAAAACAAACATTCCGAAAGTGCCCTTTTCTCCAAATTTCTCATTTTTCCAATATATCTCTGATCACAATTGCACATTTGATTCCATAAATTGCTGATTTCTGTTCTTTGGTATGACGTCTTTTACTGTGCAACCTATTAAATTTTTGTTCTTTGGGACAAACATTATACCACATTCTTTGAATATCCCCTTACATTTGTTGTGGAAAGTTTGATGGTACATGAAATTTTGAATTTGTATCTTTCCTTGATGTTCTTCAGTGTGAAGCTTCTCTTACAGACTTTTGTCTTTTAACTTTATTGATAATTTTTATTCCCTTGTTTTCGTTCAACCCACTGGTTATTGCTCTTATCTGTTGGAATTCCATTTCGTACTCGTGAATGTGATATTATTGTGTGTGCAAAGCTGTGAAACAATGCATACTTACGTGGAATGGGGTTATAATTATTTTTAGGTAATTTTTTGTTTCTTTTCTATGAATTGCATAGTTCATTCTTTCTCTAATTCTTGATTTTTAATGGGAAATAAGCGCAGTTAGTGTGACAATGTTGAATACATTAGTGTAGGATATATATCAATGTCTACAGCTTCATAAGCATAGTTTATTTAACATTCTACTTGCTAGTACTTCAGTGCCACATATGGCAGTTATTAACATAGCCAATTTAAATGTAGTTTTATATTTACTTAAACATTCCTTTTTAACTGCCCATATTTGTTTTTCCCATTTCCGTACAATTTTCTTACCCTTGCTCCCACCTCTCCAACATAAATCATGGTTCCAGGGTAAAAGAAAGCAGGCTTCCTCACATGATTAGAAAAATGCTTATTAAAATTCTAATAAAACAAGATTTCTATAAATCAACTTAACATCTTTCGTTTAATGAACAGGCTTTTCTTAACATAAAGTTTGTGGATTCAAAATAATTACAAACAATTATCACAACTTCAACATTTTATTGTTTCATACAGAAAATGTTTCCAGTTCTTTTAATTCCAATTATTAGAAAAAAATCAACGTTTCCTGCGCAGCTGTAATGAGTTTCTTCTCAGCCATGCAGCACGTCTGGAACCACCAATAGTCTGGCTGTAACGATGACCCTTGCCCAATCCTCGTGATTTGCGACCGGCAGAAGTCAATCCACGCAACTCACGATGCTTCATTACAGCCTTGCATATCCAGTTGGCCTTTGCATCACGACGGATTGCCTATGAAATAATTTTTGCATTAATTATTTTATGCAACATCCTTTTATTGCTATCTTTACATGTGCAAAAGACTCAGCCCTACAAACTCCTCACTAATTCTAAGAGTGGTGCATGTACAGATCATCACTGATTAAATTATTACCTCACAACATGTATTACACATTCAATTACGGACAAACTTTGAAGTACGTAAATCTCTCATGAACTGGTTTCCTGTTAACCACTAACCAACATTAATGTAAACATTACCTTATGAGCAGGATCCATTAAAATCACTTCAAAATACTTATATGTAGAATCTTGTGCAACCCAGTATGAATTGAGCACGCGCAACCCTCCACACCGTCTTCCAACACGTTCCTAAAACAAAAATACGATTAGTTTTAATAATCAATTAATTTCTATTTACTAAATATAATTTATGTGCACCTGCTTCAGACATCCAAGGAAGAATAAATGCTTCATCGTTGTCAGTTTAGTATTAATATCATCACATGCAGGTAGCACACAAATATAAAATTTATCAAAATGTAATTTTTAAACAAATTTTGCTATAATTTCAATATGTTGCAATTGGTAGTGCTGTGTATATCTACTGAAGACATGACTTTTCTACTGCATGATTCATTATAGAATCTCATGTTGACTAAAAATTTATTACCAGCTCACATTGATTACATCTGCCTTTCAGCTTCCTAGATGCAACAATCTATTAACAAATGCATTTGATCAACCATATATTGCTCTGCTTGAATTCGAACTCTGCCGGCAAACTTTCACAAGTTGTTACAGGGATGTTTTCTGAGTGTTTGTAGCGACAGCAACCTCATCACTACACGTTTGCAGCTGTACATACGCAACTCAAGAAACAGGATCCTTCACTGTTAGTAGGGAGATACTGGCCATTAGAGGAGTGTCAGAATGCCCAATTTTATACAGGATGTTTTAAATGCAGTGTGTGACAATCCTGCAACCACTATTGCACTAGAGGTGAATGTAAGCCAAGCAACTGATTTGGTCTTACATGATTGCACTCGTATCATCTACAGAGGGTCCAGGCATTGCAACCAGCAGACTTTCCACGCTGAGTTTGCTAATTGGTTCTTAGAGCGATGTGCAGACAACCCAACATTTTCCTGCTATGATTTTGTACACAGACAAAATAATGTTTACTAGAGAAGGCATGTTCAACAGTTGTCAATAGCCATATCTGAGAGTATGAAAATCCACATGTTGTGGTGAATTGAGCCTACCAACAGGTATTGTCAGTGAATGTATGGGCTGGTATCGTTAAAGTTTCTGTGATTGGGCCTATGTACTACCCAACAAATTGAATGGAGTAGTCTACAAAACATTATTTCACATGTCCTCTGGCATTATCTGAAAGATATGCCACTGATTATTCCCAGGTATATGTGGTTTCAACATGATGGGTCACTAGCACATTTTGCAGTGAATGTTAGGAAACACCTTGATGAACAGTTCCGGTACAGATGGATTGGTCATGGTACTCCTATTACATAGCCAATTCGATCACCAGATCTGACACACATGAACTTTTCTTCTGGGGTCACGTGAAGATCCTAGTGTATGTGACTCCTGCCAAAACTAATATGGACCTGGTTGCTAGGATGTACCAGCCACTGACAATGTGCACCAATCTCTTGAAATGTGCAACAGCCCATGAGGCATCACTGTCACGTTTATTGTCATCAAAGCAGTCACCATTTTGAACATTTACATTAAACAGTATAACATGTAATTTGGTTTTTTCATGTCATTTTTTGAATGTTTGGTCATCTACCCTTAAAAATAAATAATTGCAATTGTCAGATGATGAGCAGTTGATTAATTGATAGCACACTGTAATGTAAACATGTTCTACAGCAGTCAAATGTGTTTTGTTTGGAGACAATCATATTCTAAGTAAGCAGATACAAAGGTGGTTCAGTTATTACAAAAGAAAAACAATGAAATTACCTGGTAATAATCCACTGGAGACCATGGGTTCCTTATATCAAAACATTAAAAAAAAAAAAAATCTTGAACTTGTGAAAGTTTGAATTCATCCTATATATAAGAAATTCACTTCACCCATAGACTGACCAAAAATTCCAAGAGAGTTTTGAAGATGCAAACATTATTTTGGCTCCAGTAGACAAATGCAGTTTAAAACCAACACAAAAGACAAAATTCCACCAGGAAACAATCAGACATTTATGAAATCATTTGAAAAAACTGTAATATGAAATACATATGCAAAACAAAAAGAAACATTACCCTATGATTTAAGGAACAGGAAATATATATAAACACATGGAAAAATCAGCAGTAGCAATTTCTGGCAAAAAAACCATGAATTCCAAAAGAAACCAAAACTCTTAAAAGCTCTTCAAAAACACACAGAATTAGCAGGGGTTATAATCATAAACAAGGAAAATTTGGTTAATTTTGATCTCCCAACCAGTAACCTCATTCCTAAGTTGATAAAATCCACAAAGTGACATCTTATTACCATGCTGGGAAGTTGACAGTGTAACCACTCCGATGCACGCAAGATCCTTCAGAATTCAAAATGTCCAAGCAAGTGGAAACATTCAAAGAAGCTTGGGTAATTTTTTCATAATTTACTATATTACTGCTATATTAATGTTTATTAATTCTTATTTCCCCAATAATGCAATGGATATATCTATTTTGTTTAATCTATGTTTTAAAATATCCATAATACTGTTGAAAAATAATTATGCTCAGAAAGGGTTGAACAGCATGTCCAATCATCATTTGCAGCATGTATGACACTTAGATTTTAAATTATTTACGGTTCACATCAAAGCATTTTAGACTCTCCAGATTACTGTGACACAAAGAGTAGACTTTAGTCTGGAAAATGTAACTAATGGACTTGCTAAGGCCAGTTACCATGTGTGTTACTGTGGAAGTAAACCTCCAGTTTTTAACTTTTCAGCACTGAAAACTTTCTCATCTGTAAAAGAATGTGTTTCTATTTATTTCTTGCATACCAGCACAGGAGTCTCTTTTCTATTTTCAACATAAAAGTTCTTAATTAAGATGTTAATCGCTAACCGGTATTAAGGGTAGGCTCACACTTCCAGATCTTCATTGAAAACTCTTGAAACACTGATTTTGGATATGGATTTTCTAATTCATTCTTGACTATTATTGCAGGGTTTCAACAGTACAAGGTAAACCAGATCGTTTCATCAACACATTCAAGTACTTCTGACATTTGCTTCTTTGCTGCCTTCCTTTTCATGCAAAACAACAAATTTTTCACATTTAATACATTCTATTGCTCACTACTATCACTGTCATGTGCAGAGATATATGCTTGCACAGTTTCACATGCTCTCAGAGCTTTGGAAAATGCTGTTGCATCATCTTTCCCCTCTTCCTCACTCCCCTCCCCCATGTACAATCACCTGTCACTCTTCCCAGTTCATTGCACACTTCATTAACAACTTTGAACACCAGGTGACATTCTTATCCACCATAATGTAGGTGTCAACTGACAGCACCAACAATTCTGGCCCATTCTTCACTCGGCTATCATCCTTATACTCCAAAAGAATAGGTAACTACAAGGACACGCAACACCACTGCTTTAATTATTTCAGTATGAAAAAGATTGTTCCAAGGATAGAATTTATTTTGGACTGAATTTGTTAACAAACAATGCAGGAAAATGATACTTTGAGGAACAATGAATGTGAGCTTTATTTTCCTAAAATTATCATATAAAATGTTTGGAACTGGATAAACTGAACGATACATCTGGGAATAATAGATTGAGGTTCTACTGTAACAATAAATATCACATTCCCCATATCTTATTGCAGGCAAAGAGTTCAGCCAAATGTTTTGTTTCTGCTAACAGAAATTTGTGACAGAACTTATTAGGACTAGATGTAGAGGTACTACAGTTAGGTTATTTGGCTAATCTGCCACCTGAACATATTACTGGAAAAGTATAGATATTGCAACCAGAAAAAAGAAAGATAAGGTTGCTGCACATAAAGTTAGCATTTTTGTTATTTATATTTTTACCCAAAGCACAAAATGATACTGTATTTAAAGCTGCTGATTATAAGCACTAACCTGAGTTATAAGAAATGTTGAAAATTTCAACGTTATGCCCCTCAGCAGCAATATAATGACAACATTTGTATAGAAAATTTCTGTATTGCATCCAGTTTTTTTCCATATGAAGGTGATTTGGTACCATTGAGAGATTCTGTATCCTGTAACTTTTTAGCAATTTTGGGAACAGTTTCTCTACCTGGAACATTATTTCCAGGAATTTTCTTGCAAATCCTCTTGCCACTTCTCTGCAAGTATTTGATTTCACACACATATTGCATATAAACACCCATTTTTCAAAACTATTTATGTAGTGGCTTAACTAACAAAGAACAATTAGCACCAATTTACACACAATGAAAGCACTGAGTAACACATGAAGGCACAACTACTCCCTGACTTCCTCGCTCAAACTACCTATAAGCTAGAAATGTTAATTGGATCAACTAGAAATGTTAATAGGAACTTTAAGTTACATACACGTAAGTATGTAGTTTGACTCAATCATACAATGATCTTAATTATATGATTAGCTTCCCCATACAAGCTCTAATTAACATTTCAGTTAAATTTTCCTTGTTTTCGTTTATTAATATATTGAGTTGAAAATTGGTTGAGGCTTTCCTACATATATACAAATGTTGGTACCATTATGTTGATGTCTTTGCGATAGTAAATGAAAAATGGAAAGAGGATGCAATTAAACTACTCAATCTACAAGACAGCATCATGAAATTCATAATAGTAATGAAAAACAACAAGGTTCCTCCTTTCCTGGATATAAAAATTATAAAAAATGACAATATACTGTAATTTGGATATTCAGAAAAGATTACCATGCAGATAATTATATAAAATACTGCACAAGCCCAAACAATATAAACTCGTAATAATCAATAGCCTCATATTCAGATTAACACCTACCAATAAGCAAGACAGAATACGAACCGGAGTACTAAAAAATCAGAGACATAGTATAGAATGACTACACAACAGATCTGGTCAAGAAGAAAATTCAAAAAACAAATAAAAGACATCACAATGAAAGGAGATTATATATAAAGAAATTTACATTCCATGGGCACACCAAAATTCCAAAAGATTTTTAAAGATGCCTACAATGTTCAATTTTAGCCAAGCTGATGATGAGAAGGAAATGTTCTTGAAACCAATTCTATATTATGACAAGTGAAGCATTAAGAGTGTTTAGTTCAACTAAATCATACAATAATATTAATAATAATTATTATTTTGGCTCCAGTAAACAAATGCAGTTTAAAAAGGTCCTAAAAACCAACACATAAAATAAAATACCACCAGGGAAAAATTCAAACATTTACAAAATCAGTTGCAAAGACTGCAATGTGAAACATATAGCAAAACAAAAAGAAACATTACACTATGGTTAAAAGAACACTGAGAAAAGTACAATATAAACACACGGAAAAATCAGCAATAGCATACCATTTCTGTAATATATATATATATATATATATATAAAAAAAAAAACCTCACGGATTGAACCCAAACTCTTAAAAGCTCTTCGAAAACCCATAGAATTATCAGTGTAGAAAATATATTCATAAATGATAATAGGGAAAATTTAGTTAATTTTCCAAACAACAGTAACCACATCACAAAGTTCATAAAAACCACAGAGCAACACCTTAATGCCAGGCTGGGAAGCTGACAGTGGAATTGTGCTGATGATGAAGGCAACAGCCTTCGAAATATGTCCAAGTAAATGGAAACAAAACTAGTAAAAATTGAGTGAAATCCTCATAAATAATTTATTATATTATACTAATCACGGTGAAAATCCACGCTATTAAATCTATATTTAAACAATTAAGCTTGTTATGTTTCATTATAGGTGGAGGTGTTTGAAAATGGTTTTGTTTTATTCAATATTTGTTTAATATAAGTACAGTTATTTTTTTAATAACTCAAATGCAATCATTTATCTCTGCATTTGCTGCTGTCAACCTCTTCATTATCCTCCTTTTATTGACTTCCTGACTTTACTTGGAAGAAGACCCCCCAGTCTGCATTTAAACAAAGAAACCACATTATAACCTCAAGTGTCATAAACAGCATTTATATATTACTGTGTAAAATGTACGATAAGATAGCATCTAATAACATATTAATTTTAATGTATGCAAAGGAATATTCAAACGAATTTGCAGAAGAAACGTCAGTTACAACAATTAGTTTATTATATTATTGCCTTCCTTAATTAAACTAAAAAATAAAACAATAAAAATAATAAATAAATAATAAAAAAAATTCTGCACACAAGTAATCAGAAATTTTAAAATAGCCTTGATCTACAATTGCTAATAACAAAACAGTTTTTATTTGCCTTGCAGCAAAGTATTTACATTTTTAATTCATAAGTTGTATTGATGGTCATTATAAACAATATTGCAAGAGGTGGTATCCAGAATATTCAGGGCTAGTGCTGCCATCTGGTCAAAAACTTACCTCGAGACTAATGACCGCTGTCACCCTCGAAGTAGTTCCCTTCCACACGTATACATTGATCCCAGCAATTCTGCCATTTTCCAAGTGCATCTTGGAAGTCATATTCTTTGAGGGTATTTAGCACAGTTTATTCTTCAATCCTCTCAATTGTGTCAAACTGATGTCCTTCAACAAATTCTTCGTGCACAATCCCCTTGGTATCAAAGAAAACGAGGAGCATGCACTTAACTTATCTTGCTTTTTTTGGTCTTTGTGAGTTCGGGCTCTTACACTGGGAGAATTGTTGTTTTGTCTCAGGGTCATAAGCTTACATCCAGCTCTCATCGCCGGTGATGACCCTGGACAAGAAGGTTGGGTCATTCGATAGAGCCTAACGAAGCTCAGTGCAAACTTCAACATGCTGTGCCTTCTGATCAGCAGTCAGGATACTTGGCACAATTTTGTGGCGACACGATGCATTCATCAGTTAAAGTTTGTTGGCATGTCCCATAATCACTTCATGAGCAAGGTCTTCAATGGTTCAACGTCGATCCTCAAAAACGAGGTGTTAAACTTTGGCAACAATGATAGGTGTGGTGCAGCTGATGGACCTACCAGTGTGAGCATCGTATTAAATTGCTGTACGGCCGGCCCAGAACTGAGCATGCAACTCAAACACACACATATGGTTCATGCTTTGTTCCCCAAAGACTTGTTGAATCATTGCGAGGGTCTCCGTAGCATTTTTCCTGAGATTTGCACAGAATTTGATGCACACTCTCTGTTCTTGTCTTGGATCTATCACAAAATTGCCCCACACTACACAGAGTATCACGAAAAGTACTATAGAATCTCAACACATTTCTCCAGCTGCATGAAACTTTAAACACTCATCAGGTGTGCTAGTGTTGCCACCTAATGGTACAAAACTCTATTGCAACTACTGTCAAGATGGCAGCACCAGTCCCGAATATTGTGGATACCACTTTGTACTTCCCTCTCTTTACATTTGTGCTTATGTGGGGGAAGGGTTGCACCTACATAAGCACTACTTAGTGTCATAAAATTTACAGCACATTATGACAACTCTAAGGAATTCTCTTTGTTTTTAACCTTTTCCGCCTTATTTGATAGCCCTTTTTGAAGATCTGAAAACTGGCTTTCTTCTTGTGGTTCAGTCCTAGGGTACTTATGTGACTACATAAGAGAATAATCAATAGTTTTTGATGTGCTTAGAGATACCTATTTTTCTATATATCCCATAATATAGAGCCCTCTGGAGAGCTTCTTTACTAGTCCTAGATTATCAGTAAGATAAGTCCATGGAATGTATTATTTATTGTTAACCTAAGAAGATGTGGCAGAGTTACTGATATTTGCATTATTTACAGAGCTGCAAGTTATGATCTTAGATCTTGTCAAAAGTTATTAGTTTATGCTTAGAAAATGTTGAAAATAAAATGTATTTTTTAAGGAAATCACTCAAATTTCACTAAGTGAAATATACAAATGATTTCACAATACCTAGTATCACAACAGATGGCATTTGAAGTGATGGGCTGACACTAACCCTTACATTCTTGTGTACCTGTAATGCCTCCTTTCAGGAACGGCAGTGAAGAAAACCATGCCCAACTCCAGTCAACTAATATAGATGGATAATTATCTGTTGTTCATGTCGGCCTGGTGGCTGAGATTGTTAGAGCATCATGGTGCCAAAGGGAAGAGTGAGTTCACTTTCCACTTGGGATAACATTTTTTTAATCTTCATAATTTGTCTACACTTTTCTTACTATAATAAATGTTATCTTTATTAGGGAGAAAACGCATAGGTTGCAATTTTACTTTTATTTCATGTATGTCGCAAATTTTGGTTAGATTAGATTTAAAAAAAAAATCCACAACTTATACTGTTAAATAATAGGTTGCAAATTTTGGTTAGGTTACTTAAGTTTAATAATAATAATAATAATAATAATGCTCGTGCACACACATACAACTTATACTGTCAAAAGCATATGTTTTTTCCTGTATCAATTATTTCCCTCATGTTTTACACTGTTAAATTAGTTTCTCATTGAATTTTGCTGTATACTGAATGCAACTAACTATTAACATGATGTATTTGTTTAATTTTGAAGCTGTTTACAGTTAAGATATATTTTAATAAATACAGTGCAGGTAAATGAAGTGTGCAAGAAATTTACCATCATTGTATTAATTAATATTAACAGGATTCTGAAAAAAGTTCCTATTTTTGCATTTCCTTGCTTGTTCACATCGATGCAGTCATTCCTTGGTTTTCTCCACTGCACCAGAGAAATTACTGGTACACAAGTGTAGCTAAATTCAATTGGTTCATATGGTTTGTACAATATGGAACAGGTCATAGGCCCAAACCTTGGAAATCATGATGATTATAATATTAATATTTTGCAAAAACACAACAAATTTTGCATTATTTTAAAAACCACCTTATTTTCCAACATGAAATCACGTCTATGAATGCATGAAATTTGCGAAGATATTGCAAATAAATGTACAAAACTATTTTTATTATTAATCAAAACAACCGTAACTGTAAGTAACTTGGTATATTGACAGCATAAATCTCCTATTTCCAGTTACAAAGAGTGGAAAACAAGCAACACTAGTCATACATGAGCATATGGCAAATAACTTTACTTAAAATTCTCTAATTTAAAAAGGTATACATTGATATATTAAAAACGTATATCAATAGACTTAAAGATTATCTCATTTGTCCTTACCTCAGCAATAGATTGCAAATTACGTGTTGGTTTCAGTTGGTTAACACCATGGCTCTTGGGTTTACCAAATGTTGCACCTTTGGGCACAGGACGCTTTCTGCCCCCACGGCGAACACGAATACGGAAAATTACATAGCCTGTAACAGAAAGCTTTTGTCTACAAAATGCCACTTTGCACTACTATCACAAGGGTGTATGTGAATATTTTCTTTTCAGCAATACATGATCTCCATAAAAACATGTAAGAGTGGTGCATGTACAGGTCATCATGTTTAAACACTGTAAACTGAAACTACTTTTCGTTACGCGTGCGTGTGTTTTTAACATTTTTGCTGTAATGCCAAAAACATTCAAATCTCTGTGTAGTTAAAACAAATACCTGAAGCATGGATATACTCATTATTCTATTTGGCCCTGGCTATTTTTTTTATCTTTACAATGTTAAGTACTCCTCATTACAATGAAACAATACAGTATCACCCTATACCAATAAAAAATTTAAATCCATTATTGCATTCAGTATTTATACTTTTCTAAACAAATTACTGTGTAACTACTCTTTCCAGTCTTGATATTTCCCTAAAATCAAGAGAGAACATTGCCAACTAAGATAAACCAATGTGCTTATAAAAAACATTTTCAATGTATGCAAATCACATCCTTCATTACTGCCTATGGTGCCTCAGTAATAAAAACGGGCATTAAACTCTAATAAATAAATAAAAAAAAATCCCTCATTAATGTAAACACTAACTCATGTCTATTAGAACACAATTTAAAAATATGGGGATAGCATTAACATTATAATAAAATTTATAAAATGAAAGTGACACTCTTACTTACACGCTATTAATACTTGAGTGGAAAGATGCCACAATCATAAATCTTATTTTTCAGCCTCATTCACTGGAGTGAACAGTGGATTGCACTATGCGGTGCAATAATTAACTTGTTCCCCAAGTGATTCCACTATATGGTCAGTTTCCCCTAGCTTGCCGCAGTAAGGGCCATATTTATATTAAGCACTTGTAAATGAGTGAATGACTTTCATTCCTAATTCAAAAACACTTATAGAAGTTGTGCACTCATACAATGAGTGATCTTATAGTAGTATAAGACATCACTGCATCCCGTGTAATCAGGGGCCTTGTATCAGTTTTTTGTAGATTAGTGGTCAAGCATGTTATGGATTCAGTTATTTATTATTGGCACACTTTATTCGCTGGCAACAGGGTGGCTATTACTACATGCTATTCATTTCAACATAAAATATTTCTAAAGGAAGGCATTTTACAAACCAAGAAAGGCTGCATTTACAGGAGTTGGTTTACAAATATATGGACATAATTCAAAACAAACACCTGATAGATGTTTTATTCAGAAAAAGAAAGAAATGTAGAAGAAATGCATGCTATTCAATGGCAATTCTGAAAATGCTAAAGTGAGTAAATTTTATTATATTTGTGGATTTATGCATCTTATGTAATTATTTGCAGGTATGTAAAACTATCAACAATGATAAAGAATCATAATCCTGTATGTATTCCTTTTGCACGCAATATAATGCAGCAAGGAGAATTCAATGCAAAGTAAGAAAGGCATGCAAAAGCAATTGCTACGCTTTAGAGTGACTCATTTTACATTTTGTTTTTAATGGTATACCAGATAAAACTAAAATAAGTCTGATAAAGATACAGGAACACAAATAATTTTAATACATTCATGCTTAATGTAAGCCATAATCACATGCACAAACATATATACCAAAACATTACAGTCCAAAAGAACTGAATTGTTACGACTACATTTTAAAAAAGAATTTGTAACTAGCAAATAAATAAATTTCATTGTTGAAATGTCTTTCTATGAATTCTTGTCTTCCTCTTCTGTTTTCTACAATAGATACTGCTGGAACCTAAAAAATGTGTCTTTCCTCTTCCACGCCTTCCAATTACCAAATATCTCTAGCTTGTAGCCCAATGTTATACAAAACAGCGCAAGAAGTTATGATTCTTGTAATGTTTCTTAACTTATTTTGTAATTCAAAATACAGACACACGAATCTTCTTTTCCATTTCCCAATGGAATCTTTCTATTGAACTCTGTTCTTGTAACGGTCATATTAGTTATTTTGGGAATGGTTAGTTTGTTGTGGAAGAGGTGAAAATATATATTCTCACTGGGGTAATCACTATCCCCAAGAAAATTGATCAGTCCTTCACTTAATCGCATTCTAATGACACTGTTGCCAAAAATTCTGCTATCATGAGCAGAACTGACCACCTCAAAATTATGTCCACAATTTCTTTATTTGGTCCTCCAACTATTTATTTGCACATTCAAAGAGAAATACGTCTTTCTATTTATAAATATTTCAACATTGCCTCTCGGACTCTTTATGGCTATATGCATTCCATCTATAACACCAACAATTCTCTCAAAAATGCCTTTTTCGTAAAACTCAACTTTTATATTGTTCAAAGACACTTGGCTGGAAAGCAAATTTATATAGCTTTTAATATGAGATGCTAAATTTCTGACACTTCACAAACAATATGACAGACTGTTGGTCAACTCACATGATATAAATTTGCACAAATCAACTGCAAAAATAAATAGTAACACACTTATTAGATTTTATGGTTATGCTCTAGACATTTTACATATATGGTTTAATATAGGGCATTTTAAACCCCTCACTTGGAATGAGGAAGTTGCATTGAAACTCAATTATTATTTTCATTAAAGGAGATATTGGTAACCTTGTTAGAGGCATTCTCTATAATTAACAGCACCAAAGCCTATTTGTTAAAATGAAAATGCTTCTTGAATTGCTGTTCATCATACACATCTCCATATCTCTATTATATAATTTTTCTCTACACAGCATAAAATGCAACATATTTTGTAAAGTCATTGTCATTTTCCATTATGCATAAAGATCACACAGCCTGGTTAGAAATCCAGAGAGTAGAAAATGAGTAATACTTAAAAGAGCATCCTAGCACACTTATATAAATGAGTGCTCACTCATTTGCCAATGAGGTGCAACTATGAACACAGCCCTAAGTAGTTTTTTTTAAGTTGTTTTTTGTATTGGGGATTTTCACAGTGAAATATATTATATTTCCAAGCTGAAAATGGAGGCAAACACCTTTGAAATATTTCCAAGAAGCACAACAGCCCTAAGTGTTTGACATCGGTGAGGCAAAAGTTGTGTTATTTTCTCCTTTTCATTTGTGCCCAAATTAGTTCAATAGCATTAAATTGACAATTTAATAATAATTGACAATAGTAGGGGCCTGATAGCAGCACAACTGTGAGTAATTACAATAAGAGTCTATTGCTTAAGTGCATGATCACAGTTTACAAAATTTTATACTCTGTATCAGCCATGCCCACAACTACTGATACCTCTGGTACATTATTTGCCAACAGTCACTGCAAAATTATGTCTTTTCTATAATTAATATTATTGTTCGATTTAGTTGAACTACACACTCTTAAAGCTTCACTTACTTGTCATAATATATAGAACTGGTTTCAAGAACATTTCCTTCTCATCATTAGCCAGGCTAAAATACAACTGTTGAATAATTTGTTAAGCTGTGGGGATGCATATTCTGCTCTGGTGGCAGTATGATAAACTTGTAGTTTATGTTTTCATCTCCGGTAGTGTCAAAGTTCATTAAACCGTCTTTGTATCAGATGTAGATTTTCTCCTAAATTGCTAGTTCTGCAGGTCCTTGTACTGATTTTAATAATTTTGCTTCATGCAAATATGTCATGATTTTGTCCAAAAATGATATGCCACTGTTGATTTCTCTATTTGCTTGTACTTTATGTTCCTGATATGTTCTTTAACCATGTGCTTATGTTTCTCTTTGTTTTTCCAATGTAGATTTTTTCACATTCTGCACAATTTATTTTGTAAATACCTTTTTTTCTCTTGTGGAATACTGTCATTAGCATTGTCTATCAGTAGGTTTTTATTCAACTCTCAGAACTTGATCAAATTTCTGCCTTCCTTAATGAGCACCTTATCTCTACTTTCCCTTATCCACTCATCACATTTCACCCATACACATCCATCTTCCAAACCCATAAATTTTGTCATGTTCACCTACTCTGCCTTTGAAATCACTAACTATAATGAACTCCATACTAGGGTACTGTCTGCTTTATTTTTCCATACTTCATTTAGATTTAAATAATACATGTTTTCATTGTAAAATCAGATGACTCATGTGGGTTGTACTCTATATCTATTCCTAAGCATACTTACTCCATCTTGTATATCTTTAACCACATTATTTGCCCTCCTGTCTCTCACATTTACTCCACAACCCTTATTTACAAATACCCCTATAACACCAGAAATCATTCTCTATGATTCTTCCTTAAACCATGTTCACCTATATAATCATAACCTTTCACTTCAATACTTTCATCTTTGTCCAACCAAGTTTCAACCATTACTATCATGTCTATCTTTAGCATGGTACCATACTTGCCCCCTAAACCCAAGATCGCAGGTTCGAACCCGGTCAGAACCGATGGATTTTTCTGGGCACAAAAATCATAAGTATGGCTTCCTTCGGAAGGGAAGTAAAGCTATGGGTCCCATGTCATACATTTATGGCATGAAAAAGAACCTCAAGCCTGAAGGAGAGGCCTCTGAGCAAAATTTGTCGACTTTTCACGCCCTGAGTTGAATGGGACACTGATGACCTGAGCTGTTAAAGAGCATCCATACATAAATCAATCAAAAAATAATCTTTAGCACCAAACACCTTGTCATCTATCATTTTTGACCATAAACCCTCCAAATTCATAACATCTTCCAGTTTAATTTCTATCTTGAACCACTCCATCCTCATCTGAATTTCTCCAACTTTGCTCTATACCTGGTTCTTCTTTCACCAGCAGCCGCATTCTCATTATCGCTATCTCCATTATGCTACCCTTGGGAGTTGACACCATTTTAAGCCCAGTGCCCCTGACACACTGTGTATTCCCAAGGCCTTTGCTTCCACTCTTTCTCTCGTTTGGTGTAACATGCCTCCTTGGTGATGTCACCTAGGTTTCCTTTTCTTCCTCCAATCTCTATGCCCATCACACATAGCAATGAATTCCTGATATTCCTCTCTTCTTTTCCATAATTTTGTTCTGTAAAAAATTCCCATTTCTTTCAATTTCCTTTTATTTCTCAAAATGGACCATTTAAATTTCATTTGTTGCTAATCTAACCACTAATGGTCCAAGTATGTTTCCTCCTCTTCCAATTCTAAAACAAATCACAATTTCCCAATCAGCCAATTTAATCTCAAAACCTTTCTCAAATATCTCAACTATTTGCAGCAATTGCCCCTCTCTGTTCTCCTCCACTCCAAATAATACCAAACTGTCTTCTTAACTCTGCTTCCATTTCTCTCTCCAATTACTTTATTCATTCTTTCTTTACAAAGCTCTTCATGCATTTCTATTTCCATAATTTGTAGCACGCTTTTCATTTCTATCTTCTTATCCAACTTCATCTATCCTCTGTTCTATTTTCTTCAGGTAAACTATATCTTCAGAGATAATTTTCAACAGTCATCTGGTTCATGTCTTCGAGGGCTGGATTCAATTCAATGCCCAATAATTAACATTATGGCTAACAACCACAACTACTCGTTACCCATTAATGTACCTTTCCCTTCATTTTTCTTCTACTTACAAAACTTCCAATTCTGGCCTGGTATATTTCCAGATATCACCCAACTTTCCAAGTTGATAACATACAGAACACCACCAACACATGTCTTCTTGCTACTGCTACTCGTGCCAAACCTCATTAATTCATATACCAGTTTAGTGAAAGCATTAACTGTAATGTTAGAAAGTGTGGTAAATTTGTAAATGAATGGATCACATATGCTGAGGTTTTACCCTCAAATATATCACTTCCTTTCCAGTACACACTTATAAAAACTTACTATAAAACAAGTGTACACATTATTACAGCAAGTTTAATTACAGGAAAATGACAGTAGACATTACTATAGTTCAGAGTTCATGGTTGCATGTATCCAGCAATAAACTTAGATGTTGCATATAAATCTAACAAATTTCCACAATTATTATGTTCCATGCTTCTCTTTAGTTTTCCCCATCAGAGTGGCTTTGTGAGCTATCTTCAGTTTAAAATAAATAGTTGCCCACACCTACACCATATAACATTGTTCTGCTTTGTATCATATTTTTCACCACCAGGGCAAATCTGTTCCTGAGCTTCAGATCTTTTTCTATGTTGTGCATTTGCTTGAGCAATGTCATGTGTTTTTCAGAGTTGCCAACCCAACTACTATATAATATTACCATGTAGAAACATGTTCACATGTATTTTTCCAAATAGGAAGCGAGTAGAGGTCCTTAGGCCATAGCAGGCCACTGGGTCCTAAGTTTTCTTGGATTTAGTTCAGTTTGAGCGTGCACAAGTTGATTATATGGATGAATGCCATTTCTTTTCTGATGTCACTATATTTCAACATGACCATGTTATCCCTTACATTCCTGTTTTGGTAATGTCTGAGAAGAGGCTATAAACAAAAACAAATACTCATTTACTACTTACAATGTAAATTGGAACTTGCACAGTAAGCTTTAAGAGTGTGTAGTTCAATCATATAATGATATCAAATATTCATTTGTTTTTTGTTTCCCAGAGCTGGCACTAGGGGGATGCAAATCCATGTAGAGAACTATTTTCATTATATACCAAAAGTGCATTTAAGCAAAATACTATGTGAGCACAAAACCATTGCTGCTACAATTATGATGCATAGCTGCAAACCCTTGTTAAACCACACAAAAGCAAACTGGAGGTGGATAAATTGTGGGTTGCATAGGACTATTATCTTTCTTGATATTTATGATACCACAATTGCAGTGAATATTTGGTGTCCTTAATGATGGATGATTATTGCAGGTAGCTTGCTAGAGTGCATGGAATGGTGACTGCAATTTTGACTCTGTAAAATCAAAAGGGAATTTAGATTGTTTTTTCTAGATAAAAATTTAGCTACTTTTAAATACTTGAAATACACTGGTATGCTTGAATGCATTTCTACACAGGAATTCATAAAGATAATTACCATCAACACAAAGTAAAATGCCTGTGATATAGAGTGATTGTTTCTTTCACATCTACATCTAGCATAGAGTGAAGCAAAATAATGCAAATTACAATAAGATGCCACAAAGTTAATTTTGCAGAATTATGGATATCATGCTTATTTAGCACATATTCACAGCTGCATGAAAGTATATCGGTGTTATTGTTCGGATATTCTATCCAGAAACAGCCATTTTGCACCTCTTTTAAATATCCCTATATGTAAACATAAATCTTGATTTGAATTCAACATTTTGCCTGTTATGACGTAACAGTTACGCACGTCGTACCTGCCTTCCCATTCATTTGAATTTGTCCGAACATGAGTTAGTTGTCTCTCTCACCACATAAGCGCTGCCTTCCCGACCTTCTTGTGTGGACGAGAATGAGTATATAATAGAATATCATGGTAAAGTTTTCTACAATACAAATTAAGTGTGATTAGTTAATTTCTGCTACTTCCCCTGGCATTAGTGTGTGAACCAGAATTATTATATCTCACCTACGAGCTATGGTATGTCCTCTTAATATTCAAGAGTCAAATTAATGATTACTTTAATTTTTATTATTATTGTTTATATTTCTTCGTATTGCAGGTGTCATTGTTAGAGGTGATAGTTAATATTTGGTTGCATCTACTTCAAAATGGAATTCTATTGGAACTCACACAGTGAAGCTTGTTAAATGTAGATTATAATTAATCTGTCGTCTAACACACTCTTATGCTTCACTTACTTTTAAATATGGTGGGATCAGTTTCGAAAAGACATCCTCTCCATCTTCAACCTACTTGACGACTGGTAGGCGAAACAAACATCTATGAGGACCTGTGGCTCCGTCCTGGTGGTGTGTTTTCTTTATAAACTGGAAATTGGTATTACATTCTCCTATAATGTCAAAATTCATAAGATGATCCCTGTGTTTATGAATGTAAATCATCTCCCACGTGCCCAATTCTGTACGTCCGTGTGCTTCTTTAAGTAATTTGATTTCTCTTTTTATGTCGTGATTATCTTTCCAAAAATGCTGTGCCCCTGCTGACCTATCAATCTGTTTGCTTAACATTACTGAGATGTTCCTTTAGCCGTGTTCCTATTTTTCTTTTAGTTTTTCCAACGTATATCTTATCACATTCTTTACATGTTATTTTGTAGATGCCTGACTTTTTCTCCTATGGAATGTTGTTGAAACTGTTGTCCACTAAAGCATTTTTAGAGTGTATCTGTTAACAGGTGCCAATTTAATGTTATCTTTAAAATTTGTTTGGAATTTATTCATAGCTACTGGATGGTATGTGAATTTTTTAAAAACTGGTCTATCTTTTTCAGCTAATAGTGTGGTGGTATTCTTGATCAATTTCTTCTTTAGGAATCTATTAAGTTTTTTGTTTACTAAATTTTTGTTCAAACCATTTATAATGGTAATCTCCTGTATCTTCTCAAATTCTTTTTTGTACTCCTCTTCACTAATTGGTAAATTCACCAGTCTATATGTTAAGCTGTTGAAATTTGAGTGCTTGTGTGCTATGGGGTTAAACCTATTTGATTTTATATAGTTATCTGTGCACCCAGATACCCTTTCTATAGATTCCAAATTCTAGATTTCCATGATTGTTATTAATTTTTACATCTAAAAAGGCAACATTCCCTTTGTTTCTGTTTCCAGTGTGAAGGATATATTCCTGTCTTGTATATTTAAAAGCTTCAAAGCATCTTCAACAAATTCTTTTTTCACTATACTAAAAATGTCATCTATGTATCTACATTTAAAAGAATGTGGGAAGGCGGAAATTGTGAAAGTTTCAAATGTACTCATAAATAAATCTGCCAGGAAGGGGGACAAAGGATTTCCCATTGTGAGTTGTTTTCTGTTTATAGAACTCTCCTGCAAATGTAAAATATGACTGGTTTATACAAATGTTAGTAAGGTGGACGTATTCTTTCCTGTGAGTTTCATTAATTCCTATCTCCTTTAACCAATCGTTCAAAAACGATAGAAGCTTGTCAGTTGGAATACTCGGGAACAAAGATACTATGTCTAAAAACAGTAAAATTTCAGAGGATAGAAGTTTAAAATCTTTTTATTTTTTCCATTAACAGGAAAATTCCAGAAAAATAAAAGAAAAAATAAATAGAAACATGCAGAACCTTCAAACTTTGAAAAAATGAATGTTTGGGTATTTTTTCCAAAGTCATAACAGCCTTACAATATCTGAAAAACATTCCCATAATAAGGATGCACAAAATTTTACTAATGCAGGCCACACCATAACATTTTTGAAAAATATAAAAAGTGGTTTAACATACATGATATTAACAGTGCAAAAGTGGCCACAATGCAGCTGGACAAAATGCATGTTTTAAGCTTGGATGATGACAGGCAGGAATGGTTAGAAAGAAATTCCCCCCAGTACTTGAAGGAAATTAAACTTGCATGTGAGAGGGCAGGGAAGACAATTATAAGTAAGGAGACTTACAAAGCCATTTTCCTAACTTCACCTGCTGTAGAATGTGTCAGATACCTCCTTACATCAGAGTTTCTTTTTATATTGACATGTGCATTCAACAGTGACCCAAATGAAATGTTTTAGTGCTCTGCAGCAGATGTCTGGATGTAATGATATGCTTGATGCTAGAGCTGCTGTCTGCAGTCTCAATCAGATGTTGAAGAAGGTAGAAGAGTCTTCAGCAGGAGAAGAAATATGCCAGAATTTCAGCTACCTTACAGATGCAGTAATCAATATCCTCCAAGAGTTTTATGTGCCTCCTGGTAAGCTATTATAGTGTGCTAAAATTCATGTTTATACAGAATAATCATAGGTTTCTATAATTAAAAAAAATCTAGCTCTTGGCTATTCCACTGTTAAGTTAGCATGTCTGTCGTACATTGGAGGCTATGTTCTGAGAAAAATTGGCCAAAAAATTACTTGTGATAATTTTGCGATCCTTATGACAAGGGCAAGATGTTCTTCAGAGTTGATGGACTTGATTTATAAAAGTGATTTCAATTTTCAGCTGCAGTACCTGTTTATTGTGGATTTTGAAAAGTATACATGACTTTGCATTAAAATCTCAGCCATTCATGTATAACGCCCTGCTACAATAATGCATGACAATATAGTGGCATGTTTGAAAGAGTCTGCACACATTAGATGTCCTGGGTTCAGACATTCACAATTATTGAATGAAATTATATGCGAGACAGTTCCTGAAGAATATTACATATACAAAAGAGATAAATAATAAAATGCAAAACCCCTGAGGATGATACGCATTTAGCTGCAAGTGAGGTATGTAAATTGTGTGTAGTCATATTCGTAACAGAGTATTATTTATACATTTCATCGGTAAAATCACATTTTGTCTATATTAGGGATATATGTCACATCAACAAAAGTTCAAACAATCGGTTCAAAGGTTTTAAAATGTATATTGAAAAGATTTTGCTTATACTGTAAAGTTATATCTCATTCAGTGTCATGTAATTGCCGCATTAACAGCGAATTCGTGAACTCATCTATATCATTTGAAATGAGCAAATGGAAGGCGGATGCGACGTACTGTTACCAGACGAGCAAATCGTCGTGGAACCCTAATGACTTATGGGTAATAAAAACAAATGAATAATGCCACCTATTCTCAAACATTAACAGTGTTTCTGGTGTATTTACTACGATTTCAACTGTAAAAGTAGATGCACATTTCTGGGACAGTGAGTACCTTGCTAGCTTTTAACCAAATCAAATCTCCTAATAATGTTTTAATTAACTCTCCTGTTTCTCTCGTTAAGTTTAACACTAATTTTTCCTGTGTACCTCCATGGAACCCTTACAAATCATATTTCCACCCAGAAGTCCTATAGCAAATCCACTGCAAATGCGCAATTTAAGCACTAACATACCTTGTTTTGCTCTGTACCCAAGCCTACGAGCTTTGTCAGGACGAGATGGTCTTGGTGCCCTATGCATTTTGGTCAGCTGGCGGTACTGCCAGCATCTAACGCGAAGCAAAAATCTCAGGACATCACTCTGCTTCTTACGATACAACTCTTGAATATATTTATAGGCCCCCATTTTTAACCACGGGCCCGAGGCTGTAAAGAATAAAACATATCAGAAATTACTTAAATTTTCACTCGCAAGCCACGCCGATTTTCTAATAACTTACCAGCTATAGTTCTTAATTCCGAACACAGAGCACTACAAAATAATGAATAAAACTCTAGACAAGCACGTTAAAATATCAAAACTAGTTGTAATTACAGAAGATTGTGAAAAAATTAAATGATGTTCTTCTTCCTCCTCATCTTTTACATACCTTACTCCGCTACCAACAACCGGAAGAAGATTTTTGAGTTTCGCAAGTCTACCAACAAACAAACTAGTAATCACGAATAATAATGCTGTATATTTACTTGCTTGTGGTTAGTTGGTATTAGTAAAAGTAATTTGTTTCCTTAAAAGCGGGCATTTTAAAAATAATGCACTTACTGCACATTTAGTAGCCATGTTGCCCTAAATTCCAAGGAAAGTGAATTTATTCGTATGTGCGTAAACGGCCGGCTGTAAACTCCTTAAACTTTAAGAAACTTTCTTTTCTGTTTTGCCAACTCAAAGCACAGTATGGTAAATAATTCATTGCACTCAGATCTCTAATTCGCGAATTCGGTGCTGAAGAATTTTTATTACTACAAATTACTTATTTGTAGTAAAGGTTCAATTAGTTCATCCAGCACTTAGGTTATTGTTGCATTCGTTATTTATTTACGAAAGTTCTTTAACGTTTCAGGTCATCAGCGTCTCATTCCATTCAGGGCGTGAAATGGCCGAAAATTTTTGCACAGATGTCTCTTCTAACATGCGTGAGGCTCTTTTACATGCCGTAAATGTACGACACGGGGCCCACGACTTTACTTCCCTTCTGAAGTAAGCCATAAGCACGAATAAAATCGATCGATCCTGGTATTAAGCCCTCAATCTCGGTTTTACGAGGCAAGTATGGTTATCACTAGACCACCAGGACCAATAATTTCCAATTAAAACAATCTGTCAGTTTAACATTTTTCCACAGTTTTCTCTCATTCTAAAAACGTAAGTGATAAGGTAACTTCAGAGTATTGTGCAATTGTGACTCAATTTAGTTTTCTGTTTTAAAGATAATTATGGCACTTGGCATAGAACATTAATAGATTTTAAAAATTACAAAGAATGTAAAGGAATGTTTTTACAAGACTGTAGATAATGAAAAATAAGAGATAAAGCGTATTTTTTTCTTACACACTTTTTGGTAATTTATTTGCTTATGATAATTGTTTCAGCCTTGTAAGACAGAATTTTCCAGTCAATACTTATACTATTCTACCATTTTGGCTGCAATTCATTAAACCTTATCTTTTTTGCATCCACTATGCCTATAATTTTACCAGCTCTATTGCTGTATACCAGTATGGTTAGCCGAGATTCCTAAAGCACAGACTTATGCTAATCTGGGATTCAAGTCCCACCTGGACTGTCCTCCCTGATCAAGTTTTGTTTTTTTTTTCAGATTTTCCTCAGTTCTTATTACTGATGCTGAGGAAGTACCCTGAACTTCCTTCCCAAAAAAAAATATTTTCCAAATGTGTAATTTCATATATAATGCCTGTTATGCCAGAATAGTTAAATCAAGTTAGATATCTGGGGAAATTTGATGGAGTTTTAGAATTCTACAGCAAGTCAGTCTTAAGTACTATCCTATGTGTTGAAAAATTGTACCCCTGCTACTAGAATGAGAGTTTATCTTGCTTGAGAAACTCATAATCCCACTTGTGTAAAAGTATATAGTGCTGCACATGTTGTGATCACAATGTGCTGTAAACATTACTCGCAAAGCACAGACCTTCTCGATCTGTTTCATAGGATTGCAATTTTTATTAATATGTGTGTTAAACATCCTGTGCCAGTTAATTCAAACACTATTAAAATTCAAATTAGTGTTATATAAGCATGTAAGTATGTATATTTATAAATGTGCTAGCCTAGATGATGCCTCTGACACCACTGGCAAGGCCTATACTCAAATTACATTCATGTTCCAACATTTGCATTAAGGCATAGTGGCACTATATTAGCAGCAGCTGGCTCCCTTATTCAGCAGATACTTATAAAGTGCATTAAAGAATGATTCAAGTTAGCACTGAAGGCTTCAATTTATAAATGCAAGGTTCTGACTATAATCTTCAGTCATTTGTGCCCTGCTGACTCTGCTTGTACAGATCCACGATATATTTGCAAAGAAGCAGCAGATTGTAGATCTTGTATACAAAAAAAAAAGTGTAAATATTGTGGTGTGCATTATAACTAATGTGCGAAAGATATTGTTCAAAATAGAGAAGTAAAATGCACATAACTATATTTACGGAAAAAAAAAAAAAATAGATTTTTAATGTCCATTCTAGAGAATGTTGTTTTAGCATTTCTTACAATTATTTTTGTTTTATTAATAATGTTTTAGAGTATCATGGTAATTATATGGTTTCATCATATCACAAAATGTGTACATACTTTTAATGCATTGCATTTTCCTGCTATCACAGATCCTGCAAATCTAATTCCCTCTGATGCAAATAAACTGAAGAAATCAGCATAAAACTTTTTTTTTTTATTTTCTTCAAATATATAATCACATATGACAAATTATTATTACAAAATCACTCATATTTCACTAATTCTGTAATAATAATTTGTAAAGTGAAACAAAATTAGTCAAATTTGGGTTATTTCGTAATAATAATTTGTCATATTATACTATATTTCAGTGAGAAAATCCCTGATACAAGAAACTATATAATCACATGCTAGAGTTAAAGATATTACAAAATTTGTAAAATCGCCAAATTTCTATGAGTAAAACACTTCTTTTTTTAAATAAATTGTACTTACTTCTTTTTTTGCTTGATATGATTTAGCGACAGCTTGAAAATTACACAGAAGAATGAAAAATCTCCGTGCTATGTCAGGAAGGTTTAACTGTTTGTCACTTTACAGATGCAGTGTAAGGTCCTGTTTTTGTTATTATATTAGTTTGGGTGCACCCCAGAAAATTCATTGTTAGGCAGAAAAACAAATAAAGAATATTTAAAAAACATTTGCAAATACTTTTCAAGATTAAGACTAGCACTGGATTTACTAATGACATTTGAAAATTGTATCATCATTATATTTATTAAGAGCTAAAATCATCCTTTATTTTGAAAGCTTGTTCAATATTATTGATCAGTTTGTAGTGTGGTAAACCTTGGTGCTAGCTTCATCTTTGACAGAGTTGGTCCTGGTGGTGTAGAGGTAACCATACTTGCCTTCTAACCCAAGATCGCGGGTTCAAACCTGGCCAGGGTCAATGGATTTTTTTCGGGGCATAAAAATCCTAAGTACGGCTTCCTTTGGAAGGGAAGTAAAGCCGTGGGTCCCATGTCATACATTTATGGTATGAAAAAGAACCTCAAGCCTGAAAAAAGAGGCCTCTGAGCAAAATTTGTCGACCATTTCATGCCCTGAATAGAATGGGACGCTGATGACCTCAGATGTTAATGAGCATCCGTTAATAAACCAACTCAATCAATCTTTGACATGTAAGGAGGATCCTCTTGCTTATGATTTGCTAGCTAACTGTAGTTTTGAGTTAAAGTTTGATTACCATCTACTAGTTAACAACAATAATTATCTATTTGATCAGCTGTGCAGTGAGTCATTAAAAGATTCTACACCATGCTCTCCTCTGAGTTTTACTCCTGAATATATAAGCCCTAGAATGTTAATGACATTATTGGCAGGAGTAATTGTGATAATATTGGTGCAGGCAACAGCTTTCATTTTCATTTAATGAGAGATTTGTGATATTATTGGTGCTGGTGCCAGCTCTCACTTTTACTTAGCAAGAATATTTATGACATAATTGGAGGTGCTTATGATATCTTTAATGATTTATAAAAACACAGTTCTCTCAAAGTACTATCCTATGTGTTGAAAAATCACATCCCTGCTACTAAGAATGGGAGCTTGTCTTGCTTGAGAGTTTCAAGGCTAGGAATCAAAATCTTGGGAAACTCATAATCCCACTTGTGTAAAATTATATAGTGCTGCACATGTTATGATCACAATGCACTATAAAAATTACTCTCAAAGCACACACCTCCTCAATCTGTTTAATAGGATTGCTATTTTGATTAATCTGCGCCTGAAACATCTCTAGAGGTTTTAATATAGGTTAAATAGCTGGGATTTTTACAGTGAAATATAGTAATTTCACTAATTTTGTTCCACTTACTTGGACATGTTTCGAAGACTGTTGCCTTCATCAGGTTGGTTCTGCCAAGTAAGTGGAATAAAACTAGTGAAATTTAAGTGATTTCCTCATAAATAATTTGTTATATCTCTAGAAGTCCTTGTTTTCAGAGTTATATTAATATTAACTTAACTGCTTGACCACTGCCATAGTCTAGAGGTAGCATTTGCCCTTCATATGCAGAAAACCTGGGTGCAATTCCCAGTTGGGTTAATTTCCTGACTGAGGTTTGTTCAGTGATTTTCCCTTGGTTCTTTGGTGAATGCCTGGGAAACTTAGACCACAAAGTCCCCTGAACTCATTCTGCCAATTTATCCATCATTCTTCATCTGGTATAATAAATCTTCAAGTTGCAGCGCCATAATCATTATAAAAAAACTGCATATTTGCAAAACACATATTTCAGGGCTCTTCAAATGCTGCATCATGTCCAAAACTTTCAAAACTAAGGACCATGATCTCTTGTTGTGTATGCTTAAAATATAACTAAATTCAATATATTATAAATTGCAAAGGCATAGATCTTTCTCATCCAACATAAATATGAATGATCTGGCTCAAATGAAATGAAATAATGAATACTGCTATGTGTTCTGTTGGTCTAGATCATAACACATTATCACTTTCAGTGTATACTATAATGTCAGAAGTATTCTCGAGAGGTTTGTGAAATATGTTTCTTCTGTAAGACATTGAGAAGTTCTCAAGCTTCTCAAGGCATATGGTCTCATTTCCCCTCCCAACCTGTTACCAATGTGTACATTTATAATTATTGTCAGGGTAGGCAGTTTATGCATAGCAGTAATTAAAGTCTACTTTAGTTAAAAATTCTTTAAGAGCTATTTAATTAAAATCTCTTTAGAATTACTTGAAATGTAAATACCTTCAACATAAAATTTTAATTTATAAATCTCTTCTGAGTCAACATTTTTAGAACACTCTTTATGGTTTCACTTACATGAGATTTACTCAGGGCATGTTTTGTGGAACAATTGTGCACATCTAAGATGTTAAATAACCTTTGGATCATTTGTAGAAGTTGGGTAGGAGGTATCTGAGTTGACTCTGGTGATCTTGAATAAACTTGAATAAAGAGCTGTCTATAAATATCGTACTTACAAAGCTGTTGACAATGGAATCGTAATATATCCTAAACTTAGGTATTCATTTTTTACACTAGACTCCACTTAGTTACATAAAAGTAAATTACTTTTATGTAAGTAAGTGGAGTCTAGTGTAAAAGTAATTTACTTTTATGTAACTAAGTGGAGTCTAGTGTAAAAAATGAATACCTAAGTTTAGGATATAAAAGAGCTGTGTGCTTCCAGGATGTCAAAATTCATAAGGATTTGCTCATGTTTTTTTTATATAAATCCTTTCCCACATGTTTAATTCTTTTGGTTGTTCAACAGTTTTTAATAACTTGATGCCTTTTACTATTTCATGGTTTTCATTCCCAAAATATGCTGCCAAAGCTGATATATCTGTTTGTTTGTAATGTTTCTTTAACTTAATGCCTATATTTCTCTTTGTTTTTCCTATGCAGCTTTTTTCACAATCCTTAAAATTAATCTGAAAAATACCAAGGTATTTTCTCTTTTTAGCCTGGAATCTGCTTTAATTTCAATACATTTTTTACACTGTATCTGTTTTGAGGTGCTAAGACGATATTGTAGTGCTTGAAAATTTTATGAAATTTCTTATTGGCTGAAGGATGGTAAATGAACTTTTTAAATGTTTTTTTTTTTCTCCTGATAAAACACTCAAAGTTGTAATTTGTTTCTGAAATCCTTTAACATTTTGGTTAATCATCTGTTTGCTGAATCCATTGGATTCTATTATGTGTATAAGTTCATTCTTGTATTCTTCTTTGTTCAGTGGTATATTTATTAGTCTGTATGTCATGCTGTTGAATGCTGCTTCCTTATGTGATCTTGGATTGAAACCATGAGCTTTGATATAATTGTCTGTATGCATTTCCTTTCTGTAGATGCCAAATTCAAGTTTATTATTACATTTTATTATCCCCAAATCCAAAAATGGCAATATATTATGCTTCAATTTTGAAAGTGAACTTAATTGTAGTATTAAAAGTTTTAGTATATCTTGCACATGTTTTTTGTTTATAATGGTGAATATATCACCTATAATTCTGTGCCAAACCTTAAAAATGTGGGAGAAAGCCTTAGTGATGTGCATCTCAAAATAGCTCATGAGTAAGTTGGCTTTCTGTTTAAAGATTTTGTCTTCAAACATAAAAAATGCTTAATTTATGGACAACTTAGTGAATTCAATGTATTCTTTGATGTGTTCTTCTGTTGGCTGATTGTAACCATTTTCTTAAAAAAAGAACTAATAATATGTTCTGTGGTATGCTGGGAAAAAGGGTCTTAACATCAAAAGAAACCAGTGTGTTGTTCATAAATTAAAAGATTCCAGAAACAAAAACAAAAAAAATTTCCACAACTTTGAGTGAATTATCAAGGGAAAAAACATTTAAAAAGTTCACTTACCAACCATTAGCCAATAAGAAATTTTCTAAAAATTTTCAAGCAGTACAATATCATCTTAGCACCTCAAAACTAATACAGTGTAAAAAATGCATTGAAATTAAACAAAAAACAGATTCCAGGCCCAAAGAGAAAAAAGGATTGTAAGGATTGTGAAAAAAATCTACATAGGAAAAGCATAGAGAAATATAGGCATTAGGTTGAAGGAACATTGGAGAAACAAATGTTACAAACAAATAGATATATCAGCTATGGCAGCAAATTATTGGAATGAAAATCATTAAATAGTAAAAGGCATCACATTATTAAAAACTGTTCAATAACCAAAAGAATTAAGCATATGAGAAAGGATTTATATAAAAAATAGCATAAGCAAAACCTTATGAATTTTGTCACCCCAGAAGCAGAGAGTTCTTTATTCATGTTTATCACAAGATCACCAGTCAACCCAGATACCTACCCACCCAACTTCTACGAACTTCTTCTGATCCAACAGTCATTGAATAGCTGAAAAATTGGACAGTTGTTCCATGAAACATGCCCTAAGTAAAATCTCATGCAAGTGAAACCATAAATCATGTTTTAAGTATTTTGATTCCAAATTGAATTAATATTGAAATTTAAATTGATTATTTCTTTAAATTAGAACATACCTTTTATATCTAAGGAATAGCTTGAAACTTATAAAAATTTATGGGTAATGAATTATCATTTCCATTATCATCATAGTGGTTTACTAGACACTAGTGTTAAATTAGTTGGGGTTACGGTTCCTAATTTCAACAAGATACATGTTGAAGTTGTTTTTTTGGAATTCTTCCATGTCTTATAAAGCTAAATGCCAGGAACTTGTGGTCTTTGAATTCAGCTGAGCAATCAATTCACTTAGGATCTCCAAATCTATCAGCCAGAATTTGATGAGGAGGAAATACACTTGCTAAATAAAAGTTAATTAATATTGTGTTTATTACTTAAATGTAAATTGGAACTTGCACAGTGAATAAATAGAAGAAACAGCAGTTAAAAATGGTTTTAAAAAAGAACTAGTACATAAAAAGGTGCAGAAATTCAAATATCAAAGAAACCACAACACTTTCAGCAACAAAAGATAAACTTATTTTTAAAAAATTCACATATCATCCTTGGGCCACAAAAAAATTTCAGAATATTCTTAAAGATTTTAATATCAGGTTGGCACCGATTAATAGATTTAATGTTAAAAATTTGCTGATAGATAATGTAAATGACAGTATTCCACAAGAAGAAAAATCAGGTATTTACAAAATAAACTGTGCAGAACGTGAAAAAATCTACATAGGGAAAACATAGAGAAACATAGGCACATGGTTAAAGGAACATTTCAGGAACATAAAGTACAAGCAAATAGAGAAATCAGCAGTAGCATATCATTTTTGAACACAAAATCACGACATAATAAATAAAACAAAATTATTAAAACCAGTACAAGGACCTACGGAATTAGCAACCTGGGAAAAAATCTACATCTACAAATACAAAGACAGCATAATGAACTTCGACATTGTCGGGGATGAAAACATAAACTACAAGTTTATCACACTGCTACCAGAGCAGAATATACATTCCCACAGCTTAACGAATGATCCAACAGTTGAACTTTAGCCTGGCTGAAGATGGGAACTAAATGTTCTTGAAACCGGTTCCATACATTTATGAAAAGTAAGTGAAGCTTTAAGAGTGTGTAGTTCAACTGAATCATACAATGATATCAATTAATATTGTGTTAATTATTAATATGCTGTGATCAGTGTTAGGTCACTTAAATCCTGCACTAAGTTTGAAGCCTATAAAAATAATTGTTACCATTAATTCTGATGCTAAATAACTGTCGCACTGTTATCAAGTAATGAACATGGTGTTTATTACACTATAAAAGAGGTGTAGAACAAATGCATTACTGTTCAAATAAGGTGGACAGCTAGCTTGAAGGTCTTTCAGAATGAGCTAATACTGCAGTTTATGAATAGAATTCCTCTTTGCAATCAAATTGCTTTTGTAAAGTATAAAATTTGAGGCAGAAAAAAGGAACAAAGTGAAAAATCTTAACACACCAACCTTAGTATACTGACTTCAAGTTTAATATATTAAGTGGCATAACTGAAGAAAAGTTCTATTTCCAATTTACACCTGCTACTATGTACAGACCTATAGCATAAGCAAGATGTGAAAAAAATATCTAAATGATTCGATCATATTTGATCTGCCTCCACATTTTATACAGCACGGGCTTATAGAATTCTTCTGTGTAACACCTATATTCCATTTCTTAAGAAGGAAAAAAATTGTTCTACTTACTGCAGAATAAAGGACAATATTTCATATTGGAACATTACAAACTTGAGCATCACTTTAATTTTATTCAATAAGAATAATTGCCTGTCCTTTGTACAAGTTAATAACAAATTCCCAAATATCAACATGAATTCTACATTTATTACATATTTTTCTTGTAAAATTATAAACAATATTAACTAATGATCATTGATCTAACAATTCATATTTGCAATAAGTGCCAAATAATTTTACAAAATTTCTTCAACATTTTCGTATTCTTCTATTTTTTCTTGTGTAAGAGTAATTTCACAATTAAAAGTAGTTGATCTAGCACCATCAAGTCTCCAAACAAAAGAATACTAAAATTAGCTTTTAAATAATAAACAGCCAAAACATTCAAAAGGAAACATTTACTTAGTGTTTCACACATTAATTAAATAAATGTTCTACTTACAAAATTACCTGTTACAATTAAAAACAGATCCCTCACAAAAGAACATTTAGATGGTCCACAGTATCTTTATACAATTATTATTGTAGTTATTATTCAATGCTCATTAATAGTCAGTAGTCCAATTGTGGTCTAAACACGAAGTGTTTACTTGGATGGTAGGCATGGATTTTTCTTGGCCATGATCTGAGTGAATCCTCTTTGATGTTTTTCCTCATTCTGCAAAGGTATATCCCTGAATCTTAGGCGCTAACTGCTAATGGACTCCAGGCTCATTTATATCATCATTAATTCATTTCATTCATCAGGAAAAATAAAAGTACTAATTTGCTAAGAAACTTTGACACATATGCAGATATTTTCAGTTACCACAATAGGAAGTGGATAACCAGCGAGACTATTAAAATGCACATTAACACAAGGAAAAGGTAGACAAAATGCTGAGTATAAGTGTACAGTTCCAAATATGTAGCTAAATTCTTAAAACTGTCCTTATATAGGCTATAAAATGGTTTAATGACATAGGAGTATGACAGACTAACTAAATGCAAATATTTCAAATGGAAACCATCCCTATATATTGTAGTTTTTCACACAGTCAAATGGAGCCTGAACGTGTCGGTGGGTTTCTTTTTCTACTTCAGGCTTTGGATTTTCAGTCAGAGGAACTCCAAATTAATCTATTAATTTTTTGTTTGGTTGGCCAATACATTTATGTCATTTGGGTTATTAATTCATAATTTGGCTTTTAACAGTAGAATTTAGGCAACATTCAGGTCCTCTGCATTGCTGTACAATTATTATATTAAAAAAATTTTTTTTACAAATTTTATTGAAAGATCTGCCCAGATTTGCAGAATATATATTGAGGCCCACCTGAGACTGCATAGAGCAAGATGCATAACTGTTTGACAATAGCTCCATTTGTTTAAATAAAAATGTTAGCTTAAAATACAATTCTACGTGTGAGCATTAAGAAATATTTATACAGTTTATAAATTAAACAAATTTGCTCCAATTGACTAGTCACAGTTTACTTTAATACTGTGCATTATGGTAATGAGCTTTAATCCATATGAGCAAATGTATGTACAACCATATTCCAAAAGTAAGTTTCAAAATGACATACCAGTAACAAGGCTTAGAATGAAATTGTGATACTTGCAGAATAGGACGGTTATTCCTTTCCCTATTTTTCCACAGTCTCAATCACAATAAAGGCACTTTTTGTCAGAGGGAATCAGCTTTGTATCCTGTTTCACTGCACTCTGCCAAGTGAAGTCATGCCTGAAAAGCCTAAAGTATGGCATGTCATTGGCGAAGCAATGGCCTTCCACAATAAATTTCTATGAGATGGATGGTTATGTATACTCAGCTTACCAATATTTTGCACTTTATGCACCCTGCTATATACTTCAGCATCATCTTGTACATCATAGAACCACTCAGGTCTTTATGCTATACATCTCTCAAAACTGGCATTGAATTTCCTCTAGTAGGATGTTCTGGGCATGCAATCAGGATCGTAATGCACTCACCATAATGCAGCATTTTCATTATGTATATCATGGATTGCTAATAGTAACATACCTTCTATCTACATGTTGCACTTGTACACCCCTCCACATAGAAGTTATGACCATTGGATCTTTCTTTTGTAATACATCTCATGTAATAAAATTTAAATTTTTTTATACCTGAACATTAAATGTTACTTCTTGATTTTTATGTCTAAAAAGTATAGAATATGAGTGTGACTTATTTACAAAATTTGCTTTTGTGACTAGAACAGTGATATTTTAAAAATATACCAATTTTCCAGAATATCATAGAGTGGGAATGTAACTGCATTTTTAAGCTCATGTCTGCATACAGAGTGTGAAGGCCACAAGGCATATTTTGGCATATCTATTGAGGATCAAAACATGAGCACTGCAAAGGCTTTGGAAAGTAAGATGGACTACTATTTCTTGAATTAGTAGCAGAATATTAAGTTATATTTTTTAAAATTTTAATTTACTTTTTAAATTTCATTGTAAAGATACCGCTGTTTTCCCCTGGAGTGTTTTGCTTATGGGCGGCATGTCGCTTGTTAGTTAATTAACCAGTCAGCCCAGGTCTCAGTAATTAATGGGAGGGTAAAACATTAAAACAAACCAACCATACAATATACACATCAATTTAAGAGCCTCATTACTTATCAAATTATCAAATGAAGTGTTGAAACAACTCACCTTCATTCTCCACACATTTTTTAGAAAATTATTCATCACTCTATAGTTCATTTTTAAAAATTGGGACAATATCCTGATAAATATTACCTTTGAGTTCTTGCATAGTGTGCAGTTTTATCTTGTACCCAACATTTTTTAATTTACCTCAGAGATAATGGCAGGTCATTGAATCTGGGGACTGAGGGGGCCAGAAATCCATACTAATAACTCTGTCCGTGAAAACACATTGTGAATTGCTCTCATGGAATTATTTGCAGTGTGAGTAATGGCAGATTTCTGTTTAAAAAATGTAAGATCATGCTTCTTGTCAGTTAATTCTCTGTAAAAAGAAGTTAGTATGGTATTCACGTAAGTAACAGAATCAACTGTATGCTCAAAAAAATTGATCCTATGATTCTTTCACTATGGAGTTAACACATATGAATTGTACATAAAGACATGCTGTGTGGTTATAAACAAACAAGGCATAATACACTTTATGTATACTGTTGAGTTAAGAAAAGAATAACATAATACCCACCCAGAAACAGCTGCACTATAACTGCGACAATCAGAAAGGCGTGGCAGATGAGTAGGGGCTCACTCACAGAAAAACCCCTGGCTGCAGAGGAAAGCATCACTGATCAAACTATATGTGAAATACATAGTGAGAATCTCTTACACATTAGGCTAGCCTTGGTTGAAATACAATTTAACTTTATTTTGCTCATTTACAAGATGGTACCGAGTGGAGGGAAGAAGCCATGGAAATTGTTACACCAATAATTGCTGAAAATTCCTGCCAGTTAAAGTAATTGTTATATTTCTGCACGGTGAACTCTTCCAATAGGAATGGAATCCACATGCTATCACATATCCAGACCATTGATCGACTTATGGTTCAGTACCACACTTCTCTGAGCTGCCCATATCTCACACCCCTGAAATCCTCTGATTGTTTTTCAGAGGAAGATGTTGCAGATCCAGATTATAATTTCAGAGGTGTAACTGAAAAGCAGAATCCAATTGCTGCAAACAAAGGAATGGTGTTAAAATAAATATTTCCGGGTTGTTGTGCCATGGTCTATGTTTTAAAAACCATGGCACAACAGCCCAGAAATATTTATTTTAACACTATGAACACCGGCCGTGAAAGTCTGAGACATGTTATAACAAAGGAATGACTTTCTTTGTTTCATAAAATTCATTGTTAGACAGAGGAAGCTTTACTTATCTTTCTCTAACTTTTTCACCCTTAAAGTGCACCACCTTATGAACAACGATCCAAGAGTCTTGATATTGCACATTGTTCCAACAAGTATCAACCTCTTTCCCAGCTCAAATGATAAATTCCAAGAGTATGCAAGTGAAAAGACCTTGCTAGATGCTTTTAAGTATGATGAATGTGACTGGGAGGTCAATGAAGGTTTACAAATGATGGTATTCCTGAATGGTCATCAAGATATTTTTACCAACTTTCTCTTTCTTTGCCTTGGAATAGCACACTACAGTACAAAAATGATCATTGCAGTTGGGGAGAAACAACTCACTGCACATAGAGGTGTCTTAGGAAGCAATTTGTTAAGTATACTAGATTAGAAGTGCCTTAAAGACTTTTTCCCTAAAATGATGAAGCAAACGCTGGTGTCTTTGTTGGAATATACATGAATATCCTAGAGTGTAAGGAATTCTCCAACTTACTCGGAAGGCAAAGGCAACCTGAAACAGTTTTGTAGCAATGGTATGATGTTTCCTACGCAATCACAAGACTGCAAACTAAGCAGAACTATTCACATCTGGTGAAGAAGTGTGGCAAAACTTTAAGTAACAGTTACTTTTTGTAAGTTTTTAATGTTTTATAAGGTTTTTTTTCAGATAATGAATAAAATGGTGATGCAAATGAGTTCAAGAGTCCTTAATGTCTAATGTTAACTGGTAATTGCTGTTTCAGAACAAGGGAAAGCTCCAGAAAAATGTTAACAATGTAACATATTCCTGATGACTGAACCCAGGTGTATCATTGATGAGAGATGTGTTACCAACTGAACCATAGCAATGGATTGCAGGATGTTCATTAATAAATTCAAGGAGCACACGGAACATTTTTTGAGGAGCAAACTGAATGTTTCCATCAGATTTAACATAACCACCAAAGGGCATAACGGCAGAATGCATTATGGATTTAATTCATAAGAGAGAGATTTATAACAAAATCACAAATCTCAAAAGAACTACTCAATTCTAAATCTTATGAAGTATTTTTTATAGCTATAATATAAATATAAAGTTATTTGTATTTATATTGATGAATTTCAGCTTTTTCATTTTATTTGCATGAAAATATCCAAATTTTTCTGGTGTTTCATTCACAATAAACAAATTTCAAGTCACTGAAGCTAAAGTATGAAGGAATAAATATCTATTTTCTATGCTATTTAGACATAAATACTCAGAAAATAAACTGTAAAACACCGCGTAGAAATTATGTTGCAATGGTTTATAAAGCATTACATCTTGTGTTATATAATTATTTCTAATCCAGCAAGAAAAGTTTGCTGCATTATTTGCAGAGTGCTATTTGCAGTCACATCAACAGCCCTTTTCTTTGATTATGGTGATAATGTTTACTCAGAGATATCCAAAGAAAAAATGGGAACAAAATTGAATCAGAAATATGCAAAAACAACTATGATTATACTGATAAGCTTTGTAATCCTTATAAAAATATTATAACATGCAATTTATTTCTTTTCTAACGGGCTCTCTGGATTTCTCAATATCTAGGTCCAGGTAGTGCCAGAGAGACCATGGTTAAAACTAAATAAACTTTGAATATTTTACCATTGTGGAATTACATCAAGTTTGCAATAAATTCATCATAATGCTTGATGAGTTTATTAACTATTTTGCATTCTATTTCTATCTCAGATTCAATTTCTTCTGGAGTAAGTACAATTTCACAGCTTGAAGTTGGTTTAACCAGCACTACTCTGTATTTTCTTGTCTGAAGAATATTTCCGATCACCATCTGGAAAGAAAATGAGAAGGAAAAGAAGTAACTGCAACACATTACTTTCTAATGGTACCTATTTGTTTAATTTATTTTGCATTTAAAAGATTTTAACACCTCAAACAAAGACTTTTGAGAAGCTTAATGGAATTAATTCATCACTAATGGTCCCAATGTGTCCATTGCCTTTTTGCATCTTATACAGTGAAATTATTGCAGTTACAGGCTAGCAGAATGTGGTTGCATCCCAGGAACCCAGCCACCAAGGCCATATAATACACATGCAGGTAGCAGCTTGTAGTTTGAGGAAGCTTTGTCAGCAAATGGTTGTGCATTTGTGTATTACTTAGTGCTTTCATTGTGTGATAATTGTTTTTCATTGTATGTTAGTTATATTAATTATATGTTCTTTATTATTTATACATAATATAGTCTTTAAGAATGGGCTTTTATGTATGATACACATGAGAAAAGTGATTCCTTTTTATGTTCCAGACAGAGAAACTGTGTTAAAAATTTACAAGAGATAGGATCTCTCAATGACAATGGAATTAAAAGTTAAATGAAATACAGGAATATGCAAATGCCATTTATGCATTGCTGCTGAGGGGCATCATTTTTAAAATTTGTTATATCACAGAATTGTGCTTATTATTATCAGTTTAAAATGCAGTATCATTTTATGCTTTCAGTAAAAATAAAAATGTAAAGTAAAAATATAAATGTAAAAATGAAAATACTAACTTTACTTGCAGTGACTCTATCTCTCATTTTCCAGTTGCGGCAGCTGCACTTTCCAGTAAGCAACCATGCTCAGGCAGCCCTTAATGTTGCTTTTTCAACTTGGAATAAACTTAATATGAGAAGGCCCTTACAAAGAATACTTATCCATCCCAAGGTCTTAGTCCCTAACTGCTAGTTAAAGTAGATGTTTCTTTTGTAAGACACAACACTAGAATGAGCAATTTTATGATTCTCTGTTATATAAGGCAGTTTTCTTTTAATATTCTGTAATACTTAAAACAAAGCTTAAAAATGAGGAACATGGTCCTTTCGCTCTAAGAAAAATGGACAACGAAATGGCTATGTTAAAAATCTGAACTTGAACAAAATGGATATTGTAACAAAATACAGAATATTCTTACATTGTGGTGATATTTTTCCAAAGCTGCCCGTGCTTTTGAAATGAGAAGTGATTCATCTGTTTCAAGCTTAAATGATACAACAAATGCTTTTGGAACCCATAAGTTCACCAGTGGTTCAAGCATTTTTGGAACAAGCTGGAGAGAAATGATTGGAGGACCAGCTTCTGACTGCATTTTGTGTGTTGGCTGAAAAAGAGAAAGAATTGCTTTGAAGTCTGCAATAGTTGGTTTTTGTTGTGAAAGGACTTATAGACTAAGAAATACTAATACAGTGTAGACCATAGGAAATAATTCATTTTCATTTGTGACCATGCACACGTGTGCCTTGCCTCAACTAATAAAACCTGCAAAGTATGCCATTCACTTCACTGTGGACTGTTAGGGCGGAGGGGGGTGCAGATTTATTTTGAGGCAGTCCAGGCATTTATGCGTTAACCATGATGATGCCATTTTGAAAGCTCTGGTGATGTCTAATGAAGCAAAGTTTCATCTTACTAGATTTGTCAATAAATACAACTTGCACTACTGCTCAGAAAGAAATCTGCAATCCATCCATGAAAAGCCTCAGTACAGCCCAAAGGCATTTTTTTTTTAATTTTTATTTTTTTGACAATGCCATGCTTGAAAATTGTTAGGTAATTTCAATGCTAGGTATGGAAAAAGAAGAACTGAAAATATTGAAGACTGTTGAATTTACTAGCTCTTCTGAGTCAAAATGATGTGGACAAATGTTCCATTAAACATGTCCTAAGTAAATCTCACGTAAGTGAACGCATAAATAGTGTTTTAAATATTTTGATGTACATTTCACTGTGTTCAATTTCAAATTAAGTATTAAAAATGGGCATTAAACACTATTAAAAAAAATTCAAATTGAATTAATATTAAAGTTATTATATCTTACATGTACATCATTTTGATGAGGATAAAAGATTAATTTATTTATAGTGTAAAATGCTTCTAATTTGAAAGATGTGTCACAAATTTTAAAATGTAAAATATCGATTAGTATTACATTGGGAAATTTTTTATAATATTTAAAAAAAATAATAAAAATAATGAAATAACAACAATAATAATTTACAAATTTTCTCTGTTTTAATTTTCTTGAAATTTTTTTACAGCTTGTTTTGATAGCTATGTGTTACCCCTCATCCTTCTCAAAGTTTCCTTGCATTCTTTACATATACATTGTATTCTCTATGAAAAGGGTATTAATAATAAATAAAAATTCATAATTTCTATTTATGGAAAGCTAATAACTATAATCACAAAAGAATACTTGGCTTTTACTATTACTATAAATTTTTCTTATCAATTCAAATGATTCTTCAAAAGCCAACTGTGCCCGAAGGGAATAGAACTAAATGTACGGTATAAAAAGTAATGAAAATAATGCATTCCTAGGTTTATGTACCTGCATTTTTGCAAAAAATGTATACACTATGCAATTTTTTGTTAATGCTAATGGATCTTTACTTCTTAAAAATGACACATGGTAAATGCCTGTTTTTCATTTCACAATTATCTGGAAATTAATCACATGCAATGCCCCATGGAATGGCTGCAATTTCCGCACGGATGGCAGCCAGCATTTCCATTTATACTTGCTGTCAAGTAAGAAAAGATTTTGTATTTTAAACAGAGATACTAGAGCAGGCAGGTTTGGGAGATCTGGAGGGGCACTGGATGTTGCCAAAGCATAAAATGAATCACTCTGGAAACAATTATCACAATCTTGCCATGTCTACATGGCCTGAAAACATATCTGAATAGACCAGTGATTCATTACAAATGAAATGGTAATAGTTCTGAAATACACAAACAATTTCAGTATGTTACTGCTATATACTGCTTTGTAAATGTACTATGCATTTTACTTTATTTTATATTTTCCACAAAGCTTATATACATTTTAAATGCTTATAATGAAAGATGGCATGGTTTCATATATATTTCATAAACATAGCTCCAAAGGTGCCCAGTTCTATTATTAAAAATATTATCTATTTTTTCAAAAAGTTTCTGTTGCAAAGTTTATTTTTTTTATAAACAACTTTCCAATTGCTCAGTGATCTTTTTACATTAAAATTTTTTACAGTCCCTGGCCATTTTATTAGATGCACCTGAATTTTAAACATAATATGAGGCTGTGAGGGTAAAAAAGCACTTACTAGCCTAAAATTAAGAATTACTCTTCTATCAATGCTGAATTTAAAATGCAATATGTATTACCCTTGTCAAGTATATACAATTTAGTACTTAGTCAATCCCCTTTGGCAGCTATTAAGGCTTTGATTCATCTTGGCATACTGTTAATGCATGATTGTGCTCTCTCTTGCAACTGCCTTAAACAATAATCATCATATATCCTAAATTTAGACAAAAAGAGATAAGGGAAGTTTCCACAATGAAAAACACAAGAGGATACAAATTCAAAAGTTTCACCTACCATCCCATTTATCACAAGTAATGGGATAATGTTGGCCAAAAGAACAGATATATACAAGTATATACAATTTAGTACTTAGTCAATCCCCTTTGGCATCTATTAAGGCTTTGATTCATCTTGGCATACTGTTAATGCATGATTGTGCTCTCTCTTGCAACTGCCTTAAACAATAATCATCATATATCCTAAATTTAGACAAAAAGAGATAAGGGAAGTTTCCACAATGAAAAACACAAGAGGATACAAATTCAAAAGTTTCACCTACCATCCCATTTATCACAAGTAATGGGATAATGTTGGCCAAAAGAACAGATATAATATCAAGAATTTATTAGATTGCATAGTAAAAGACTCCATACCAACAGATGAAATCAGGAATTTATGTAATAAAATGCGCAGATTGTGAGCAGAGCTACATAGGCAAAACAAAGATAAATTTAGAAATTTGGAAGAAAGAACACTTTAGGAATATTTGGCACAAGCAGATGGATAAATCAGCTGTAGCAGCTCACGTTTGGACCAAAAACCATGAAATAAAACCAGAAATTAAACTGCTGAAACATCTTCACAACCCAATGGCTTTATCCACTTGGAAAAAAATTGTCATGTTAAAAAATAAAGAAAACCTAATGAACTTTGAGTTTCCTCCTATGGATGAACACAGCCATTTCCTACTTCAGCCAACAGATGCCAACACAGGAACATTTGGGTGTCCAGCCATTGTTTCAAGTAATGGCAGTTCAGTGAGAAGATGGGAGAGATTCTCCTGAAACCTGTTTTATTTTATGTAAGTAAATGGAGTTTAGTGTAAAAAACCAATACCTAATTTTAGGATATATTACCACTCCATTGTCAACAGCTTCGTAAGTACAAAATTTAATAATCATCATCTCTTGAATCTATAGATAATGAAACCAGTCTTTGATTATCTTCTCAATAAGCCAATTTTTTGTGGTAATCATTTCCGCTTTCACCAGATACCAAACATTCTCAATGGGATTCATCTCATATCCGGTGAATTTCCTGGTCAGCGCAACAAAGGGGCATTCTTTACTTGCAGAAAAGCTATCACAGATTTTGCATTATGACATTTGGCCCCATCTTGCATAAAAATTAAACAGTTTTCCATTTGGGAACCATTCTCTTAGTTCAGGCAGCAACTTATTTCTGGACACCTCCTTTTACTAGTCCTGGAATTTTTTTTAATTGTTTATTTAAGGACACTTTAATATCTTAGGTCATCAACACCCCATTCTATTTAGGGTATGAAACGGCAGACAAATTTTGCTCAGAAGCCTCTTCTTTCAGGCTTGAGGTTCTTTATCGTGCTACTTCCCTTCGGAAGGAAGTTATACTTACGATTTTTACACCCGAAAAAAATCCATCAAGCCTGGCCGGGTTCGAACCCATGACCTTGGGTTTAGAAGGCATTTATGGTTAACCACTAAACCACCAGGACCGACATACTAGTCCTGGCATACTGTTCTTTGAGCAACATATAGATGTCCAGAATCTTAGCCATGGATGACAGAGCAAATCATTACTTTAGTGGGTTGTTTTATGGTCTGCACAACAATCTCACACTATCACACAAAGTGAGCTTTGTTTGCCAGAATTTCTAAAGTGCTCTCATCACTAAAACAAAGCTGAAATAATGAAAAAGCCCAATGATAATTTGGTTTTAAGATGGATTTTAGCTCATAAAAATTATTTTAAAATTTTTATTTACATATTTACCAATTGCCAGAAGCTCAAGTCTTTGTCCTTGTGATCCTTTGCCCACTTGACATGTTTTACAGTCATAGCAGTGGTTAATTTGGACTTGAAGGCAGGTCTGCATGGTTTTAAATTCATTTCTGAAAGTCTGCTCTTCACAGTTCTTTCAGATGCTGTGATGCCACTGTCTTCAAGATCAAATTTAATTTATTTGATGCTAGAAATCTTTTTCAAGCAACATTATGCCCTTAAAATGAAAATTGGTTTTTGGCAACATTTATCCCTCCTTTAAGGATCTAACAACCCACCAAATTGAATTTTCTTGTTAATTCACCTTGCAGATGCTTTAGATAGCTCCAATCTTTGAGAAATCTCTCAATTTGAAAAAGCATTAGTGTTAACAAGTGCTTTTACCTCCCCAATCTTTTGAGGTGTCAAATCACATGATTTGTCTATTATTCTTGCAAGCAGTTAACAGTTTTCACACAGAATACTAAATTTAATTTTCAAACTATAAACGAACTGATAAATTAATATGCAACACCACAGGCCTGAAACAAGTCTGTTCTAGTTGAATCTGTCGAATCTCTTGAATCTCTTGAATCTTGAGTTGAATCTCTTACCACTCTTAACACTCTGTTCTAGTTGTTACTATTACAGTAATAGATATCTGTTCAACAACAATGTGTACCCTAAGAATGAAATGCCATATCAAACATTTTATTGGAGACAATAATGTGTTCTCTCCAATTCAGTGAGGGGTAACAGTGATAGATGAGCCATTTGATAAAAATAAATGAACATAAAAATATTAGGGTGCATCTAATAACAGGACAACCGACAGTTTTTTAAACATTTATCTAAGTGAAAAAGAGCAGTCTCCGTCACCAACACATTTCTCTATGAGCACAGTCCACTTAACTCTGTATGATGTATTAAATACTAACCAGTTTACTGGGTGGAACATAGAAGTCTGAAACTGCAGCAGCGAGAAATAATATAGCTCGTGACTGAAAACATGTAAGATTTTCACATGCAGCTCTCAACAACCAGAGGTAATCTGTGAGAGAGGTGAAGGGAATACAGAGCAGTTGTCCATTCTCCTTCACAGTCTTGTACTTGGACAGAACTGATAGTATGGAGTTCGTACATTCATCGCGAACTGAAACAGTTAAAGACTGGTGCTTAACAGTACAATTCTCATTATAGTAAGTAAATAAACATAATATCAAGTTATATTTTACAAGGACTACAACAACCAGATAATACTGTCTTAGTGCACTGTATTCTGAACTCGTTAATTTTATATTGCATTATCAAATTAGAATGGATAAATGTTTAAACAGAGAAGCTGCATATTTAAAGTTAATTCACAAATTGTATTTGTGTGTGTGTGTGTGTGTATATATACACACATACATATGGTTGTCAGTCCTGGTGGTGTAGTGGTTACCATACTTGCCTCCTAAACCCAAGATCGCGGGTTTGAACCTGGCCAGGACCAATGGATTTTTTCAGGCATAAAAATCCTATCGGAAGGGAAGTAATGTTGTGGGTCCAGTGTCGTACATTTATGGCACAAAAAAGAACAAGCCTGAATGAGAGGCCTCTGAGTAAAATTTGTTGGCCGTTTCACGCCCTGAGTTGAATGGGAGACGCTGATGACCTAAGATGTTAAAGAGCGTTTGTAAATAAATCATTCAAAAAAAAAAAAACCACATGTGGTTGGCTTAACAGGGATTTGCTTAGAACTGAAGCATGCCGGCAGAGTTGGATATTCATAGCTCCTTAAATTCAAGCACAAAGGTTTCTGTATGCATTCACAGCACACCAAACCTCAAATTTTTGGGCATGCAATGGCATTTCATGTACAAAATTGGATTTTTCTGCACTCCAATATCCATTGTTTTGTGTCAATACATGTTCATGTATACAAAACCACACTTTGTTTATAAAAAAAATTAAATTCAGGTCAAAAAAGTGAACTTCAACATTATCCAACCCCAAGTGCAGAAATTAACTCTACCCACATTATCATAAGGTTGCAATTTCTGAAATAGTTATCTTACAGTGTTTTAATTTTAAAAGTTTAATGATATTCCAAGCCTAGATTTGCAAAATATCTGATTCCCGTGCAAGCTTTCTTAGAGATTTCTTTGGACTTTGTTTCAACTTTTCTCCAATGTTAAGTTTTTCCTAATAAGAGCACTGCATTTTACTTTTGGTTTCTTAATGAGAAGAGATATCATTTCCCTAAACCTACTCACAGATTAATAAACCCTTTCTCTTTGAAGTGTATGAACAGCAGGGAATCTGTCTATAAATCACTGTCTTACTTCTCTACAAGAGCATGTTGTTACATAGGAATCATACATGAGGATTCTGTGTGCTAAAATGTACAGACTTTTTGCATCATAACTGTATTAATTATAACACTGAAACACATGGTCTCACAACGTTCAACTCCCGTACAGCCAAAGACTTTACATCATCTATTAGCCACACACAGTGAGTCAGCAAAGAGGGGGAAATAGAACTGGTTTGAAGTAGGATAGGCATATTCCCGTTGCACCAGTCATGCATGCAAATGAAAGCTCTGTATATTATTGCAAAATCCAGAGTTCAATGATGCATTAAATTACTAATATTCAATTAATGATAAGGGAAAACTCTGGGAAAATAAGCTCTTATCCAGCAACATATCCTGGCTGGTCTTATATCACCATCAACAACAGGATGGCTGCGGTTACTGATGTTTTCTTCAGTCCTCCTCAATAGTAAATGCTGGGGAAGTAACCTGAACTTAGCCCTGGAGTGCTACCTCAAAAAATACCTTTCTCAAGTTATCATTTCATTTCATGTATCATCATCCACTGACTGTTATCACAGCAGTAAAAATGGGCATTAAATATATATATAAAAACAGGTTTGCTAGTTGACAAGTTGTTATTGCTTCTGAACCAAGTGATGAACACTACTCCAGTACTGGAAATTTGGCTAGGAATAGTAATGATGTGGGACTTACTGTTTTGTTTGGAGATTTCCTTTTACAGACTGGCAAGTTGCTATCAACAAAGACCACTGTTACCAATTCCAGAAACTATATCAGTCTGAACTATATTTGAAAGGTGTTTAATATTTTCTTAATAAGAATGCTTTTGCATATTTACAAATTTATATGGGTTATATATACAGTACATATATTCGGAATAGTAATGAATGATTAAATCTGACAACTTAATTTTACAATCATTCAACAAACTTTCATAAATATTGTAGCAGAGTTGCAAGTTTGCAAGATGCACCTAAATGAACAAGAAATACAGGCTGGTTTTAATAAAAATGTTATTACAAAATTACTTAACATCTCACCCTTCAATGTATTCCCCTCCAGCTTCTATAATGTTTTTAACATTGTGGTGTCTATTTTATTCCATTTAAAGAAGTTTTTGGACTGTGTATACAAGAATCTTCTGATCATGGCATTATGTTCTTCAAACTACATTTCTTACTGTCAGATTTAAGTCTCCCAAACAGGCAGATCTCACTTGAAGCCATATCAGGCTGTGATGTGGGTGGGACAGAAGATTTCACTTTAATTTTCTGTTTTTTTTTTCTTGAAATTATTTCTTATGTTCATCTTTGTTGATAACATTTTACAGTAATAATCTGCATTGCTTGTCCTATCTTCCCAAAGAAATTCAACATGTTAACTCCCTCCCAGTCTGAAAAAAAAAAAGTATTACTAAGTTGAGAATAGTATGCACTTGAAAGCATAAATTATATATATGCAAATATGCATTTCAAATGTCCAAATATGCAAGTTACATATGCATTAAACTCTTGATAGCCTGCAAACTTATTCATATCAGATCCCATGAGACAGGGGACAAAAAAAAAAAACCTTACAAGAGGATCCAATTTTTTAGTTATTCCCAGCAACAAATAAGTGTATGAAACTATGTGACACAATAATATTTTCCATGTTTTCATGGCCCAAATTATTTCTCCTGTTCGTAAAAATAAAATTGTGCATAGAAAATGTCCCTCCCACATCACACAAAGTCAGAGGACAAAATCTGTAATCTGGTAACAAATTAGAATTAATGTTCGTATCATTATCATATCATTGAAGCATTTTGCCTTTCCCTAAGCTCCTTTAGACCACCATTCTTGGCAAGGACATTTGCCAATTTGATTATTACAACTTTACTTTGCCTACCACATACTGCATTCCATATTAAAGATATTTTTTATTTGCATATGCTATTCTACGATCAATACACATTTATTTTAATATGGGATTTTCCAATTTATCCCTTGGCATCCCTGCTACAGTTAATACAGCACTCAATAAAAGGCAAGAGAATTTCTTTGCATAAACCATTAAGACCCAAAGATAGATGGGCATAATTTTTAGCCACTGACAAGCAGGAAGAATACTTTATATTTTTCCTGTGAAATTAGCAACAGGCTGTCTATACCATGACTGAACTTCAAAAAAATTTTGAAAACCAAAATAACAAAACCTGACTTTGAGTTTAATTTCTCATTAAATAAAAAAATGATAATCGACATTGGAAGAACTGAAAAATAGCATCCACATAAATATAGCCTGTATTTTTCATGATGAAAAGCAGTAAGTGAAACAATTTTCTTAAGTGGTACAAATATGCTAGAAAAAAGAAGGCATGCATTTCAGTATCTTTTTAATATATATGAGTCAATATGTTTTAACTATCTGTTTTAATAATATTTTATGTTTATAGCATGAAGTTCATTTCAAATATAATAAATGCTTCCATTATCAGTGTGTGACAGTGCATTGACAATTAAGTTACTGTTCCTGCATTGGAAATACATATATTACCTTTCAATTATAATTTTTATAACCTATGATCAATAAATTTACAGACTAAGAGATTTTTTTTTAATTATATATGCTTACCAGCTATGAATATCTTTGGATCTTTCTGTATTTCCAACATATCCAAAAATTTGTGGCCCATGAAATGTCGCACATATGGTTCTAAAGATTTCAACCTAAAATAATAAGGGATGGCATCAAAAAAATATGAAAGTTAAAGGAATAAAACAAACAGTCAATTGTGCATTCTAAACTTTACATATATTACCAGAAAGCCTTTTCATGAAATTGCTCCTTTAAACTGCAATTTATGAAACAAATGCACTTTCAACTAGTCATATTCTATGACTGAAAATTACTTAGATGTGACAATAGAATAAAGAAGAATAGTTGAGCACAATTTGTAAAATGATATTTACTTTCACCTGAATAAAAATAGTACAGCAAAACCTTTTTCCAGGAAGTACTCAGCTGATGAGGAGCCTCTGGTTCCTGCACTGAAGTTATCAACAAACCGAACAGTGTTGTGTTCCAGGGGCACTGTTGTACCTCCTGACTGTAATATAAGAGATGTCAACTGCCAAAATCCAGATATTTATTACATGAAAATGAGAATATCATGCAGAACAATGATCTATCTTTTATTTCTTGTACTACAATGATTCTAGAGGCATAAAATGCCTCTCAGAGATTAACTGAAACTTGGAATTTGGAAAGTATATTTTATTTTTAGTTTTTGGTAATGTTTGATGGAATCTAGTGAATTTCTGTGTTTAGCTGGAAAAAATTTTGTAGAAAGCCGATAGACACTGATGAGCCAAAACATTACAACCACTATCTCCATCATCTGGTGAGAGTAGTATTGGAGAAAATTTAGATCATGTGCAGTAACAAAAATGTTAAGTCCCAATGCAAGTGCACTGAAAGGAATATTCAATATTTTGTAGGTAGGAGTAACATACCAAATCACACCAAAGTTACTAGATGATTATGCATTCATCTCGGCACACATGACCCTTTGGCAGATTCCAGGAAACCTGAGCTAATTTAAAGATCCTGTTGTCTTTGTTATATTATTATTATTTAATGATGCTCTTTATCATCCTGAATCCTTAGCATCCCATCCAATTCAGAGCATGGAATAGCAAATAAATTTTGTTCAGTGACCTCTTCTTTCAGGCTTGAGGTTCTTTTACATGCTGTAAATTTACAACACAGAACCAACAGCTCTATTTCTCTTTCAAAGGAAACCATACTTAAGATTTTATGCCCTAAAATTTCACTGACCCTGGACATCAACTGAGTTCAAACTAGTGCATTTTCTTGCCAGAATGTTGATTCTTTAGGAGCTTGTGATTCAATATGGGAATCTTGCATGTTTTATTAACAACATCTATTCCATTTTTATTTGTAATTTAGAGCTTTATGATTTTTGTTTCTTGCTGACATGCAATTTAAGAGAAAATATAGCCGAAATGGAGAAACACAACTGGTTGAAATAACAATATCATCAAGCACTATCTTTCCCTCTTTTGCATGCATTTTATTGGTATAAATATGCAATTATATAAAAAATGCATATTTGGTATATTGCAAACAATTTATTTCATAATATAGGTGCATATTAATGAGCACAATCCATCTGATTATAAAAACACAGACCCATAATCTAAAGTACACTCATTATATACATTACCACTATATCTGAATCAGTAGTGTTTGTAAAAACATAGCTAAATACCCTTCACAATCGACATGAATGCCTTAAGTCATCAAAGTAGGGACTTCTGAGTGAGAGGTCAGGGATTCTAGTCCTGCCACAATTGTTCTCATTGGTTGAGGGTTTTCCAAGTTTTCTTAAATACAAATGCCAGGGAGGTAACCTACATTCCAGCTTGGAATGCTTCCTTCCTTAAAAAAAATCTATTCCAAATTTAACATTTCATCTCATGTAACACCAGTGTCTACCACCTCTAATGCCTCAACAGTAAAAACAGGTATTATTAATTTTTCATATATGTAATACCATTAATCATGCATGGGTCTACCAGCTCTTGTAAAATTTGACATAATTATGGTTATTTAATTTAACTTTGTGACTTATTTTTTATATTCCACTCAGGAAAGTTTGGCAAAACATTTAAATGATTAATGTTTATTGAAATAAATAATTATAAAAAAATTAGTTAAATTCAATAAACTTACAAGTAAGAAGGCATTATACTTTTGTAAATTATATTAACTGAACAATAAGAATTGAGATACTAATCTTATAAACAGAAATAACAGTAAGTCATGCCTATATAATACATACCAATTATTACATTTCTGATTATCACAAATTACAAGAATTAAGATCAGTATAGAAATATTGTAGAGAAACAATTATCTTAAACATAGATGTTTGAAAATGTTACCTAAAAATGAACAGCTATTACATAATAAATGAAAATATAGAACTTAAGTTTAAAATAATGCAAACAAAAATAATATCTTATGAGTGTTATAAGCAATGTATTATTCATTTTGCGTAAATACTTCTTCTAGTCTATGTGGAGGCATCTTTCACTTACTGTTTTAGCATGCATGTTCAAATACAGATATGTTTGGCAAGAGTACTGAGTTGGCAATCGTACAGGAAGGATGTGTTAGGTGAGAATTATTGTTCTGTGGAAGAAGGAAATAAGGCACAATGGGAGTGGATTTGATAGTTTCAGAGAGGCCTTATGGGACAAATTATGGCATAAGGGAATGAGTAAGGAGATGATTTTGCTGCAGGAGCTTTATAAGGACAATATTTTTTGTATCAAATGTGAGGAACGTTTAGTGACTGAGAAAGTAATCCAAGATAGGCGACTTAAGCAAGTATGTAAGTTGAGTTCTATTCTTTTAAATTTATTTATAGATGATATAATGGTAGGTTTACAGCAAGTTAACATCCAAGAATCAATAATAAACAAGCTGAAAATTCCAGGTTTAATGGCAGCATCTATTTCAGTTATAGGATTAAGAAAAGAGTAAATAGAGATTATGAGATATTGTAAAGAATGGGATCATAAAGCAAATCAGTAGAAGAACAAAATAATGGCATTTAAAAAGGGAAATAAGCTCTGGAGGGAAAGTGGTTCATGCTAGGGAGGGAGATACAGATTGTGAAGGAATTTTCATACTTAGAAATGGTTCTGAGCTCTTCCAGTCAAGGGAGAAGCTAAAGAAATCGCACTAACCAAGGACTTATTAGCTTTGATGCTAATTAACAAATGTATCTTGTTGAATTAAAAGTAAAACTTCTAAAATCATGTCAATATATTAAACTCTCTTGATGTTTCACACATTAAAACTTTTTTATTAAAAAGTAAGTTGGGACTAGTTTCGTGAGTTACTTGCTCACATTGTCAACCAATTGACGACTAACGGATCTCTTCAAGTAGGATCTATACTTGGCTGTGTGCGCTCTGGTGGTCTATTGATGAACCAGTGCAAAATGTTGTCTGCTTCTGGTATATCAAAATTCATAAGTTTATGTTCATATTTTTTTAATATAAATCTGTTCCCATTTATATAAAAAATATAAAAGATTTATATAAAAAAATATGAACATAGACTTATGAATTTTGATATACCAGAAGCAGACAACATATTGTACAGGTTCATCAATAGACCACCAGGGCGCACACAGCCAAGTATACATCCTACTTCCTATAGTATAATTGTCTGGGGTCACTGTGCAAAAAAATGTCAAATTGAATATTCCTGCTATAAAAAAAGGGCAGTGAGATATTTAGGTAAACTCAAACAAACCAATTCTTGTACAGCAAATTATAGAACAGAGAAAATTTTAACAATGTATTCTTTGTATATATTTGAAACTATCATATATTTTAAAAATAAAAAACAAAAGTATTTGTTAAATAGTGATGTTCATATTCACAAAACTAGAACTAAAAGTTAATTTCCATGTCAATACACATAGTTTAAGATTACACAAGAGCAGACCAGTTGTTGCAGGTCAAGAACCCTTCAATAAATTATCCAATTCATAAAAGAAATAGAATGCAAGGCCACTTAATTAAAAAAAATGATAAAATAAAAGAATTTCTCATTGATAAATGTTTTATTCCATGTAAGAGTTTTTGCTTAAATAGACTTATTCAAATAAATGCATTAACATCTATCAATCCTCTGCTGGCTGGTTATTGCTATTATCACTCTCTTTACTATTTATTTTATATTGTTTTACTAATATGTATGGATAAAAATTAATCTGATTGACTTCTCATCGTTTTATTAATATGTATGTGCAGTATATAAACAGGCTGAATCTGAAGTAAGCGAAATTAACCTTAACTTATATAACTTACATTTAAAATTGACCAAAAAATTAGGATCTGGAGTTTCGGAAGAGTTAGAAATTGCAATATTCTTGAAACTTAACCTGCATATGTGAAAGAAAACCTAAAGAAGAGGCTTATGAATTTAGGCCAAATTCAGAACAAAAAGGAATTTAAATTAATTAGAAACACAGAAAATGTCATTAATTTATCAAAAAAAAAATCTAAGCGAGAACAAATTAAATATTTTAAATAAGGGTTTAAAAACTTGTCTAGACTTTTCAGAAATATTGAAGACTGCATTGCTGATAATGAAATAGCCATGCAAGATTTAAAAGAAAGCAGGAAATACGAAATTGAAAGCCAAGTTGAAATAGTTTTAACAAAATTAAACGCAGATTTTCAGAAAATATCTCATTCCAAACGAAGTCCAAAAGGCTTGAATGATAATTAATACCAAAGCAAATAAAGGGAATAAAACAAAGGAGATGAAGAGAATTACATTAATAGAATGGAATCCCTCTAAAAATAAGAATTACTTTGAAAATACTGAAGATCCATTAAAAGAGAGCATCAGGGAAGTCAACATCAAATTAAAACAATAAAAACTTTAACAAATAAAGAAATCCAAAAATTAAGCCAAATTATCCCATAATTTTAAGGATGTATGGCCTACAAAAATTAATAAAAAGGACAATACTATGAGACCCATTATAAACAGCATTGGCTTACCAACCTACAAGCCAGTAAAATGGCTTTCCCAGAAATTCTCTTCATTATCACAATATTGTTAAAAAACAGGTTGGTATCATCCAATACAAACCTGCTGATGTAATTGATGATTTTATCACTTTGACAGAACTATGAATCAACCAACATCAATTTAGTTTTAATGGTAAATTTTACCAACAAAGTTCTGAACTGGTTATGGCTAATCTCTTTCATCTTTCTTGGAAGATGTTTACGAGTGATTTTGAAATTTGCCTTACTGATGCTTTTCCTTTAATTTTTAAGACTTGGCACAGATACATGGATAACATATTTACCATTATACCTAAACATCTGATTAACCATGTCTTAAAATTATTAAATTTGCATGAAGACAAACACTCAATACAGTTTTCATTAGAAGTGGAAAAGCATGGGTGGATTCCCTTTTTACGCTTGAAGATTATAAAAGACAACAGTTTGCCCTTTGGAATGTATAGGAAACCTACCGACAGTGAATGTGCATTAAAAATAATAGTTTTAATTCCAAAGCACAACAGCATGTCATCCTAAATAGCCTTGCACAAAGCCTGGTGAACATTCCAATCAGTAGAAAAGAATACATAGAGCACCAATACATCCACGCAGCACTACATAATGGCTTTCATTAACAATTAGTACATAAAATGATTAAAAAGTTTAAAAGAAATAAAGGTGTCAAAGACACAAGTTTGCTATTATAAATAAAGACATGTAAATAAACAATTTATATACTACCCTAGTATGTTCAATAAATTTAAAGATTTTTTAAAAACAGAAAATAAATTTGACTCCTCAAAATGTCCATAATATAAAAAATGTATTACAATCTTCCTGTAAATATCTTATACCTTCTAATAGAAAGTTGAGTGTCTACAAATCAACTCGATAAATTTCTCCTACTGCCTAAATAATATGCTTCTACCAGTTGGTCTTCTGCTGATGGTGGAAGCAAATGTTCCCAAAATATGACCAATTAAAACACCATGTACATGAAGTATAGGTATCAATTTTATTATTTTTTAAAAATTAATCAATTCTTTTTCCATACAGAATTAATTAACTAGCTTTGAAGCCCAAAGTCCCATTTGTCCGCAGAAATACCTCATATAAATGCAATATTGTGATAAAGAATTGTAAAATGAATTGAACAGCATTTGCATTTAAAATCAATTTGACTATTCCAGTTTTGCTAGAAAGTAACTGTTTTTGTTGGCAAAGAACTAACAATTTTTGCACTATTAGACTCATATATACGATGTACAAAGAAATTATCTCCACTTTCCCTTAAAGACACATTTACTAGTGTGTGTTGGAGGGTGGAATGGAAGGTTAGCATGATAAAGCATTATCAGAATTATGACCTCATTCTTAACTACAGATTTTTTTTTTGGAGTAGTGTTTAATGCCCATTTTTACTACTAGGCACACTGGCAGTGGACACTGATGATACATGAGATGAAATGATAAATTGAGAAAAGATTTTTTTTTAGGAAGGAAACGTTCCAGGGTTAAGTTTAGGGTACCTCCCCATTGCCAGTTATAAGGACTGAGGAAAACCTGGAATAAATCCAGTCTGGGAGGACGATCCTGGTGGGATTCGAACTCCAGACCTTCCACTCACAAGTCCACGCCTTAACGACCTCAGCCACCTATGGCAGTCTTAACTAAAGCTGACTAGCATCCACAGTTTAATAGACCTTTTTACAGAGATATTTTTAAGAGCAGTTATGTATTTTCACCACCCAATAAATCTTGTAAAGAGTATCTTAGTAGTGCATAAACATTTCAATATACTGAAAATAAGCTTATACAATTTTTATTTTTGGTGCTCGCTTATGAAGATTCCATTTATGTTAAATCTGTATCCCACAGAATTTTAGTACATTTATTTTGGTTTTTTAATGCATAACATCATTAAGAAAATGGTACAGTTTATGTTCCCAATTCACAAAACAAAATTTTATGGGAGGCTCTATGATGAATTTCTCAAATTATACTTATTGCATTTTTCTGCAGTTTAAAAGAGATTTTGTTGTCTACAAAGCTACCCATGAATATTATAACATATTTAAATATAGAATAAAAATACGCAAACTATTATAAAGTTTTAAAATGTTTCAGTTAAAATTGTTGTGACTTAATGAGATAGCATGCTGAACTCAGTCTAGGTGCAATGTACTAAAAAGAGGTTTCCAGCTTAACCAATTATTTACTTGAAATGAAAGAAATTTAGTAACTGGTATTTTTGATCCATTGTATTTGGTTTGGTTCATCAGTGTGTAGCTGCAAATCAACACAGAAAACACTACACAAGTAGACTACCCCTGTGACAAGCTAATGATGGTTGTGCTACAAGTAAAAGAAAGAGAGACACATACAGACATATGTACTGGATAACTAAAAATATTAATTAAGATCTAGGTTAACCACATCCTGGATTGAATTTCTTAGAATTCACCCGCCTTTATGTAAAATACCTTTAATGGCATTGTGTGTACACATTCTCATTAGCAATTTATATGCCTGGGACATATTATCTTAAGATATTGAAAACTAACACATATTATTGAAATACAAGTACCGTTACGAGCACAATATTTTGTTTCGCTTCGTCATGCATCCTACAGAAGTCTGCTATTTTCTTTCTGTTTTGCTCAAAATCTACTGGGGCAGGATTTGCGGCATAAAATTCTTCCCAATGCACACTCATGTTTCAGACGTATTTTTCAAAAAAGAAATGTTTCGGAAGACTTCTCCATTAAATTTATAATCATAAAAGAGTCTGAGTTACTATTACTGCTTTGAGATTTTGCAAACTTCTTAACATGAATTAATTTATCCTTGACCTTTACACCTATCACGACCGGCAATAGTAAATAAACAAAACACTCGTGTGCTGCTTATAGTGCTACCTGTTGTAAGAATTAACACAGGGCAGCCAATATACGCAAAAGAAATTGCTTGTAAATGTAACGAAAGTCGGATAATGTTTAGAATTGCCGGAGTCACGGCGCTTTTGTGCTATTATAGTGCCTTCATTGCCTTTATACACCACGTGAGTGATCAGTTCAGTCTGGAGGGGATAGAAGAGTAAATTATGCCAAACCAAAATAGAAATAGGGCAAGTTGGGTTTGGCATGCTAACGCATTAGCCATAAATAGCGTGGAAAGGCTCTTTTCCAGACTATTCTAGAACTAAAACATTCAAAAAGGATAAAAGAGGTTCGCGAGAGGAGTGATAGTTATTAGCCGTGTAAAAGTCAGCGCTTTAAATTCGAAACTTAACCTAAAAGATGACTAATGCTGCAAGTGAAGATAACAACAAAATAGCAAACGACGAGGGTAGTAAAGATCCGCAAGCATGGAAAGAAAAAGGGAACGAGGCTTTCAAGGAAGGTGAGTGGGAAACAGCTTACAGATGTTATACAGAAGCTATCAAGTGTACCAAGGGAGATACTTCAGATAAAGCGGTGTATTACAAAAATCGAGCAGCCGTGCATCTGAAAAGAAATGAGTACAAGGAGACCATGGAGGATTGTACCGCTGCGCTGGACATCGTTCCCAATGACCCCAAGGCTCTGTTCCGCAGATGTCAGGCCCTGGAAGCTCTGGAAAGGTTTGAAGAAGCATATCGTGACGCTAGACAAATACATACTGTTGATCCAGGAAACAAGGCAATCCAGCCTATTTTGGAAAGACTGCATCAAGTAGTCCAGGAACGACTGCGACGCAATGCCCAGACAACGAATAAGGTGGCCCAAATGTTTGACTTTGCCTTCAACATGGAAGAGGACAGAGAAAAGCGCGAGACAGCCATGAACAACTTATTGGTCTTAGCCAGAGAGAAGGCGGGAGCTGAGATCATGTACAAGGAAGGTGTAATCCAAAAAATTGGAAAACTAATCAAAGTAGAGAATAATAAGGAGCTATTTCTTGGAGGAGTAAGAATTGTTGGAGAACTGTGCAAGAACAACTTGGAGCGCACTAAAGGCGTACTTAGGGAATTGGGTATTCCATGGTTTCTTGACATCCTAAACTGCAAGGAGGAGGAAAGAGTAAATGCAGCACAGTACTGTATGCAAACTATCATGAACAGTTTGAGTGGAATGGAAGGCCCCAAAGATGAAATCAAGCCCAAACCAGAGCTGTGTAAAGAAAATAAGGCTGAACTTGAAACACTGTTGACTTGTTTAATTTACAGTACCACCAGTAGAACAATCTCAGGACTTGCTCGTGATGCTATCATTGAACTAATTACACGTAATGTTCATTACACTGCTCTGGATTGGGCTGAGAGGTTGGTGGAGATTCGTGGCCTTCAGCGTCTCATGGAGGTTGCCAGTGAGCTAGAAGAATACAAGTATGAGTCTGCAATGGAGATTACATCATCCACAAGAACAATAGTGTCAGTGTGTCTTGCTCGTATTTATGAAAATATGTATTATGACATGGCTCGTGAACGTTTCCTCAACTGTATAGATGACTTTATTAAGGATAAACTTGTTTCTCCAGACATTGAGTCCAAAGTGAGAGTTGTTGTAGCAATAACTACTCTCTTGTTTGGCCCTCTTGATATTGGAAACACCATCGTAGCAAGGGAAGGCATTTTAGAAATGATATTAGTTATGGCAGGTACAGAAGATGTATTACAGCAGAAAGTAGCATGTGAATGTATAATAGCAGCAGCCTCAAAGAAGGATAAAGTGCAAGGTATCATTAGCCAAGGGGTGGATATCCTCAAAAAGTTGTATCTGTCAAAAAATGACAGTATTCGTGTTCGAGCTCTTGTGGGGTTATGTAAACTAGGGAGTAGTGGTGGCACAGATGCATCAATACGTCCATTTGCAGATGGTGCTACAACCAAACTGGCAGAAGCTTGCAGGCGATTCTTGATAAATCCAGCAAAGGACCGTGACATGAGACGCTGGGCAGTTGAAGGCTTGTCTTACCTTACCCTAGATGCTGATGTAAAAGAGAAACTGGTTGAAGATAGAGATGCTTTGCGTGCTATGATTGAGTTGGCTAAAACAGGAGATCAGTCTGCAGTTTATGGCTGTGTTACTACATTGGTCAACTTAGCCAATGCTTACGAGAAGCAGGAACTCCTACCAGAGATGTTGGAACTTGCAAAGTTTGCCAAACATCACATTCCTCAAGAACATGAACTTGATGATCCAGACTTTGTAGCTAAAAGATTGGAAATCTTGGTGAAGGAAGGTGTAACTAGTGCATTAGTAGTTCTTTCCAAATCAGAAAGCCAGAATACCAAAGAGTTGATAGCAAGGGTGTTTAATGCAATATGTAGTCAGAAAGAACTAAGGGGACTGGTGGTGCAACAGGGAGGGGTAAAGGTATTGCTTGCACTGGCACTTGAAGGTACTGAGAAAGGTAAGAAGCAAGCTTCTCAGGCTCTTGCTCGCATTGGTATTACAATAAACCCGGAAGTGGCATTCCCAGGACAGAGAAGTTTGGAGGTTATTCGACCACTTATTAGTTTGCTTTCCTATGAATGCAATGCACTTGAAAATTTTGAGGCTCTCCTTGCCTTGTGTAACCTAGCAAGTATGAATGAGACAATTAGAAAAAGAATTGTCAAAGAAGGTGGACTCTCAAAGATAGAAAACTATATGTATGAGGATCATGAGATGTTAAAAAGGGCAGCAGTGCAGACAATGACTAACATGGTAGCTTCTCCAGATGTTGTCAAGATATATGAGGGCAAGAATGATCGTGCCAAACTTCTGGTTCTGCTTTGTAGTGAAGAGGATGAGGAGGTTAGTAAGGCTGCAGCTGGGGCACTTGCCATGCTTACCTCTGTAAGCAAGAAAATCTGCAAGAAAGTGTTTCAACCTGAATCATGGTTGGATGTTCTGCATCAATTATTGGCCAACCCAAATCCCGAAATTCAACTCAGGGGTATGGTCATTGTTCACAACATGATGCTCAGCAGTAAAGAGGTGGCAGAGAAACTCATTGCTACAGACATCATGGAAATTCTCATGGCACTTCACACCATTCATGAAGAAGGCAAAGAAAAAATTAGGGAATATGCAGGAGAAGCTCTTAAAGAAGCGGAGGAGTGGAAGCTGATAAAGAAGCCTGGTGAGGATGAGAACAGTGATGATGATGATGTGGAGTAAATTACTAAGAATGTGTTATTTCTTAACAGTTTTCAGACTAAGTACAAACATATGTGAAGAATGGAAGTTGAAAATATTTTTATTTGTTAAAAGTGTACATAATGTAAAAACAAATTATCTGTTATGTGAATGGTTATACTTTTTTAAAATATATGTACCTTATTGCCTGTAGCAACCATTTTTTAAATTATAATATTAATGTGTTCAGTTTAGTGGTGCTAATTGTGTTACATAAGCTACAGAAGGGTCCATTCAACTCATCAATCCTGCTAGTTTGCAGATTAATCATGCAAGGTGAGTAGCAGCAGATAGCAAGTATTGTCATGATCTGCCGTTTTTAAAAAGAATGCATAGAAATGCATTGCTTTCAGTGGCTAAGCATTTATAGCTGTAATTTAAATACTGGGTAAACACATTAATAGCATTTGATCAATCAGCAGAGTAAAGGAAGTGAAAATGTGTAGAAATTACAGTTAGTTTATTCTTAGTTAATCATTGACTGCCAGAAATCAATGGTTTTTATGTAACACAGATATGTGAAGTGAAACTTATTGTAAGTTGTTTGAATTTCAATACATGTTATCACGTAATTTCAACATGTGGATTCCAAAAACAAAACCAATTTTTTTCACAAATTTCAATTTTAATTAAAAGCAGTAACTGCTGCACTTATTGCCATAATGTTGGTGTCTTGTACTTTGAAATGTTGCATATATAATTACAAACACATTTAAAATATGACATTTGTTGAATTAAAAATAAAAATAAAGAATGATATTCAATACATTACCTATTATGGTAATTTCCGATTTAGAAACTACACTTTTTTGACTCTTGACATGAAGCTTAATCACTTGTACATATCATCATCCAAAAAGTCTGTTCTCATACTAATATTCCATATTCCTTGATGCCCAAATGAAATCTCTCACCTTGTTCCTCACTGATGATGCCAAAATTTTCAGGAAAGCAAAGATGAGAGTGTAAATCATGTAATTTTAAACTCACATTGCATTCAAAATCCTTTAATTTTGTTAACAAGTGATTCACTTTTTCCTCATAGCTGATATCTATAATTTCCCAAGAAACTTAGTAGTTACATTCCTAAATCCAATTCATGCTTATTTTTAAATAGAAGTTATTGAATCTAAATTCTTGATCTTGTAAAAATAGGTTCACATCTGGAACTTTCATATAGAACTGTATATGATATTTTGTATCACACAGATTTGTTCCAAAGTTCGTTTCAACATGAAGGAAACTTCCTTGGTCTGTGCAGCTGGTCTGTATAGCTGCTGCTGCTGCTTAAGCTGTTATTGCAGAAGAAAATGAGGAAAAACACAGGTAAAGGACGATGTTTTTTGCTGAAAAGGAATTCATAAGCCTTGTTCCTGCCTAATTCTAAACTAAACATAATGTTTTTGTGATTCACCATTCTATGTTTGTTGCTTATGAAAAAAAAGAAGGAAAAAAAAAAAGAATGCAGTTAATTGAGTCAATGTGCAACTGATCAGGTTGCAGAACATGAATTGTTTTGACTTGTCTAGCCATACATAGAGCTTAGTCCTGTACTTATATAGAACTCATTCATTTGTATGCAACATTAAGGAACTTATTATTATGAAATCACTCAAATTTCATAATAATAATTTGTCTTATTATACTATATTTCACTGTGAAAATCCCCGATACAAAAAACTAATTAAGGAACTTGTTCCATACCTACCAGAACATGTTCAGAATGCAAATTCTATACAAAAAATTTCCAATGAGAACCTACCCTAAGAGTTTCTTGATATCAGAATGATTAAAGATCCTGTTCTTCAGTTTACTTGGTGACAAAGCTGGGAATTTCTCACACAGACACATGAAACAAACACTTTCTTTGTCAAAGGGCTTCATTTGTCCAAGTTTTTGAGTCTACTAGAGAATGATGGACACTCTTTATTCAAACCTCAAACGTTTGTCAGGCCAATTTTTTTCAATTCCAGTATTCATGTCACATTTACATTTAAAGCATGGGAATTTCATATGCTCGGTTTGCAATCTAGCAGTATCCCTAGTACCTATAAATACTCACTTATCTGCCAACCTTAATGTCTGTATCAAAATTAGAGCATGAATTGAAGCAGTTGCTATCTTCCGCCTCTTTATAGGTCATGACTTATTCATTAAATACCTACAATGCATTGGAATCACTCAGGTCCTTACAGTCTCTGTGACAAAAAGGAATATATATACAGACATCATCTGAACACATGTATAGCACTCAATAAATCTAATTGGAAGGTTTATTGCAAAGCCTATGTTCAGTGTAACTTACCAACGAAATAAATAATTTAATTAATGCAAGTGTTTCATAAATTTCATACAAGTTCAACCAGAACAGTTTCATACTTGTTGACATTATGGAGTAGAACTGCCTTTAAACTGTGCTTGCAAGCATCGATAGTTTCCAATCAATTATACAGTATTCCTCACATCCCAGTCCATGAAGTAGGCTAGGAATGTCATTGCAATACACTAAAGAGCATTCTTCAGAAAAATTTTGAACAAACACCCTTTCACAATGTTGATACCATAAAATGATGTACCGTGAGCAGTCTGGATTCTAAAAATTTTGCAGATTATGTGAAAAGATCAAGTTCCCTTACGAAGTTAATTCAGTTCTAGCTGTGTGAAAAGTTCAGGTGTACTTGACTCTCCCGGTTGAAAGCCAGTATTTTCATGGACATTGTCACTTTCACAGTTTACAAAATTGGAGGATGGAGTGAGCTCTAGATTCATTGGCAATCTGGAAATAAAATATTTGCTTTATGCATTATAGGGCAAATTTGAGTTGGCAGGTTTGGGTTATTATACCCAAGTTATATAAAGTTCTTTGATGTTACATAAGAAATAGCAATAATTGTAGTGCTTTTACTTTCTCACTCCAAAAGAAAGACTGCTTCTTGCCTTTTGTTCACTGTCAGTTCCTCTACACAAGTAGCACGCGCTTTATGTGGCTCAAATGGCTGTCCTAATTGTGTATCAAATTACACAAGCTTTCTCAATATGTCTGATCTTCTGTCTCTGTCTCTTAAGTACATAACTACAACATATATAACAAAACAGATCAGGATTACAAAATAACCATTGAAAATACATACATTTTAAGCATGAATATAGATTGCATAACATCTATTATGCCCATTGAGCACTGAAGTAGAAGCAGTAGAATTAAAAGATTTCCCTAGCACTGCTCAATTTACAATAGCATGTTTTCCCCACAAAATGAGAATAGGTCCAGCTAAAACAATGTTTTTAATAGTATTTAATACCTGTTTTAACAGCTGAGACATCACAAGGTGGTGGGCACGGATGATACACGAAATAAAATGAGCAAGGATTTTTTTTAAAGGAAGTATTCCTGGCCTAAGTTTAAGGTACCTTTTCAGCATTTTCCATTTATGAAATCTCAAGTCAGGGAGGATGATCCTGTTTGGAATTGAACCCCAGACTTGAGCTCACAAGTCCTTAACATCCTTGGACACAAGTGGCAGTCCAGAACAGTAAGATATTCTTTCTTAGATGCAATGTGAACATTATGTTACATATGATGATTATTATTATAATATTAATATATATCTTTTCAGAACTCTATACTATTACTGGGAACTGAAATGAATTGCATATACTCTGAAAAATGCAAAACTTATAAATTTTGGCTATCTTTGTCTCATACAGAGCCAGCATGTTTAGTACTAAGCATACATAGAAATGGAAATTGGCACATAATACCAAGAAAACTTTTAATGATGATGAGAACCTTTAATGTTGATGTTTTCATTTAAGAGCCTCATATCAGTACAGATTACTTGAAAGTTTTAAGGCACTGAACCATCACTGTAATTAAATAATAAAATATGCATGATAAAATACTATATATTTTTAAGTCAAAAAGTTTGATAATCTACCATTGTTACTGACACTGCTTAATTGTTGAAGCTACAAGTTTTTTTTCTTTGAATTTTTTATAAAAGTCATCAGTACTTCTTTAGGCACATAAACAGCAGAGCAAAATTAGCCCTGCATTTAAGCATGTTGATTTCAGCTATTAGAGTGCATCGTACCTGCTTGTTGGAAATTTATCAGAGTTCTCTACCATTCATTAAATAGCACAATAAAGTATAATTACAATTTAAATTTACACTCTTTCTGAACTCCTTGAAATTGATATACAAGTATGTAGTAGAAATTTGCACAAAATGTGCACTAAGTTTTTACAGAATTAACTTAATGATTTATAACATTTCTTGCAATGAATTTGTATTATAGTGATAAAATTAGTCAAACAGTTTGCAGATAAAACTCAAGTTAGGATCATGGTAGTATTTTGATTTGCCTAGTTTGTGATATCCTTGAGCTGCCAATGAGACTATCAAATGCTACCTTGATTTATGATAATGGCCTCCATTATATACAATCTGGCCAGATCTAACATTTTGTTCCTTTCCCAATCTTAAGATGTTTTGTGCAGTTGGCAGGGCATACTTAAATTTCATGTCTTCAGTAGCTTTCTTTCATGTTCTGCAACCTGATCATTTGCACATTGACTTAATTAACTGCATTCTTTTTTTTCATAAGCAACAAACATAGAATGGTAAATCACAAAAACATTATGTTTAGTAGAAGAAATGGAAGTGAGAAAATGTATTTGGAATCCTGAAAATAAGAATTTCAGAGACAGGAACACATGCAAAGATTTTTTGCATGAAATTGCTTCTGTCCTTAAAGTTGAGGCTGGGGAAAAGAAAGAGAAAAGAAGAAGAAGAAAAAAAAAAAGCTTGTAGTTTCCTAAGGTAGCTCTCAGGAGTTGAATCTTGACAACTTTGATGTGGAACTATCCCATAAGTAATAGGTACTATAAGGGCCATAGCAGTGTTAAGGGAACGTGTTAACAAAGTTCTATTATAGATGGTTTTTGTGGCTTCTGAAGGACATTCCTCTTTGGAAGCTTACATTTAGATACTTGGAGGCTTCTGTAATGAATAGTTCATTCTTATAGAATTTTCTGCTTTCTAACATATATATCCATCTTTCAGAAGATCATTTGCACAATTTTCTTCTGCTCACTTCTCAAGTGCTTTGACTGCTTTTTGTAGCTTCAACCAATGAGTGACCCAATAGCCAAGTCATCCTTAAAATGTATAAACTATTAGTAGAATGCAACAGATAATATTAACAAAATAGTGAAATGTGCTGCATCTACTATGAAGACCAAAATGGCTCATTTTTCCAACCATGTGAGTGTGAAGATACAGTGACTATTAGTTCTATGGAATGAGCATGAGTAGAACAATTATGGAATGTTCACTTGGCATACATATGCCAAGAACCAGCCAACTATTTGTTTTATTTTAAAATTTTACACCCAATGTCTTCTTTAAGCAGATGTTTCATATTGTCACTCTGGCAGAAATAACAAGAGTTCAAAGTTGTGATTTTTAAGTGCTGTTAGTGATTTCTGCTGGACTAAAATATGTAAAATGCAGAGTTAATGAGAATACAAGGTATCTATTATATATTTAGAAATGTACAGGAATATCACTTTACAAGTTCTGCCAAACTATTATGCTTCCTTTCATTAATACAATATTCTTAATACCTCAAAACAGCTAATTTTCAACTTATTGATTTCTGCCAGAACGATATCAATATTTTGATGTTAATTGGGAGTATAAATGCATCATCTCTTACACCAGAGATTTAATGGAAGACAAGTGCACAAGGACACTATCTTTTGGATTAATTATTAAAATTTCTCAGGTTTTCCTAAACTTTCAGTTGTTTGCAAACTCCTAATTTATATTTTATATCATTAATCACAAGAGTACCGGAAAGCAAGTTTTATATTTTGGCATTTATACATATTCAATAAGTACAACTTCATTTTTCATACTTTGGACAAATCTAAATAATTGCTTATACTTCACAGTTTTCTTTTTAAACTTGGTTTTGTATGGTTTTAAGTTTTTATTTTATATTCAGTCATTCCTCCATTAATGTTTTGAACCAGCTGAAGAGTTTCGGACACAAGCCTGAGCTTTGATACATTTTAAATGTCCCCTTCGGACTAAAATATGTGTATTTGCATTATGAGTTGGATTTACTGAAATGTGTTTCTGCTTTTTTAAAAAATAAGTGGAAACATTTTACTGTCATTTGTGGAAAGCAAAAAATTTTAATAAATAAAAGCTTGTAGAGATTGATCCCCCCCCTTAGAAGCTTCATGGTCTTGTAGCTGGTGGGGAGCGGGGTTTCTATGTATCTGTGATCCTATGGGCTGTACTGGAGGTGGTAATCACCAGTAGAGTCACTCATGCCAGGACATTACTAGAATAAGAAGCGACTTACCAAGCCCAACCTAATATGTAGTGCAATTCATGTTTAGGGTGTATATGACACAGGATTAATGTGTATCAAACAAGAGCTCTTGGATACCTGGAGACCTTCAGAGTATAAGCCTTATTCAGGTATGGAGGGCTCTGCCTGGACGAATTTTATAACCCTAGCTTCTCATGGGACCTATGGAAACCACATTGAAAACCAAAAACCCACTTCTGAGGACAAGATTTGCAAGTCCTGAGCAACAGTGAACACTTCCCTCAATTAGGAAGCTCTTTTGGAGCAAACCTCAGACATGGAACTGAGTACTAATTCTTCTGATGGGCTCTGGGCATCAGAGTCTTTGGGCCTCAATAGAGGTATACTTATGACTCTAGCCTCCTCCAGATCAACCTCCAACATAAGAATGTAGCCTCGGCTGTCTTCTGTAAAACTTCAATAAAGAAGGAATAGGCCTAAACATGATTCGGGAACAAAATCACATGACTAGGAGAATGTCAAAGTAAGTTGATACATTGCAGCAAGGGCAATCAACTTAGGAGTTTCTTCTTGTTTGCAATGGAATTCAATGTCTTACCTTTTTTAGAATTTTGTTCTAGTGATATCACCATGGTGAAAATCAACTGTGACAGGGAGATAGGAAAAAAGGCCTATTGTTCAGCTCTGTCTACCTCCTATACAATGGCAGCAATCCACCCACCAGGGAACTAGAGAAGTTGGTTGCACATTGTACTCAGAAAGGGGAAACAGACCATCTTGGATGCGATGCCCACTCTCATCAAGAAATCTGAGGCAGTAAAGATATCAAAAAAGGGGGCAAGTACCTTTTAGACTGTCTGCTCTCTAGCAGTCTATATAATAATGTTGGTAACAAGCCTACCTTTGCCAATCACATAAGGCAGGAAGTTATTGACATTACTTTTTGCATGAAGTATATTACTACTCAAATTATCAAATGCAGGGTCTTAAATGAACCATCATTTTAGAACAACAATCATTATATCACTTAATGTTAATGTAATCAAAAAAGTTAATCCCTATACGAATCTCAGAACTGGTGGGAGCCCTATATACTGGATCTCTCGGGTAGGATTGGGCAGATTGATAAGATTAGATCTTTTGGTAATATTGTCAAGGTTGCCTACTCTATTCAAGAGGCTAGAATGAGGCAAAGTATGACATCTTTTTAACATGGCAAAAAGAACTGGAGACTGGGGGTAATATACAGTCCTCACAGGCTACAATAAAAGAATATGTAAAACCGAAAAGATCTTGGCGAGCCTTCTGCCAAGATATATCTGGCCTGCCAGAAGCAGCCAGATTATGGAGAGCATGGCTCATGAACCAACAAATCCTGTAGAAACAATATGTAAGCCTGTATGTGGCTTTACATGCATGGTTGAAGAAAAAATCATCTTTGAAGCACACTTCCTCCATTGCATAAATAATGACAATACCTTCAAATCCAAGAACCGTGTGAAAACTCTACACCAAGAGCATTGCAGGACTTGAAACTTGTACGTCAAGCTATCATAATTCATGATGTTAAATGGGCAGTTAATAACTTTGAACTCGTTTAAATTTCCAGATGGAGACTGCATCTTTCCTGCTTTGTTGCAGAAAAGACCTGACTTGCTCCACATCCTCCTCTGCAACCTTTTGCAGAACTGTATAGCCTTTAGCTATATCCCGCAGGCCTATAGAGGTACCAGAGTAGTGTTTATGCCTAAGCAAGGTCATAATAATACACTGAAGTAAGGATTATCAACCGATCAGTTTTGCATAATTTTTAAAGGCTTTAGCAAGACTGATCGAGATATATATTTTAAGGTGTTAATAGACACTCCCCTTCATCGAAATCAACATGTCTACCAACCATGTCCTGCATAACAGCACTACACTATCTAGTGACCAGATTGAAGAACTCGACGGTTAGGAAGGAAATAGACCTAGAGGGTGCTTCTGATTACACCTCTTGTAAGTCTATAATTCTGGCTGTATAGAAACATGGAGTCAATAACACTTTTTGCAGTTAGATAAACTCCATGCTCAGGAGCAGAAATATTACTGCCAGCCTTCTTAGGGAAATGAAAGGGATCTTCGCCATGAGGAGTTAGCCACAGGAGGGAGTTCTCTCACCCCTGCCTTGGAGACTCATCATAGACAGTCTGCTTAAAGACATGATCCAGGAGGGATATTACATACAAGGCTAAGCAGAAGACATAGCACTTTATTTTTGGAAAATTTCCCAATACAGTCTCAGACATGAACTGAGCTGGCATGGCTTGACATGGCTGAGAAAAATTCATACAGTGCATACTGGAGGGCCTTTTTATTAATTCTAGCAAAACAGTTGTTCCTTTTACTAACAGGAGAGATCTTAAAGGCCTAGGAAATTTAAAACTAAGCAACTCAACTGTCAATTAAATATCTAGGTCTTATACTGGATAAGAGACTGACCTGGAACTACCATATTTTAACGTTCTTCATAGAGCCAGGTGGTCTCTTGTAATCATAAAATACACTATTAGAACAATGGGGCAGGGCCTAAAGCCATACATCAGCAATGGGCTGTATGGTGCAATGATCAGGTACCAAATAACTTATGGCACCATTGACTGGTGGAAAAAACACTACAAAATACTAGAGCAGGTAATTTTACCAAGTTACAGAGATTAGCATGTCTGTGTGTTACAGGAGCCTTCAGAAGTACTCCAACTTGCTTTAGAGACTGTTGGTTTTTCCTCCCATGGACATAAGAGGCTAGACTTACTACATACCCATTTGGTGCAGGTAGGGAATTGGAAAAGCGGTTGTGTAACAGCTGAATATACCTCCATTCCAAATTTCCTGAATACTTCAATACTGAGCATGAGGTCCAACCTAATGAATACTCAATAGTGTTCTCCCCCTGCATTTAAAATAACTCTCAGATCTAGAAAAGACTGGATGAAAGGAATCCTAAATAAAGAACGTGACCAACTTGTATGGTTTACCGATGGACCCCATATACGGACATAATCAGGTGGAGGCATATTGACCTATCTCCAAGGACAAACCTCAGCATAAGCCTTGGGAAACACTGCACAGTTTTTCAGCTAGAAGTATTAATTATCTTGAACTGTGCTTTTAGAGGACTTGAGGAGGATTGCCATTGTAAGTGAATTCTCATCCTCTCAGATAGTCAAAAGTGCCTTAAAAGTATTTTTCTCTCACCAGGTTAAACCAAAACTGGTAGGGTAGTGCCTAAATGCACAAACTGTACTAGCATTTCTCAACAGGCTTGAACTGCAGTGGGTGCCAGTACATCAGGGCATATGTGGAAATGAAAAAGCAGATCAGCTGGAAAAAAGGGTACTGATACACCCTTTGTTGGCCCTGAACCTGTGTTTGGAATCAGTACACATACTGCTAAGAATGCAATGAAATCATGGATTGGAGAAAAACACCAAATTAGGTGGCAAACCAATCACGGACAAAAACAAGCTGGGAAACTGCCCCTAGGTCCAAGCAACTCTTTTTTTCTAGAGGAATAAGGAAAATAGTTGCATTAATTACTGAACATGGTCACTTCAGAATGCATCTATGTAAGGTGGAACTCTATAAGGATAAACCCATTTGCAGAATGTGTAAACAGGATGATACTGCCTCGCACATCCTCTTTGATTGTCCATCTCTTATAAGAAAGAAGCTTATTCTTTCAGAAAACTTGGAAATGGAGACTGATATTAGAACCAAAATACTACAATCTGTTCAAGGAACAGATTTTGGGAAAGCGTGAAAGTCTCTTCCTATGGAGTTGCACAATAAGCCTTTTAGGTTGATATGTAAAGGTCGACTAATCTCCAACAAATTCCCCATTATCAATTCTTCATAATGATGGTTCATTGTCCATCACAAGCAATCCTACAATTATGCTGTAGTGCATTCTAGTAATTATTAAATCAACAATACTAGAGCCAGTATACAGTTCAGGTATTCACTTCAAATCCTGCTTCCTGCATTATTTTACTTAACACTAGAAGGTAAGGCAAAATCTACTTAATCAAAATAAAGTCAAAATGTAGCACGATATGCCCTTTCCCATCAAAGTATGTTAGTGCAGCTTTTCATTGTACAAAAACATTGTCAATTACAAACGGTACTTTTCCTGCCAGAAAACACTTGTAATTTACTGTCAAAATAAGTACTGTACAGTTCAAATTAATAAACTGTAACAGTTACATAAATGTAAATAAATTAAATCTTAAATCTTTTGATTCGGATATGTTGATATTTTTTTCAATGGTTTTTTACTTAGTTGTGCAGATTTCTTATATAGTCCATTTTCTGTATATTTTTTTGCTCTCTATTTAATCATGGTCTCTAATCTTCATAAGAAAAGTCTAGGTAATTTATATTGCAAAATAACAGGAATAAAACTTGGATTGAAATGCTGTTGGATTGGCAGAGAAAGACCAACTGGTTCTCCACCCGAGTTCCCAAATTTAACAACACTGGATTTTTCTTTCTTGAGGAATTATGTGAAGAATGTAGTTTACCAGCAGGTGTTAAGCACTTGAAAAATGATTTGGAGCCTACAGTGACATTGGACATGTTTGAAGCAATATGGAACAAAGTGAAATATATTTTGGATATTTGTCACACCACCAAATATGTGCACCTTAAAACTTATTGAAAGAACTATAGTGGGGGGTACAAACTTAGACCTTTTAATAGTAAGAGGGTAGGACCATAAGCTCCTGGCCTATCCATTTTCTAGGTATGATAAGGACAAAAACTATATTTCACTTTTCAATATAGTAACCCTTTATTGCAAATGACTTCTCACATCTTTGAATTAACATTTCAATCCCCCCCTCAAAATAGTCAGAAGTCTTGTCTGCAAAATGGGCATAATTAGCATCCATCGTTTCTTTGTCACACTTAAATTTCCTTCCTAAGGTTTGAGAAGAGGAAATAGTCACTGGGAACTAGATCTGGATTGTGGGTTGGATGGTCGACCTCCTTGAAGCCACATTTCTTCACATCTCCCTTTGCAACAAGAGCTGTGTACACAGGTACACTGTCATGAAGACAACCACCACTCAGCTTTTCTCACCTTTTTTCTTTGGTGGAAGCATGTAATCTGTGCAGTAGGCCAGCATAGTACTCCCCATTTACTGTGGCGTTCCTCTCCTTGAAGTCAATGAAGAGTATTCCTATTCTATTCCTTCACAGTCCCAAAAGATTGTGGCCATGGTCATCTTGGTTGACTGAGTGACCTTGGCCTTTAGAGGCAGTGCTTCACCAGGTTTAAGCCACTTCATTGATTCTCTTTTAGACAAGGGATCATAATAGAGCACAGTTTCATCTGCTGTAAGTGGTTTGCAGAACTTCTCTCTCATTGCCACGGCAGAGATCCAAAAATGCCTGACAACAGATGACTCATTGCTGCTTTTGGACTGAGGAAATAAATCTAGGCACCCATCTTGCACTAACTTTCATGTTTAAATGTTCATGAATAATTCGAAGAACTTGTTTCAGAAAGGCCCAACCTTGCTGCTGTTTCTGTAACTTTGAGTCACCAGTCTTCCATAATTTCTCCTTCCACAAGAACGTATTTTCAGGAGTTAACACCTCCAAGGACCAAACTGCATGCTCTTCATCTTCAATGCTTTCTTGACCCATTCAAAAAAGTTGCCTATTCTTTTACGGTAGAATATGAGATGGATGCTTCCCTACATACACCATCTAATCGCTGTTTAATTTCATTTGGAGTAAGTCCTCCTTTTGTGAAGAACTTAATAAGAGCTCGATACTCCATTGTGAACATGTCACAATCTTCCACACATAGGCTTCTTTATGCAACTATATCTGAACAATTGAACACAGCAGAGTAGAAGTTACAGCTGCAATTATTTGCTTAACAGATAAGGTATGACTCTAGATAAGGATTTTATTAAGACAATAATCCCTATCAGCATCTTTGTTACCAAAAAAATGTATTTTTAAGGCATATATCTTATTTGGTATATTCCACAGATGAGAGTTCCTTGATATCCATAAATAATGAATAACACACATTTTCTTAAAACTGAGGTGTGCAAACATGTGATAGTGAATAGTAGTAGCAATTATTCAGTAGCACATGCATGCAATGTTCATATATATGTGGCTAAAAAATATTCAAAATATTATACATTAGAAATGTTATCATCAAAATATTTCCCTTCCTGAGCTGATACTGCTCCATGCGTATTCTACATTGGAAGCAATACTAGAAGTCCTCTTCTGTTAGTACCTGAAGGAATTGTGTCACTTTTGCTCTACAGACTCAAAAACTGATTTCTTTTAATGCAGACTTGAAGTTTGGATACAAAAAGAAGAATGGTGCACAGTCAAGTGAATATTGTGGGAGTTTCAACAAGAGGAATTTGTGCTTTGCCAAAAGGTCTCAACAGTCAGTGCATGGTCAAGTTAATATTGTGAGTGTTCCAACACAAGGAATTTGTGCTTCACCAAAAATGTCTCAACAGTCAGCACGTTTACTTGAAGAATCAATGAGTCATTCTTTCATATTTCAATGTTATTCTCATCCAATTAGTGTTATTAAATCTTCCTTATAGTAGACCCCATGAATCATCCCTGAATTACCTAAGGATAGAAATTTGTCTGACTCCAGTGTCTGTAGGTCAACAGCCAAAATCTCAGGAATCTGATCCTTCTTGAGTAAAGGTGATTAGTGTTGTGCAATTGAGCAAACCACAATGTACTGTAAATAACATTTTTTCGAAGTGCAGGCCTCGAGCTGTTTTATGGTATCACAATTTTGTTAATCTGCATGTGAAATATCTTTTTATAGAGATCCTTGCCTTCAGAGTACCATACAGGATCTTCCCTGACATAATCCAATTCAAAAGCAATAAAAAAATATTGTTTCCAATTAGCCAATGCTTGACAGTCTTGAAATCCCAGAACTCTTCAAATGCTGTACATGTATTTTTTCTTTCAAAGCTAACATACTGGGAACAAATATTATATTGACTTACTTTTCTGAGATTTTTGTGAAACACTTCCAAGAGTATGATTTTTCTTGTTAGCTATCACTGTGCAATAAAAATGCAATTAAATTCTATACATTATGAGCACAAGGCACAAATCTTTCTGATTCAACAAAAAGCAAAGGCTCTGGCTCAAATGAAAGGATTGATTTTGCTATCCACCTAATTGGTTGAATGCAATAAATCAGACTTACCACTTTTCTTCCTGCCTGCACAAACATCTTGCTATTTTTTGTGCATATCCAGTTGGCTGAGACATCACAGTTATTGCTCTCAGTGTACTGCATGATGTTAGAAGCATACTTAGTCTTCTCAAGGCATACCCTTTCATTTCCCATCCCTAATTTCACAAATTTTTTTAAAAAAAAATAATTTATGTGCACTGATGGCTGCTGCACCATCTTGAACCGTTACCTTTTTGTTATTTTAGAACTATTCAGGAAGTTGAAAACCAGATAACCTTTCAAAAACTTAACAAATTTGCAAAGAATTTTCAAATTAACATTTTGCTTCATTCACATTTTTCTTAAGTAGTATAAAGTCTATCCTAAGCAAAGGCTACTGCTAAACCACCGACCATATGGCTTGAAAATATCATAGTAGATTGAAGAAACAACAGAATTCAAAGACCTCTACCACTCCCTCTGTAAACATCACAATGAATGGGGGAGGGGGATCAGTTATAGCCATATTTCATTTTTAAGAAGCATAATACCAAACTCCTTTGCCCATTATTCGAATCAGGTGATGCAAAATAAACTGTAGCTAAGTCAATCTGCAGCATGAATGTGCTTGTTTTATCTTGGAAAAGCAAGTAAAACTACCAAATTTCTTTAAAATGATACACTATGGGTAATTTATTTACACACTTCACTTACTATGTTTTCCTAAGTTGGAACAATGTTTCGGGAACTAGTGTTCCCATCCTCAGCCATTGACCCAGTGATTTCTCATGCTCTTGTTGGTCCCCTGCAAGTTGTGTTAACTGTGGTGACCTCTGGTGGATCTGCAATGAATCTAGAAAGGTGATCCCACGGTGGAAGGTCAAAATTCATTGTGATTTTTTTATATTTTATATTATATTCTTCCAGGTGGCCAATTCAAATGGGTTCTTTGGCCACCTGGGAGAATATTCATTGTGATTTTTCATCCTAAAATATAGAAAAATCACAATGAATTTTGACCTTCCGCTGTGGAATCACCTTTCTAGATTCATTTCAGATCCACCAGAAGTCACCACAGTTCACACAACAACTTGCAGGGGAAGGGGACCAACACGAGCATTAGAAATCACTGGGTCAATGGCTGAGGATGGGAACACTGGTTCCCGAAACATTATTCCAACTTAAAAAAATATAGTAAGTGAAGAGTGTAAATAAGTTACCCATAGTGTATAATTTTAAATTAATAGCTTCACTGTAAACAGCTTCAATAATTATACATATAAGTTACCAAATTTCTATTAATAAGTAAACAAAATTAACTCAAAATAAGTTCTGTTACAGTTAAGCAAAGTTAGAATTAAATGTTTTTGAATCTGTTAAACCAGTAGGTTTCACTCTTAAGAGTACTGCATGTATGTTCAAAGAAATGTGGATAAACATAGCTGTTTCAAAGCATTTATGGGCTTCTACACTGTATGTTCAATGGAGGAAGTATTGTAGCAGTGTGAAAAATATGCCAAGCCTTCAGTATGACATGACTAAAGAGACAATTCAAAGTTCCAGAATGCCAAATCACATTGGTATACACGAATAGAGAGATTCTGCCAGTTGCTGCTGAAATAAACAACAGCCAAGCACATGAGGAAATGCCACAACCTCTGCTGTGCATAAACCTCCAATTTACAAACACACCTTTTATAGAAAGTGTATCAATTATATAATTAAGATCAATGTATGATTAAGTTGAACTACTCTCTCTTATTGGCTCCACTTGTTTAAATTTAGTACATGTTTCACAGGCCACTGTCCAGCCTCAGCTCAATGTTTCATTTATGCTGCATAAATTGATGTTGACTCGGAATGCATCACAAGATGCCAATTCATCCTTTCTGTCTTGTTTGCAGAAGGATCTGGTTCTGTGCGATGAGAAATAGAATCTGTTTCCAGAAGCAAGAACAACCACTGCAGAAGAATGTGTTCTATGTTGGAATTCTGTAGATATTGTGGCTGTTAGTCCAAATAATGAATGGCACTATATACTCTGAACAGTTGCATCTGAAAATTAAGATGCCTGCCCTCGTGAATCCAAATGATGGTGTTCTATTAAGGATAAAACAATATGTTGCTAATGAGATTAAGACCATTATCTAATTTGGTTGTGAAATCCTGACATTCTCACTATTTTTTTTAATATTTCTGCATCATTTGTGTTTGACAACAGTTCCAAATCTAAGATAATATAGAATTTGTACTGAATGGAGTCTTTGTTTCCTATCCTAAGAAGTTCTATAACAATGAAATATATGGTCTTTCTTCACTTTGGCAGCAGGTCCTAAATATCAATGGTGACTATATAAATTTAATGATTTATGTATTTTATCAGTATATGGATTGGTCCAATGTTAACCACACTAGCCTCGTAGACTCAAGGTCAAGAGTTCAATTCCAGCCAGTGTCAATGGATTTTTTGCGGCATAAAAATCCTAAGTTTGGAAGAAAAGTGAAGCCATGGGTCCCCTGTAATTGATTTATGGCACAAAAAATCTTCAAGCCTAAAAGAAACGGCTTCTGAGCAAAATTTATTGACCATTTCACTTACTGAATGGAAATGGGATGCTGATGACCTGAGAAGCTAAAGAGCATCCATAAATAAACCAAATAAATAAAAAAAATCAGTGTATGGCATTTTGAAATGTCCAATTTAAACAAAACTGAATATTTTTGGTTACTGCATAAAAAAGGTCGGCTTCTAGCAAAATTTAAATTACTGCTTTCCAGATGCTGTTGCTGAAATGCACCAAAATCTTTCTAAAGATAGTGTAAATATGGATAAATTAAAGTATATCAGCTTGCATTTCCCTTGGTATAAAAGCTGTATGAAAGGCAACTACATTTTAATGCTTTTCCGCTAAATAAATATTTATATTTTACATAATGTATATGATTATAAAAGCAAATGCTCTTAGTCCTGAAGGTTTTCAATTTTAATTGTTTGTAAATGTGCTTTCTAAAAGGTTTACAACTGACAACAATACTCTGTAGCCTTCAAAGAATAATTGTGTAACTAAGTCTTTATATTTCAAAGTACACAGCATCATATGCAAGTTAAAACACTATTATTTTCAAATGTTCTTAGTACATTAACAATTCAGCTGTTTTAACTGGTGGCATCCATTCCATCTCTTGATTGCATACTTTTTGTGTTATTACTTAATAACTTTAGGAAAAATCTACAAAATTATGTTTCAAATGCAAATTTTATATAAGCTACATGTCCTTGTATTCAGGAGCTGGAGACTTGTATTTCGAGGATTCCAGATTTGGTGAATAGAACTGTAACAAAAGAAACAATGAAATCAGAAGAGCACCTACAATACAGCCTTAAAATTAATAAAAAAGACAAAGAAAGAGTTGCTTTTAACCGAGCAATATATGCACAACTGAATTAGCAGAAATTCTTAAACAAACCAAGTCACATAATTCTTTCTTTATACCTTCTCAATAATTTCATATCAAGACTAGGAAAGTAAATAATTTTATTGTAATTATGTTAATAAATTATTAAATATGAAAAGATTATGCATGAGTTGCACATTAACTGTAAAAACAACTGTGAAAGTGTTTGTGTTTTACAGTAGAATTCCACTGCATACATCCTTCAATTATCAAGTTTAGCTATTTGCATCTTGCATTTAAAGCATCCCTGATTATGAAAATCATATTTTTGGTGCTGTACCCTTCAATCTTTGGAAAATATACAATACTAAATATCAATATTTGAAAGATAAAACTTATACCAAAAGGTTCTTTCCCTTAAGACAGAAATTACTGTGTGTTCTGTTTGTAATACAATCATGCTTTTTATTTTACTACCTCTGAACAAGGCCTATAACTATGCACAACCACAGTAAGATTGAGCATTCAAACAATTCTTGTACACTGCATATACTTGTGACCAATATTATCTATTTGATGCTATAATTTGTATGCAATATTTGTACATTATAATATACTATTCAGTTTCTTTTGTTTGAATATGAATGGAATCCCCAGTAATAAAAGGTTTATGCTTAAAATTAACATACTGGAATAACACCACTTGTAAAAAAAAACCTTAACTTTAAAGTTTTTGTGCACTTACACATTTTGTCTACTTAAAATTGTTCTTCTGAAGTTACAAAGATAAAAATTCCTAACACTTTTATTCAACCACATCTTTCATCTCCTTCTAACCCTGCTCTCAGTCAGTTTTTAAATTATCACTGTTTTACACAACATGTTGTTTATTATGCGACTAAAATATTTTATTTTTCTCTGTTATAATTATATCAAATTATTCTTTTTATAGTATCCTCAAAGTCTTCAGTTAGTTCATTTCTGAGCAACGTGCTCAAGCTCAAAATTATTTAAGGTTTTCAGTTGTTCTTACACTCCACATGCTTTAAGGGTTAAAGCATAGGTTCTTTTCTGTCATTATACCAAATAGGAAATACATACTCTCTCATTTTTACTCATCAAAAGATGTGATGTCGCAGGTTTTTAATTTATATATATATTTTTCTGAATATAACTCTACAGATTTTATTTTGAACAGCAATAAACATTTGTTTCAAATTATTTAATTAGTAGTATGAATTGAAAATTGTTAATTAAGTATATAACAAATTAATGGGTGTCTAAAGTTTCTGGTTTTACTCATTATCTCCATTACACATACCAACACAAAAAGATATGTTAATGTCGTCTAACACGCTTCATGCTTCACTAACCTTAAAAACATTCGGTACCGGTTTCAAAGATAACATATCTTTGAAACCGGTACCAATTTCTTATGGAACTAACACAGTGAATCTCACATGAATTAAATCTTTTGTCTAACACTCTTCATGCTTCACTAACCTTAAAAACATTCGGTACCAGTTTCAAAGATAATTATCTTTGAAACTGGTACCGAATGTTTTTAAGGTTAGTGAAGCATGAAGAGTGTTAGACAAAAGATTTAATTCATGTGAGATTCACTGTGTTAGTTCCATATGAAATGTTTTTTTTAAAGTTTTTACAATTTTTAAAAAATTTTAACAAAAAGATATAATAAATCTATTATCTAAATAAAGTCCAACAAGCTCAAATCCCTATTTCATCAATAGTTACTTTCTGAAATCCAGAGTAGTGTTACCCCATCTTCAGGAATTCAACCACTAGTTTGGTGTTGGTATACTATTTGCTAATCTAGTTGCAATCTTTATACTTACATCTTATTACTCTCATGTCTGCTTTGACTAAACTTTCTGGGATTATTTTTTTTTACCCCTTATTATTATAGATCTTCCTCAAAATCACTTATTTTTTTCTTTTTCAATCATTTCTCCTTTGGGACAGTATGCTAACAATTTTATAGCAAAATAATGGCCATTACAGCAGCTTTAGAAAATCTACTGTATACCTAATATAAATAAAAGAATTATCTTAAGTGATTCTAAAGCAGCACTATGAAGTATAATGAATTAACCACCAGTATATGCTATTAAAAGAAAGAATAAAATTTATCATACAATCCAGACAGAAATACATTAGTAGTTTTACAATGGATCCCAAACCATGTTAAAGGAAAACAAGATTGCTGATACTTGAGGGGGGGGGGGGAAGAGGAGGAACCAAAAAAATTAAAGCCAACTTTTGAACAGAACTTCCTTGCAACTCATAAAAAGATTAATAACTTTTTTTTTTTTGGGTTCATTTACCGACGCTCTTTAACATCTTAGGTCATCAGCGTCCCATTCTATTCAGGGCGTGAAACGGCCGACAAATTTTGCTCAGAGGCTTCTTTTTTCAGGCTTGAGGTTCTTTTTCGTGCCATAAATGTACAACATGGGACCCACGGCTTTACTTCCGTTCCAAAGGAAGCCATACTTAGGATTTTTACGCCCAAAAAAATCCATCAGTCCTGGCTGGGATCGAACCAGCATCTTGGGTTTAGGAGGCAAGTATGGTAACCACTACACCACCAGGACCGACAGATTAATAACTGAACAAGAACAAAATATCCAACAAAAACTTAACAGGAAAACCATATGAAGATCTAAAGACTTTCAAACATCTTTTATTAAAACCAAGAAATATCGGTTGCCCAATTCTGCTGAATTGTCGCGCTTGACAGCAAGAAACATCTCTTCAGAATGAAATTAATCAAAGACAACTACTGCCCATTGTGCAAGGGCGTGAATATTATCCTAAACAAAAAATATCTTCTTAAATGCAGCATTGATTTAGAATACAACAGGTCTCGGAGTTTCTTTGTTAAATGAGTGTTTAAAATTTCAGGAGTCTGAGGTAGGGGATTTCTATTGGGTGAACAAAGTTGGGGAAGAGTTAATAAGGAATGGAATGGATGATATGTGGTTAAGGGAGGTTTTTGGAAATAGATTAGAGTATGGTTTGAGAGTATATGCATGGACAGATATTACATTCTATTATGAGGGGGAAGAAGTTGCCAGTGTTATAAAAGGGATGAGATAGATGCATTACTAAGCGTAATAAGCAGGAGAGTGAGGGATGGCATGGTATAGATTAAGAATCTGCAGCCTAAGGGGTTTTGAAGTAATTGTGAGCATGGTGTTTGCCCTATATGTGGAAATTTGGAAAATGTAGAGCATACTTTTTGAGTGTTCAGGGACAGGTGAATGGAGACAACAAGCAATATATGGTAAATGGTTGGAAATTAAATATGTAAAATGCAGCAAAGAAAATATTTGGCGATCAAAGACAAATTAGGAATCTTCGAGAATATTTGTATAGAGCTAAGATTGTCTAGTAATGGGAAATGGAGCAATCAAAAAAGGAAAGCAGTAGCAGAAGGAAAATTAGCCATGAGTGTAATCAGATCTAATTATCAATTCATATAATTACAAAATTACCTTGTTTAATAAGGTTGAATTATGGGCAAACTTAATGAGTTGGGTATTGTATATTCAAAAGTTACCTTAACTTCATTCATAATTCTTTAGCATGCATAATGCAGCACTTCATATTTAATAACAAAATTTAACGGCACAGCTATGATTGAAACAGTAGCATGAGCATCATCAGTTTTTGCATTAGCAGTACACCACAAGCAGTTAGAGCTCACTCCAGAGTAGACTACAATAATTCAAGAAGGCATTTAAGTGTGTGTTATGTAAATTAAGTTTTAGGCATTAGATTAGGTAAGCTTATTAGCCATTGTATGCTGATAATACACATTCATTTTTGAGAATAACAATAAAACTTGAAAGCATTAAGTAAATTTCATTTATAATGCTTTAGTATGCGTATCACAGCCCTTTACATTAAAAAAAAAAAAAAAGGAAATTTGACATAACAAAAATTGAATTTGCAGCAAGCCAATCATCAGCTTTTGCATTATGCACTACACCACACAAACAGTTCAAGACATCCCTCTAGAGTAGGTACGTAATGCAAGAAGGCAGTTAATAGATGTTCAGTGTTACACTGTCACATGATTAATTCAAGATTTGAGGAAGTTTCATGGCACTAAAAACACTTGAAAATGCTGATAATGAGCTGCAGAAATATTGCTATCCAATAAAATAATGTTTCCGGGCTTGTTGGCCGTGGTCCAAAGGATGTAAACACACCTGACATTTTGCCCGGCAGAGTCACGGGTGAAACGTCAGGTGTGTTTACATCCTTTGGACCATGGCCAACAAGCCTGGAAACATTATTTTATTGGATTAACGCCGGCCGTGAAGGCCTAAATAATTATATCAATATTTCTATGTTGCAAGGCAGTTTAAATACATTCCTAATCAATTTTTCACCCAGCTTGGCTTTAACACTGACTTATCAGCATCTGATGCAAAAATGATTAGCACCATAAAACTGCATTATGTTTAGTTGTGGACCATACAATGCTTATATCAAATTGCTTATATATTACATCTCTACAGTCTCTGAAATTATTTTGGTATAGTTCATTAACATCCTGTATACTCAATACTGTCAAAACTCCTTGGTGGCCTTGTATTTCATTATTGCCAAGAAAATGTTCTCCTTTTGTTTTATAGATGGCTCTCCACTAGTTGACATACTGTCCTCTCTCTCCTCCATTTTTCATTTTCGGGATTTAAATATTATGTTGTTGTAACACTTTTAAAGCTGGTCTGCACTTCTTTTGTTGGATTTGCTATATTACCAATTTTAATTTACATCTTCACCAACTTTTGATTTTTATTTCATACAAACACCTTTTTTCCCCCTGCCCCATCTTCAACATAGACTCAGTAACAAAAATCATCAATAAAACTAAAAGACAAAAATCGATTAAGGAAGTTCCCACACTTAAGAACACCGAAGACAGATATAAATTCAAAAGTTTCACATACCACCCAACTTACCACAACAAATTTAAGAAGATATTCAAAGAACATGGAATTATGTTAGCCCCAAAGAACAAATATAATATAAAAAATTTAGTACATTGCACAATGAAAGATACCATCCCTAAAGAGCAAAAATCAGGAATATATGAGATTAAATGTGCAGATTGTGAACAGAGCTACATTGGAAAAATGAAAAGAAATTTAGAAATTCGAAGAAAAGAACATTTTAGGAACATTAGAATAAAACAGATAGACAAATCAGCAATAGCAGCTCATTTTTGGAACAAAAATCATGAAATAAAACCAGAAATTAAATTACTGAAACAATCCAATAGAACTATACACATGGGAGAGAATTTTCATTTTAAAACATAAGAACAACTTAATGAATTTTGATTTTCCGCCACTGGATGAACTCGGCAAGTTTCTACTAGAACCACAAGATACCACCACAGGAGCGAACGGGCGTCCATCCCCCATTTCGGACAACAGCATTCAGTCAACAGCAGCGGATGATGGGAGGAACCTCTCCCGAAACTAATCCAAAGTTTTAAAAAAGTGGAGTTAGTGTTAACAACTGAAAACAATGTAGGATGTGTTATGTTATACTTATTGCTTTTTTAATAGCTGTTCAAGTCAGTAGTATGCATGCATGCTGCTTAATGTTTACAAATTTTTATGATCTGACCTATTGCGTGTATTGTTATATTTGATGGTTGCAATAAAAATGTAAATAACCTAACCAAAGGATTACATTTTAAGATTTAAACTGTGACCCATAAATTAGATTTAAGTTAACAATGTGAATGGACTTGATGGTAGTTGGCCTCCACTTATTTCCTATCTGGCTGTAATGGTAAAATTACATAATGCTGGCAACTGAAAAATAAATAAGGATCCGCTGAAAGTAATGTGCAGAGCTGCCCTTATGGGGAAAAAAATAGAAGACATGCAGCTGTGAAATGTTGATATATTAATAAAGCATCCTCTAAGTCTAAAGGCCAGGCATGGCATCACAGACTCCAAACTGTTCACATTATGCTCCAATGTTATTATATCTTGTAATAATGTCTCCATCTACTCATCTGTTGTATTACGTAAGTTAAAAGCTGCTCCCATTTACAGATAAGTTTAAAAGTTGGTTGCATATAAGAAAGTTTCAATAATACTATGATAAATCTATTTTTGCATAATACATAAAATGTTTTATATCACAATAAATAATTACAAACCTCAAAATTAATGAGTTATCGTGATAATTAAACCTACACTTGCTGCCTAACATCTTTCGTAAAGTACCTGCAGTGGCCAGAAACTAAAAATAAATGGAAAGTTGCAAAACTTACATAAAATGGTAGCAGAAGTCAGCAAGGAATGTGAACTTGTCAGAATCCATTATCCTGTATTCCCCTCCCACAAATAGTGATTTAGCAGATTTTGGCAGTAGAAAAGAAAAAAAGCATATGAGTGGTGGTGGTAGTAGTATTTATTTCTCATGTATCACATACAGATTTTTTTTTAAATACAAAATAGACGCAAAAAAAAAACATTACTTTTAAATATAACAATTAGGAACAGTTCCTTTGGCACTGAATCCAATCAAAATTTATTCCAATTTGATTAGCTCAGCTCCCCAGTCCCCAGTTCATCAGCAGCTACCTACTGGAATATCCAGGGGACCGGGCTCCGATCCAACAAAAAACAAAACACAACATCAAAAGTAATTTACACTCTCAATACAATATTATGTTATATTTCCTACAATACTAAACCTTTCTTTTTTTTTTAATTAAACCCATTCGGCCAATTCCAAATGAAAGGGTCCTGTTTAACTAATATTAGATAACTAGCTCCATACCCCCCCCCCCTACTCATTTCATCTGACAATATTATTCTCAAGCATATTTCCTAAGTATTTTACGCCCATAACCATTTTTGTCTTACCTTATCACCCATGTATTTTCCCAGTTCCTTAATATTTTCATCTGATTTTAAATTTAAAATTCTTCTACCTCTTATTTCATCTTGTAGGTTTTCCCATTTTTGTAATAAGAACTGTTCCCTCCAAAACTTGGTTTGCTTATATTCTAGCATACAATGCCAAATACTATCTGGTTCTGCAGACACAGGACATTTCTCCTTAGTGTATCCATTTTTTAATTCACTTAAATATTTTACTCCTGTTCTAAACCATGCCAACCCTTGCCTTCCTACCTAGTCATAAATTTTAATATATATTTCTCTTCCCCATATATTTTTAGTGTACTATATAATTTCAGAGATGTTTTGGTGTTCAGATTTGCCCATATTTCCTGTTTTTCTATATCCTCAATTCTTATTATCTCTTTCAAAAATCCTTTACCCAATCTTTCTCCCTAGTACCATAATAGTCCCATTCCTGCTTCATGTAGGATATTTTGGATTTTAGATAACCAAGTTTCTCTCCCCATAATTTTTCCTTGTGCTACCAAACACTGATTAATAATATCCTCCTCCTCTAGTCTCCCTATTCTATACCAATATTTCAATACTCTTTCTATTATTTTACTTTTATAGCCCAATTTCCTAGTTCCATTAGAGCAACCTCGTTGGTGAAATCTAGGTAAGCACAGAACAATTCTACAAAATAAGCTATCATATTTATCCCTTACCATCCTTCATCTGGCCCCCAAATTTCTATTCCATACATAATTCTGCTCTCCATTATTAAGCCATATATTCTCTCTAACCATTTTACTTGCATATTTGGTATTTTATTTACACAAGGTCTGATCACACTTGTGGCTACTTTTCCTTCTACTACTGCTTTCCTTTTTTGATTGCTCCATTTTCCATTACTAGACAATCTAACACCAAAATAATCAATTTTCTTGACAACTTCAATTTCTGTGCCCTCCCACCACTATTTTTCCTGTTTTTTAATTTGAAACCTTTTTTCATCACCATAATCTTACGATTTGTTTTTATTCATCTTAAGTCCCCATCTCTACAAAATGTGCCTATAGTTTCTAATCATTTTAATCCTACACTTGTTAAAGAACCTGTTACCAAATCATCTGCAAAGAGCAGACCTGGTATTTCTATATTATTTATAGTTGGCAAATGTACAATTCCTTTGATAATTTCTTCTAAACAATAAACAGATTGAAGAGAACTGGGTTTAATTTACATCCTTGTCTTAGACCTCCATTGTTTGATATTTTTTCTGTAACTCTCCCTCTCTCATATTTAACACAAAATTTGTTTTCCCTATAAATATTCTGAATTACCGTTATAAAATTCTGGCCTACTCCTTTCTTTCTCAGATTAATCCAAAGTGCTTCTCTAGAAATTGTGTCAAAAGCTTTTTCCAAGTGCAGAAACAACAAATAGATTCTACCTCTTTTGTTACTAAGATATTTCTTGACTAAGGTTCTGATTATAAAAATATTGTCAACTATTCTTTTACCTTTCATGAAGCCTGATTGAAATACTGAAATTTGCTTTTCTTTCTCTGCCCATTCTTGTGATCTTTTGCTAACACTCCAGTGAAAACTTTCCTAATAATTGAAAGTAAACTAATTTCTCTATAATTTGCTGGGTTCCTAATATCACCTTTACCTTTATAAAGTTGGTGTTATAATTCCCACTATCCAATTTATCTGAGTGGTAGGAAATGTTTTATCAATGTTTTTGCCAACACCAAGATATCATCTGAACTGCTGCAGAAAGACTGGTTCTGTTGCATACCTCTCGTGTACAAATTTAAAGCAGTTTTGTTATAGGGTATTGTGGACATAAGGGAAATTAGAAAAAAACAATGGGGGACTAAGGAAGTAGTAATAAAATTTATTTCTGTAAAATTATTAAAACCAATGAATCGTTGTTGTGTAGTCACCAAAAATAGTATTTGTTGCTACATGATTATGCCCCGAGGTCTCTTTTGTCCTTAAATCGAAAACTCTTACCTTAAGTGCCTTCCATTATTCGAAAATTACTAGATTTTGATATATGTTTAACACAACATATTGTGAAATAAGATGTAAAAGTCGGTATTTTATTTCATGACGACCCCATCCCCTCCTCAAAAATACTTATAATTAATAATGGTCCACTGTACTTTTATCCGAAATTTGATGACTTTGCAACGTAGCACTCTGAATATTGCAATAATATTCTGTTACCTTGTATTGCTTAGTTTTATACTCTTCCCAAGGCTCGGGATTTTTTGTTCTATTCCAAGACACATCTGGACTGCGGGTAGCTAATCTCAACAAGTACAGCCCTGCACCAAGTCCTCCAACCACAATACAAGCGGCTAGAGGAATAAGCTGAAACACAGATTCAAAATTTTGCTGATTGGAACCTTTATTTTACACAGCCAAATTGATTACTAAAACAATGTTCATTACAAAGAATTATGTCGATAAAACATACGCATCGCTAATTACTTTAAGCTTTACTCACGGAAGGATGTTTCCTCATGTCAGAGATAAGCTTCATTGTGGAAAATGGATTTACAGACTTAAACTTTTACCTCCTACTATTTTACTTTATATTCTGATTTCCTACTGCTGTGGCTTCGTCTTCTGCAACTCGACCTTCCCAGGCCAAAGTAATGCATCATAGATTAGGCACACAATTTAATGGCAATATTAAAAAAAAAATACTCCCAATTGCACAAGCGCGAAAGTTTCGGGATTTTTTTTATATAATATATTATCAATAATCAAATTTTCAAACAAGCTAGAATGCAATATTTATTGGTTTATCGCTTAATTATTACAGGAAAAACAACTGAAGCAGCCTAGTTTTTCACGCATTTATTCCCGGTCATTTTGGGCATAGAGAAGGCTGTAAGTTACTTCGCCATAAATGAAGGTCGTTAGGAAAATTTGCAAAATAAATAGAAAAAAAAACTGCCACTTAAAACATGCTTTAAAATATTGGTTCTATTAGTTTAGTTTAGTTTAGTTTAGTTAAGTTCTCGGAGCATTCAGTGAGTTCGTGAAGCAGCCACAGAGACCTACGAACAATGAACTTGTCATATACAAATATCACAGTAGTTTTCAATCTGTTTTTACAAAATTTGTTTATATCTACATAAATAATTACAATAAAAATAAAAAGAACACTTAGAACAACTCAACCTAGACCAAAAACAGACAAATCAACCATACAACTTTTATTAATACATATTTACATATACATTGATATGTTGTGCAGTATACTATTGTCACTCATATATTCCTTTACAGAATAATAGGTCTTTTTACATAGGTATTTTCTAAGAGCAGATTTAAAGGAATTGTCATTGTTTATTAAGGCTTTTAGGCTAGAGGGAAGAGCATTGTATACTAAAATGCACTCATAATAAAGGCCTTTTTGATGGCATGAAAGTGCTGAAATTGGGCGATGTAGATTTGCTTTTTGTCTAGTATTCTTGACATGTATATTTTGATTTTGAACAAATTTTTGTTTATTTCTTATATAAAAGTTCATGAGGGATAAAATATATTCGCAAGGAAGAGTTAAAATTTCTAATTTCCTAAAGAGATTTCTACATGAATGTCTACTGTGTGTACCAGCAATTATTCGTATGACTTTTTTCTGTAACAGGAAGACACGTTCACTTTTAACTGAATTTCCCCAAAATATTAGACCGTACTTTATTGAATTGAAATAAGCTAATGAACTATTTTTGAGTCTTAATTGACTCCAACATTACTAATGCACGTATTGCATAGCATGCACTACTTAGTTTAGGTGTAATAAGATCAATGTGATCTTTCCAATTCAGATGGTTATCAATTATTAAACCAAGGAATTTAGTATATTTGGTTTGTGAAAGTACACTGTTATAATATCCTATCTGTAATTGTGGATCTGGAGAATTGTGAGTAATGAATTTCATAACATTTGTTTTATCTAGATTTAGAGACAATTTGTTTGCTTTGAACCATACACACAATGAACTGAGAATCAGATTTAGTTTAATGGCACAATCATTAAGGCTCTTTCCATTTATCAATATCAACCTTACTCAACCTTGTCTCCATTCAGACTGTACATTTGGTCAAAGCTGTAAGTACCATCACTATAAATGAATGGCGTTAGGAAATTTGGCAAAATAAATAGAAAAAAGCAGCAACTTAAACATTTTTTTAAATATTGATTTTATTTCTCTACCTTGTCTCTATCGAGACTACATTTGGTTCCATTTCCTTCTTCGTAGGAAACATAGATGTCAAACTGTATAAATTAATTATTTACCATGTCAAAGCTCGTTCCACATTTTAAATTTTAGATGCAGAAACAGCAAATAAATAAAAAAAAAACAATTAAAGATATTACCAAGAATAGAGTGAATGAGTAACACTCCTTTCAAAGCCCAATGCGTGCGCTTTTGTCATTTTAGAGTCTTGGTAAAAGGGTATACCATGCGTTGTAATAAGTGAATTTTTTTCGTAGAACCCCTCCAATGTAATGGCCGATTGTTAGCTGAAGCTGTATGGAATGAACAGAAGTCAGAAAGTATGTAGCTATGATTGTCCCGTAAGTTATTAAAAACACTTAAAAATTGCATTTACTCATCATATGAAGAACTGGAATTGTCTCCATTCATTTTCCATACGTTTCTGACTCGGATTAATAAATTAGTCCTTACAACTAGCAGTTGCCTCTGATAAATAACACGTTAATCACGAATGTCATTTTTCAAATCATTTAATGTGTGATTTTTTTCTTTTAATTGGGGGATCGAAGGAGCCATATTTGTTAGTGAGGACTCTGTTGCCGAATACTTCATGAATTACATGCAAGGAGAAATGGGATCTATGAGCTGCTGAGAAGTCCTGTTGGAAATTAGCTGTCCCTAAGTTCATTCACGGTAAAATGGCGCAAAATATTCTGTACACACCTATCACTGTTAATTGTTTCTTAAAATAAAATAAAGCCTTTTATTCTCTCGCAGCAGATGGCACACCACACTCCTATCGTTTCATCATGCAGGATTCCTCGTAAAGCAGGTTAGGGTTTTCTGGACTGCAGCATCCCCCCCCCCAATTAACGTACTTAGGTGAACACAAAAGTGTATGAAATTAAAAATGAAAGAAAAATTAAATTGTATTATATAGTGGGCAGGTGAGGAGGTGAAAGTAAAAGTTTGAGGAAATACTAAGAACGATTATTGGTTTGATGAAGAATGTAAAATAAAAGGAATGCAAAAGAATTTTGGTACAATGGAGGGAGAGGGGGATATAAGAGCAAAAGAATATTATTTACAAAGTAAATTGTTTTATAATCAATTAATAAAAGGTAAACAAAAAAAACTCCTTTAGGGGAAAAGAAAGGCAAAAAATTTAATTTAATATATTGGTGAAAATAATATAAGTAAAATATGCAAGGGCATAAAATCAATGTACCAAAAAATTGTACTTAGATCTAATGCAGGCCAAAAGGACTGGTTAGGCTAATTTTCAACCTTATATGCTTGTGAAAGTTCTTTGGAAGGTAGACTCATTTTAGAAATAGAAAATAATTATGTTAGACAGTTATATAATAGAAGAAGAGTAAATGAATCAGATTAAAAACATAAATAGGAACAAAGCTCAAGTAATAGAAAGAATGCCAGCAGAACTTCTCAAGGAATGGTGTAGGGATTCACATCGAGTTATGGTGCTAACATCACTGTTTAATTGTATAAAAAATAAAAGATATACGGTAGAAAGTTGGAGAAAAGCAATAATACAATCAACATATAAAAGTATAGGCAATAGAGATAGCAGATAGACTCCAAGAATGGGCAGGAAAATATAAAATGTTGTCTGAGTTTCAAATGAAGATGAACTGTCGATAATGTATTTGTGATGAAGTATTAGTAGATAAGTATTTAAAGAACAAAAGAGGGAAATTGCATATGACTTTTATTGATCTAGAGAAAACCTTTGATAGAATAGAGCTGAAATTATTGTGGTGCAAATTAATAAAGAAAGGAGTAAAAACAACAACTGCCAGCAAAAAGCGAAGTGAAAGCCAACGAACAACAAATTAATGGACGATTAAAGAAATTCCATCCTTACTCATCTCAACTTCTCCTTTAATCCTGCGGAGAACCAAGCAGGGCTACAATTATGCATGGCTCCCAGCACTGCGTCATCTCTGCTTACAGTTAACGACTAGCAGCGTTCCATTTCCCGTTACTACGAGAGTGCTCAAGAGGAACCTCACTTATCAACCGCTAATCCTTTGTAACTCAAATTCCTAATTCCCTTAGTATTAGTATATTTAAAAAAAAAAGTCCTCATGCAGGAGCTACATAAGGACATTTTAGAAGTAGATTTAAGTATATCGGTATAAAACCGTTGTCTTTCTAAGTTTTTTTTTTGTCCTTTTCTGCTACTCTAGATATTATCTATATCTTTTTTCTTTTTCGGTTTCTGATAGGTATGGTCGATGGCGATTTGGAAAGACGATTAAAAATAAATTGTATTAGTACAATCATAATTGATTACATTTCTTCGGAATTCGATAATAATAATAATAATAATAATAATAATAATAATAATAATAATAATAATAATCATCATCATCATCATCATCATCATCATCATCATCATCATCATAACGCTATTCCGTGGGTACGGTTGCAATAGTTTCATTTCTTCATTATTAGAACAAAAAATCGTTGGAAAACGAAGGAGGAAGCTAATATCCAGTGGCTCTTATGACGAAATTTAATGCTTCAGTAACACATGTATAGCTATGAAATTATGCTGTTTTTAGCATTCTGGCTGCAATGTGTTGTTTCTTACAATAAAACTGAGTTTTTCAGGTATGTTTCAACTTCATCTTGTCACATTTTTCACGCATTGATCATATTGCACTGGAACCAATTAAATGAATAAACAATGGCCAATTTGTAATGTAAAAATCTACTGTCTTTTATTCACATGGTAATTGATTTTCTACATCACTGTCCATGTCATTGATATAAGGATATAAGGATACATATAGGAATTAAATCTAATTGCGTCCTCCCCCTCCCAATCGAACATAACCTTAACAACAATCTTAACCACAAGAAGAATCAGTTTCTCGCCTATACAATGAGATATTCCAGCTTTAGCAATATGCAAATTTGCCAATTATGATTCCAAAGCCTTTGTATTCAGTGACCTTAATTTAGATATAATAGACGTTTCCCGTTTAAATCCCATCATTGAGTGCAAGTAAAATGTTCACTTTTGCTTTTATCATCTGGATGTCTTGTTTCTAAGTGCTTTCATAATTTATTTGGTTTCATGGAGGCATTTGAAAGAACTTAATAACATAATGCACACTCTGGTTTGGGTTCGTCTTTACCATCACACCAATAAATCCAAATTTCAAATAGTTTCGTAACGCATTTACGCTGCTATTGCTTCTTTCTTTTCGTTATTCACCGAACTCGAACATTAAGTAGAGACACTTGATTCACTATCACTCCCAGGGTTTTTAGTTTCACTCGAGTGTACTTTTAATTGTAATGTTCCTGATTAAGCCACGCATCCATAATTAAGTAATAAGAATATAAGGGATGTGGATGAAAATGCCAGATGTCACTGGACTTGGCTTTTTGTGTGGATCAGGCAGTGCCCATAAAAAATGGTATTATGGATCTCTTAACACAAATTGCATTACACTGATGCTGCAAAAACAAGAGCCCTAGCAAAGAGATCCGAACAGAAAGCAATTACGCAACGCATTAGGATTTTCCATCATCGTTTGATTGAGTTGTAAGGACTATATGAGAATTTTAATATAACTTATTTATATGACAGTGCATTATAGACGGACGTGGCAGGTCTAATTTTTTTCTCATAGATCCCCATGTTATTCAGGCGTGCATTACCTTAAAAATAAAGAGGTATGCCGCAAACCACCAGCAATGTAAATAAGTATAATGTTAGGCAATGCTCTCGTTAAATGGATTTGCTGCTGTGACTCTTCTTAATAAAATCATACTATCTAGTATTAAACGTTTAATTGGATTTGCAATTCCATAAATCTACCAATTTTACTTGCTTACTGTAGCGTTGAACAACACACTTCCCAAATATTCTTTTAATCAGCAATTATTTCCAGCAAATATTTATAGGTTCCGTACATTCTTTAGAGTTTCTAAGAAAGATGAACTTTTTGGGGCATTCTCTGCTTCTTCTTCCTCCGCTTCAAGTTTGCCATTGTCGTTATTAGCGTAATCATTTTTTCTTTCCTGTTGACAATTTTGTACATATCCTAAGCAGAATCACCAGTTTCATCACTTCATTGTCATAGTTTACAAACTCAGCAGCACCCATGTAAAACTTTCCTTTGACTGTACGGCTGAAATGGTTTATCTATATGTTCATTGCCTTGAGAAGCGGGGATAAAATAAAAATTTAACATAATTTCTCTTACACTCCAATTCTTTTACTTTGTTCAATAACATTCACCTTATCACTTAATGATGGTGCACCATTTTTATGTAATATTGTTGATCGCAAAAACTACGATTATGTGCTGCCCTTACCCATTCGATCCCCTCAGGGGCCCAATTTTTGGGTACGGGTTGTAGCGACCCCGAGGCACCCGAACTGCCCCCATATGTCCACGCTCAGCGTGTTTGACTCCTTTTCATTTTGCCTCTATTTTATTTTTTATTCGTCCTACTTCCCTGTTCTTTGTCTGATGGGTGCCCCCGTGTTGACACGGTAAAAAGTGACTGGGTAACGGACATAACTCCCAGCACTGGGTTATCATGTAGGACAGGAGCGTATCCCCGGGTAAATGCCAGGCCCAGGGCAGGGGCCATTGCATGAGCTGTTGTACTTCGTGCAGGCGATTGGATCCCTTTGTCAACCCACAGGAAGGTGCGACCCTGAGGTTACTTTGTTCAGGCCAGAGCAAGTAGCCTAAGCCGGGGTGGCGCCCAGGAAGCAGCCTGCCATTGAAGACAGTTGCGATGGTGGAGGATTACATCGCTATAGTACTCGAAAACAATCATATACATTTTAAACGAAAAAGAGTTGACGTAAAGGAAGTGTGCGAGAAGTCTTTCCTCGATACTTAGTGCTGAGTCGAACCGAAGATGGTCAATCGTATACTAAGGTAAACCCTTTTATTATGCAGAAGGGCATTGAGGCCATAGTGGGCCCATTAAGTGCTGTACCCGTCTACATAACGGATCACTTTTGGTGGAGACACTTGGGCTGTCTCAAACCAACTCATTGCTCAAGGCGACTCTATTCCACGGTTATCCCATCCGTGTTGAGCAACATAAGACATTGAATTCGTCTCGAGGAGTTGTTACCACCAATGTACTAGACCGAATGTCCAACCCAGAAATCCAGAGTTGTCTGGAAGACCAAGAGGCCACTCGGTTTATCGCGAGCAGGCAAGGAAAGAGGGGGGATTACAGCCGACCCGGACTCTAATCCTCACGTTTAACAGGGTCGAATTGCCGCAGAAGATTAAAGGAGGCTACGAGTTGATTGAAGTGCGCCCATATATCCCGAGCCCGTTGCGATGTTTTCAGTGTCAACGTTTCGGACACACTCGCATATCGTGTAAGAGTGCCATTTCCATCTGTGCAACCTGCGGTCAAGTCAGTCATGAAGGAAAAGCTCTCCTTTACTGAGGCCCGGAAGCGTTACCAATCTCGCCAACCTGTAGTACCTAAGACCAGTACATACAGCTTGCAGCTTCTTTATCGGTGAAGAAATGCGACAGCAGTACGCAGACTTGCGACCTTGTATTTACACGGGTCCCTACTACGCACAGTTCTCTGAAGCGCTGTACTGCGAAACTGAAGCCAATAGTTATTAATGCCCCTGATATTAGGTTCAAGACGAGCTACACGAAAACTGACTTCTTGAAATCGTCAACTCCTGCGGAGAAGAAAAAGAGCCCTTTCCTCCTCGGAGGTCCCGCTCCCATGATGGGAGCAAACCCGCTGTGCGGTCGTCGTCACCGCCCTTATCTACATCCAACCGATTCCAAGTGTTGGAATCTGTGGATCCCTCTCAGTGGGAGAGCCCTCCCTCTAAAATCGCTATGGAGCAGGGTGTTCCTGCTCCAGGCAAATCACGAGCCCCACGCGACTGAAGAAAGGACGTTTAATCTTCGTCCTGGGCCTAGCAAAAAGTAAAGTGGTGTTTTTATTTATTTAAGTCGTTTTAACAATGGATATCCTTTCTTGGAATGTGTGTGGACTCCGCAGTCGAAGACCTGACCCAGAGTTACTTTTACGTACGACTGACTCTTCGCTTGTATGTCTCCAGGAGATCAAGCTTCGCCTGCAAGATTCTTTTGCTTTGCACGGTTACTCTTCAGTGAGATTTGATCTACCTCCCGAAGATGGCACTCCCGCGCATGACGGAGTTTTAATTTTAATAAGAGGTGACGTGTACAATACTTCAATTAATCTTCAGACTCCTATACAAGCTGCTGCAGCTACAGTTCACTTCTCCGGCTTTAATTTTTCCGTCTGCACTATTTACTTGCCTCCATCTGCTACTGTAGCAACAGTTGATCTGGATAATCTTTTATTTCAGCTACCACCCCGTCCTACTTTTGGGGGACTTTAATGCTCACCATCGCCTGTGGGGTTCCAACACGGAGTGTGCAAGGGGTAGCCTTTTAGTCGACCTTCTAGATCGTCACAATCTTGTACTGCTCAATACTGGTCAACCTACATTTATTTCTGACAGTACTCATAGCTTTTTACACTTGGACTTATCCTTTTATACTGCCTCACACTCTGTACATTTCATTTGGAATGTACCCTCTGATTTATACTCTAGTGACCACTTTCCGTGTAAGATACACGCACTCTCTTAAAACGCATATTCTCAGCACGCGCCAAGATGGCTCATTGAAGAGGCGAATTTGCCTTTCTTTCGATCTATGGCCGTGTTTATGGGTGTGACTTTTCATCCGTCGACGTCGTGATCTAGCACCTGGAAATGGGCCTTATTACAGCCTCAGACCAGGCTATTTCCCGGTCGTCTTGCCACCTCAGACGCTTTCCGGTTCCTTGGTGGACCGACGAATGCCAGGATGCTTTGCGTGCACTTCGAGGTGCTCTACGGGTTTTTCGTCGCCACCTTACTCCAGAAAACATGATTCGCTACAAACAACTGCGCGCCAAATGCTGTCGAGTGATTAAGGATAACCAAACGGCGTCTTGGCTTGCGTTTATCTCCTCTTTTAACCGCACAAGCCTTCACCTGTAGTTTGGGCAAAGCTACGCCGCGTTGCAGGCAAACCTAGATTTACGCCAATACCCGGTCTTAGGATATCAACTCTTCTTACTACTCCGATTGATATAGCCAATATTTTAGGACGCACTTTCGCTGATGTATCCAAATTCGCCAACTACTCTGCATCATTTTGCACATTAAAGGAGCAGGTTGAGTCGAGAGGTTTCTCTTTTGCCTCCAACCATCAGGAGAGCTATAATGTCCCGTTTACCGCCAGGGAAGTGGAGCATGCTCTTTCTACCTCTGGGTATTGCTCACCGGGGCCAGATGGCATTTATGTTGCTATGCTGCAGCATTTGTCAGCGGAAGGTAAGGCTTTTTTACTCCAGATTTTTAATTCTATTTGGTGCAATGGAACATTTCCGAGCACTTGGCGAAAGGCCACCGTGATACCAATACCTAAACCTGGAAAGGACTCACATCTTCCAGTTACCGTCCGATTCCCCTCACCAGCTGCGCCTGTAAGGTGATGGAACGCTTGATTAACGGGCGGCTTATGTGGTTGTTAGATTCGAGGCACTTATTGACGAACGTTCAGTGCGGTTTTCGTCGTCATCGCTAAATAATCGACCATCTTATCTCTCTTTCCACCGATATTATGAACGGATTTGCGAGAAAGTGCCAAACTATTACCGTTTTCTTTGATTTGGATTAAGCTTACGATACCTGTTGGAGGGGCGGTATCCTTCGTACGTTTCATGAATGGCGTATATGTGGTCGGATATCTGTTTTTATTAGGGGGTTTATGGATGACCGGGTTTTTTAATGTTCGCGTGGGATCAGTTTTTCATCTAGTTTTACTCAAGAAAACGGTGTACCTCAGGGCTCGGTACTTAGTTGCACACTGTTTGCCATTGCTATCAATATCATAAATGAGTGTTTACCACCAGGAATATAATCGTCGTTGTTTGTGGACGATTTTGCTATCTTTCTTTCCTCTCGGAGAACGCCGCCTCCAATGATGCCTCGACCGCCTTTACGCTTGGAGTGTAAATCACGGATTCCGTTTCTCCGCACATAAGACCGTCTGCATGAACTTCTGACACCGTAAGGTGTATCCTTCACCATCTCTCCATCTTGACCCATACGCTCTTGCTTTCGAATACGACGTTCGGTTCCTTGGCTTGGTGTTTGATAGGGAATTATGCTGGGCATCGCAAATAGCGCAACTCCGAGGCAAGGGTGACGTTCTCTTTTTATTTTACACGTTTTAAGTTGCACATCTTGGGGAGCTGACCGGACTATTCTTTTATGTTTTTTTCGATCTCTATTCCGGTCAAAACTGGATTATGGCTGTGTAGTTTATGGCTCAGCGCAACCTTCCGTTCTTCGTCGCTTTAACCCGATTCATCACCGGGGTATCCGTGTCGCTATTAGAGCATTGCCAACCAGTCCTGTGTCGAGTTTATGTGCGGAGTCTGCAGAACCTCCGTTGTTTTATCGTAGGAATCTTTTACTATCTACTTATGGTTGTCGACTAGCTGCGCAACCTCATCATCCCACGAATGGGCCGTTTTTTAATGTGTCGTTCGATGGTTTTTACGCTCGGTCTTTTACTCCTCAGCCTCCTGGTTTTCGTTTTCGGGAGCTGCTAAGGACTTTGGACGTGGGGTTACCTGCTTTTTTCCTACCCGGGGAAACTACTTCTTCCACTTGGCTTTCAGCGGAGGCCCTCGTTCATCTTGAGATTACGTTCTGTTTTAAGTCTTCAACCACAGCACCAATTATTCGTTGTCGTTTTAACGAGATCATTCCTTCTTTTACTGGATGGAATTTTATATATATCGACGGCTCGAAATCTGACACGGGAGTAGGATGTGCCTTGGTTTTTAGTGGAGCTAGTTTTACGTTTGGCCTTAACGTTGCAACATCTATTTTTATGGCGGAGCTTTATGCTATTTATTGGGCGATTTCCCCACGCGCTGGGGAACAGTATTATTTGTTCAGATTCTTTGAGTGTCCTTATTTCTTTGAAAAAACTGTACAACTACGATCCTCTTGTACAGAAGGTCCAGGATGCAGTGTTTACGCTTCTGGACGCGGGCGTCAGGGTAACACTGCTGTGGGTACCTGGACACGTGGGACTTCCAGGCAACAATATCGCAGGTGTCGCAGCTAAATCCGCAGTATTAGACCCTGCTGAATATGAGCAGCGTTTTTACTCGGGGGATTTTAAACATTCTTTACGTCGAGGCGTTCTCTCGCGCTGACGCGAGGAGTGGAATTTAATCCCTAGCAATAAGCTTCAAGAATGTAAATCCACCCCTTTTAACTGGTCGACTTCTTCTCGCGCAGTTCATCGCGAAGAAGTAATTTTAGCTTGGGCATTGCCGTTTTGGTCACCTCTCCTTTTAAATGGTCAACCAGCTCCAGCTTGCCCTCACTGCGACCACCCCTTTACAGTGCGTCACATGTTACTTAAAAGCCATCATCTAGCAGCTTTTAGACTTTCCCTAGGTTTGCCCTCCTCTATTGAGGACTTACTGGCACATGATGTGGTTGCTGTTGAGCGAGTGCTTCGTTTTATCCGTGTTTGTGGTTTTTGGGGCAAAGTGTAGGTTATATCATTTTATTTATGACGGCATTTTTACACTATTTTAAGACTTGTGCTTTCAGCTCTTCCTAATGCGTTTTAGTATCCGTCTTTATTTGTTGTTGACCATATTGCCCTGGTTGTTTGTTTTTGGTTTTATTGTTACAATTTTAAACCACTATATCTGGTGTGTTTTTCCGCTTTTGCGGCTGTGTTTTGTACCAGGCTTTTGTTTGTTGACAATTTTACCCTTGTAATTTGTTTTCAGGATTTCTATTGTTACAATTTTAGATCTTATATAAGACTGTTATATTCTCAGCTCTTGCAGCTGTGTGTTAGTACCAGTCTTCTTTGTTGATGACTATATTCCCCTTGTTATTTTTATGGGATTTTATTTTATTGCACAAAGTGCTACTGTTACTTATCTTATTCACTAATTTTGTGTTGATAACTTATTATTTTTTAATTCTGGTGCAGTTAATGGTGTGTTTGGGCGCTAATGACCATAGCAGTTTTGTGCCCTCTAAGCAATAAACATCATCATTACCCATTCGATACTAGATTCTGTTGGTGTAGTGTACGAATTCTCATTGAAAATGTTTGCCAAATTAATAGGGCAATAAAACTATTGACCAAAACCCAGTCCACTCTCGCGTCCTTTACAAGAAAATCTGTTTTTATCCCACAAAGTATACTGTTTCCTTGAAACTACATATTATTTCAAAATATACTTCAAAGGGTGTACTAAAGATGTATCGTTTCCAGCGTAAACAGTGGCAGACTGTTTCTACGTTGGACAATTTCTATTTAATTGGGGGAAAAAATAATAACATACAACACGTATGATTTTACCGGTACCTACAATTTCCAAAATAGACATGATTCCGAGAAATTCAGGCTTTGAAATGGGCAGGTTTTAGTGTACATATAAGGTTTTCATTCAATATAGCTGGTGAATACTATTAATGCATTTTAAAAAGGTTGGTTCGTAATTAATCCTGGCTTGTTAAAGTTCTTACATTTGCCATTCTGTCTCCCAGTAGTTTTGGATAGGTCTGAGATGTGCGATGCTGTTCCTTACCCATCAGACTTTTGTGATGACTTACTAGGGTGAAGTAGGTCACCTAACTTCTAAGTGAGCAATCAACACTACAGAAAAAGGCCACCAAATATTTAAACCCTGCTAGATTCAGCTGGTGAGTTCATTTTGCATGCGCAGTTACCATTGAACTTCTCAGAGCACATTTCACGGGCTATAGCTCGCATCATCAGCTGCAGTAGTCCGCGAAATACGTTCTGAGCTGCTCTATGGTACATGGAATATAAAGGTGCAAAAAAATCATCTCACCAGCTTAATTCAGCTTCACTTGACGGAATTCAAACTCCTGAATTTACTGTACTAGCTAACTAGGCCCAATGCCCTGATCAATTGTGCTATTCCAATTGCTGATTTGTCAATAATAATGTCAATATGCTTGATTAATTGTTCACTGTATGGATCATATAATAGAAATCTATTTAAGGAAGTACCCTGGGATTTAGGAAAATAAATATGCTGTAAATACAAAGGCCAAATTTTATTTTAGTTCCATTACTTTTCGCAGCATTGCTATAGCGGTTAAACCGAAGATGAAACGTAGGTTTTTCTGACCTCCGTGTCAAGATATTACGGACATATAGTGAAATTTTCTTATAAACCCTGAATCTGTGTCTTGATTTATTTAAGGATGTTCTTTATCATCGAATCTGTATGTGATTAGATACAACGTGTAAAGTACTTCTCTCTTAGAGGTGTTTAGAAAATTTAGTGTTTACAATGTAGATACTATCTGGAGGGTGAGTTTATCGCTGATTTTAAAAATGAGTATTCAGTGCAACAGGTTGTTGATTCGGGTACTACTAGGCCCCGGGTCCAGGGGTATAACACAAAGGTCTGTGCTACCCGGTGGTTTTTTCATTAGGACGGCACCTTGTTTCCTAAACCGACCCGCCTTTCGGCTGTAGACGATTGCGTCGCCCAGGCGCGCTAGGTTCCCTTAGCTTTCAGATTCTCACTGATGGATAGGTCATACTAGCTTAGACCTACTCGTATTTAAGAGGTGAGTCACCCCAACATTAAGGTAGCCACCACCCTCCCTACAAACAACGGCGATTTGGGCGCACCGGCCTCCAGGGTACACGCCTTAGGCACTCCCCCGGGACACGCCGCCATCGTAGGTCCTCAATTCCCCGTGAGTGGCGGGTCCACTGCCAAGCCGAGTCCAACCCAATCCGGACAACTCCCATTCGGGAGGGGCTCGAATCAAGTCCGGCCCGGCTCCCTCTAGTACGTCAGAGATACCACGGACACTCAGGGTCCGCAGAGCCCGCACCTGGAGCATCTGTAGGGCAACGGTCAGGCCGCGCCCCCCTTTACGGGAATTTAATGAATGAATAGCATATCAACTTTTAAATCAATTTTATGGATACATAACAGTGTTATCTCCATTATATATATACACAATTTTATTTACTGCCGTGTGATTAATTATATAGTTTTGTCCGAGAAAGAAAACTACGAGTAAAATCGAAGAAATAAAACAAACAAATACACAAACCTAATAAAGCCCATGAAGACTGTAGACGATATATCTGCATTACATACCTCCCGTGGAAATAAACGCATTCCTCTACACGGAAGATCATCGTTGTCAAGGCATTCATCCTTTCACGAACGGCAGCAGAGGAGAGTGCCTTAAGTCGAAGGTTGTCGACTTCAACAGATATAGACGAATAATCACCTAAACGATTCCAACGGCATGTAAGCTCAGACGGTTGTAGCCTTGGGCAAACAATGGGAAGATCGCGCGTCCCCTTCCTCGTGGTGTATTTTTTTTTTCCTGCTGGAGTTAAAGGAGATTTGCCACCATTAAACTGTTTTACCCGTAAACATACTATGCACACATTCCACTATATTATTATTATTATTATTATTATTATTATTATTATTATTATTATTATTATTATTATTATTATTATTATTATTTCTTCTGAAGTTAAAGGACAATTGCTAACATTACAATGATTTACCCGCTATCATAGTATCACAAAATCTCAAATCAATTTATATTTATGAAATGGAAATGTTTTTCTGCTGGAGTTAAAGGATATTTGCCATCACTACCATGATTTACCTACAAGGATAGTACCACACAATCAGCTATCAATTTATAGTTATGAAAAGGAGGCGAGCGTAAGCCATCAGGCCGTAGCGAGCCGCAGCAAACCATTGCGTCCACCGGTTTCTAGGATTTACCGGAGATTAGCTTAAGGTTAGTGCGAGTGTGTACAAGAATTAATTGCAGATTCCAATAGACCAAAAATAAAAGAGGCGCGGATACATTCGCAATTCCAAACTAACACTGAGACGCGATACCTTTCACACCTCCAAACTAACACTAATGAGGTTAAGTTTCGGTAGAGACTTTCGGTTTTCTTTGCTGCCATCCACTGTCTTTCGTGAAAGGAGACGTGACATGTACCAGGATGAACCTCTATGAACAGCTACTAAGTAAATAGAAAAATCAACATTATGGACTGGCCAACGATGTTTAGTTCCAGAAAGGTAAAAAATTGGCGCCATGCAGTCACTAATTTCTAGCAATAATTCTCCTATCTGTAGGTAATCTGTGGGGCTGTCTATGATATACACTATGGTTATTGTATTTCCATCATAATCCGAACCAAGGCAGTTGGATTAAGAATGACCTGTTTCAATTTTGCTGCCCTAGGTAATTTTACCGCAACTGCCTCGTCCAAGGTGTGCACCATGTTATGATCTACCAAATCTACTTTCACGTACGTGCGTAAAGAATGCATTAAATGGAATGTACTATGTACAACAAACGTAATAGATAGTAACCATGCATAAAATATGTGGAACAAATTAAATATAGGATATGGGCAGAGGTCCAGAGTAATGGTGAATACGGCTACTAAATACAGTTTCAAAATTCACTACATATATACACTGACCTACGCTTAACTTCCATTGAATCCTTGAAACCAGAAACCCAGGCTTCATTACTTTTGCAATGTTATCTCCATCTACTCCTACTATAATAATGGTTTATATACATGAAATTGAGCTTGTTTTCATCATGTACCGCACACAGTTGTTTCTCTTCTTGCACTTACTTAACCGGAAGTTTAAATGTATATGAGGTATATTCTGCTTAAAATTTACCTTGATTTGGTACTATGCACAAATTTGGGAAGGGCAAGGAAATTTTAATGCTGACAGATTGGTGAAGGATGTAATAATGTAAAAATCAGTGAATGTACATTAGTGGCCACTGAGCGGTGGGTTTCCTATTCCGAACATGACATGTACACTGCAGTAATTGTATATTTATATGCTTGAAAGAAAATAAAGTTCGTTACTGAAATCTGCGTTGCACACTCGAGGGGCAAGCAACTTGAATGATTAGAGTGGGCAACTTTAAAGAACCGCGGAAGGCCGTGAGTTGGTACTCCATGTAATTGATGTTCACTCAACACTGTGTGGAATGTAGTTTAAAAGCATAATTAATTTATAATGAACCATACACAGCTAAAAGAAGGTAAATACGGGAAACATTGATCAGATTGTACTTTAAGATATCTTTTAATGCAGAAAGAAAACCTGCTAAGAAGGTGTAGCCTAACCTGTTAAAACTTACGTTAGGACAGCTTGCGTTTATGACTAACATGCCTGTTGATAAACATGTCATTAAAAACACTCGAGAATAGAAGCATGCCATAACGGGAAATTTGTAACTTTTACATTTACATTAAATAGTTCAAACAACCCATCCAATAAAATAGGTGATTCTGCATGATGACCTCAAGTATTTTGGCAGTCACATTCAATGCTGAATTAACAATTAGCTGTATATTACTGCTAGGTTGAAAAACAAAGAAATTTGTGATATATATACTCTGCAGCAGCTAATTCTGGAATATATTTTTCTGGGTGATGTATTTCAGATGGGTGGGTTGCCAATGCAATATTGTCACTATACAGAATCACTAATTTAGGCTTATTGCCTAATCATATCTTTTTAGTATTCATAAAATAATTTTAAATTTGTGTTATTTTGGTGATTAGATTATGTCTTATGTTTGCAACACTTTTTAACAGGTAAAATATCATAATGGTCTCTAGCATCTAAATAAGAAGCAGCAATAGAAAACAAAATGCAAATAAGCTTGTGATGCAAATCTTGTGATCAAGCAGGTTTGGAGTTAACACAGAAAACTACTTCTGAGACAAGCCGAAGATTGCTCTAGTAACACTTTAAAATCTAAAAACTTCAAGTTGCATCCAATTTCAAAAATTCAAGTGATTAATTGCTTTCTTGATTTTTTTTATTGATTTGCAGTTATACGTTCATTTTGAGCTATAATTTTTCATAACAGCAATTATACATTTAGTGTTATAAAATAAGTACTGCCTTGCTGCTTTCATAATTACTATGTAATATAATATATGTATGTTGTTCTGCAGATTCTGAGTTGAACTCTTGCTCAAATGATGTAGAACCTGTCAATAAATTGAAAAACAAAACATATATAATTAGCATGAATTAAGTACAAAATATTCATTCATATTGTAGAAGGTGTGAGCTATTAAGAATTCCTTAAGAGAATTTTTTAAAGATGTAAATTTATGTTTATCTCATAATAATTTAATTCTGCTTGGCAGGCCATTATTTTTATTTCTGCTGAAGTTAAAGGTCATTTGCCATCATTATAATGATTTATCTGCTATCATAGTATCATAGTGCAGCATAGTAGGCACCTTTCTGGAAAACCTGCAACGAGCTAGCTGCCCTACGCAAATCATTCCTGTTTGTAGTATTGAGTCTTTGTATATTGAAATTTGATTTAAAATTTTTAATATTATCTACTACGTAACCATTAGGTCAATATAAATATATTTGAATTTGTGACTTTCCAAGTTTTTTATCCTTTTTCTGCTTATCTAGTTATTACTTTAGTTGCATTCCATTGTATTAATTTATTTTTCATTTATATATAGCCATCCTTAAGGGTAAGCATATTTAATTTTTTGAATAGAGGTCTGTAGGTTTCTCTTCTTTTTTTCCACAGATTATTCTAATAGTTTTCTTTTGTAAATGGAAACATTTTTCCCTATGAAAGAGTTACCTCAAAAAACAATTCCATATTTTATTATAGAGTGAAAACATGCAAAATATACCATATGCAAGGTACCTTTTGATAAAAGGTCATTTAAAACTCTCAGAGCAAAACAGGCTGAAGTAAGTGTGGGAATTATTATTTCAATATGTTTCTTCCAATCAAGATTTTGATCAGTAAGTAACCCTAAAAAATTTGTATGATTGATTTCTTTTAGGACCTGATCTTGATAATGGATTGTGAGATCTGATATATATATGTTTATATCATTTGCAAAAAGTAGCTCTTTTGATTCATGATATATGGTAGGTCATTGATAAAAATTCAAAAAAATAAAGAACCCATTATTGATCTCTGTGGCACACCATTAATTTTTTACAACCTATACCAAGGATTCATGGTGATTAGTTACGACTTTTTGCACTCTGTTAAACAAATAAAATTCTTAATAATTATACAATTCTCTAACTATTCTACTATCAGAAGCATCTTATTATTAGATCCCTAACATAGTTCTGTACTAAAAACATATTATTATTATTATTATTATTATTATTATTATTATTATTATTATTATTATTTAACCCTCCTCTAGTATGGGACTTGCAAGCCAGTACTTGTGCCAGTTGCCCTTTGGGAAGCTAATTACTCTCCCTCTGTCATGTACACTGAAGGATTTCCTGAATGGGTTGTCTATCCAATGTCAGGACTGCATTAAACATATCATACACAAAAAGATGCAGGCAGACTAAGAGAGATGGAATGAAAATGAATGATGAAATCAAATGCAAGTTGCAGAAATATACTGATCTGACCTTCACCTTTCTAAAAGTGGGATGAAGAAAACCACAGAAAATGTCAGATTAGTTGGCCACAGGATTTAAACCTGGGACCTCCTGAAAGTAAGTCCTAAGTGCTATTGTTACCCTGTGGCATAATTTATTACTTCACACAAAATAAATTTAAACATTCCATAAATGAAGCAGCAATTAAGAAGTAGAGTAGTAGTAGTATTTATTTCTCATGCATCAACATACAGGGTTTTTCTTAACAAAATAAACAAAAAACATTTAATCTTATTTTGATTTAAAGTAAAACACTAAAAATCATGTCGTCACATTAAAACTCTCTTTAAGTTTCACAAACACACTTATAAAAGTAATTTTGGTACATGTTTCGTGAGGTACATTCCTCACATTGTCAACCAAAACGACGACAGTCGTCGTTTTGGTTGACAATGTGAGGAATGTACCTCACGAAACATGTACCAAAATTACTTTTATAAGTGTGTTTGTGAAACTTAAAGAGAGTTTTAATGTGACGACATGATTTTTAGTGTTTTACTTTAAATCAAAATAAGATTAACAAAAGTTTCACTGTGTGGATTCCCAAATTCCGTAAACAAAAAACATTTATTTTAAATATAACAATTAGAAACAGTTTGGCAATTCCAGAAGGCACTAACTTCAATCAAAATTTATTCCAATTTGATTGACTCAGCCCCCAGTCCCCATTTCATCGGCAGCTACCTAGTGTAATATCCAGGGGACCGAGCTCCGATCCAAATAAAAACAAAATGCATTATTAAGAATAATTTATACATTTAATACAATATTAAGTTATATTTCCTACTATACTAAACCTTCCTTTTTTAATAAAACCCATTCGGCCAAATTTATATCCTTGAGAGTTGCTTATTCCTTTGGACTAACATCCTGGTTAAGCAGCAATTGAAGTATCCGTAGTATATTTAATAGCTTTTGACTGAAATGGGAACCAAAACAGTTTGCAAACAAATTTATAGGTGTCAACATAATTGCTGTTTTTATCTATTAAAATATATTTAAATTATGCCTTTATATTGTTATATTCCCCCCCCCCCAAAAAAAAATGGATTTGGAAAGAAGCAGAGCATACAAATTATTGTATTGTTTAATTTCTTAAAAATTAAACAACTATTTCAATAATTCTTAAAGAATTATTTCGTATGCAACATGCTATTTTTTTCTTTAATCTATCACTAATTGTATATCATAGACTCGTTTACAAGATCAGAGGTTCAATTCCTGGCAGTTTTTGTGTGTGTGCTTGTGCGCGTACGTATATAAAAATACTAAGCATAGCTTCCTTTAGAAGGCAAGAAAAGCCATGGGTGCCATGTTGGATGTTTCTCTTGCTGAATTAAATGGGAAGCTGATGCCCAAAATGTTAAAGAGCATCTTAAAATAAATCAACAATAGACTTGTTTAGGAGCAAAAATTCAACATACCCTATAAGTAAAATTTATATTTTTCAACCATATATAGAAAAAAACATTCACACACAATTGGATAGTGAATAGCAGAGAAATAAAAGGGTGCACAGAACTAATTTTTAAAGCTGCTTGTTTACCCATTTTACTATATAAACAAATATAATGTATGTAAATAATTAGAGCAACATTATTTGATCAGCATTAGTGACATAGCCAAGTCATTAGACTGCTCACCTTCCACCAAGGTGTCCTGGATTTGATTCTAGTGGCCATAAATGGAATTTGTGAATGATGAAACAGCACTTGGGCACGTTTTCTTCAGGCACTCTGGTTGCCTCCTGCCATTTATTCCATCATTGCTCCATCATATTTCATCAATGAAACATGACTTGTTAAATGGCGACTATTCATAGACACTTCCCATTGAATCTCAAAGTGGTGTTGCTACATAATGGAAATCAGCTATCCATTCCAGTCAGACATAGCTGTGTATATGGAAGAAACCTATGGCCATCTAAAATACTTGTTAGTCTTTCTTCAGTACAGCGAGTATGCCTGGCATATCTGTGGTGAATTCGAGGTATTGACTATGGTAATGGGTCTGCAAAGGGGATATACAAAGTATTGCTGTATTTTCTGTGAATTTGATTGTCAATCAAAGTTGTTGCACTTTAAGAAGAGAGACTGGCCTGCAAGGAAATGTTAAATGTCAGAGAAAAGAATGTGAAACACTTAATGAATAACTTTATAAAAGCCATGGACCAGACTGGGCCAGCTTTTAAACACCTCCTTAATGAGCAGTAAGTTAGTGAAGGTAAAATTAAAGAGGGAGTTTTTGTGAGTCCTCAGATACAAATGCTCTTTACTGATAAAAAGTTTGGTAGATTGCTACATGGTGTTGAGAAAGAAATTTGGGACGCTTTTCACCTGGTGTCAATTGGCTTTTTTGGAAATGTCTGGAGGGGGGGAAGGAATGAAAACATGTTATCTGTATATTACAAAATTGGCTGCGATATGTCCTAAAGATACATATCCTACGTTCCCATTTAGATCTTTTCCTGGATAACTGCAACATGGTTAGTGATGAGCATTGGGAACATTTTCATCAGGCAATAGCAACAATGGAGAAAGAGTACTAGGGAAAGTGGTCTTCCATGATGGCTTACTTGTTGAATGAAAAGTAGGGATAATCCTGAGCAGTTATACAAGTAGCAGGCAAAGCAACACCAGATATAAAAGTGGATTTGGACCCATATATGTGTGTGTTATGTAAGCATTACTCTATTAAACTATTGTAGATCTGTCATAAACTATAGCTAGTTGTGCATTTCTATTGTGATATTCTGTTCAGAACCATGAAATCTATAATACATGGGCTAACTTCATACAAGAGGAAAATTTTTTGTATAATTTTGTTGCCCAGTGTTATTGGTATGCATGTTACAAATGGATTTTGCTTCTGCCTTTTCCAATGCCCTGATCACCAAGCGAGTTGGCTTTAAAATACAACATACACATTATATGAACAGTTTTAATTTGCCCCTGTTCTCTGGACTACTATTGCAGAAATACTGAAGTAACTTTTAACATGTGTATTAAAGTGTATTTAATATGAATAGGTATCCATTTCTCATTGTTTGGAGCATAGAATTTGTATCTAAGATGTCATATCTAATATTATTCATATGCTTGAGCTTGGGGATCTATTTAAATCAGGAATTTGGCAGTTTCATTAAATGATATTATTTGCATAAATTGCTAATATTTCATGTGAAGATGAAACATTTTTAGAAAGTTCAACAAGTTCTTTAATTTCAGGTGCCAGCCCCACAGAAGAGAAAAGTTCTCCTGTGCAGCATGTATGGAACCCAAACTGTAAGCAGTGGCACATTTACTATACAAAAATTTTTATATAACTGGAGAAAGGATAGTATTGTAATCTATTATAATATGAGCTAGGTTTGTCATAGGGATTGGAAAAATACTTTCAAAATGAAATGAAAAATTCAGCCATTGAAAAGTGAATTGTTTTAGAAAGATTTGAGGTAAAGCTAAAGGAAATTCTTTGCTGCTTGTCACCAGATTTCTGATGTTCTTGGAATGTCAAATGCATTGCAACAAATAATTAATATAATTATGTACATGCTTACCTAACTAAGCAAATGCATACTATATACTGTCATTTTCTAAGCAGTTTTGGCACTTAGCATCAGTCAATGCAATTTTGTTAAAAAATAAGAGCTATCTTTCAACAGATCTCATTTCCAGTTTCTCATATTGTGGAAATGTGTATATAACTCTTGTCTTTAGATTTGGAAAGAAACTGAACAGAAAAATGTCAACCAAAACTAAATGATTTCAGTTGACAATAACTGCTGATAAGAAATTGCTGCTAAAATTTATCTTTGACACCTGTTGACTTCATAGTACAAGCTATAATTAGGTAATAGTCCTTCCACCATTCTGATTTTATTGTTTAAGTATAACCATAATGAAATGAAAGGTAGAAAGTGCAACAGATCAATCACTCGAGCAATGCCATGTATAGGACTTGGGGCAGTCCATCAAAATATTGGCAGCACCATTAGTTAAAATATGACTTCTGCATGTAATGGACAAAGTAATCATTAATGTTCAACATTGTATTAATCTTAGTGTATTTCAATAAGTGTTTAAATAATGTATGCGACTGTTCGAAAGTATTACATTCAGTTTCCTTGTCACAAAAACGGAAGAAAATGCACTATCATGTGCAAGTAGCACAGGTTTTTTCTCCTACATACATCACATTGGCACTCTTTTGCCAAACACAAAAGTTGTGAACTAAACCAGAGCAACTGGCACTTATGCTTGTGAAACACACTTTTAAATTAAATGTTTCCTGTATGTTAATTTAAGTGAAACCTTTTAGATTTAATTCCATGGTTTGAAGGTTTATGAATTCTCAAAGCATGCAGTGCACCTATTGCAGCAGAAAGGCTGAACCTATGCTGCAAGTTATTTTTAGCTATTCTCAAATATAATTTGAAGGGAATTTTAAACAAACATGTTCTTTTTGTGTAACTTTTTCTGTACAAATGTACTGGTCCTTGAAACAATAATTTAGTGAACTGCTATTTTTCACTAATTCAATTCTGGAATCCAGGATCTGCTGCACATCATAAAGAATTCTCATCATTCATTCAGATTATAGATGTGAGATGTGAGATTAGAGCTGTCGCACCTCTTTAGTTTTTATTTCCAATAAAATATTCACATAACCGTTTAACATTTTGTTTCTGAATACAGTGTTCCTAAAATCGCTGTCTGATGACTTCCTTTGTTTGTCATAAATTTTTTTTCCCCAAACTCATAAAAAAACAGCCATTCTCATTACATGTATCACTTAAATAAGTGAAGGAAGTCAAGAGAAGGTTATGCTATGAGTTTTCTTAAGACAAAACACAGCTCATTATGTTAAAGCTTTGTTCCTATTTTAATGCACAAATAAAGCAAGATGCCTGGGCTTAATTATGCCATTCCACAAAGAGTTTTCATGAAAGAATAATATGTGTTGACATGCTGGTGCGTTGATGCTTGGACACAATTTAAGATAAAATTCTTTTACATTCGGCACCCACCATATATTGGTTAGTGAGTAAATCTTGGGAGGTATGAAGCAATAAACCTAAACCAAAGCCAAGAATACTTACTTAGGCCCTTTGGATAATATACCTTTTGATTGGAAATTTTTTGTTCAAAAATCCCTTCATCGTTCACAACAAATTACTCTTTCCTGACCGCCACGGGTGGCCATGGTCATTAAGGCACTGACTCATGAGTCATCATATAAGATCAAACATTTCAAAAGACAGAAAGATATTAAAAACACCACAACTCTCTCCACGATAAAAAAGGACGTGGTTTTTAAAAGAATCACATATCATCCATGGGCAAACAGGGCATTCATGAAAATCTTTAAAAATTATGATACACGTTTGGCTGCACAAAATAAATTTAGTTTGGAAAGCTTCTGAACAGCAACAAAAAGGATGTTATTCCACCCAGCAAGAAGTCAGGAGTGTATCAGATAGACTGTTTGGAGTGTGATCAGATATATATAGGCAAAACAATATGAAATTTGGAGACAAGGACCAAAGAACACTTCAGAAATTTAAGATATAAACAAGTGGATAAATTGGCGGTTGCAGATCACTTTTGGACTTACGATCATAACATTGCAGGAGAAGCCAAACTGTTAAAAGCTACCACCAATCCCAAGCATTTGGCAATATGGGAAAAGATTTATATTTTAAAAAATAAACATAAAGTGATGAATTTTGACATTCCACCAATGGACTTCCTGTTCCGTTATCTAATGGAACCATCTGATGCACTACGTCACCTGCTAGAGTTAGTCAGTCCCCAGCTGAAGATGAGAGTGAATGCTCTTGAAAGATGTTCTGAAGAATTAATCAGTTAGTGAAGTTTTAGTGTCACCTATACTGACTCAGTTGTATATGTAACAACTTCACTGTTCCTAACTTCTTTTAAGATTACAAGAAACACCTGCTTATAATGTAAAGAGAAGCTGAAATATATTTTGTGAGTGTTAAATAATGCTCATGATTGTAAAGTAAACTCTGTCATTCCTTTCCAACTAATCTGGTATTTGTAAATTTATGAAATAATCAATAACTGAACTTAGTCTCATTTATGAAGTAAGAAAATTGGTATATGACATACCATCAGTATCAAGAGTTTGCTGCTGCTTTAAGAAGTACTTTATAGGCTCTTAACATTGATTTTGCTTGTTTTTTGTAGTGAAGCTTGCCAAGTGCCTTTTACGAACAAGATTTCATCCACAGCACATAGAGATTATGTTTCATTAAAGACAACTTATAATGTATTGCAGACATATTTATTACTAATAATGCATGCCACATCCCCTTCCAGGTGTCTTAAGCCCATATGATTTTTATCTTTGGGCAAGTTTAAAAAAAAAAAAGATAGAGCATGTATAACAAATATCCCCAGGGTAATTGGAAATAAACATTTTCATGAAATAGCTTCTATTTCTGGAATTTCAAGCCAAAAGTACTTGAAAAATGAGAGTTGCCAATTTTACAAGCTTAGTTGGAGTAGGTATATTCTTCATTATATTTAATAATGATAGTGCTTCCTTGTTAGTAACTACTGCAGCACTGGCTTAAGTAGCTGATTGCCTATGCCTTGTGATAAAAATCTGTTTACAAAACTGTTTTTGGACTTGATATCAGTTTATTGGGAAAATTCATAGCTTTTTTTTTTCCTTTAAATCTTTAAAAATTATGATACACGTTTGGCTGCACAAAATAAATTTAGTTTGGAAAGCTTCTGAACAGCAACAAAAAGGATGTTATTCCACCCAGCAAGAAGTCAGGAGTGTATCAGATAGACTGTTTGGAGTGTGATCAGATATATATAGGCAAAACAATATGAAATTTGGAGACAAGGACCAAAGAACACTTCAGAAATTTAAGATATAAACAAGTGGATAAATTGGCGGTTGCAGATCACTTTTGGACTTACGATCATAACATTGCAGGAGAAGCCAAACTGTTAAAAGCTACCACCAATCCCAAGCATTTGGCAATATGGGAAAAGATTTATATTTTAAAAAATAAACATAAAGTGATGAATTTTGACATTCCACCAATGGACTTCCTGTTCCGTTATCTAATGGAACCATCTGATGCACTACGTCACCTGCTAGAGTTAGTCAGTCCCCAGCTGAAGATGAGAGTGAATGCTCTTGAAAGATGTTCTGAAGAATTAATCAGTTAGTGAAGTTTTAGTGTCACCTATACTGACTCAGTTGTATATGTAACAACTTCACTGTTCCTAACTTCTTTTAAGATTACAAGAAACACCTGCTTATAATGTAAAGAGAAGCTGAAATATATTTTGTGAGTGTTAAATAATGCTCATGATTGTAAAGTAAACTCTGTCATTCCTTTCCAACTAATCTGGTATTTGTAAATTTATGAAATAATCAATAACTGAACTTAGTCTCATTTATGAAGTAAGAAAATTGGTATATGACATACCATCAGTATCAAGAGTTTGCTGCTGCTTTAAGAAGTACTTTATAGGCTCTTAACATTGATTTTGCTTGTTTTTTGTAGTGAAGCTTGCCAAGTGCCTTTTACGAACAAGATTTCATCCACAGCACATAGAGATTATGTTTCATTAAAGACAACTTATAATGTATTGCAGACATATTTATTACTAATAATGCATGCCACATCCCCTTCCAGGTGTCTTAAGCCCATATGATTTTTATCTTTGGGCAAGTTTAAAAAAAAAAAGATAGAGCATGTATAACAAATATCCCCAGGGTAATTGGAAATAAACATTTTCATGAAATAGCTTCTATTTCTGGAATTTCAAGCCAAAAGTACTTGAAAAATGAGAGTTGCCAATTTTACAAGCTTAGTTGGAGTAGGTATATTCTTCATTATATTTAATAATGATAGTGCTTCCTTGTTAGTAACTACTGCAGCACTGGCTTAAGTAGCTGATTGCCTATGCCTTGTGATAAAAATCTGTTTACAAAACTGTTTTTGGACTTGATATCAGTTTATTGGGAAAATTCATAGCTTTTTTTTTTCCTCTCCTTGCCAATGCAAATACTATAAGATGAAGTCTAAGTTTCTGACCTGACATATGATTCATTGTTACTATTATATTCATCTTATCTGATACTTATGTTTCAGGGATGTAACCACTGCATTTCTTTTCCAGTCACGCCGTTTATTTGCTTGAAGCTCATTTAAGTCAGACATGTTGCATAATACAGCATGATATTCAAAACTGAACAGTGATTAAATTTTTAACTAAAGACATACAGTCAACTAGTGATATTTAACAATGCATTGATAACATGTATGAGGAAGTTTCCCCTTCATATTCTTTGAAGAAGTGGTCCAAAATTAATTCATTTGGGCAAAGAAAGCCTTGAAGATGATCCACATGGGGAGAGGTCAGTGAATGTATTGACAAGAAAACATCTCCGTTGTAGAGGAAGAAGTTTTGAGTGGCAGGTAACTGAAGATGAAAGAAATAGTTGTAAGGTTGTGGCTTTCTAAAACAACTGTGCTTTGCATCCTTTATCAACATTTGCACATTGAATTAGGTCATTGCAAGATGGATGCCCAATTTCTTTCTACAAATTAAATGCAAATGTGCATGTAAAGTCACATGTTTTTGAACCCGTGCCATGGTGACAAGAGGACAATCCATTGAAATCTTTGCCCTGGAATGAAACTGGTGCTCTACTATGACCATGTTTCAAAAAGGGAAACATTTGATTGATGGAAGAAAGTTGAAGTACCCCCTAGCTAAGGACACATAGTCCAAAAAGAAGATCAACCAATTTTTGGGAAGCATTCTGATGATAGACTTCAAAGGAAGGAGTATAACAATAATTGGGAAGTACTAGTGGAGCTACTGCATCAGTAATGCAATGCCATTGAGTAAAAGAGATTTTGAATCCAGCATTCCATCTGCTGCACAACAATGCATCTGCATGGTGCTTTGAACACATGTGGCTTTCAGCAGCTCAATCATACACTGTACAGCACAGGCCTTGCCACCAGTAACTATTATCTGTTTTCAAAACTGAAATCTGACCAAGGGCAGAAATTCACAAATGATCAATCAAATGATGATGTTTTTTAGGCATTTTATGGACAAACTTCAGATTATTTTTTTTGGGAATTGAAATGTTAATCCAGATATATCAGAAATATGAGAAATACATTGAAATAAAGAAAGATTATGCTGAAAAATGATGATATTCTTATTCCATCACCTACCAAAATAATCAGGCCAGAAATGGAAATTATACATGAAATAAACTCATAACTGCAAATTTTATCACATTTTGTCAGTTATTTTATATGGGAGAGAGTGAAACATTTAAAAATAATATACATGCATAATTTTCATAAAGCTAAAAATAAATAAAATATTAGTTCCAAGAAATTATCTCTTACTTTTGTTCATACTTGCTGAACTTAAGAAGCTATCACTTCAGTTATCTTTTCCAATAATTTGCCCATCAGCTGAACTTTCTCTTATATGTTTGTGTGTTGGTGTGTAATGTTCTTTTGCATCTGCAATGATTTCGCACCATGGTATAAAAATATTTACCAAACAAACAAAATATATTTTATTATTTTGGTTGATAATATTAGGATGAGAACTGATTTTATTTGTAAAACTACATTTTTTTTATGAATTTTTAAAATAATATAATGAACTGTTAATTTGAAGGAGGGTTTTAATAAGTTAGTAAACTGGTAGCTTACAATAATAGCATTTGTGAATTTAATTTCTTGGAACATAGCTAAGTTAAACATTGTTTATCTTAGTTCTATTTATGCCTTCTTTGTAGTGTACAGACTTCAACAGGAAGCTCCAAGACCAAAAGCAATAGCATGTTGTGATATCAAAGTTCAGCATCCTTCTTATTATGGTTCTGAGTACCATGGTGTGATGTCACACCTTGAAGCAGCAACATATTTGAAGGAAGAGGGATCCTACTTGGTGAGACAGAGTAGTTGTGGATTCTACACACTATCCCTCAGGTACTGGCCATAGAATTAAAGAAACCCATTATGGGAATAACAAAAATGTAGTAAGAGATAGTAATAACTTATTCATAATTGTTATATACACTCTTTGATAGTAATTTGGTTGAGGTAACATTCTATTCTAATTGAATTAGTGTGATTGTTTGCATATAAATTATAACCTCAAACACTAAAAAGAAAATCCCATCTTTGGAGTTTCATAAGGTGGGAATCTCCCCAATTTCTCTCTCAAAATTAAGTAAATTTGAATCCTCAAATTACACTGTATACTTTTAGATAATAAACATTAACTTAAGACATACTTAAAAAACTTAAATATTATGCAAGAAATTTATACTGTTCTATGCCATATAATTACTGTTGTTTGTATGATGAGAACCTCTAAAATAGATACTCCACCACCATATATAAATATGTGCATTATCTTTTATTTAAACTCCCTCCTTAAAGGCCTACTCTGATGAAAAATTATCTATTAAGGATATTGTTTATTTTAATAGCTTCCATTTTCACATGAATAATTGTGAAAACAGTAGACCATTGCAATAGAAGTTAAGACTTTGTTTGTATTCAGTTTTTGGAACATGACTTTTACCACACGGACCCACTTTATGTGATCATATACAGTAAACGTCGCTAGCAAATTCTCTATGTTGCAATGTCTCAGTTTGTGACAATCAGCCACGCACGTTATGATAACTGGGATTAAATTATACCAGTTCGAACCTCAGAAAAGGAAAAATGGTCATAAGAATCATAAAAACTTCTAAAATGTAGATTTAAAAACCATATCAGTGTGAAATAGTACTACCAAACAAGGAATGTGGTTATCACAAAAATAAAAGAATAAAAAACATAAATGATAGCGCAGAATGATAGCGTTCCACAATTCCTTTGGAATAATTGTGTTGAATTTAAACACTTTAAAATACAACTGGACAATTTGATTATGAGGGTACTATCTGATTATGGAAAAAACTTAAATTTAATACACAATTAATAGAAATTTTGTTATGTAACACATAGATAGTTCATGCACTAGATGAATTTAGGGGCTCCTATAAGGAGAAAAAGAAGGAAAATAATTTCCTTCTGTATTGTGGGCAGAATCAGACCTGATGAACCTGAACCTGATGAATAATATGTTAATTTTGAAAAAGCTCCTGATAAAGATGCAAATTATTTTGATTAAACAAACAGATGTTTATTATTTTTAATAGTACTCTTATTTTGAGATAAGATACATGGTACCTTGTGAAAGTTTTTTGTGTAAGTAGTATTTAATTACGATTATTGTAGGACTGAGTCGAACTCTCACTCTTATTGGCTCCACTTGTTTATATTTAAAACATATTTCTCATACCATTGTCTGCATCCTCAGCTAACTGTAAACAAATAAATGGAGCCAATAAGAGTGTGTAGTTTGACTCAGTCATACTGTAATCTTAATTATATGATTTGCTTCACTGTATAAGTTCCAATTAACACTTCAAGATAAATGGTATTGTTTTTTAATTATAGCGTTTAACACTCCTCAAACTGGAATACTGCAAATGATGAGTTTTTATTGCCTCTGGCTTTGGTACATGTGTTATACATTTTGGAACATCTTGGTTAAGATGAAAGTAAATCTCACCTTTTGTATCTTAAATAATAATGACCATTATGTTATTTTTTCACAGATGTTTTCTTTTCTTACATTGCAGCAATTACCAGTTTCCTCAATGATTTTAGATGTCTTAATTCCATGGCCTAAATTTTCATTGTAGTCCAAAATTGCTTATATAGTACAGAGTACCATACCATCACAAGTATAGTGGGTGTTCTTGGTTTTGTATTAGAAACAACTTTGTGAAATTACTCCAAGTTTCCTGTGTGATATAGCAACTTCTGTATTTCATTTTCATGTCTACCTTTATTATTGATGATTCAAAATAGGAATCAGAAGTATAGGGTTTCATTCATTTTGTGTTATTCTGTTGTTCCTCTAAAAGTTCCGAGTGTTCACACCTATTATTGATGGTATTCCCAGTCCAACTATAAATATTGGATATGTTGTTTAAAATGATTACAAACTTTTCTATGAGAATAACTTCATCCCCTCCTCAGCATTGGAATGACCACTGAAAGTGACTTAAAATACTTAATTCCTATTTCCAAATAAGGGGAGATATATTTCCAGGCTTTTTTTCTGGGGGGGGGGGGAGTAATGGCTTTGCCATGTGCCAAACTTCATACTTACAATACTGATATAGAGGTGGTTTGTTGGTATAAGTGTGTCACCAAATCAACTCTATATCAACATTTTTTACTGCATTGTTAATAGCTTCAAGAGTTCTCATCACACAATTTGGATGAACATATGTAACATTTCCTTATTTTGCGATGCTTATCGAAGAGAAACAATTCAATGTTTACCCCAGCCTCAATTTGTCTTCCTAATACTTACCTATTCCTGTGCCTTTCTGAAGAACAATGAAATCAATCATTTTATCATTGTGAACATCTATTGCAGTGTAGGCTACATTTATTTAGCTACATTTAGCACAGAAACCAGAACTCATATCTGCATCCTGTGATAACAAACTCCATTGTTGGATTTTAATTCTTCTGTCATTTTTCATGACAATTTGATAGCTAGAGAAATATAAGTTTTCACCACCATGTAGAAAAGGCCTTACTCGTGAAACCCTAGTTAAATGTGTCTGTAAATCCCTTTAATAGTAAATAGCCCAAAGTATTACATATATAACTTTTGCAATGCGTGCACCAAGAGATTATTTTATTGATATTTTCTTGCAATCTCCAGATAGACTTATGCCCTTCAATGCATTGCATTTTCACCCATAGTACTGTACTTTGTGCTGTTGACTTCATATGCATCACACTTTTTCCACTTTGGAGACAATTTAAATAGAAGTAGTAAATATTTCCACATAATAATGAAACATATTCCTTTTTTATTTTATCATAGACACCTGGTAACCACCACTGGTGGCCAAGGTCGTTAAGGTATGGACTTGTGAGCGGAAGGTCTAGGGTCGAATCCCACCAGAACCATCCTCCCTGATTGAGGTTTTTTCCAGGTTTTCCTCAGTCCTCATAAATGGCAAATACTAGAGAGGTACCCTAAATTTAGTCCTGAAACACTTCCTTCCTTAAAAAATTCTTTCCCAATTTACCATTTCATTTCATGTATCATCCTTGTTGTCCGCCATCTATGATGTCTCAGTAGTAAAAACCGACATTAAAATAAAATAATAAACAAATTAAAAAAAAAAACTGGTGCTTCTACACCAGAATTTTTGGTTGTACCAGCACATGACATCACAAACAATGTGTTCATGTTGTGTTCATACAACAGCATTCATTTTTGCATTTTCATATTAGTTAATTTCTCAACAGCTGTAGTCTCTTGTCACTGAATCTTCAGGATCCAACATTAGTTCTCAAATATCAAAAATTTTACTTGCTTCAGCCTCCTCCACTGCTTTTTTAACTATTTTCTTTTGAATTCACCTTTCAACATTTTTAAAGTTCTCTCTTTTTTAATAATTCTTTCAAGTGTACTAAGGGAATTGTGTGTGTGGATGTTTTTTTTTTATTGTAAAAATTATCTCTGTTTATTTTCTTTATCTGGGCCTAATATTGAATATTAGGCCCAGATAAAGATTGAAATATTGAAAGCTTAAGTGCTTTATTTTTGCTTGTTTGCTGCATATATTACATCCAAAAACTGTGAAATTTTTAACACTATTATCACTTAAATAGAAAAAGACTTACAACAACACACAGATAGTATTTCCATCATGTAGTTTAGCTATTGACTGAATAACATGGAAGAAACTATAAATAATATGCTAAGCAATAGGAATAGTACTTGGCAATGGGTTTGCATGACATCAGACACTAACATACAGAAAACTAATGAATTTCTTGGGAACTAGAACATGCAGAAAGTTCAGATTGTTTTTCTCGTTCATCATTTTTTCATACTCTTCATCTGCACACACCATTTAAATACATCAGAGTAGGCCTTTAACACTTCTTTCTTGTCCATTATTTTTTAATTCTTCCTAAATACTTCCCTACTTTATAAATAATCTGTGCCTCACTTTAACTAACTTTTTAATTAACTATTACAAAGGGCATTCCATATTGATTTACACTTTTTTGTGCTCAATCAGAACATTTACACTTCAGTAGATAGGTCATTTTCTCAATATAGTCTCCCTTCAGCGGCATACACCTGCGCCACCAATTAGCAACTTCCAAAGGCCTCCATGGAATCATTTTTTTCTGTGTCGTACCCACTTCAAGACAGCTGCTTGCAGTTTTTCAAAGTCTGGGAAATTATGTCCATACAGAAGTTTTTTCAAAACTGCAAACAGATAGTAATAAGAAGGGACCAAGTTGGGAGAATACTATGAATTTAGAAGCACCGGAACCCCATTTCAGTTCTGGAAGAATCATTTTTTTACTTATGTGGGGACATGCATTGTCATGTTGCAGGAGCACAACTTTTGCCCACTTCCCTTGGCACTTCTTTTGAATAGCAAGGAGTATCATGCTCTGAAGACCACATATACTATGCTGTTAGGTGATCTTTGGTTCCAGCTAGTCAATGAGAATAATGCTAGCCTTTCCGGACTGTAGCCAGAGATTTGGCTGCTGAGGGCATTGCCCAGAATTTCTTTGGTAGGAACTTCCTCAATCATCCATTGCATTAATTGGGCTTTGGTCTCCATTTCATGGCAATGGATCCCAGTCTTATTGACAGTCACAAGTTTGGGTACAAAATCCTCTGGATCATGACTGTAACATTGCAGAAGATTGCTACTCACTTTCTCATGTTGTTGCCTTTGTACTGATTCAAGGATTTGGGAACCCATTTGATAGACACATTCCCATTCTTAAGGTCTTTGTGCATGATATGGTACGGGGTGATTTTGGCAAGTCCTATGGCTGCTAGAATGTAATGCATCTGTTCTCTTGAATAAGCCACTCTGCTTGAGATATGTCTGATATTGTCACAGTCATTTTCCTTTCTGAGCTAGGTTCCTTCTTTGTTGATGTGCTACCAATTTTTCAGCTATCCATCTAGTTGTATGTGGTTATTCATGATGGTGCATACTCTCCATGCACTGCCACCAATTGCGAATTGCGTGTGAATCTCTGCAATGGTTAAGTTTCCTTTCTAAAGAAACCAAGTTGTTAGCGCTGTCCCTGATGGCCACTCTTCATGTTATTTACTCATGTAGTAACAACAATTGGAAAAATATGCTGTAATTTACAACAACTATGCCCATCTTTCCTGTGCTGCCACCAAAGGGCAGACCAGACTGTTAATGAAATTCAGAGGTGTAAATCAATATGGAATGTCCCTTATATATCATTTTGTAATCTATCTCCCTTCCTTTTCTTCCCAGATACTTTCCCTTTTCTACTAATTCACAGTTGATTAGGCAATGAGGATGTGTGAGATTTTCCATCCTCAAGTATTTTTCCTAAAGACTTTAAAATATAATGCTGCTGTACACATCCAAGTAAATTCTTCCTCAACAGATCAATCATGATTATATATTTCTGCCACCTTCAGCTTGTCTTATTTCTCTATACAATCCCAAAGAATTTTATCCCCAAAATTAGCCCAAATTACTTGTGTTTATGTATCCCCAACTTCAGTCATACTTCCACTCATATTACCTTCACTTACTGCCAAAAATCCCTATTCACTCTCTTTCATGCTTTCCCAAACCAGCCCTCATTTCCCATATGATATATTTGTTTATATATTGAAATTGAAATACCATATTTACGTAAATCAAATACTGCATTAAATGTAATTTGAAACTTAAATTCAAAAAAATCTGCAGGAAGTCTTAGGTAGATTGAAAGTAAAACTACTTAAAATCATGTCAACACATTAAAACACTCTTGACATTCCACTCTTAATGCATGGTAGACATTGTGAGCAAGGTCTCACGAAACATGTCCCAGTTTTTTTAAAAACAGTTTTAAGAGTGTTTTAATGTGTTGGCATGATTTTAAGTAGTTTTACTTTTAATCTACCTAAGATTGTTTCACTGTGTTGAATCCTACATTCTTCATTAATCTGCAGGAAGTTTTTGGCATATTGTTGTAAAACATCTTAGAGACAAGTCTGTCTGTTTCATAAAATGATCCACCCAGCCATAACTAGCCTTAAATTCTTGTTTTTGTAATCCAAGAACTTCAGCTTACTTTTTTATTTTATTGCTTATTGTGTCACTAGTCACAGGTTTCTCTTTTCTTCCTACTTGCATATACAAATCAAAACTTTTTCTTCAATATCATGATGTCTTCTTTGCAAGGACCAGTGAATTTCTTCCTACTAGCTTTAGTTGCAAATAATGCCAATTTCTGTTGCTGCCTCTAGTGATTGTTCCTCTCATTTACATTGAAATCTCTTCCTGCCTTTCTGTTACCATTTTTTTTTAGCATAAAGAATTATTTTACACTTATAAGTACCATCAGAAGATGTTCTTCTCTATTTGCCCTCTATATCGTGAGATTACCCACTATTCAAACACTCTATGCAATAATAGGCCAACAATAAATGTAATGAAGTTGAGCATTGCAGCAGTGCACCATGATGTAATAAACAATAAATTTGAATAAAGTTACCAGCAAACTACAGAACATAATGAATTTGCACTTGAATCTAATGTGCCTTCGAATCTAATGGCACCACAACTTTGAATGCTACATTTGGAAAAAAAGGCGCATTAGATTCACATAATTACAGTAATTATTGAAAAATTAAGCAGAATTTGTAATGGCATCCACCCGGTTTTTACCCAGGCCATTCTTAGGTGCAGTTACCACGGTTCAATAAAAATATGATAATCATAAGTTACAAATGATTCATAATTAACTATTTGTTTTAATTCCAAAAAGAAAAGATCTCACTCAAAACCTCTAGCTCCCTTCAAACACCATACTTGCCTCCTATACTCAAAACGCGGGTTCGAACCCGGCCAGGACCGATGGATTTTTTCGGGCGTAAAAATCCTAAGTATGGCTTCCTTCGGAAGGGAAGTAAAGCCGTGGGTCCCGTGTCGTACATTTGCGGCACGAAAAAGAACCTCAAGCCTGAAAGAGAGGCCTCTGAGCAAAATTTGTCGGCCGTTTCACGCCCTGAGTTGAATGGGACGCTGATGACCTGAGCTGTTAAAGAGCGTCCTTAAATAAATCAATCATCAATCCCTTCAAACACAATACGAACCGCCAAGGGTGGCTGAGGTCGTTAAGGCATGGACTCGTTAGCAGGAGATCTGGGGTTCGAATCCCACCAGGACCATCCTCCCTGACTGAAGTTTTCCACAGTCCTCATAAATGGCAAATGCTGGGGAGGTATCCTAAACTTAGGTCTGGAAATGTTCCCTTCCTTAAAAATTCCTTTCCAAACATACCACTTTATTTCATATATCATCAGTGCCCACAGCCTGTGGTGCCTCAGTAGTAAAAACGGGCGTTAAATACCATTAAAAAACATACACACACACACAACATGAGGGTCCTACCTACTTGTTTGAATATAGTAAAGCCTCTTATACAAATCATAAATAGCAGAAGTACATTGATTATGGCTTACGTCTGAGTATGGCTGCCAACTGGAGATGTGCAAATGCCGCAACTAGGAAAAGAGAGATAGAGGCATTTCATGTAAAGTTAGTATTATTATTTTTATTTTTACTGAAATTATAAAATGTTACTGTATTTAAAACGGATTATAATAAGCATTAACTTGTATTACAAAGAATTGTTGAAATGGTGCTCCTCAGTGGCAAAGTATTACTGGCATCTGCATAAGAAATTTCAGTATTTCTTTGCAACTTTTCTTCCATAAGAACAGATTTCTCATCGTTCAGAGATTCTGCCACATAAATTTTTAACAAGTTGGCAAACAGTTTCTTTACCTAGAACATCATTGTCAAGATATTTTCTTGCAAAGCGCTTTACCACTTCTCAGTAAGAATTCATTTTCACATATATCATACTTTTTTTTAATGGTGTTTAATGTCCGTTTTTACTACTGAGGCACCACAGGTGTTGGACACTGACATACATGAGATGAAATGATAAATTGTGAAGGAATTTTTTTTAAAGAAGGAAATGTTCCAGCCTATGTTTAGGGTACTCCCTGGCATTTATCATTTATGAGGACTGAGGAAAATCTGGAAAAAACCTCAGTCAGGGAGGATGGTCCTGATGGGATTTGAACCCCAGACCTCCCACTCAAAGTTTGTGCCGTAATGACCATGGCTACCTGTAGTGGTATGTTGTGTGTGAGTATATATATGTATCATACATAAAAACCTATTCTTAAAGCCTATATTTATGTAGTGGCTATAATTAATAAAGAACAGTTAGTACACAATTTACACAAAATGAAAGCAGCAAGCAACACATGAACACACTATTTCTCGCTGACAAAGCCACCCTCAAAATTAATATTAAGCTGCTACCTGCACTAGCATTATATGGCATTGAAAACTGGCCTCTTCTAATATACAACTTCACTCTGCTGGCCCGTAACTAAACTTGCCTGATTGCAGATGGTGGTTATGTTATGGTATGATCTACTATCCTTGGATTATGGGCTACACCAGTATAGATAACTTCTAGTTGGAAATAACTTGGCAATATTGAACGCCATAGCCATTGATATGTAACATAACTTATTTATATAATGGTACAAACTATAACCCATCTAAAACTAATCTCACAACAGACTCAAGACTTGGTTAGCTTCTACTGAAAGCCAGAGAGAAAATAATTTAATCATCATTCCTTGCCAGTGGAAAATTAATAATAAAAATATACTTCAAAGCTGTAGGTTACTGCTGAATGTTTTAAATGTATCATATCTAGCTCTAATAGAATCCCATTAACCTACATGTTATTAAAATTAATAATTAAGCACTCATTTCAATGCAAGACAAACGTGAAATAAATATACAGTACATATACAAGATGTTAATGTCTTACACCCAAATAATTTCAGAGCATGTAGATATGTCTTATATAAGCAGTTTCAGATAGGCAATATATGGTCCACAACGAACATAAAGCAGTATTATGGTGTTAAACATTTTGGCATCAGATGCTGTTAAATTGGTGTTAAAAGCCAAGTCGGGTAAAAAAAATTGGTTTAGAATGTCTTTAAAACTGTCTTACAAGCATAGAAATATTGATTTTCCACAACTTGTTATCAGTGTTTTCAAGATTTAGTGCTGTAAAAATCCTTAAATCTCAGACTAATCATTTGACAGTGTGACACTGAATATTAACTGCCTTCTTGCAATATGTAGCCAAGACCGACTAAATAAATTTAAATGTAACCTACTATAGAGGGAGCTCTTTAACTGCTTATGTGGCATAATGCAAAAGCTGATATTCTGCAGACCATAGGTTCAATTCTTGTCAGTTAATTTTTTTTTTTTTTTAATGTGAAGTGCAGCAATACTCATACTAGAGAATTATGAATGAAATTTACTTAATGCTTCCAAGTTTTACTCTCTTATTACCAACATACAATGGCTAAAAAGTAATGAGTGAGACTGAAAAACAAATGACTACCTCTTACTCTAAAGGAGCATCTTCATTAGCCACTGGTGTTTTAGAAACATATAGCCATAGCTTTGAAATTTCAGAAGTTTTCTATCTCAAACTACCTGTCTAAGACACCTCCACATTTTTTAAAATTATTTTGATGTAGTTCCTTAACACACTATATAGTGCACATTTTTCTGATAAAGTTTAAGTATAATAATAAACAAAATAAATTAAGTAGCAGTAATGGAACAGAAACTGAAACATTGATCTATAGTAAATGTATAAAATATATAATTTTGTTAATGGATATCATTGTATGATTAGTTGAACTACACACTCTTAAAGCTTCACTTACTTTTTATAAATGTATGTTGAAATTGAATAAATGCAGTTGAACCTTAGCATGGCGGAAGATGGGAACAAAATGTTCTCGAAACCGGTTCCATACATTTATAAAAAGTAAGTGAAGCTTTAAGAGTGTGTAGTTCAACTAATCATACAATGATATCCATTAATATGATTGGCTTCACTGTGTTTAAATTCCAATTTTACATTTAAGTATATAATTTTGTGTTAGAACTAATACAGTGAAGCAATTAATTTATTCTTAACTAGATAGTGAGTGAAGATAGGGAAATTCAATTAACTTCTGAAACAGAACAAAACAACATGATTGCTTTTCTTGACTTAAATATTATAAGAACAGGCAATAATTTGAAATTTGGAATATACAGAAAGGATTTGCAGACTGGAAATTACAGAAAGGCGCGTGGCTTAAATCCCACAGCACACAAACATGCAGTTCTAAACAGCTTAGCACATAGACTCATTAACATACTCATGAATGAATTTGAATACAGCGAAGATTACTCTCAAATGGCAAAAATCAATGGGTATGGCCAAGAAATTGTAGACAAGAAAATCAAGAAACCCAAAAAAGAGAAGAGGTTAAAACAGGTCACAACATTGTCAGCAAAAAAAGAAAGTACCATTAACAAGAAATTTACATATCATCCTTGGACCACCAAAATATTCCAGAAAATACTGGGAGAGTTTGGGATTACTTTTGTCCCTAGTAAACAAATTCAACCTAAATAATCAGCTCAACTTCGGTAATAATGATAGAATACCTGATGAGAAGAAGCCAGGAATATATCAAATCAACTGTTCAGAATACAACAAAGTATATATTGGCAAAACAAAATGAAGCATTGGAATTAGGCTAAAAGAACACTGGAGAAACATTGAGTACAATCAGATAGATAAATCAGCAGTTGTACATCACTTTTGGAGAGATAAACATGATATAGAAATGGAAGTGAAATTATTGAAATTCGTAGATAGAAGCTTATGGGAAAAAAAATTTATAAAAAAATGAAGAAAAGGTTATGAACTTCAAGATCCCAACAGAAGACAAATTAATCAAAAAGGTCATAAAAAGTTCACAAGAGCTATACCAAGTCCACTCATCCAACAACAAATCCAGCAGTTGACACACAGCTGATGATGCAGACAAAGGCCTGTGAAACATATTCTGTATAATTCAATGGTAAGTGGAGCATAAGAGTATTAAATCAACTCACTATCTATTAAGAATAAACGTTCCAAATTATTACCAATATACACAATAAAATTCTCTGCAGCTGTGCATTATTGACATAGCTCTGATTTGTCAGTTTCTTCCAAAGCATTCTGCAAAATAGTACGAATTTGTAAGATATGTCAAATTTTAAAATATTATATGCAAATAGTGTTTGTGTGCTAAATACAGCTTCAGATTCTTTTTCTCACTCTCTTTGGATATCATTATTTTAAATTACTCAAATTTTTATCTATTTCCATTTAAATATATAATTTAATTTGAATTTTTATTAGTGTAATGCTTTTGAATAATACTTCTTTCCATTTTCTTAACAGGTTTGATGGGAAAGTCAAGCATTTCAAATTATATTATGATGGACAGCATTTTGTGAAGGATAAGCACTTTGATTCTGTGTATGATTTAGTTGCTGATGGTCTTGTCACAATGTATATTGAGGCTAATGCTGCACCATATCTTGAATTAATGGACAAGTTTAATAATTATGAGAAAAGCCCATACATGACATTGAATAAATTGAAACGGAGGGCTGTAATTTGCCAAAGTATAAGGAAATCTGAAGCTGGAAACAAAACTGCAACAGACACATTCATTAAGAATGAAAGGATTCATTCACATTACCCAGAGCAAATGACCAAAGATTTAAAAGTAACTTCTGAGAATGTTAAAGATGAAACCTGTGAAATGATAGATTATGATAAGCCACATTCATTCAGAACTCACACATTCAAGGGATTGAATTGGTGTGAATTCTGTGGAAACTTTCTATGGGGTTTCACAGCACAGGGTGTGAAATGTGAAGGTAAAGTATAAAATTGAAACTCTTATCCCCGAAGGTATCAATCTTGGTTTATATAAGCCTTTTTGAAACTGCAGTATTCTGAGAAAACATGTGCACTCTTGATTTTGCTTCTTTATAGTTTCATAAATATATTTTCTCATTTGAAGCTTTCACTTACCAGATTTCAGGCTATTATTGCAATCCTGGACAATGTAATACTGTTCAGAAGGCTATGATTATTTTTGTTGTGTGTTTGACTTTTTAGGAAAATGTGAAAAATAAGAGGAATTAGAGTCCAAGAGCACCAAATTTTAGTAAGCTGTTGAATTTCATGCTTTTAGATATGGTTCATACATGCAAAGTAGGTATAGAAAATAAAGAGACAATGGAATGAGTTTGAAGGAAATGCAAAAGAAGGAAAGATTCCCCTTGAGATTTTAATCTCCTACAGTCTGTACATTTAATTAAGAGTAATCTTTTCTCTTACTGAAGATTTTGTATTTCCCACCTCTAAAATAGAATGTACCATTCGTTTTCCAGTCACAATTTTCTGTAAAAGATTCATCATCCATTCTTAAAGTGGATTCCTGTTGTCGTAAGCCATTCCCTCATTACTCTAAATTATTTATAGATATCAAAGAAAGATATAGCATAATCTTATAATCATTAGGCTCCATTTTGAAAAAAAAAAACATGTTTTTTTTTCATTTTACTGTAAACATTTTGTCAAGGTAAAGTGTCAGAAAAGTCAAAATCAAGCTTGGAACATCAGAAATATGACTTTACTGGGGTAAAGAACTTTTTGCAACGTACTGAAAACTAAGGTTGGTGCACATGAGCATTAGATGCATATATATATACTTTTGATTATATTTTGCAATTATCATGTGCTTAAAAGTTTTGAAATAATTGTTTATATGTCTTCAATATTAATTAAATTTAGAATCTAACACAGTGAAGCACATTATCTCTCATTGAGTCGAACTATTTGAAATAACTCCCTTTTAGCTTCACAAGGCTACATGAAGCTAGGAAGAAGTTTTTTTCAAATAGTTTAACTTAAGAAAAATTATTAGTGATATATATTTCTGATCCTAACTCCAGTCAAGACATATTTGAATGGGATTTTTTTAATGGAAGAGCAGTCTGCACTTCTTGATCAGGATATTTTTCAAATATATGTTGTTTTTAATACTGATTAAGATGTCTAAGCCTTATATAGGGCAGAACTGATATAGGTAATTTAAAAAGAAACCTAGTTTTACAAAAAAAAAGGTTAAGAGTATCTACAAACTTGACAGGTGAATATCATGCAAAAATATATTCAGAGAGAATGATTTGCTAACAGTTATTGCCTTATATGTATATAAAATTATTCTAGTTATAGAACAATTAAATTATATATTTATACTTTGCACTACAGCACCAAAGGAAAAGATAATTTGCATAGGGTGAATGTAAATAGAAAAATGGCTGACAGGACCCATTTGTAATAGGAGCTATATGCTTTAACAAATTACCAAACTCCCTAACACAAATAAAGAAAATAATTTCAAAATAGAATTTAAAAAATATTCTATTGACAAATGTTATATAAAATAGATGAGTTGTAATGTAAAGCAAAATAGTGTGCATGCTCATTTTAGAATAAATAAATAATGTTGATTTATGTAGTATTTATATAAGATACACATTATACTACTTTTTATTTTAAGCATTTTGTAAATATTAAACACTTTTACAATTGCAAAATATGATGTAGGCTGATCATGTGTACCTCTTTCTTTCTTTCTTTCTTTCTTTCTTTCTTTCTTTCTTTCTTTCTTTCTTTCTTTCTTTCTTTCTTTCTTTCTTTCTTTCTTTCCTTTCTTTCTTTCTTTCTTTCTTTCTTTCTTTCTTTCTTTCCTTTCTTTCTTTCTTTCTTTCTTTCTTTGTTTGTTTGTTTGTTTGTTTGTTTGTTTGTTTTCTTTCCTTCCTTCTTTCCTTCCTTCCTTCCTTCCTTCTTTCTTTCCTTCCTTCTTTCTTTTTTCTTTCTTTCTTTCTTTCTTTCTTTCTTTTTTTTTCTTTTCTTTTTTTTTTTTCCCCCCAGTCATTCCTTTAGTAATGAAAATGTCACTTTTGTTCCATTTTTAATCAAAAACTTTAAATATATTTTAATACATATATTTTAAAGTTATAATTTATTATTTATAACCTAAAATCAAATATCAGTGTCATATAACAATAATAATTTAGATTAACCATGGAGTTACAAGGTTTGAGACTAGTAACAATATTTGCAGTGTTTTAATAAATGCATATTGGTAAGATATATGCATCTCACAAGAGCATTTGTTTATGCAAGCTTAATAGAGTTAATTACTGATCATGATTGAGAGCCCAATGTCCTAAAGAAGAAATATCGATCTTTTTTCCAAATATGCAAACTGATGGCTTTGTTATTTGCTGTGAAAGAATACAAATATTTAATATCTGTGCAGTATAAATTGAACTGAAAAACTTGTGTGACTTTGCAATAAACAATTACACAAAACTGTTAGATTTTCATAGTATAACATATTTGGGTACATAATTGACAGAATTTGGAGCATGTTTGAAGGGCATCAATTATACTTTCTGTCCCAAGAAAAATGTTCTGCTACACAGTAAAAATGATTTGAAGATGACTGAAATTGTGGTTGTCATTTGCAAGAGATGAAATGTCTACATTCCAAAAGTACATTGACTTAATTAAAATAATATTTCTGCTACTGAAGTAGCCATAAATGTTGAAAATCTCACAAAATATTTAGAGTAAGGAAAAAGTGAACTGTTTATAACCACAGATGTAAAAAAACAACTGAAAATATAATTAAATTCAGGAGATACTAATGCAGCTATGTTTTTTGAAATAATTAAGAATTTCTGTGGAACTAATTTGGATTATGTTTACAAGTGAAAGTATAGTTGAGGAAATACTAAGTTCAATGGGTGATATTAAAGAAAACACCTAAATGGAAAAAAATGCACGAAAACCTGAATGAGGAACTCATGACATGCTCAGAAATAGAAGAAACTTGTGTATTTGGTTGGCAGTAGATCATAAATATTCTAATTGTAAAGCATGGAATAAAGAAAACATTTCTGTGTCTGATAGATGGGTATAGCTTTTGTCTGAAATGAATAACTGCTATACTTTCAAGATATGTGTAACAATGTACAATGTATTCGTTGTTTTCCGGGAAGAACAACGCTGTTGAAAAAATATTTTCTCTTATGAACAAAATGTGGTCCAAGAAGAAATCTAGAATAAGTATTGAGACAATGGGTGTATTTTTCTTGTTTGTAGGATGAAATTTTTGTATGGTTTTTTTGTTTTTTTTCTTTTTCCTTTCCCCTCCCCCTCACTGAAGATGAATGATAGGTTTAATATAGTGATGTAATGAAACTTTTCATAAATACAGATTATTGCATATCCCCCCATCCCTTGTTTGCTTTAGGGAAACATGGTCAGCTTAATAATATCAGATTTTCATTCATTTCTTGGCAAAAACATATTAACTTCTGAACTGATTAAATCAAACTTCATTATGAAAAATTCTATCTTACTCATCAGTCGATCACATCAGATGAATACTAAACACAATAATTATTTTACAAGAGTTAGGTAACATTTTATAATTAATTACTACAATGAGGATAAGTTTCTTATACAATTCACTTACTGTTTTGGGTTAGGGCATGTTTTGGGAACCAACATTCCCATCAAAAACATTTTATAATTTCAAAAAATTCTTGGGAATTATAATTATAGCTTGCAAACAACTGAAATCTGTTCATTGGTTCCATCGTCAACAAAATAACTAGAAACCGTACTTTTATCACTTGCATTCTCATGCATCTACAATTTTTATGCAATAATGTGAAAAAATGTTTTTATATCACATTCACACTCTGTACAATGGAAAATTATATTTTGCAACTTATACATTTTGCTTTTAAAGAATTATTTGTCACTCTTGCTAACCATGAATACCTTTGTCCATTGCTGTAAATAAACACATGCATTTAAGCTGTTTAGAGGACAAAGCACACATGTTTGCTTTTTAGCACGTATGCAGTAGTGAATGACTATCTCTATATGCAGGTGTCAAACCATAATTAGAAAAAAAACTTTAACAGTTATTGTTGTCATTTAGTAGCAGTTTAGCAGTAACAAGGCAAATTAACTTTCATATACAACATTTTCTGCAAATTGGAAATATGGAATTATAATAGTAAAATGTTTTATTTTAATATCTATTTTCATTAATATGTTGTATTTGCTTCATTGCATATTATTCAACTTTCTGTTCATTAATTTGCAGTTAAAAATAAATCACTCAATAAGTAGCCCCCCCTTTTTTTTAAAGGACACTCTTTAACATCTCAGGCCATGAGCATCCCATTCAATTCAGGATGTGAAACGGTCAAAATTTTTGCTCAGAGGCCTCTTCTTTCAGGCTTGAGGTTCTTTTACGTGCCGTAAATCTATGACACAGGACCCACGGCTTCACTTCCCTTCCGAAGGAAGTCATACTTAGGATTTTTACGCCTGTAAAAAATGCATCGACCCTGGTCAGGGTTGAACCCCTGATCTTGGGTCTACAAAGCAAGTATGGTTAACACTAGACCACCAGGACTAACCCTCATTATTCTAGTGTTTTATTCAGTACTCAAGTGATTGATAAGGTTATTCTAATTTTAACAATTGAACATTAAATTGTGACTAATTTGCAGAAATATGAGTATTTGGGTGACAGATTATAGATGCCTATGGGATAATTTTTTAAACTATCATATACAGAATGATTACGTGTTCTAGTGTTTTTTTTTTTTTTTTTTTTTTTTTTTTTTGGTTGGGGGGGAAGCTCTTCAGACTTAGAGGGATATAGTATGTAACAAAGAAATGTAACATATTCAGTTTATGTTTAACTGATTTGTTCATTAATTGCATTGTGTCCTTCCTTTGTTAAATGCACAATTAATTTACAGAGTTTTAATCTACAATTACAGTAGGCAAGGAAAAAAATCTCTTTTTATTAGTGGGTAGTTTTTTACATTTTCTTTTATTCATTGCTGCTTTGACCGTATTTGTCTTCTTATCATAACATCTGTAGATTATGATCTTATTCTAGAAATAGTTAGGGATGAATGAAATGAATTAATGGTAATGCAAATGAGCTCGGTGCCTTAAAGCTATCTTTATGTTTGCCATCACAGGGTTAGGGAGAATTTCATAAAAATAAACCACACACCCAGACAGCTAGACCTGATTGGGAATTGAACCTCTGGATTGATAGTTGCAAATGCTACCATTAGACCACAGAGGTAGCCTCTCTCTCTGTTCTCTGTTAAACGGAAGAGAAATAGCTATTGAAAGAGAAGCATAAGTATGCTTGTAAAGTTTGTAGACCATAAAAAAAAATTGTGCCAGTTGCTCGTGCAAAGCATTTTTAAGTGAGAAGAAGAATGAGTATCAGATACCAATATTTATAGCAAGAGGCATAATTAAAATCTTCCATTCACACGTTGACTGTGGCACCATGAGCTCATAGTGCCAAACACTTCACATTTTTAAAACTTGAGTACCACAAGTAAAATAAATTAATACTGTAATCACTGTTCTTAAAGAAAATGGTGGATGTGTTGCCCATTTGTACAATACACAATGTACATCTTAAGAAACTACTTGTCCAAAGTGAGAGGATTAGTGGTATATACCTTATTTTTGTCAAAGTTCTGCATAGATAAAAATCACAAACCACTAGATCTGTGGAACAAAAATACCAAAAAAAAAAAAAAATGCTGTTAATAAGTCTGCAGTTAAATATGTAATGCAATTCTGTCATAATGAATAAATCTTTTATTAACTTGAAATGCTAATTGAAACTTGTACAGTGAAGCTAATCATATAATTAAGATCATTGTATGATTAAGTGGTGGAACTACATATTGGCTTCACTTGTTTAAATTTAGTACATGTTTTGCAGGCAATCGTCAGCATCATCAGCTAACCTGCAACTGCTGGATAATTCATATTGCTTTGGAGATGTATATTCTGCTCTGGTGGAGATGTGATGAACTTCAAGTTTATGTTTTCATCCCTGGAAGTGTCTAAAGTTCATTAATCTGTTTCTGTATTTATAAATGTAAATTTTCTCCCACGCTGTTAACTCTGTAGGTCCTTGTACTCATTTTAATAATTTTGCTTTATTCATTACGTCGTGGTTTTCTGTCCAAAAATGAAATACTACTGCCAATTTCTCCATTTGTTTGTATTTTGTGTTCCTGAAGTGTTCATTTAACAATGTACTTATGTTTCCCCCCCCCCCAATATAAACTTTTGCGCATTCTGCACAATTCATTTGACTAATACCTTTTTTTTTTTTTTTTTCTTGTCATTAATATTGTCATTCAGGGGATTTTTAACTTTATATCTGTTTATAGGTTCCAATCCAGATTAAAATTTTTTAGAATATTTTGAAATTTTTGTGTAGCCCATAGATGTGTGAATTTTTTAAAAATTATCTTTTCCTTCTAAAAGTGTTGTGGTTTCTTTAATAAGTTTCTACCTCTTGAATTTCGGACTTTGATACAACTGCAGGGTGTTTTTTGCATTGACTTTGCTATTTTAGTAAAGGTCAAGAGACATAATCTGTAGCTAGTAAAATTAAAATATAATAGTGAAGTATACTAAGAGGAAGTTCTTGATTTATACTTACAGTGCATTTAAAATACCACTATATATGCAGAAGTGTGATGAAACTTAATTTACTAACTGTTACAGATTGTGGTTTCAGTGCACATGCCAAATGTTCAGAGAAAGTTCCGTGTGATTGTTGCCCAGACTTAAAGCAACTGCGGGGTGTTTTTGGTATTGACCTTACTACACTAGTAAAGGCACACAGAACTACAAGGCCATTTGTGGTTGACAAATGCATTCACGAAATAGAAAAGCGGGGTTTGGATGCAGAAGGTCTTTATAGAGTATCTGGGTTTGCAGAGGAAATTGAAGCTCTAAAGCTTGCATTGGACAAAGGTTAGTAGTATATTTCTTCGCTGTGAATGAGTTGCTGTTTGGACCCATTAATATTTTAGAAACCCATTTAATATACTCAGAAATCACATTTATGCTTTTAACTATTAGAAATTTGCACAATTAATACTTTTCATAATGACATTAAAAAAAAATTCAAAAATTACCATAGTAAAGAATTTGAAACATTTGCCTGCTTTTTTTAACTTTAACTTTAGCTTTTGATTTACCTCCAGTCCCCATTGCTATTCTTGTCCTTTTTCTTTACTCATCCTTCTTTTTTGTTACCATTACATTAAGTATTTATCTGGGTAATACTTTCTTATAGTTTTAATAATATTTTGATATTAGAATATCTCATATGTATTAGTCCTGGTTTTCTAGTTATAACCATACTTGCCTCGCAGACCCAAGATCGTGGGTTTGATTCCAGCTAGGGTTGATGGATTTTTTTGGGTGTAAAAATTATTAGTATGGCTTCCTTTGGAAAGGAAGTAAAGACATGGGACCCATGTCATAGACGTATGACATGTAAGAGAACATCAAGCCTAAAAGAAGAGGCATCTGAACAAAATTTATCTGCCCTTCCACCCCATGAGTTGAATGGGATGCTGATGACCTGAGATGTTAGCATTGGTAAATAAAATAAATCAGCAAAATCTCATATGTAACACATATTTTAATGGAATTTAAGGAGTGTAGTGATTGTTAGCTAGTAATAACCATTTTAAAGCAAGTGGCAGCAGCAGGATTTGAAATCTGCATGTTGTTCAAACATGACTGAAAACATGATTCTAAAACTGCTATTGCATGTGAGAATAGAACAAAGAGATGTTCATTGAGGGTTAGTGTTGAGTAGTGGTTTGAGCAAGTTCTTCTGTTAGGCACACATTTTGGCAGATCTGGTATATCCACACTTTACATTTGTGGTTTTATAGTTTGATCTATTTTTTATCTTTTTTTCTTTTTCTAAATTTAGGTGGAATAAATGGTTAATAGTATTATCTTCTGTATACAAATACTAGCTAACATTTTTTTTAATAGTGTGTAGCGCCTGTTTTTACTACTGGGGCACCACAATTGGTGGACACTGATGATACATCAGATGAAATGATATATTGGGAAAGAATTTTTTTTTTAAGGAAGGAAATCTTTCAGACCTACATTTAGGGCACCTTACCAGCATTTGCCATTTGAGGACTGAGGAAAACCTGGAAAAAACCTCAATCAGGGAGGATGGTCCTGATGGGATTCAAACTCCAGACTTCCCGCACACAAATCCGGGCCTTAACGACCGGCGCCACCTGTGGCTGTAAATACTAGCTAACAATAGAAATGCAATATGCATTATAAATATTCAAATACATGTAAGCAAAATACAATGGCATTTATAGGCATGCAACTTGTACTGTGCAGCTAAATCAGAATTTGAAATATTGTTACTCAGAATCATTTACAACCTCTTTCATGTTTTCTCTGACTAGGCAATCTATTGCAAATAGTGTTGGGATGTTTGTTCAAACAGAGACAAGTGTTGCATTTCCCATGTGCATAATTAGTTTTGCAGTCCTTTTTTTCTTTGTTGCAGAATTTACAGTTTTTCCTTTTAATTGTGAATATCACAGCATTTGGCACATTATCTACTGAAGGCTCTTTAGGTTTATTTTTTGTCAGAAGAGTTTTCAAATAACCTGATAGGTTTAATACAGATGCCCTATTTTGTTGTAATGGTAGTAGTAATAGTAGTGGTAGTAAATTTTTCAAATTTGATTAGCTCAGACCCCAGTCCCTATTTTGCAGCTGTTCTGGAAATAAAGCTAAAGCCAGTGCTTTCAAACACTCCTGCCTTGTGGAGTATTTATTTTGGTTTCCTATGAAGATCCCCTAGAAATACCTGCAATATTTCTAAATGGTAAAAAATTAATATAGTATACCTTCTTATTGTTCTGAGGCATATTGTACACAGTACTTAATTTATCTACTATATTAACTCCTGATTTAGTATCATAATGTAGGATTATTTCGGGCTTTTTCTCAGCACTGTCTGATAACTGGCTAGATGAAACATATAGGCTTGATAGGAGTATTATTGTTTTACACTTTTTAGGAACATATGAAAAAAAAGTTTAATTTTTTGTGAAGCCATATGTGCTATCATACTCAGCTTATGAAAAAAGAGTTTCATTTTTTTTTTGAAGCCAAATATGCTATCAAACTGATTGCAGCCTGTGGGAATAAGTGGGTAATTCTTTTTTGTTCTTTCATACTGTCTGTATGCAGAATTATTTTGCAAATACAGTGGAGCCTGAATCTATCGTTCCCGGAACCATCATTATCCCAGATGTATGCTGTCCCAAACATTTTACCTTATATCTTATGTAAATAAAATCCACATTCATGTTCCTTGAAGTATCGTTTTCCCACAATTCAAAAAGTTAAGTCCCAAAGAAATTCTTTTCTGGATCGATCGTTTTCAAATTGGAATAGTGAAGCAGTGATCATGACATGTACAGAGTTCATGTCACGTTTGATCCGAGAAAGCGTAACTTGAACTCTCCTTGGTTGCTGATACTTTTGGAGCCACAGGAGGATGATAGCTGATGCGAAGAATGGGCCAGAGTTGCCTTTGCCATCGTTTTGATACCTACAAGGCAATGGATGAGGACGTCAGATGTGGCATTCAAAGTATTGATGAAGTGTGCAATGAAGCGGAAGGAGTTGCAAGTTTTTTTTTGATACAGGGAAAGGGAGTAAGGAAGAGGGGGAAGATAATGCAACAGCTGAAGCCATGCCGATGTTTGCTAGAGCTCTGAGAGCATGTGAAACTGTACGAGCATATTCTATGCACATGACAATGATGGTATAGATGGTAGTGAGCAACAGAATGCATTGAGTATGGAATATTTGTTTCATATGAAAAGAAAAGCTGCAAAGAACCACACAAAAAAAACCAATTAAGATTAAAATATAACAAATAGGATCAGTGCCTTCAGCAATTTCAGAAGGCACTAACTTCAATCAAAATTCCAATTCTGCCCCCCTCCCCCAGTCCCCGCCTCATCAGCAGCTACCTACTGGAATATCCAGGGGACTAGCTCTAATTCAAACAAAAAAAACACAATACTATAAATAATTTATACCCAAATCATTATTATAATCAATTAACTGCAATTTCTATACTAATAATTCCCATATTTCTGAATTGCTCAATATTACCTAAACAAACACAAATCATATCTAAAAAATTTAACATTATGAATACAAATGTAAAAATGTATCAATACCAAAACTAAGGTTCTCCCATACCTTAACCCCTGGTTATATGTATGGCAAAGGATCCCTAACATAAATTACCATATTAATGGATATCATTGTATGATTAGTTGAACTATACACTCTTAAAGCTTCACTTACTTTTCATAAATGTATGGAACCGGTTTCGAGAACATTTTGTTCCCATCTTCAGCCATGCTAAGGTTCAACTGTCGGATCATTCGTTGAGCTGTGGGAATGTATATTCTGCTCTGGTGGCGGTGTGATAAACTTGTAGTTTATGTTTTCATCCCCGACAATGTCGAAGTTCATTATGCTGTTTTTGTATTTGTAGATGTAGATTTTCTCCCAGGTTGCTAATTCCGTAGGTCCTTGTACTGATTTTAATAATTTTGTTTTATTTATTATGTCGTGATTTTGTGTCCAAAAATGATATGCTACTGCTGATTTCTCTATTTGCTTGTACTTTATGTTCCTGAAATGTTCCTTTAACCGTGTGCCAATGTTTCTCTTTGTTTTCCCTATGTAGATTTTTTCACATTCTGCACAGTTTATTTTGTAAATACCTGATTTTTCTTCTTGTGGAATACTTTCATTAACATTATCTATCAGCAAATTTTGAACATTAAATCTATTAATCGGTGCCAACCTGATATTAAAATCTTTAAGAATATTCTGAAATTTTTTTGTGGCCCATGGATGATATGTGAATTTTTTAAAAATAAGTTTATCTTTTTTTGCTGAAAGTGTTGTGGTTTCTTTGATATGTTTTTGTCTCTTGAATTTCTGCACCTTTTTATGTACTAGTTCTTTTTTAAAACCATTTTTAACTGCTGTTTCTTCTATTTGTTTGTATTCTTTAAAATATTCTTCTTTGCTAATTTGTAGGTTAACTAGCCGGTGTGTTAAACTGTTAATTACTGCATGTTTGTGTGCTGTAGGGTTTAAACTGTCAGCTTTGATGTGATTATCTGCATGTGTATTCTTTCTGTATATTCCAAATTTAAGTTTTTTTGGCATTTCATTATTTTAATATCCAGGAATGGCAGCATGTTATCTGTTTCTATTTCATATGTAAATGAAATGTTTTTATCTTGAATATTTAGAAGTTTTAAGGCATCGTCAATGAGTTTTTTGTCAACTATGGCAAATATATCATCCACATATCTGTACCATACCTTAAATATGAATGGAAACGCTGTGTTGATGTGTGTTTCAAATCTACTCATGAAGAGGTTAGCTAGAAATGGAGATAAGGGGCTGCCCATTTAAATAAATTACCATTTTTGCCACTGTGTGTGCCCTCCAGTTCCTTCCTTATACTTCTCCACTTGTCCCTTACTTTTTCTAGGAATTCCCCTATCTTGTTGATTTTCTGTACCCTCATGTCTGATAACATTCATATAGCTACTATATCTTATTGTAGATTGTCCCATTTTCCATCCCAGATACTATCCCACCACCTTTTTACCATTTCACATTCAATTGGACAATGGAACACACTATCTATGTTCCCACACATTATACATCCTCCTTTAAAATTTATTCTTAATCCTTAAAAAAAATATTACACATGTATCATCGATGCCATACCTATTCTTCCAAATTGATCAAATTATTTATATATTTCTCCCGTCCCCAATTTCTTTTGACTACTTTATTTAAATCTAAAGAATTTTTATCCTCTAAGCTAGCCCAAATCTCTTGCTTCTCTACATCTTCTTCCTTCTGTCTCACTTACTTCCAAAGTCCACTAACATTACTTTCACCCATTCACCATACACCCTCAGTTCCGATTTCTTCTAGTAGTTTCCTTACCTCCCTATAACAACTTTCTCTTCTCAACACATCTCTTTGATACATAAGACATTCTTTTAATACATTGTTGTTGCCTAGTTTAGGACATCTGTACCAATATTTCAAGATTCTCTCCACTATTATACCTTTCCTTCCTACTCTTCCTAATTGTACCAAACTTACTCTGTTCAGTGAACTTTTTGGTAACCCCAGAACCTCTCTACAAAACATTCTGTGTACCATATTGACTTTTATCCACCCCTTTGACACTCCCCAAATTTCTACTATTTCAAGATTCTCTCCACTATTATACCTTTCCTTCCTACTCTTCCTAATTGTACCAAACTTACTCTGTTCAGTGAACTTTTTGGTAACCCCAGAACCTCTCTACAAAACATTCTGTGTACCATATTGACTTTTATCCACCCCTTTGACACTCCCCAAATTTCTACTGCGTACATCATCTTAGACTCAACCACAGCCTTATATAGTCTTTCTAACCATTTCATTGGCAATGCAGGAACTTTATGCAAACATATTCTGACAGCTTTCATAGCCAATTTACCTTTGGTTTCTGCACATCTAGAGTATACCTCCCACCTTTCATCTGATAAATCTTATCCCTAAATAATAAAATTCTTTCACTACCTCTATTGGGTCTCTATTCATAAACCATCTCTAATCTTTTCTTAATTTTATTCCTTTTGTAAATACTAGATCTTTGATTTTTTACTTTTTATCCTTAGACCCCATTCTGCACAAAATCTAGTAATCTCATCATTGGCATGTTGTAATCCTATCATGATTACAAGCAGCAAAGAAGTAAATGTTAGTTAATGATCTTTTTTAAAGAGAGTGACTAACATTTTGATTTTTGTTGATTTGTTTTATTTATGGACACTCTTTAATTTCTCAGGTCATCAGTGTCCCATTCAAATCAGGGTGAAACGATCAATAAATTTTGCTTAGGGACCTTTGCTTTCGGGCTTGAGGTTCTTTTTTATGCCATAAATCTATGACACTGGACCCTCAGTTTTACTTCCCTTCAGAAGGAACTGTACTTGGGATTTTTATGCTCAAAAGAATCCATCAACCCTAACCGGGATTAACCTGAGATCTTGAGTCTACAAGGCAAGTATGGTTATCACTACACCACTAAGATTGACAACAAAGTGTTAAATATGTACATAAGTATAATTACACAATGTAGGGTTTGCTTATATATTGCTCTATTTATTTTTGAACATAATTTATACACTTACCTTATCTAGCCTTTTCTAGCATTCATCGTATTTTTAACCTGGTCCCTCCAAAAATGATGAATCAAGGTTGTACTGTATGGTCCACCTGGTTGCAGTTTTTATGCCAACTAGTTTGACTTATATGGTGTATATATTGTCTTAAACCACATCACCCATAAAATGCTGGAATTGTTCGTTGACAGTGATAGTTTGTTCAAGAGAATAATGTTAACAGTTGTCCATGAAAATTGTGAACATTTTTATTAATTTTTTGTTGCTTCTGTCTTGAACTTTTATTATCAAAGCAAATGCAGAGTATTTTCAGACATAGACACTTGAAATGTAGGAATTCCAAGATCAATTCTCCATATTCTGGCATCCTTCATAAAATATTCTCACCAGGTGCAATAAAACCCAGGAAAACTTTTATTTCTATTACATATGTAGGTCTGCTATCTCTCTCACAATTAAATTTGTGTTGCCCAATGATTAATAAATATGAGTACTTTAAACAATCAATCTTCAATAACAAAACAGTTTTTAACAATCAATTTGTGTTTTCACATTTTCAGCAGCTTCAGAAAACAGACATTGGGGCATTATTCAGATATCCTGGAATGACATAGATTTTTTTTTTTGGTTGATTTATTTATGGACACTCTTTAACATCTCAGGTCATCAGTGTCCCATTCAACTCAGGATATGAAACGGCCGACAAATTTTGCTCAGAGGCCTCTCTTTCAGGCTTAAGGTTCTTTTTCCTGCTATAAATATATGACACAGGATCCAAGGCTTTACTTCCCTCCCGAAGGAAGCCATACTTAGGATTTTTATGCCCGGAAAAATCCATCGGTCCTGGCCGGGTTTGAACCCGCAATCTTGGATAATGAAATTGATAACAGTGTGTATGTGTGTGTAAAAAACTTGTTCTTAGAATGCAAAAAATTATAGAAAAAGTCATTGAACAAAGGGTGAATCCTTTTTTTTTTTTTTAAATGAAAAGAAAGATAAAGACCGCATAGTGCAAAAAGTGATTGTAGCAAAGAGTGGCATTTTTTATGAAAAAGAAGTTAAAATTTTAATAGTGCATGTTCATGTCTATATTCTATATATAATATAAATACAGCATTTAAGTGTATTTTGTAGATTGAGGTGTTTATGACACTATCATGTCCTTAAAGTACAGAGTTGAATTTTTTTTTATGACTTTTATCTTTTGTAATGTGCTAGTAACTTATAATTAAATCTCATATGCTTGAAAATTAATCTCAAAGCCTTATTTTCAATAAATATGCATATATTTACGCTTTATGTATACAACTAAGTATATATTTTATCATCAATCAATATCTACTTTAGCCCAAAATTCACAAGGAAAATCTCAGTATCTGTAACAATAATTATTGTTAAAACAGTTTTTATTTTCATGAAAATGTTTGGAACTTTTTAGCAATGTGAGCTTTTATTCTTAGTTGATATTATAATGATTGCAATTAATGTGTGTTGATTTTCATTTTTCTCCAATAAATGCTATCTCCAATTTTTTCATTGTTGCTTAACATGCATGCATACTGGAACATATACACACATTGCCCTCTATCTTTCCAAGTATCTGGAAAAGGGTTCAATTTGAAGCATGTCTTAAGAGTCTCAATTCCAGGTGATTATTTGCCACACATTTTTTCAGATGGAGAGAATGCAAATATGGGTCCAGATGTTTATGACAACATTAGCGTTATTGCTGGTACACTTAAATTGTACCTGCGGTTGCTGCCCATCCCTCTCATTACTTTTGAAACTCATCCTGCACTCATCAAAGCAGCTCGTAAGTCTCTCTTATTTGACTCATCATATTTTCAATAATATGTTTAGGCACAAAATACCAAACAATTAAAAAAAAAAAAACAACACACAAATGCTTATCATTCAAGAACCTTAAATATTTCTGAGCATGAGCAACTAAAAACAACCATTATTACAATAAAAATTAACAAATATTAATAAAATGTAATCTGGAGATTATATGTTTTGTGTACATACTTTGTGTCCTCCATAAATAATATGATATATTTAATTAAAAAATTATATATGGAACTAAACGCAGTGAAGCTAATCATTTGATTTAATATTATTGTATCTAAACACTCTTGATGATTCACTTACTTGTCATAAAATGTGGTACGTTCGTCTTCGAAACATGTACCACATTTTATGACAAGTAAGTGAAGCATTAAGAGTGTGTAGATGACATCAAATTAAATCAATATGATGTATGCTTAGGATTGTAAATTCAAGGAAACTGTGACTCAGCAATTTTTTTAGAAAAGGTCTCTCTGGAACTGTTGATTTCAAAAGCTGACAACTGTGATAAAATGCAGAAACCATAGCCACCACGGGGCAAAAATTAAGCTTATTGCTTGATTACTTATTTGTATGAAGTAGCAGAACAGTGGCCTTCTAATTAGTTTATTTGTTATTTATTTTGAAAAGAAGAAAGTTTCTATGATAATTGCTATGTTTTTTTAGTTTCCAGCTATATATAAATTTTATAACCATTAATATAGGGCTTCCAGAATATGTCCTTAATGCTCACTTCCAATTTTGCATCTCAGCAGCTGGACATATCACAGCTGGCTGCGATGCACCCGCTTCTTAAAATTGTGTATAAAATCTTATAGCAAATTCTGAAAATGTCATCATCCCTCCGCTAAACAGGCATTGTACTGAGTAAACACATCAGGTTGATACCATTTAGTTCATCACTAATGTTTCTGATTTCATTTGTATGTTTTCCTTGGTTCTTCCAATGTGTGAGATTTGTTTTGTACACTTACTCCTTCAGGCTACCCCAAAATAAAAATCACAGACTGTTAGATCTGGGGAGTGAGAGGCCATATACCAGCATTAATCACTCTATTTTCAAAAACTTCCCTAATTTTCATTTAAAAACTTTTGAAAAATAAGACATTTTTAAAAAATTCTGTTGGAACTCACACAGTGAACTTATTAAATGTAAATTATAATTAATCTGTCATCTAACACAGTCTTATGCTTCACTTACTTTTAAATATGATGGGACCATATTTAAAAGTAAGTGAAGCATAAGAATGTGTTAGACGACAGATTAATTATAATTTACATTCCCTAATTTTACCCATGGACTGCTCTGCTGTATGAAAAGTGGCAGAATTTTGTTGAAACTACCTATATGATTTCTCTTCTTCCATCATTTGATTAAAAATTGGGGTGAGAATATCATTTTAGTAACTCTGTTCATTTATTGTCTGCTCCTAAAAAATCAAACCATTATGCATCTTGTGCAAATTTCACACCAAACTTCAATTTTCCTATTATAAAGCGGAGTTTCTTGCAAACAATTTGTATTTTCGAACACCGATAGCAAGTGTTGTGAGTGCTTACACAATCATTTTGGTGGAATAATGCCTTGTCTTAAAAGAACATAAGCTGTGGGTCAATTAGCCCTTCAGCCATTGATGAAAGATACCACTCACATTAAAACACACATGCTATGGAATCACCTTGTCATTAAGAGTGGACATGTATACACTTGTAAGCTTTGAGTTTTAACATTATGTGCATAAGACATTGAAGAGAATTTTAATGTGACGACATGATTTTTAGTGTTTTACTTTAAATCAAAATAAGATTGAAACCCTAACTTATTGTGCTAATTTCTGTAGTGATTTTGTTGACAAATGTTCAATAAGTACACCAGTATCATCTAATTTGTCTTTTGTCTTTGCACAGTATTCAATTGTTTTGCACTGAAGCAGTAGTATCAAATTTATTTGTAAGATCATGAATTATAGACAAGTAAACACCTGAAATGGAAGGAAGAACTAGCTTGGAAAGCAAAACCTTGTGCAAGCAGTGAGGGCATATCCTGGAAGCTCAGCATTTATATTGCAAAATATTTTAAGGTTGACTAATTGGAGGACCAAAAAGGAAGCTGTGCTCAGACAAAAGAATTACTATCTGGATTCTAATAAATAGAAGATTCTAGTTCACTCCACCTATTTCTTTATGAACTATTTTCTCCCACATTCAATGCAAAGTTATGTCCATTGAACTTGATGGTAGGGGGATAGATAATCATTACAGAAGTACCTTTTTGTAAGGTAATGCAAGAAGAGGCATTGTCATTGGGAAATAACAGTGTTAGCTGTCAATAAAGTGAAATCTTGACAGTCCCATTTTTTTGGGTTCTTGGCTCGATGAATAATAGATTATGTCAGCATTTGAGCCAAGACTAATACTGCAGATCATAATGATTTTCCATTTTTAATATCTTTAGTTTTAATCTTAAGCAAATGTGCTCTTTAAAAAAAAAATTATTGAATTTTCGATCATTGCTGGTTGACTCTCTTCCAAGAGAGAAGGCATCAATAAATACAATAATATATCAATTCTTTTTTCAGATTAAAAAAGGCAAAGTTACTGATCAATATCAAGAGGGATAGATACCATTTCTTGATGTACAAGACTGTGTTATAATTCAGTAATGTTAGAATTAACTTTTATTTTGATTTAAATATATTGTATACATTAAGATATGAAGGTTTTGATTCATAGGATATATGTTTTATGGAATGTGTTTACATTAAGAAATAAAAGGAAATATCATATACAATTGATGTACCAAAAGCATGTTGCCTGCTTCAGATAGTATAAATACTATGTTTACCTCATATTTCTTTCTAGACTGGACAGACCATAAACTAAAAAAATGTTCTTTCTAGTGATTTAAACAGAAAACTATTTTCCCTTAAAGTGCCTTAGAATTCAGGTAATTTAATAGTGCTTTTCATATTTAATTCTTTTCTAAGAGACATGGAGGTATATAAGGTGTTAATGAACAATTCTGAATCACTTTCAATGGATGTAGAGGGGTCTTGGTCAGATCATTTGAGATAAGGAACCTAGGGTCACAGACGTAAATTTTGCAAGTTATGGGCTATTGGAGCAATTGCATTTGGTACTCAGAAATTCATACCTAAATCTAAGTAGAATTAAAAGTTATATTAGAATGGCTTCACACCTCTTTAATAATTGAAATAAATCTGATTGTTAACCTTTTGCAGAATATGGATGTGTATAGACATCCAGAGTAAAATGGGTTTGTCCAATATAGACGTGTATACTTGTTCGACAGGTGCTACAAATCCAATGATTTTCAACTTGCAATGGCTTTAACATTTTTTTAAAAATAAACTTAAATAAATTCTATAAAATAGTGCAACCTTACTTTAAAACTTGCATTTCAGATGATACACTTTGAAGCATGGATAGTGACATAATGGCACATCTTTGCAGTCCACAAATCATGTTTGTTTCCTTGTGTATACCCCTTTTGCGGCATACCACACATTTCTGAAATGGATGCAACTTTTTTCTTGTAAATGGTATCCTTTTAGGAAAATTCTGTCAATCTGAGGGTGGCAAGGGTTTTAGACTTTCTATCCCCTGTATGTAGAGGCCTCTGAATTTGATAGCTTGCAATTAGGCTGCAAGCAATTGATATGCAAAAATCCAGATATGTCAATGTTTTTGTGGATTTAGAGCTCTCCAAATTACAAAGCAATTATATATGGTGATATCCAACACGTGAAAGAATAGTTTTTTGTACCATTTTACAGTTTTTCATAAAGAAGGATATGCCTTCAATCTTGCATCAAAATTTTGGAAATGCAATTAGCTAAAGCCGTTATTACCCTTCTATCATGCCAAACAATGTAGGTCATAGGTTGAAGCTGACGCACCTCAATTTCCCCTCTCTTTAGAGCCTGTAAATTCATATCCTTTGACAATCAATTACAATTTGAACATATTGTTCCAGTGGCATTTATCATTCTTTTATATAAAACAATAATAACTTCGGGGAACTGTATGAATTGTCTAAATACGTAATGGTACCCTGATCAAGCACAGGTTCCATGCTTGAACCACAGGCTCCATGACTATGGAGCCAGATAACCCCAAGTCTTTTTTATTCTGTGTTGTCAGTCTCTTTGCCAATGTAAATACAGCTATTATAGGTATACCCTGATTTACTTTCACAAAGATCAAAACTTTTTAGTCAAATTGGCCCTTTTGTTTTGATATATTGCTTCCAACCTAAGCGGCCGTTCCATAGCATCAAATCAAGTGACCTTTTCACTAGGAAAGTAATTTTCTTTGAATTTTGAAATAAGGTAATCAAGAATAGGTTATTTTTTTTTAATCTATTGCTTATGTTTTCTGTGCTGGTGAAATGAAGAAATCACAATATAGATGAAAATCTGTTGTTTTCCATGCAGCTTCCAAAAAATGGAGTTGCTAGCATGTCATCTGTAGACCAGTACATGTCTAATAGATTTTCAAATAATACCCATGAGAATAATTATGCCAAATAGCCTGTAAATCTCATTTTGTGTCACATCTTACCACTTCATATCCTACTTTTAAGTCCTAATTTGCCTTTTGAGGTCAGATCTTCCTGCACTTTGCACTCATATATATTTGTTTCAGTAACTAAATCTGCAATAAAAAAAATTGGTAAAAAAAATCAATTGGTTGACTGTCACTTGTGCAATGTTATCTGAAGTTATTTCAGAAGCTTGAAAACTTCCTAAACAAGTGCTACACCACTAGTTGAAGCCATAATGCAAACTGGAATAACAAGTTTATAACTTTGTAATTCCTTGCCAAATGGACCTAGTCTCATTAGTATTTAGCTAAAATGAGAATATTCTCAATAAACAAACTCAAACATATGGTGCCAAGAACAAATTCTAATATCAAGTTGCATATCTCAACAGCTGAAAATTGTATAGCTGACCTGAGCATAACAAGCTAAACTTATTTGCCTAAATACTCTCTTGATACAGGACAAACATTAAAAATGTGTGTGCAGCTGGTTTGCATTACTTCAAACATTTCTTCCCTTTAATCTGTCATCTAACAAACTCTTATGTTTTATTAATGGATATCATTGTATGATTCAGTTGAACTACACACTCTTAAAGCTTCACTTACTTTTCATAAATGTATGGAACCGGTTTCGAGAACATTTTGTTCCCATCTTCAGCCATGCTAAGGTTCAACTGTCGGATCATTCGTTGAGCTGTGGGAATGTATATTCTGCTCTGGTGGCGGTGTGATAAACTTGTAGTTTATGTTTTCATCCCCGACAATGTCAAAGTTCATTATGCTGTCTTTGTATTTGTAGATGTAGATTTTCTCCCAGGTTGCTAATTCCGTAGGTCCTTGTACTGATTTTAATAATTTTGTTTTATTTATTATGTCGTGATTTTGTGTCCAAAAATGATATGCTACTGCTGATTTCTCTATTTGCTTGTACTTTATGTTCCTGAAATGTTCCTTTAACCGTGTGCCAATGTTTCTCTTTGTTTTCCCTATGTAGATTTTTTCACATTCTGCACAGTTTATTTTGTAAATACCTGATTTTTCTTCTTGTGGAATACTGTCATTAACATTATCTATCAGCAAATTTTGAACATTAAATCTATTAATCGGTGCCAACCTGATATTAAAATCTTTAAGAATATTCTGAAATTTTTTTGTGGCCCATTATGTTTTACTTACTTTTAAATATGGTGGGACCGGTTTCGAAGAGACATCCTCTCTTCGAAACTGGACCCACTATATTTAAAAGCAAGTGAAGCATAAGAGTTTGTTAGACAACAGATTAGATATAATTTACATTTAACAAACTTCACTGTGTGAGTTCCAAAGGAATGTTTTAAAAATGTGTTATTTTTCGAAAGTTCTTAAATAAATTTCTTCCCTTACAATATTTATTACGTGTGTATCACCTACGAACATAGAGCTAGAGCTTGCAATGCTAAACACGAATGTTGAATGACAGTAGCGTTTGACAGAAAAAAAGTGAAGAACTCTTTAAGCTCTGTAAATCGCAATCAAAGGCACATAAATATACTCCTTTTTCTTTCTTTCTTTTTTCTTTTTTTTTTCTCCCAATTAAATACAGTATAACTTATTATAATTGGCTCATACTACATTTAATGTGCTTTAATTCACTTTTTGTTTCATTAAAATATAAAAAAAAGCAAAATATAAAGGTTTGTTCTGCAATGCAGAAATTTAAAGTAGATTTGTTTATTGGATATCCAGGAACAGTCACTGCGGCATTTAAATGACCATCTGGCAACGATGAACAATGTTTTCAAATTTAGCATGAAAATAATATACAACATTTCAGGCTAAATACATTGCACAACACTGCATTGATGTGCTAATAGAATTTCATTTGCTAGAAAGACCTCCTCGATGGTTTTGTGATCAAAGTGTGTGTCTACAATCTGGAGGTCCCAGGTTCAAACCCCATAAGATCATTTGTCTGAGATAGGTTCTTTCAAGAGTTTTTCCGTACCTTGAAAAGGTGAATGGCAGGTAAATTTAAGCATTATGGACTCTAGCTCATTTACTCATTCATTTCATCAAAGATTCATTCATCATCTCTTCAGATCTTTGTTGTTATGAGAAACTAAAACAGTAAAAAAAATATTGTTAAATCTTTCAATTGTTCCATGCAACACTGTTGCATAGGAACTGAAAGATATAAAACAAAATAACTCATCAAATATATTAATTGAAGAAATGTAGAACAGTTACAGCTTTTCATAACTTGCTAACATCTGGGAAAGCAAGAGGTAGTTTCATAAGAGTTGCTGAGATCTACTAAGAAAGGTTTCTAATAGAAGCCATTCATATTACATTTCTGTTGGTCCAAGTGGTCTAGTGGTATCCATACGTGCCTCATAGACCTAAGATCGTAGGTTCAATCCTGGCCAGGGTAAATGGATTTTTTTAGGAGTAAAAATCCTAAGTATGGCTTCTTTCGGAAGGGAAGTAAATTTGTGGGTCCCATGTCATAGATTTACGGCACATAAAAGGACCTCAAACCTGAAAGAAGAAGCTCTGAGCAAAATTTAACGGCCGTTTTATGCCCTGAATTGATTGGGACACTGATGATCTGAGACGTTTAAGAGCATCCATAAATGAACCAAATCAACAATACTACATTTCAGTATGTTGATAGGCATTTGCATGAGCTGGAATGCTTTAAGAAGCAAGTAAAAGTAAAAGTCAGTGGCATGCATACCCTTATAAAATTTAAGTACTAACTTATAAGTGTAAAACCTTTGGCCCTTGGTTTTCTATGTTACATTGCTTGTCTAAGACTCCCCTGTATATGGGGTGGAAATATTCTGAGCATAAAAATCTGGTTTAAACCAAAAGTAAAACCACTTAAAAGTCATGTCAACACATTAAAACTCTCTTGATGTTCCACTTTTTAAAAACTTATTTAAATGTAAACTGGAATGTTTCGTGAGTCACTCACTCACATTGTCAACTGTTAACAGATCCATTAGTTGTTGAGCGGTTGACAATGTGAGTGACTCATGAAACATGTCCAGTTTACTTTTAAATAAATTTTTAAAAAGTGGAACATCAAGAGAGTTTTAATGTGTTGACATGACTTTTAAGTAATTTTACTTTTGTTTTAAACCAGATTTTATTATAGTTTCACTGTGTAGATTCCTACATTCAGTATTAATTGAATTCTGAAAAATGTTATAAGGATTTGTGATAGCATAATCACTTTTTAGGGACAATCTATTATACCTGATAAACATGGTAAGGGGATGTGTACAATAGTAATAGCTAGCTTATGGAAAAACAGCATAAATTCATCTAATTAAAATTATTTGCAGATGGATACATTAATAACCATCATATTAGACAAAGCTGCTCATAATTGTTTTTGAAATAATATGATAAACACCTAGGGTTTCTCTTTTCAGAATTAAAATCAGTGCCTGAGCAGATTGTAGGAATCAAGGATGCATTGACATTGCTTCCAGCTGCTCACTACAACACCTTAAAATATCTCATGGAACACTTAAACAGGTAATATATTCAGTTCATGCTTTCAGGTTTGTTTGATATATGGCTTATGTGCAAGAATTATTTTCATATAATTTTTGTAGATTTTGTGGTTTTGTTTTGACAGAGCACATTTCAGAAGATTCAGGTATATGATGTACATCAGCAGGAAAAATCCTAAATTTCCTCTTCAAAACCATGCAGCTGGTACCCTTGCTCAATATGTGATTATAGCTAATGCCAACTTTCCTGCTGATGAAGCAATAAAGTTCCGCACTTTGCCATCAGAGAGAAAGTGTGGTCCATTTACAAATCTTTCACTGAAATTTAGCTGACATGATTGTTGTACTGAATGATGAAACTGGAGATGGGGGATAAGGATAATGATGGTTCAAAAGGAGAAATGAATGGCAGGAGAAACCAAAGAACCCGAAGAAAACCTGTCTAGACACTGCTTTGTTCACCACAATTTCTATTTATGGCTGCTGGAATCAAATGGAGTTGCTTTAGTGGAAGACAAGAAGTTTAGCCACTTGGCCATAGTTTTGTGTGCTTCTCAATGTTGAAGATAAATTATGAGTATTCATATCATTCTAGTATCATATAATAATGATGTTAGTTTCAGTTGAAGCTTAAGTCCTCTTATTGAAATTATTCATAGCATAAAAAATCAATATAGCATTCGACTCCAACTAAAATGTAAGAGATGAAATTTCAAATCTCTATGCTATCTACTGATCATTCCATTATACCTTGAAGAATGGGTGTTATCTAACCAACAGACATTTTTCATTAATTTATTTATTTAGAGTTTAAGGATTGTTTCCTATACATGCTGTCTCCTAAATAAAATTTGTATGTAATCATGTTGTCCTTCAATTACTGAGGATGTGAAAAATATACTCTAACTTATGTCTTAAGAACTAAGGTCCCCCAAAGACTATTATTATTTCATCCTATATGCTCTAAACATACAGTCTTCTAATAACATAAGTATTGGGCCGTCATTTTGTTTGCTCCACACATGAACTGGTCCGGAAGACAGGAGCACACATTGCAGTGCCCACACCCAGCCTGCTGTGCAATAAGCAAAGTATTGAAAATGTGCAAATGTTCCCCATTTGTGGTGGGATAGACATAATGCTTAAACATATTTTGACTTGCATGTTGCAGCATTGCTTTCGGAATGTTGGCTATGTCTAAGTTATGTTGTTTTACAGTTCATCCAATGTTTCGAAAGATGTCCTTGGGAGAGCCCCATAAAAAGAGCTCATAAGGTATTATATCTGGGGATCAAAGTGGCCACAACCCTATATTAATTACCCTCATCAAACATGTCAGCAATTGCATGTAATGAAGTATGATTTGTGGTCCTGTCTTGCTGAAACACACAATACATTTGTTCTTAATCTGTTAATTAAAAAAACTGATTCGGGATTACAATCTCTATTAAGAGTTTCATGAAATAAAATCAGTAGGTTATTTGTCTTCATTTATAGTATTCACATACATGACTTAGTGTTATGTAATGGGATTTCGTGTACAAGGTAAGGATTCTCTACTGCCCAATATCGATTATTCAGGTAATACCATGCCTTTTCTGGGGGGGGGGGATGCTTTACTGCAGTCGTAAATACCTCTTATACATGGACTGCAGAAATCAGTTGCAAAAAGTGATTCTCTTTCCTGAATTGGTGGGCTGTAAGGCATACATTTCATTAACATTGTAGAAATGAAATTTTAGCAATTTTCTAGCTGAATGTGCTGACATATGCTGACCTCCACTTGTGCTAACTTTGTAAGAGATTTTTCCAGTGATATTCAGTTTTTCCTCTATTAACACATGATGCCTACATCTTATTTTCATGGCTAACATTCATCCTTTTGTTTTGAATTTAAGCACTGTTATGCAGATTGTAGACCTGCAGATAGATGCAACCCTGAAAAATATTATTAAAATTTTGTATGATACTAAGCATCTGAGATTCATTTCTTAGAAAGTTACACAAATGAAAATGTGTTGTTTTGTATTAATCTCTGAACAAAAGTAAATAAGAGAAATGAAACACAATAACACAGAACAAGCACTAACCAGTCTTATCAGCAGCAATATGCATTCTTAATTGTCAGTGTGTGCAGCTGTGACCTGCTAGTTATAGACTTGATCCACATATGAGAAAAAACAAAACAAAAACTCAATATACAGGATGTTGATAAATTACATGGAAATGATTTCAGAGAATGTATATAAGCAGTTTGAGGTAGGCAATGTGTGGTCCACATAATGCAGTTTTATGCTCTTAAACATTTTGGCATTAGATGCTGATAAGTTGGTGTTAAGGTCAAGTAAAAAATTGATTTAGAATATCTTTAAAACTCAACTCGATTTTCTGCAGCCTGTTATGAGCATTTTCAAGATTTAGTGCCATAAAAATTCTTCAAATCTTGAGCTTATCATTAGACAGTGCAACACTGAACATCTATTAATGCTTTCTTGCATTAGCCATTAATGTGGTCAATCTTGATGTAGCCTATTCTAAAGGAAGCTCTTGAACTGCTTGTGTGACATAATGCTTAATGCAAAAGCTGATGTTCCACAGACTACAGATTCAATTCTTGTCATGCTTTTTATTTAATTTGAAGTGCTGTGATATGCATACTAAAGAATTATGAATGACATTTACTTATGTTTTCAAGTTTTATTCTCTTTCTCAACAATGAATGCATTACCAACATACATTAGCTAATAAGTTATTACTATATGATGTCTAAAAGTTAATTTACCTAACATATATTCAGGACATTGTGATTCGTAAGTACAGTAACAACTGCAAGGGTTGTAATTATATATTGATATGTTAAGATTTAAGTGTATAAATTGAAACATCAACTTAATATGTGGGCTAAAAGCTGTATTATTAGGCCCTAGTCAGAAAACAAAACAAAAAAAATGAGACTCAAACTCGAAAACAAATGACCACCTCTTACTCAAAAACTAATGCCTTAACCTTTGCGCCAGAAGTGATACATTCTGAAACCACCTTTCATTATCATGTGTTATGCTTTCAAGGGGCACCTTCATTAGCCAGCAGTGTACTGTGCTTTAAAAAATTATAGCCATAGCTTTGGAATTTGTGCAGACAGACCATACTTTTTCTATCTCAAATTGCCTGTCTAAGACACCTTCACACTCTCTGAAATTTATTTCAATATAGTTTATTAACACCCTGTATAATACATTTTGAATCATTTCTAATGAAAAATCAGCTATGTGTGTTTTGACTGAATTATGTTGGAATCCTGCTTAGTTAGTTACAGAAAAAAAGAAAGAAGAGAGTAAAATATAATTGTCAAATACAGGGAAATGCTGTGCAAATGTTAACGATATGTTTGGCCTTTTTCTACTCAGTGAACGTAACAACTAGTTGCAGGTTATGGACTTGATTCATGTTGATAATGCAATCTAAAATAAGCAGGATTTTTTGAGAATTCAAAAAATAATTAAATAAATATCATATGTATAGTTATTTAATAATCCATTTTAGAAAATGAGTGTTAAAGTTACCTATTCTTATTGTTCATATAATTTTTGGCTTCTGTAAAATGTACCCATTTTTTGGTTTCCTTTGAGAAATGGCAATATACAAAAGATAATGAGCTTCATGTCTTTCAGTATGTATTGGTTTGTTATGAGTTGTAACATAGACAATCTTATTCATATCATGGCATGTTGGAATATGACAAATCAACTATGTCATTACTGCCATGGGTGGCTGAAGTCGTTAAAGTGCAGACTCCTGAGGTGGAGATCTGAGATTCAGGTTGTCCTCCCTGACTGAGGTTTTTTTTGGTTTTCCTGAATCCTCATAATGGCAAATGCCGGGGAAGAGCCTAAACTTAAGCCTGGAACATTTCCTTCCTTAAAAAAAATCCTTTCCCAATATATCATTTCATCTTGTGTATGTCCACTGCCTGTGGTGCCTCAGTTGTAAAAATGGGCATTAAATGCTATTAAAATAAAACTCTGTCATTATATATGAATCATAAGAAAAGTAATTTATGTGCAATAGAAAATATATCTCGTTTTGCACTGAATGAACCTTTTCCCAGCAGTCTCTGCACACTTGATGCATAACTGGCTTCTGCTTGGTACATTCAGTAAGTATGTTTCTTGTTCTTGAAAGCAAATGCCATGTGAATGCTTGATATCATATGGCTCATCCAATATACTATATTTGTTTACTACAAAATGGGTTAATTCATTATTCTTTTGCCCCTAAAGGTGCACCTGAATTAAATTTTTTATATAGAGTCACCAGAGTAATAAAATAAAATTTTGTGTTCTAACTTCTACCATTTCATGAATTTATATATCTTTAAAGTTGGAACTGGGTTTATTTGAGAAAAGAAGAGTTTGAAGCCATCCTTGATGGTGCACATATTAGAATTCATTTTAAACCAGCTCCTCTGTTCAGTTTTAGCAGATCATAATTGTTACAGTATTTCTGGAAAAATCTTTCTGTGGCAGCTTGTAATTCAGTTCCTCTAATTGGAACATTCCAAAACATTGCTGGTTGTACCATTGGAACGTGACTTTATGAGCTTTGGTTAGTTTTGCGTCAATTTTTTTTCCCTCTCCTCTCCCACTTTTCAGCACCAAAGAGTAGCTCTTCCCTTATAAAAATGACATTTATAAGTTTTTGTTGATGTCTAATTCACAGAATGTGAACTTACTAATCCCAAAGAAGAGCCACATAAATTCAGCTTATAACTTTAATTTTAAAGTGTGGGACAAACTAATAATTTTGCTCTATCCCACTGAGTTCCGAGAGCATATTATTATTGTTTGCTTTCATCTAAACCCGTGGGGAAACGGGTTGGTTATGTTTCCCCCCTCCTAGTTATCTTTTGCTGGGGATGTAATAGATATAGTGGTAAGGACTAGTAATGGTAGGGTTTCAGGGGTGGACTTTTAAAATATTCATTATATACATTTTATAAAGACAATATTACATGGTTCAACATAATGTAGGGGCCAAATTCAGCCCCTAATCTTGGATTTTTGTTTGTTCTTGATATTATGTAAAGCTGAGAAACTGCCTGTGATGCCTCAGTAGTTAAAACAGGCATTTAAACACTGTAAGAAAAAAAGTGTGAGGAAAGCTGTTCTCACATGTATGTTCCTCCAAACATTGCAGGCATGCACCTGCTGAAGCATTTTACAGTAGCATAAATGTCTTGGTTAATTATTTTTATAGTTCAAACCCATATTTGTATCAGCTTTTCAAATGTATATTCTGCTGTAGATATGTAATCTTCAATTATAAATATAATGGCACTTCCACATTAATGAAAAATTGAGTATTTAAAATTAATAATTCCTAGTCCATTCCCTATATATTGCAAAACCTAGCTTCAAATTCGGAATGTAGGTTTTCTTGAATTTGTTTATCTGATGTGTGGAATGTAAACTTTGAAACTGATTCAAAAGGGGAAAGTGATATAAATCTGCATTCTGAAGCTGTAGCACCTATAGTTTCAATTTGGTCATGAAGGCATTATTGGCACCCACCATGTGAATTATGGAGCAATCTTTCTGTTTTAAGATAATGTTAAGTTGATGCAGATGATCGCATATATCTGTTATGAAATCAAGATCCATGATTTATTGGATAACTGCAGGATTATAATAGCTTGCTTTCTTATAAAAAGCATTTACTTCTGCATGGATATTATAAAACCGGTGAAGCATACATACTCTGCTTAACTATCCAACTTGGCAAAAATAAATTAAGTCTGAATAATCTGATCCCCCATCTGATGAGATTTCTTTAAATTGTCTGTGCCATAGAAAATGACCTTTAATCAAATTTACAGTTTTTACTACTATTGATATGATATTGTCCAATGTTGCATACAAAGCTTCTCTATGTATGATACAGTATATCATTTTAACATTGTTAGAAATTCTAATTTCAGCTAAATGAGTTTTAAATCTTCCCATGAAACCATTTATATGACCAATCATTAACGGGACATCATTTGTTGTGAATGACACTAATTTTTCCCCATAGTAAGCATACTTGCAAGCTGTCATATATAATGCCTCAAAAATGTTTACTCCACATTGTTATCTTTAAGCGGAAAAGGTTTAGAAATTCTTGCAGAATAATAAACTCAGTATCAATCCCTCTTATGAATATAGCAATATCTGTAAGATCTGTACAGTTGTCTAGGGCTAAAGAATACCATATAAAATTGTTTTTCATTTTCAATTGTTCTTCAATATCAGAAGCGTTTTCTAACATTCTGAAAGTTATTGTTCCCCTTCCAAAGCTTAATTTTTTAAACAATTCTAACATAATGGAGCAAACATCCTCGGCTACCATTGTCATACTTTGTTTAATAAATTCCACTTTGGAAAATAGCTTAGTCCCTTAAGCTACTAGTTTTGCTATTATTACACCCAATAAGGTGCAATATTAGAACTAGAAGTTCTACTCTTGGACATTTTACCTTCAATTCTTTGAATCTTCTTTCACAGGCCGAACCACCAATAATACAGTTGCTGTAAGTCTTTGAATGTCATTTGTTAAAGTGCCTTTAAATATTATATTCAGTAACAAACAATTCTTTGAGATATATTACACAACATCCTTTGTCTTCATGATAGATAACAAAGTATAATTTTCCTATTCAGGTTGGAATTTGTAACTGGACATGTTAACTGCCTTTTGTTTTAAAACTGAAAGTGTTGTGGGCTTATAGGGGTAGCCAATGACATTCATCTCTACTCTGCAAAACCATGCCACTAAGCGAAAAGGAGGAGGGTAAATCACAGTATCATGTTTTGACACAACTGATCTAAACAGTGACACAATGTCACAAGATGCCTAGTAATTCTCTTGCATTGCTACTATTACTGTGTACATCAAAGATTGAACAGAAATATTGAATATATCTTGTTTCTCATATTAAGAATATCTGAGGGTCCTTAATTAGTGAATAAATATTTACTCTCACTTCTACACCATATCTCTGTTAACACTAAGTATGTAACAAAAGAGATTGCAGAGTCGTGACAGTTGTTTTCCTGAATAAACTGTGATACACCTCATTAATATAAATAAGCAGTTGGATAACTATAATCTCAGTTCTAGGAAAAAAAAATAATTAAGTCTTCTAAATTTGCAACTTGTAATTTTTGTCTTATACTAATTTTAAACCTTACATTAAAACTTGTTAAACTATTACATTTTCAAATGTAAGCCACAGTTCACAAATTAATGCAATACATTTTCTGACTGCACCATTCTTCCTTGCAAACATAGTATTTGCTGAAGTACCGGTAGTTACCACTGAAGTAATGAAGAGAGGATGTAGTGATGCTTAGTCTTAGATTGCAATATAAAACTCTGTCTCACTGTGTCATTTGAGAAGGAAAATGTAAAAAGGAGTCTGAATTGTCACAAATTCCAAATCATTGAGATTTTAGAGCTTATGTAGCATGTATATCTTATAATATCTTTATGCAAGGAGAATATATGTAATTCTAAACTTTTTTTATTTCACTTGTACAGGGTGGTTCAATTGCAGAGTGTTAATAAGATGACAGCTCACAATTTGAGTACAGTATTTGCTCCCACACTCATGCCTGCTCCAGACCTCAGCAAGTGTGGTGGTCTTCCTGGAATGACTTATGAAATTTGTGCTCTTGAAGCTATGATCACTCACCAGAAAGCCATTTTCTCTTGAGTTCTGCATAGATTATAGCTGAGGATAAAAATAGATTTTGTTTTCATCCACATAATGTATGAATATAAGTAGTTGAAGGGACAGTAAATATTTCATTTTAGAAGCATTCTTGATTCCTAGTACATGTATTTTATAAGCATATTACAAATTGATAAAGCAGATGGATGGGTATCTGATCTACAGTATTTATTACTTTACTAAAAGTAAAAGTAATGTAAGAAAGTTTATTTTCTTTATTTTTATTTAAAACTATGAACAACTTTACAAAACACTGCAACTTTTACACTCTCCTCCCAAGTGCAGGAAAGGTGGAATTCTCTTTAAATAATCTGAACAAAATAGAGAAATGAAGAATTAAACTGTACCCTCAATTTTTTTTATTGAGAAAATAAGCTGGTGATGAGGTAAATAATACTTTTATACCCAGGGTTTACTTTTTTTTTTTTTTTTTTTTTTTTTTTAAATATATATTGTAACAGCATAGTTTTGCAGTAATTAATTTATTACTTTTACCATTAATACAAATTAATGGTGGATTCCCAGAATTAATCTATGTGTTCATAATGTTAGTTGATTATTTTTAATAAATAGAGGATTTAGAAGAAGTGATTGTACATTGCTAAAGGATGAACATGCCTTAAATAAAATTAAGCATTCAGAATAACATCAGATGATTTTTATAGAGGCTACAGAAACCGCCATTGCAATAAATTCAAAACAGAATATTTAAATTCAATAATACATTTAAAAATAAAGTTCAATTTCCCTGTCTCAGAATATTTTGCTGTGTATTATACTTCATTGGCCAGCATTTTTTGTGAAGAGGAAGAGCATAAAATATAGTGGTGATCTTATTTGGACAAAATTAATAATGGGGAAAAAACAACAAACAAAAATATGTACAGCTTGAATTGCTGATAATTCTGCATTGGTATGGAGAGTATGTTCATATGTGCCATAATTTTTCAGGGTGTACTGTTAAGAGAATTCAAGTTAGACTCATATATTTTAGTGTGGAAGTATGGTATATTTAAAAATGTGCTTCAATTACTTCCTAAATAAAATTAGCTAGATTAAGGATGATAAATTTATTTTTTAGTCATTGAATTATGTTGACTTAAACACACTTATTGCTCTACTTGTTATAAAATGTGGTACTGGTTTTGAAAACCTATGTCTTCATCTTCTGTCATGGGATGACTGGTTGGAGACTCCATTGGACTATGTAAAAGGAGGTTCAGCTCTGGTGGTATTTTGACGAACTTAAAGTTGGTGTTTTCTTCCTCCGGAACGTCAAAATTCATCAAACGATCTCTATATTTGTGAATATAAATTTTTCCCCAAGTAGCCAATTCCGTAGGTCCCTGTAATTTAAAATTGTTTGATGAACTTTGACATTCCAGGGGAAGAAAACACCAACTTTAAGTTCATCAAAATGCCACCAGAGCAGAATCTCACTTTTACATAGTCCAGTGGAGTCTCCAACCAGTTGTCCCATGGCCAAGGATAAAGACAAAGGTCTTCGAAACCAGTACCACATTTTATTACAAGTAAGTGGAGCAATAACAGTGTTTAGGTCGACATAAATCAATCATACAATTGGCTTCACTGTGATAGTTCCTTATATAGTTTTTTTTTTATTTTATAGTAATGACCATTTTTTGAAATTGTATTCTTTATATGCTTTGGTAGAAAGTAGAAAATTATTAAACTATTATTATAAGTATGGGGGAATAAAGCTAATGGTTATATTATTTTATTCTATAATAATTCCTAGATACCATAACATTCTTAAAGAAGCAGCCTATCTCCTCTAGTATGTAGTTTATGGAAGAACTAAGCTAAAAAAGTAAAATGAAAGGGAGAAATGGAGATAATAAAGAATGAGGATCCTTAAAAGAAATGTTTCTCTTAGTGGAAGGAATGTTATACCACATAAAATGAAGAGTTTATTTTCCTGTAAAAGGTTGTGCAAAGTTGAGCTCAGCATGTTGTATTTCATGAGTAGTATTTGAAATGGAAATGTATAGCTTTATGCAATGTCATCCATTTGGTAGGTTACTGACATTCTAAACAGGTCTGCCAATGGTCAAAAGCCTCTTATTCATGGAACATCAACCACTTTTTTAGCATATTAAATATAATTGTACATTTATCCCAGTTATTCTCAAATTACTAATCATTTTCCATACACTTTAAACACCTGCTACTGAAATTAAAATCTGCCGCAATTACCTTTGAAAAATATGTATTATTCAGTCTGCTCAGTCCTCTTTTATTTTTTTAACTTTTGTATAGAAATGATATTAGACCATAACTTTACATTTAACTTCCTCTGAACTTAACATTCAATCTCTCCTAATGCTTATGAATTGTAAATGAAAAAATTTGTGGAATAGTATATTTAAACTACTGGTTTGCTTTGTTTACAACACATTGCTGCACACACCTGCATCATCAGCATAATTTCTATTGTGTTCTCACCAATTCTTTTGCTAGAGTTAAAAAAATAAAATCCAGCCAATAAGAAATACAATCTGGTGCATGTGCTTATGCCAAAGCAAGCTGAATACATTCAAGAAGAAATTTTGCAAAGTTTTCTTTCAAAATATAAAAAAAATTATCCAAAGTTTCCATAGTTTTGTTTCAATTTTTTATCTGTTACTCTTTAAGTTTCCAGTAATTTATTCATACCCTATGTATTATGAAACAGACATAAAAGCTCATTTTTCAAAGATAGCTGCAGTGGATGCCAAAATTGTTGGAAAATGAAAGTATGCAGTTTTGCATTTGTATTCTATTTTGGGGTAATTACAAACATCTTTGTATTTTATAATTTTTTTATGAATTCATTTGGCATCACATCAGTGCTTGACAGTAACAATCTGCCAAATGAATAACTGTAAAAGTATTGAATCAGTTCATAATAATGAATGTGCAGCATATTGGTCAACAGGCAATCTTAATAAATTATCCCATAAATAGGTATATGTAAAATGTCCATTTCTTTATAAATCTGTGTATGGGGAAAACTATGTAAACTAATTATTTGTTTTAATTGCACATGTAATGCCTTGGTTCCTGGGTGATAAGAATATCCCCAGTGGACAATATATCACATCTCTTAGAATATATTGGCATTGCTACAGGTATTTCATTGATTCATATTTGTATATGATTGATTATAAATATTTCAACTTTACTGCATGAGACTCCATACATAGGTAAATACAAGCTCTGTACTGTGTTGCATTTTGTGCATCATTACACTATGTTCAAAATGTTTTCAACATGAGCATTATGCACTTGTATGCACTTCCCACTTGCTCCTGCCAATCTTAAAGTACCATGAGGCACATTTAAAATCTTCCATTCTCAAGTCAGTGCTTTATAGCTCGACCCCCCTTAATCACTGGCATTTGGCATCACAATCTCTTAATCGCTACACTTCACTTTTTTAAACTTGGATACTACAAATAAAAAAATTTATTCTGTACTCACCCTTTCTTACAGAAGATACTGGAATTGGTGCGTATTTTGTAGACATACAATCTTCATCTTAAGAACCTATGATTTATACTCATCAATTAACAGGGTCGTTAGAGAAAGCAAATAATGAATAATGTTCCACTACATTATGAAAAGTATGGGCGTGATATTCCATTAGTGAAAAAAGAATTATTGGGTCATTTTTCTTTAGAAACACAATTAACAGTGAAAAGTACATAAGTAACATTTTAGGTTCACATTGTGATGAATTATATGAGGAATGTACTATAAGAGTGTATTAAATATGTTCATACTAACTCCACTTACACAAAATGCTTGTTATGGGGGCAATTATTCCCAGCATCAGCTGTTGACCAACAACTTATGTTGGAAGCTATTGCCTCTGAAACATGACCTAATGTTGTATTAGGAACATATTTAATATATTCTTATAGGATATATTACATTCCATTGTCTATAGCTTCATATAATTTAATTAATTTAATTAATTAATTATATGAGAAATGTTTAATGGCACATTTCCAGCAGGATAATGCCAAAGCTTTAAAATTCAAAGTTTATTTATCCATAATGAAATTGCATCAAAGACATATTAGCAGCAGTTTATGGTATTCTCATTCTCCAGATCTAGCAGTCTAATTTTTATCTATGGGGAAATTTGAAAAATAAAGCATATACCACTAAATCTAACATTCTGGATGAACTATATATTCAAACAGAAATTAAGTCCATTATTGCAGAAGAACTGATAGGTATAAATGATAGTTTTGTTAGAAGATGTAAAGTTTGTGCTGTACAAAGTGGTCAACAATTCCAGCATCCTCTGTAAGAAGGGTAAGTACAGAATTAATTTAAATATTCAATTTGGAATTGAACACAGCAAAACACCCATTCTCTTCTGAGTCGGATATTTAGAACACTCTTTATGGTTTCTCTTACATGAGATTTATTAGAGGCATATGTTTTGTGGAATTTCCAAGAAAATTGGGTGGTGTTAGGTCTTTTCATGCAGACCACTCAACAGGACTCTCATCCAATTCAGGAATACGAAACCTGACAAAATGGCAGCATTATGGAATTGGCTACATCTTGCTGAAAGTATGCACAATGTCAGCACAATGAGTTGATACATCTTATGTGGGAAAGTCTCCATTGTCATTCAGCAACAAGAGCATAATTGTGTCCTCTAGCAAGTGCAGGTACTTATTTCCCCTCAAGTTACCATCTAATTATAGGACCAACCAATTGGCCCTCCAGAACTCACACCATACCATTACTTTGCCACTTCCTTGCATTTTATCAGAAAAAATGCTCTTTCAAAGGAAGGCGCCATCAGCAATCTTTCCCTATTCACAGAATTCATTTATCATAATCAGCTTCACTGAGGTTTTGCATCAATTGCATCTTGTATAGATGCCGCTTATTCTTGTGGACTATCTGCTGGGTGCTTCTTCTGGCCATACTACTGTCCAGAGAGAGGCATCTCATATGTGTTGTTATTATTGTTATATTTTTTCCTACTCTTTCACAAATGTAGATAGCACTACTGTAGAAATCCCTTCAACTATGATAGTTTTTGGCCTCCCACTTCTTGTTTTTCCAAACTTTTCCGTTCTGATAGTTCACAAATTGGCTTCGCATTGAATGTCATTGCAACATGTAAATGCTACCCATACCAGCCAGCAGAATAATTTCAAAGCAAAGTTCTTTAAATTCCTATACATGGGAACTTTGCATCAGCCTGTGTCTGTGGATATGGGGAAATATAAAAGCTGTCTACCCAAGTATGAAATAAATTGGAAAAAACTAAATATGTGCTTTTCATTATAATCTTTTACCACTTAGTAATAAACAAAAAATGCTTGAAAAATAAAAAAACTTTCTTGAGACAGTTGATTGCAATATCTTTTAGTTTTCTCATTGCGGCAAAATAGCTTTATAAGATATTAAAAAGGGCTAGTGAGTTGATTAAATATTCTGATGCTCCACTTACCATTAAATTATACAGAATATGTTTCTAAGGCTTTTGCCTGCATATTTAACTGTGAGTCGACTGCCGGACTGTTGGATGGACTTGGATGTCTATGGACATTTTATGAACTTTTGGATTAATTTGTCTTCTCTTGGAATCTCGAAGTTCATAACCTTATCTTCGTATTTTTATAAAAAAATGTATAAACATTTTGCTCCATATTCCCAGCTCTAAAGGTCTATCTACGAATTTCAATAATTTGACTTCCATTTCTATATCACATTTATATTTTCAAAAGTGATGTGCAACCACTTATTTATCTATCTGATTGTACCTGATGATTCTTCAGTGTTCCTTAAACCTAGTTCCAATAAGAAAGCATAAGAGTATTAAATTGACTCACTAGCTAATTAAGAATATATTAGTTCTGACACCAAATTAGTTTTAGTTTTATAAGAATTCATTTCTTCATGTTTTTGAATAGGTAGTAGTCTTGGTTGCTTTCAGAATCATACTATCATACGTACAATTTTGCTCATTTTCAGATAGTTAGTTATATATTCTTCTGTTTTTAGTGCCCTCTAATCTCATGTTGTACCTAAATTAAAATAATCAGCAAATAAAATAGTCAAAATCAGACTATATTCTATTATCATAGAGCAACAGAAAGAAAAAAAATTCTCTCCATACAGTAAAAATGCTCAAATGAGCATACAGTTGTACAAATTTTTCTCTGAACTAGTGTATTGTTATAAAGTAATAATTACAACCTTCATCTTCCATATACATTAGAAAACAGTAGCATTTGCACCCATGACAATTTATGTGACTTATTGTCAATAAATAAAGAATGCTTTGAATCTAAGAACATTATATCCATCATGTTCTCTTTTGATTGTTGAAACTAACCTCCTTGGAAATGGTGTATTTATTGCACTTTGTCTCAGTTACCAGTGATGGATCTTGATTTTATCACCAATTAAAATCTTATGAGGAAACCATTTATATCTTCATTATAAGTATATAATGTATAATAGCTTTGTCTCAGTTACCAATGATGGATCTTGATTTTATCAGCAATTAAAATCTTGTAAGAAAACCATTTAGATCTTCATTATAAATAAGTTCCTTTCTACAAATTCTGAATGTATCATCATTAGGGTTAGGATTACAAAAAATCTGAAATATGCAAAACAAAAAGGAAATGTGCAAAAACATGCATAATTTATTTTTCATCAGCTAATTTTTCAGCTAATTAATAAATAATTGTTTCTTAAATTATTTTATATATGCAGTATTATTTTAAAAAAGAAAGAAACAATGTCATTAAGGTGCAGACTCATGAGCGGAAGGCCTGGGGTTTGAATCCCACCAGAACCATCCTCCCTGACTGAGGTTTTTTCCAGGTTTTCCTCAGTCCTCATAAATGGCAAATGCTAGGGAAGTACCCAACTTAGGCCTGGAACATATCCTTTCCTTAAAAAAAAAAAAAAAAATACTTTCCGAATATATCATTTCATCTCATGTAACATCACTGTCACTGCCTGTGGTGCCTCAGTAGTAAAAATGGGCATTAAACACCATTCAAAAAAATTCTAGTGTAAAAAATATGAATAATAATCTCTCAAGATTTTCAGTACTGATACTTTGTCTGTTGTCTGCAAGGATATTTTTCGAGGCTGAAAATAATTGCTCTTTATCACAAGATGTTCTGGGCTAAATGCACAAAAAATGCGAGTTTGTTAGGTCCAAGTGTAAACTATCCAAATTTTCTTGACATTAAATTTTCTGCACTTTGCAACAATACTGTTCCCAGGGTTATTTCTATATCACTCTGTCTAATTTTATCTTAACAACTTTACAATAGGACCGTTTTAATTGGAAAAACTATTCTGTTATAGATTCTATAACTTTAGTGATTAAGACAGTCAGTCCTTAAGTTTCCCAAAATCCATTTTAACATAGAGCTTAATTTTTCCCATGACATGTAATTAAACTTAAACATGATACAAACAAAATGTTTGAATTCAGACACAGAGAAGCCTTATTTAATAGGTCAGAGAAAAAGAAACATGCAGAATTTTTTGTTATTGTTGGCTGGAAAGAGCTTGCCATTTGTGAGTAGGAATGTTTTCTTGAGAAAATCATATTAAAAGCATCAGTGGCACTTGCACCAAATATTATTGGTATGTTTTATTATTTTTTAATGAATTAAAAACGTGATTTTTTTTAATTACAAGCTATGCAAATTTAATGGTTTATGCAATGGCTTGAAAATATGCATGATAATCTTCATTATATGCAGAAACTCCCAAAATGTGCAAAAAATGCCAAATAAACTCTTCATATTTGTGATCACTGAAGATTGAAACAAATTATAAAACAATTTTTGAATTACTTTCAGTGATGGTAAATTTATGCATTTACATCTGAATTCTAGCCTTAATCATGATCATAATAATCCTCACTCAAAAATGATCACTTATGACCTTTGGTACATATTCTAAACAAGTATTGGTCCATCTCTTATTTTTTAATAGTATGAGAATCCAGTATGTACTGAATTTTGGTGTGTAAAGCTGACTATGCCAAGATATCCACCAGTAATAGTTCAGATATGTCATATGGCTAACAAGCTTTGCACTTTAATTCACATACTTTCCAATTACTATACTTTTTCACATATAAACTCACTTCACGTATCATATGCAGTAGACACTCTCTGTTTAGACTATGACTTAGCCCAGAATTGGAAAATAACATTTTCTATACTTATTGTAGTGATAAACTCAAAAATACTTTTTGCCTGATTCCTTTCCTTTGATGACATTGATTGTTGATTATATGCATGATTCCTCACCATGAAGCTTCAATCAAATGGCTGCAGTAAATGTAAGCAAAGACATTATAGGTACTTTGCCGTCTCAAAATAATGACATTGATAGCCATACTAGTGCCCATTGCATTTCTGTTTACCATCAGCACTAAAATATTTTTCCATCTTCTCCACCTGTTTTACTGTTGACCACAATGCATACTGAAGTGTATTATTTTGTAGCACAGAGAGCATATTATTCATGAGCAAACCAAATGTATAACAGATCCTACTCATTAGTATAATTCATTATAAAATAAATTACTGTACAAAAACTGTACCTGCAGTTACTTAGGTATAGTCTTATAGAGCAATATTTATTAGCAGACTTCTAACAGAGGAGTGCAGAGTCCAAATAATGAACTAGTGTATTTGCATAATGTAAGAAATGGAGCATAATTATTTTTTTATAATTTATTGTGAAAAAGCAAACAAAAGTTGAGTAAGGAGCAGCTAGGTAAAGTACACTAGTTTAAGGCTTACCTGTTTAAGAACTAATTGAGGGAAAAATGCATTACATTTGTTTGCATTGTTAGTTCCCTGAAGTGGATTCCTGGTGTTGAATGATTTGAAATAAATAGGGAGTTGGCCTGGAATAACTTCAGATACTGAGGGTACTTTAAATAATTATGTAAAATCAATGTAAATACAAATGAAAGAAAATGAAGGATTTATTTAAGCTTTATCTGATTCAAGTTTCATCACTCTTGTTTGAAATTAAATGATATTCTTGAATTTAGATGCAAGTTGCTTTTCATCAGATTGTATTAAATCTTATGTTAAACAACATATATTCTCTGATGCAATCATTTAGGAGGCATACAGCTTCAAAGGAAACACTGGTATTAAAGCCATTTAACAAATGTGGCATGATATTAATTTATTCTGCAAATGGAACAGATTACAGAAGGTATTAAAAGTGTTCTGTACTGAACCTGAATACTTCATTTTATTGTGTAGCAATGCCTGTCAAAATTTTTCAGGCCATATCACATCTGATCAAAAGCAATGAATATTCACTTAATCAATCCATGTATTGTGTCAATTGGGGTCTGCACATACCCCTCCCAAAAAAAAAAAAAATTGGGGTGTATGATTAGGTCAAATCAGGAGAAGCATAGAAATCTATTCACAATGTATGTTTGTATTCAACAGCACAAAACTACACTGCACAGCAAGAGCAAGGAGCAAAACATGATTTAACTTTGGAACCAATGCACATAAGCATAAACAAATTGACTTATAACTCTAAATGATGCATTAGAGAATATGGTTATTGAACTTCCTCATTGTGAGGTGTATTTCTCCTTTGAATTTGTCACAGAGGTCTAGACTCAACCTGTGTGTCTTACATATATATGGGCAAGAAAAGTTTATATATAGGTGTATATAAATAGATTGTAAATAGTGGTAGTTCATAGATATTTAGATAATCTTCTGTAGCATTTCAAGCTGGTCTTTTTACTTTCTCATTCTTGGTTAAGGAGTGCAGGCTATCTGTGGTCTAACAACATAAACAAATATGAACCTTAAAAACAAACTGTTAAAGAGGGAAACACTTGGAAAATCAGTTGTTTGAAAACGATTTGAAACTGAATAGCTCATATGATAAACTTTCATATCAAATAACTGCACAAATATCTCAAAATCCCATTTTTAAACCAGTTTTTACCAAGAACAAAGAAAAAATGAACAAAACAGAAAAAAATAGTAAGGATTGCTAGAGTGATAAAATTGAGTAAAAGGTAAAGATAAAATCAAATATTTTAACAACAGTGAATAATATTCTAAAATAGTAAAATGCCAATTTAGCTATTTTAATGCATTCTAGAGAGCAAGCAATAGTCTTCTTAATTACAATTTGTACCTACTCTTCAGGCAATGTATTTTCTGAATCTTTTGAAAATATACTTAGCAATAAAATGAACAAAAATATTTTCTCTCACCTTCAGAAAGTGGCTGTAAAGACTTATGATGTTAAAATTAACAAGAGGTACAAAATCATGCTCAATAGTGTTTCATTTTTAAGATGCTGAAGAACAAAATGTGTAAAACATGTACCCTTACTACAGAATGATGTCCCATATGTAAATTGTAACATGGACAAAATAATCTTCATTTATCCTTAGTAAAGCTATAAATTGTATTGTGAAGTGTTTTTAAAAAAAAATGTTCCATATTTAAGATTATTTGCCAAATACTGCAAATGTCTTTGAATTTAAGCTTTAAAAACTATCATAATAGGTATTTGATGTATTAAATTCTTAACATGTGTAAGTGTGCTATAAAATAAAAATTGTAGCAGTACTTCACATCACATAATATGAGAAGTGTTTTAACATTTTCATAATAGTTTGTTTAATATTGTAATTCTATCAAAAGTTTACTGTGATATTTATATGTATAATACAATATTAATATCTGTAAATGGATCATCTCTAGCAAAATTCCTATCATAAAAATTAATTTTTGTTATTGATGAAAGGTGAGAAAATGTCTCCTATTTTAATTATAGCATTTTGTAAATATATTTTTTTGAGCTGAAATAAATCTGTGCACATTATTGTTATAATAATTCTCAATTCCTTTGGTGAACTCTGTTTAAAGTTATGTATCCTTTAGTATAATGCATAAGATTAGCTCAAAGTTGCAGCAATTATTTTAGAGTTACAATCCTAATACAATAATGTCAGCCAAGTATCGAATTGAGGAAGTCCACTAATTGGAGAGAGTTCTTTCTCTGCAATTCTTTTAATTGCAGTATTTGATTTGAGAAATATAAAATAACTTAAAGGAAAGGTAACTGATGTAAACTAAATAGTTTTTTTTTTTATTTTTTATTTATTTATTTATTTTTATTTTTATGGTGAGGGAATGGCTTGAAATATATAGTTTCCAAAAGTATTTTAATTACATTTCTCAGGAATGACTGAATTTTTTCATGATCAACTTCATGTTCAATAGGAAGTCTTTAGAACTTGTAATATTTAGACGTAACAAATTATTTTTGCTATTGTAAATAACTGATAACATTTGTATTTACACTTAAATCAGTTTGATTTTGCCTTGTTAACTTTTCAGACTACCTCCATTTCTTTATAAAGTCTTTATAGGAAATGTTTTATATAAATAAGCCTTTTAATTTACTTATTTATTTTATGAACTAGCATCCCTCTTTAGGTATATTAATTAGCTATTAATTTTAAATTTGAAATGTAATTTGGAACTTGGCAGGAAAGTAAATCATATGATAATTTTTTTGTGAATAAGTCGAACCTAAACACTCTTTTGGTTCCCCTTGTTTATAAGTAGCGCATATTTCACAAACTGTTCGCATCCTCAGCTACCTGTTAACTGCTGGAAGATTCTTAGGATTTTTGTGGGATGCTCTTTGTGCTGGTGGACATGAACTTGAGAATATAGACAAAAATACTATTTTCAAGTTCATCTCATGTTTACCAATATAAGTGTCCCTAAGGAAATACTAAGAATGTTTCTGTGGCCAACAGGTAGCTGAGGATGCAGACAGCAGTCTGCGAAACATGTAAGTAAAGCCAAAAGAGTATTTAGGTTTTACTGAATCATATAATTATCATAGCTATTAATGTTTTTCAAAGTTTGCCTCTTGAAGATGAAAATATTGGTACTTTTTTGTTAATGCATCAAATGGAAGATGTACTTGCAAAATTGTGCCACTAATAATGTCATAACTATCATATGTGATGCTTGGCATTAAATAGTGAAGGTTCTAATAACATATAAAAGACGCTCATAATTACCAAGCCTAATAACACTCACTAGCTTGCTCAGTCACTTAATACAGGTATCCTAACCATCCATATTCATGGATTTTTTCTGGCATAAAAATACTAAGTATGGCTTCCTTTGGAAGGGAAGTAAAGCCTTGGGTCCCACGTCATAAATTTATGGCATGCAAAACAACCAAGCATACAGAAGAAGCCTCTGTACAAAATTTTCAGCCATTTCACGCCCTTAATTGCATGGAATGTTGACATGAGATGTTAAAAGGTATCTGTAAATAAATCAATCAAATCAGATAAAAAAAATCATTGTAAAAAGTTCAGAATTTCACAGACTTCAGTTCCCAACATCAGCAATAAATACGACTGAGAGCTGCAACAAAACAATCTCTGCTTTTAAACTAATTCTTTGACAAATTAAACTTTTCTTAATAATATTCCTTACTGTAATGTGTTTGAGAGCCACAGCGTGCTCTTTAGATAAATTCTTCTCAGAGTGCAAAATGCCATACTTTTGAACAATCTCAACTAGTAATGATATATATACTCATAAGCAAAAGTGCCCTGATGTATGAAATAATTTAGCTAATTACATCACACCACCTGCTTGTAACATCATGGATGATATTCAGTACAATTTTTTTTCATCCATAGTACCATGTACATGTTTATAAATACATCAATATAGTACAAAACATATAATATTCTTACATAACTTTTTTAAGGGTTACGTGCAATAATTTACAGTGATGAATATTATAGTTAAATGCACTAAGATATAGCATTTAAAATAAAAGGCAGTATATTTTATTATATGTATAATATAAATGAAAAATAAAATAACACAGAAAAAGGTAACTAAAATAACAATAACTAGATAAGAAGAAAAAGGATAAAACACTTGGAAAGTCACAGATTTATACCTCCAATATTTAGAACAGCTCGTGTTCTTGGCCTGAAACACAAGAGCTGTTCAATAGTAAATCTGTGACTTTCCAAGTATTTTATCCTTTTTCTTCTTATTCAGGTATTGTTATTTTATATATATAAATTTTATAGATATTTTTGCCACATTATTAAACAATATTTTTCTAGATATCCTACTAATTTGTATTGTTTTCTAATCATAGACAATAAAAAAAGATATCATGTTTAAACTAGAATGCAAAACATCAACATCAACTAAATAATATAGTACTTAAACTCATTAAGAATTTCCATAAATGTTTCTTGAAGTTTTGGGAGTATTTTACATTTGTAAATTTCAGAAGGTATTTTATTGTAAAAATGAATGCCATTGTAGTAAAACTTATTTTCAAACAATTTTCTGTTATGACAAATTAGAGTAATTTGGATGTATCTCTTGTATCATGATTATGAATCTCTGAACTAATAGTAAATGTAATGATGCATGTTTGCATTTGTACCATAATTTTATATAAATATAAATAAGATAATGGTAAAACGTTTATCTCTCTAAGACATGGTTTACATAAACCATACCCTAGAGTGTGGTAAGATAAGCATGATTCTGATTGCCTTCTATTATAATATAAATATTTTAGTTGCTTCATTACTGTTTCCTCATAAAGCTATTCCATAGGACAGAACTAAATGAAATGTTGAAAAATATACTACCTTAAGTATTTGTATACATAGGGAATGTTTTAGTGTATTAGTTTGGAAACAGATTTGACTAAGTCTTTTTATTTATTCATCAATATGAACATTTCATTTAGATTATCACCTACCTATATTCCAATAGATTTTGTTTGGCTTGAATATTTTACTATATCTCCCTTTAGAGTTATGTTTGTGGAGTGTGATTTTTTATTACTTTTGTGGTGAAACTCTACTGCTAAGTATTTTTCCTTATTTATACACAAACAGTTATCTTTAAATTATGACATTGTATGTAAAGTTAGTGTCATTTTTATCAGAAATTAATATACTAGTATCATTCGCAATTAAGGAAAATTTAATATTTTTGTTTAGTGTTTAGGTTGCTATCATTTTTTTGTTTATTTATGGGTGCTCTTTAACATCTCAGATCATCAGCATCCCATCCAATTCAGGGCATGAAACGGCCAACAAATTTTGCTCAGAGGCCTCGTTTTTCAGGCTTGAGGTTTTATATCGTGCCTTAAATGTATGACATGGGACCCATGGCTTTACTTCCCTTCCAGAGGAAGGCCATACCTAGGATTTTTACTCCTGAAAAATTCATTGGTCCTGGTCAGGATCGAACCTGTGATCTTGGATTTAGAAGGCAAGTATAGTTACCACTGCACTATCAGGGCTGACACTATAGTCGTTTACATATAGGAAAAATAATGTGGGACCTAAAACCAAGCCCTGTGGAACACCATTCCATTGTAAGTTCATTTGACAATACTGATTTCACTTCTTTTTTGTTGTTATGTATGTTGACTTAGTTTTCTGTTCCCAAGATAGGACCCAAACGAGTTGTAAGTTATTCCTGTAATTTCATATTCATATAGTTTTCTAAGTGAAATTTCATGGCTAATAAGTTTGAAGGCCTTTAACAGTTCAAGAAATATATATAATAGCACAAATATATACACACACACAATGTTCAGAGTCATTTACTTTCTTATAAATATCACAAAATTGTATTATTATTGTAGTCAATTTACCTTTTTGAAAGCCATCCTAAAATACTGAAAAGATGTTAAATTTTGAGCAAATGTTGAAATTCTTTTGTATATAACTTTTTCTAGAGCTTTGGAAAAAACAAATAAAAAGGGAGGTTGGTCTGTAGTTTTTAGTTTCAGATTTTTACCCTTTTTTTAAACATGGGTTTTATTTTTGCAATTTTGAAATATTCCACAAAACAGCCTTTACTGATTGATAAATTTATCAGATAACATTGAGGTTTTATTGTGTGGTTTGAGCATGCTTTTAACAAAAAATTGGAGCAGTCATCTAAACCAGGTGCTTTTTTGCTTTTTGTGCTATTATAGATATTAGTTCACTTTTTGTTGTAGGTGTAAAGGAAATATTTTCACTGGTTATAGGCATATTTGTTTGAACTGTAGAGTTAATACTCCTACAAAGTAATCATTAAAAATTTCTGCTAGCAAAAAAGAAATTGAGACCATTTGACTCCGTATGTTCCAGGATGTAATTTGGACATTCTTTTCTTTGTTCCTGTGTTTCTTTTTTAATGATATATCATGCAGCTTTTGTTTTGTTTTCAGCATTTGCTATTATCATTGTAAAGTAATTTTGCATTTCTAATTAATTAGTTTTAAATCTGTTTATATTTTAGAATGTGTAACCCAAATGATATCCTAAACGTAGGTATTCATTTTTTCACACTAAACTCCACTACTCGAAACGGTTTTGAGTAATGGTGGTTCGGTGAGCAACTGAAGATGGGAGAGATTCTCCTGAAATGTATCTTACTTTTATGTAAGTGGAGTTTAGTGTAAAAAAATGAATACCTAAGTTTAGGATATATTACCACTCCATTGCCAATAGCTTTGTAAGTACAATATTTAACCTAAATGATACTGCTATTATTTTATTTTTTTGCTAATTCACTTAACAATATTAACTTTTAATTGGACATGCATTCCTTTTGTTATCCAACCATAACTCAGTGTTTTGTTCTAAAGGATCCTTTTTAATTGGTAAATCAATATTTACATAATAATTAAATGTGTTTACAGCAAAAGCTGTTTTTACATTTTTTGTGAGTAAACATTTTCCCAGTCCTCTTTCATAAGCTAATGCTAATATATTTTCACTCTTGTACATCTTTTATACTGATATATGTCATGATTCCCGTTTGTTTTTCGTATTCCTTAAAGCTTATTTGTGATAGTGGATTTTTGTCCCTTGTGGTCTGATATAGCACTATTCATTGATTTCAATAATATAATATGTAAACTGTGTGCTTATAATTAACTGATCTTTTGCAGTTAGAGCTATATTTGATACTCAAGTAAAGGTGTATACCACCGCTTTCATGTCATAAATGAGGAGTAACTATGTATTTTGTTTATTTAGATTTGCTGTTAAAAAGTTGAATTTAAGTCACCAATTATTAACTTATTGTTTCCTCTGGAAGAATTTCATAATTATTTCCAATTTATGGATTAAATGGTTAACTGAACTACTTGGACTTCTATAATAATTATAATCTTATGGTCCAGAAGCTCTATCATGTACATTTCAAAATGTTCATCATATACAAATTATCATGTTGATTAATTCTCTTAAACTTTATATTATCTTTTACAAATATGCAAGAATGCCCACAGCTTTCTCTTTTCTACAGTAATAACTATCCAGTGAAAAACCTACTATGCTGTAAAATTTTATTTCATCTTCTTTTAACCAGTGTTCTGTTAAACCTATATCTACATCTCTTAATTTACTATTAATAAGTACCTCCAAATTTAACTTTCTTACATCATGCACTTTGCATATTTTGATGAAATATAATTATTTTATTTTTATAAGAAATCTGTGAATTGAAAGGCTGTTTTATGTTTTCCCTGTTTACCCAAAACCTAATATTCTTTTTTTATAATGGAGGAAATGTGAAAACGGTGTTTCTCATGTTATGCACTTTGAACTAAAGCTAACCTTAGATAGTTAAGCAAGCCTTTAACCTTTGTAAATCAAAAAGGTCTATGATATTTAAATTTTACCTTTGGGTTACATTTTTAAGTAGTTAATTAAAAAAAAAACCTTACATACAAAATTAAGTTCAAGTCCTTGACCATTAATCTTCCAGATTTTTTTTTTTTTTTTCCCCTCCATGTGACTATTGCATGACTCCATTACTTATTTTTGTTTGTACTTTTGCATTAATAAAAAGAAATAGTGTGTAAGTGACCCAATGTTTTGTTTTGGGCATAGGTGACTTGTTCATCTGCAGTTGTGTTATCACAGATATCAATTTTCTGTTTCGTTGATTCTATTGGTCATTGTGTTTTTATTTTAAGCTGTAGCTTGTATTCATGATTTTGAGTCGAGTAATAATTCCATTGTTGAACACTTTTTACTCTCTAGATAAACTATTCTAAGATGACCATTATGGTCTGTATTTCTATGTCAAAGCTAGAATTTTTTCTCCCACGGCTATGTACTATGGGAAAGTGATGACAATGCTTCTGCTGCTGGATTACTTTCTCTGTTTAGAAGTAAGTCATTTATGTTTGCATTGGCTATTACTATGACTACTTGTGTTTTGGGTTTTTGCTCTATGTGATTTGTTTCACTATGTTATCTTTGGTAGGATAATTTTTGAAGGAAAGTTTTTGTTACTTGCTGTTCAATTTCTGTTGTCATTGGCTTGCTTTGTGTGTATAGCTGTATTGATGTAGCGGATAAAGTTTTGATTGCTTCAATTGTGAGTTTTAGCATCTTGTAACTTCTGAAATTTCATTTTGTTAGGAGTTATTATTATAATTTCATTGTCTTATGTCATTAATGATTTGATGTAAATTCTGTAGCATCTTTTTAACATTTATTGTGAACTTCCACATTTTATCAGTATTATTGCTTTTGTACTTATCAGCTATGTTGTCTATATCAGAAGCAGCTTAAGGCAGCATAAAGCTGAGGTGCACAGCTTTACTACTGCTATTGCTAAATATAGATCGCAGGTTTCTACAATTATAACTAGAATTGATTTTCATATACGAGTGGCTGAGCCTACAGAATAAAAAGAGGCTGTTTAATAAAAATACTATAGTAACTTATCTGTTTATACAAAACAAAAAATCCATTCTTCTGGTTTTCATGGGGGCAAGCTTGTAATTGACCCTTTGAATAAAATCTGGAATTTGCAGGATGAAGTCTGTCTCTACAGAAAACATTGTATAACTTAAACTTAGGTATTAATTTTTTACACTAAACTCTACTTATATAAAAATAAGACGCGTTTCAGGAGAATCTCTCCCATCTTCAGTTGCCCACTGAACCGCCATTACTCGAAAACTGGACATGGTTTGATTTTGAGTATGGCGGTTCAGTGAGCAACTGAAGATAGTAAGATTCTCCTGAAACATCTTATTTTTATTTTTATGTAAGTGGAGTTTAGTGTAAAAAATGAATACCTAAGTTTAGGATATATTACCACTCCATTGTCAACAGCTTCATAAGTACAATATTTATTTTATATCTTGTATATGTTGCAACCATAGTATGACTCAAATTAATTTCCCCAGTATTTTTACTTCAAGTTTCTCTTCCATTGATAGCAAAGAAAAGGGCTTATAATGTAATTTCTATATAGTGTTCATTTTCTTTCAATTCTATTAACACATAACAAAATAAAGTTAAGTGATGCAGAAATTTCCTACACATATATTTGCAATATATTGCTGCTGAGAGACATCATTTTCAACATCTCTTATATCACAGGTTAGTGCTTATTATCAGTTTTAAATGCAGCATCATTTTAAGCTTTCAATAAAAATACTAACAGTGTGTGGCTATTCTTATCTCCCTTTTTTGGTTGCAGCAGCTGGGCTTTCCCAGTAAGCAGCTGCAACCAGGCAGACCTTATCTCAAATAACTTCACTATAAGGGATGTATTGATAAAGCCAACAATTGTAGAAGAGTTGCATTATTATCAAATGTAGAGAAAATATTTACAAGAGTTATGACTAATAGACTGCAAAGGACAAAAGATAATATAGATAATATTCTTTCTGCATTTCAAAATGGTCTCCTGAAGCAGTAGAGAACTCTGGAAGTATATTCACTATAAAATTTTAGTAAATAAATATTTAAAGGTCAAAAGTAGCATTTGTTGACTTTAAAAAATCATATACAGAATTGAAACCCATATAAAGCTCCAGGAAATTGCTAGAAAGAGTATAGATCATGATGGTGGAGGCTAGAATGCTACAAAGCATTGAAATTTAGGGACTAGAAGAGGAATAGGAAACTAAATTTAGTTCATAGGATATTTTGCATAGAAGTACTTGGATTATCAAGTGAAACTGCACAACATGGACAGGTAACCATGTGAAGGCATCTGATCATGTAAAGAGCATTAAAATATTGATACAGAGTTTTAAAATTAGAGGGAGAGAACATCCTAAAAGAATGTTTGAATATTAAGTAAAAATGAATGGGTTGTATACTAAAAATAATTTGGAAATGAATAGTTTAGGTTTAAAAATAATGTAAAAGGTTTTTAAATAGAAGCTTGGAAACAATTCAAGGATAACAAAATACAAAAACTGTTGGTGGTATAGAAGAAAAGAGGTCACTAATATTTTATGTTCCCATGAATAAAAGTAGAATTCTTATGAGTAGCATTGGGTTTTGTTCTATTTCATTTTGTTTTGCAAATAAGCAATTATGTTAATGTTAACGTAAATAAGTTTGGAAGATTCTATACCAAAACTCTGAAGGCAGGGACCTCTAAAAGGATGTTCCACAGGCAGTTGACTTGAAATTGTGATCCTTAAAACAGCTGGAGGCCTGTGCTTCAAGAAAGCAATCTTTATAGCACATTGTGTTTTCCACACACATGCAGAGAGTACAGCACTATTCACTTTCACTTGAAAAGTTTATAAACTCCCAAGATTTTTTGGCTGCCGACTCAGATTCTCAAGCAAGATGAATTTCCATTGCTAATGGAGACTATAAGAAAGACAACTATCTTGGGTAAATGCCAATTATTTGGAGGAAGGACAGACGTAGAACATATATTTATACATTTAAATATGACAAAACTAATGATGGGAGGAAAGAATCATTAAGGAGAAATGGTTTAAAATAGACATATTATAGCTAAAGAAATATTCATTAAGGACTGAAACAAGTTGGAACAATTTCTGGCTAAGGTTAAACGTAAATGGAAATTGACCATAAATAGAGGCATGGAATGAGCACAGGGAACAAGTGCTCATGAATATACTTTCTAACTGGTAACTTATGCATAATATAACTATGTAATGCAGGACTCAGCAAATTAATTAATTAAACTACATTATACATAATGCAACTAAAAATTGATAATGCTACTCTTACATCTTTCAGTAACATGATTCCAGCTGTCTGCCTCTGCCAGGTTTCTCTTCCTTCTTGGTGATCCCTTTTAGTGATGCTTTTGGCCACACTCTGCATATTTACCCACTCGTGTTGTCCACAGTGATGGAAATACATACATGTATTTTTGTTTTCAGTATCTGTTACTTGTATGTTGAGAGCAATGTTGTACTTGTTTTCCTTGGGAGATGCAGTTTTTGTCTGCTTATAGGTTGAATGGTTATTGTACTTTGTTGCAATCCATTATCAGCATTAGAATTTATGAGCCAATTGTACTTTATAATTCAAACATAACTTGCTATAATTTTTCAAATTGGATACTTAACTCTAATTATAAGAAAATTAATCCTTTTTTTCATATAGCTTGCTAAATAAATCACTCAAATGATATTTTCTGTTTTAGTTTTGATTTCTTGTATATATCTAATTGCATTTTAATTTCATATGGGGCTCAACAATAGCTATCAGTAATAGTCATAAGTTTGGGGATGCCAATTTGTCAAATACTATTTTAGAGTTGCAATTCTCATGGGTAAAGACTGTATTGTTTAGATTCCATGAGCAAATCAAGTTTGGAATTCCTTATTTTTATAAATTGAACTATTTTTACAAGCATTCCATAATTCAGTTTTTATGCACATTAGGATGATTGATTTAACCTTGGTTAGAAGTAAGTAGTGGTGGGAGCTTGCTTGTTGACCTTAAAAAATTATGCATCACTTAATGCTGTATGTTTATATCATCAGAGGGAGCTATAATCTGTTATGTATGGTACAAGTTATTTATTAGAGTGTGCAAAGAATCATAAAGCCTGTTGTGAGGGTACTAATCAGGAACTTATTGCATAATATAAATCTGATGTCTAGTGATAAGAGCAAACTTATAAGCTAGCAAGGTCAAAGAGTAAGATTAAGCAAGCAACAATTTAAAATAACACAACCAAGAATAGCATTAATCCATTCTGTCTGGTGTACACAAGCTCAGCATTAGAAGCTGCAATTCAATTAAAATCTTCTGCATAGATTTTTTTAAAGTAAATGAACAATGAGTGCAGTAAGTATCTGTTGAGCAATTTTAGGTTAACACTTGTAAATACAAATTATTGTGCAGTTCATTGAGTAAACATTAAATCTGTCGTTAATATTTGGTTATTTTGCAGTACCTATAATAATAAGAAGCTTAGAGTTTCATTACAAATGTGTTGTATAAGCAAAAAGAGTAGAAATGGTGTAAGTAATTAATTCTTTGGTTAGGGAAAGTCATGCTAAAATGAAATAGCACCTTGAATAAGAGGTGTTTAAAGTAGTGCTTTTCATGTTAATACCATATAACAGCAACCATGCCATGCACGGCCTTGCACATTTTCCTCATCTTCAGATGCAGAGATTTCAAGTTAGAAGGAATTCCAATTGTTTTCCATGGATGTTTCTGTTTGGAGGTTAGATTAGTTCAATGGCTTAGATATCATATTAGAGGCACACTCACTGCCCCCTCCCCCCAAAAAATCCTTCAAGTTATATCTTTAGTTTGATTTTTATTTAATTATTCTTTAACACCACCATGTTCATGTGAACCAGGATGTTATCAGTAAAACATCAATTTGTATAGGGAAAAATAATTGAATTTTTTTCCCTCACAGTCAATAATTTACTAGAACAAAGTAAAATAAGAAAAATTAAAAAATAATACATCAGGTAGTGAAAATTTTAAACGTGGAAATTGCACTCAATTATTATTTTAGAAAGAAAAAGTGCATCAAAAATTAATAAACAATTTATTGAAATACTGCAATGCTTTATAAGGAAATCACTAAAATTTCACCAATTTTTTTTCACTTTACATGTTTGAAGGCATCATCATCATCATCATCATGAAGGTAAGAAAGCAACAGCCTTCCAAACAGATCAAGTGAGAAGAACAAAATTAGTGAAATTTGAGTGATTTCCTTATAAAGGATTGTATTATTATACCATTTCACTGTGAAAATTCCCATTATTTAAAACTAAATTTTTGAAAGTTATTAAATAAAGGAATTGCAAACTTTTTCCTACAACAAACTTATTTATACAGTTAATAGTAAATATAGATGTATTATTTGGTTTTATTTGATGACAAAATTAACTTTCAATATTTTATTGATTATCTCTTTGCTTAATTAACAGCTTCACATCTATTTTTTGACAGATTTTGCCAAGTTTTACGTTCCATTCTTTTTCCATTCCTTTTCTGTAATGATCAATTGTTCTTCAGAAGTACACATTTTTTTCTTCAAAATTATACACAAATGCAGAATAGCATTGAGACCAGGAGATTGGGCAGGGTTTTGAGTACTTTTAGTATATTCTAGGATGTTCATGACTAATTAACCTCATCCGTGTGCTTGGGGTCTTTGTCATGATGTGATCTACCTCTGAATTTCCATTTTTTCAGTACTTTGACATTGTTTTTCAAAATTACATTGTAACCCCATTTATCCATAGGTGAAGTGGATGCTACTTGTTTGCTTTGAAGACATACACCCCAGAGTTGTCACTAACTTACTTTCATGTTCAATGGAGGGTAGCATGTTTACATGGTCCTTGACTGTGCTTTTCTTCCTCCAAACCCTTTCAGTTCCTTTCAAACCAATCATATTTATTTCTAATTGAAATCATAGTATGATTGAGTCAAACTAAACACTCTTACTGCTCCACTTACTTGATACACACCAAAATTTGCATAAACCAATCGAACTTTTCTTTTAGAGGCAAATTTTATAAACAATATTTATTTCTGCCTCATCTGATAATTGCCTGTTTCCAGAAATCTAAAAAGTTATGTTTCTATGCTCTTTAGCAACATTTAATCTTACTTTTATGTTCTTTTTATTTACATAGGCTCTTCCTCAGAATCCTTCATGATATATATTGCCATAACTATCTGCATGGAAACAACTTCCTTGATGCATTTTCAAAACAAATGCATGAGGCTTTTAGTTTAGCATTAGTTTTAATTGCTCTAATGAAGCATTCATTTCTTGGTTTAATGGTTTTTCCTTAGTATTCTTGGAACATTTTTGCATGTACTATTGTATTCCAATTTATGGACTCTACAGTTTACTACTGAATGAGATTTCTTCACACTTTTATCAATTCCTCTCTATGTATAGGACTGCAAGGCATGATTAACAATTGTTTCTTTAAGCTCATCACTAACTCTTTCCCTTTTTTTGTTATATTAAACACAAATAACTGGTAGTTTAAAACGTTTTAAGAAAATAAATGGGAATAAACCTGCTTTATACCTGTGTCGGTACAGATACATAATACAATCAAGGACATTTGCTGCAGTGTACAAATAAGAGCATTGTATAATTGCTATATATAAAACCTATTTTTAAACCAGTTAAAATCTCTTTCCCATGGGAAGGGTTAAAATTCTAAAATGGTTAATATGGCTAAAATCTTCACCACTCTTAAGCGTTTCACTCTTTAAACTGTTAAAATTCAGGACATGTTTCGCTACCTATCAGTCACATTGTCACATGAACTAATGTGTCATGCTGGAGTTAGAGTTGACATTTTCTACACTGCTTCTGTTGCATTGCTCCCCATTTTAAATTCCTAGAACATACAAGCTCTTGTGATCATCTTAGGGATGCTTGTTTTTTGTTTGATTTGATTTATTAATGGACACTCTTTAACATTTCAGGTCATCAGCATTCCATTCTATTCATGGAGTGAAACGGCTGACAAGTTTTGCCCAGAGGCCTCTTTTTTTTTTTTTTTCAGACTTGAGGTTCTTTATCATGCCGTAAATATATGACATGGAACCCACAGCTTTACTTCCCTTCCGAAGGAAGCCATAATTAGGATTTTTACGCCCGAAAAAATCCATCGATCCTTCAGATTATAACCTATTTGCAAAAATAAATAAAATTTAAAAAAAAAGTAGAGTTTTGAATGAAAGAAGCAGCATTAAGCAATGTGAAAAAGTGGTTTCCAGACCAAAATGACACTTTTTAATTAGCTTTGCATTACTTTTTGCCTATTGTGTTAAAGGGCATATTCAGTTTAGCCACAGCTACTGATTTTTAGAGCACAATATCAACAACAATGTACAACTTTTGTGCCAAATTCATTCTGATTCATTGTAAGCTCAACTGTGAAAGAGAACATGTATCTTAAATTTTTAACATGGAACATAATGTTTATTTGTTTGCTAACCAATTAATTTTTCTGTTTACTATTTATTTACAATGGTAAGAATTAAGACTTTCTCGTCCACTCTTAACAGCCAATAATATGAGGTGGTATCCACAATATTCGGGACTGGTGTGCCATCTCGATAGTAGTTGCAGTAGAGTTTGTACCACTAGGTGGCAACACTAGCACATCTGATGAGTGAGTGTTTAAAATTACATGCACCTGGGTAGATATGTTGAGATTCTATAGTACTTTTCATGATACTCTGTGTAGTGTGTGGCGATTTTACGATGGATCCAAGATTAGAACAGAGAGTGTGCATCAAATTTTGTGCAAATATCGGGAAAAATACTACGGAGACCCTAGTAATGATTCAATGAATTTTGGGGACAAAGCATGAGCTGTACACGTATGTTTGAGTGGCATGCTTGGTTCAGGACCGGCCGTACAGCTATTGAAGACGATGCTCACACCAGTAGGCCCGTCAGCTGCACAACATCTGACTTTGTAGCCAAAATTCAACACGTCGTTCGTGAGGCTCGACGTCGAACCATTGAAGACCTTGCTCATGAAGTGGGAATTGGTTATGAGACATGCTAACGAATTTTAACTGATGAAATTGGGCATGCATCGTGTCGCCGCAAAATTTGTGCCAAGGATCCTGATTGCTGATCAGAAGGTGCAATTGAAGTTTGCGCGGAGCTTCGTCAGGCCGTATCCGATGACCCAACCTTCTTGTCCAGGGTCATCATCGGCGACGAGAGCTGGATGTACGCTTATGACCCTGAGACGAAACAACAATCCTCCCAGTGGAAACTCCTAAACTCAAGATCGCGGGTTCGAATCCGGCCAGGACTGATGGATTTTTTCGGACGTAAAAATCCTAAGTATGGCTTCCTTCGGAAGGTAAGTAAAGCCATGGGTCCCGTGCCGTACACTTACGGCACGAAAAAGAACCTCAAGCCTGAAAGAGAGGCCTCTGAGCAAAATTAGTGGGCCGTTTCACGCCCTGAGTTGAATGGGACGCTGATGATCTGAGATGTTAAAGAGCGTCCATAAATAAATCAATCAAAAAAAATCTCAGTGGAAAAGCCCGAACTCGCCAAGGCAAAAAAAAAAAAAGCGAGACCAAGTGAAGAGCAAAGTTGAGAGCATGCTCCTCCTTTTCTTTGATACCAAGGGGATTGTGCACAAAGAATTCGTCCCACCAAATCAAACAGTGAATTCCACGTACTACTGTGACGTTTTGCGATGCCTCCGTGAAAATGTGCGGAGACGAACTTTGGCGACAAGGGAACATGTTGCATCACGATAATGTGGCCTGTCACAATTCCTTGTTTACCAGGAGCTTTTTGGCGAAAAACAACATGACGGTTGTGTCCTACTCACCTGATTTGGCACCCTGCGACTTCACTCTATTTCCCAAACTGAAAATCAAGTTGAAAGGACGTCGGTTCGACATAATTGAGAGAATTCAAGAAGAAATGATATCTGTGCTAAACACCCTTAAAGAACATGACTTCCAAGCATTTGGAAAATGGCAGAATCACTGGGACTGGTGTATACGTGTGAAAGGGAACTACTTCCACGGTGACAGCGGCCATTAGTCTCTAAATAAGTTTTTGATCAGATGGCAGCACCAGTTCTGAATATTCTGGATACTACCTCATACCAGCAGAATACAGATATGATATATTAGGGAAAGTAAGATGAATTGCTGTTAGTGCTCTGCACAAAGTTAGAAAATGTGCAACTGAAATTTTCCAGGCTAAAACATTTGGAGGAACAATCCTGCAGTTCACTGTGATAGGTTTGTCAACAATCACCCTAGGAAGGGCCACCCAAACATGTATCACAGTGGCTGTGAAGGCAGTTGTGTTGATGCACCCAAAGTTGGTTCAGAAAGAGCAAGTAATGACTGAAGAACTTAAGAGTTCACTGAGATTAATATCCAGACATTTAATGAAGATCTGATCTCAATGCTTATCAAACAGTTTGGAGCTCTTTCTGTATACATTTGAAAAAGCAGAGCTACTTAAGATTTGCTGCATCAATATGTAAACAGTGGTAGTCAAAGGAAATGAGGAAATCTTTACTTTTGAGAAGTGCTTTAACTGTCAGAATAATAAGATATGTGTGTCCAGCTCTGGAGAAGTCTGTGAAAAGGCTCTGAAAATTTAGAGGGGTAGTCACCTCTCCTGAACTATGGTTAGGTGGAAATATGAGTTATGTTGTGCCATAAGTTTCATTTTTGTGAAAAGGATGCTAAAAAACACAAGTATTGTATTGAAATCTCCAATGAAAGCTCTGAGCAACATTTTTTACGAGAATAAATAATTGATTTTCCAGCAATATTCAGCATCAGTTCTTAAGGCAGATTCAACATGAGTGGTTCCTTGCAACTTGTCTGAGCTCCTTTCTACTGTTGATTTGTCATCTATAGCTTAAAATCTTCAACCACCTGGACAAATTGAAAGTGATCCTTGATATCATTAGTTGCAGATATGAGATGCATATCATGATAAAATGAATAACTAAAATGATTTAGAACTTGTGTGAAGGCTGTCATTTATAAATTGACAATGCTATACTATAGAATATATGTAAATACAGTAAGCATTCTAAAATTATATTAACAAATCTCAATCCGCTTTTCAGTTTTTCATTTAATTTCTTGTAATGATATTAATGTATGAGTTAAAAAGTGATTAAAATGAAAGGAATAAGCATTTGTTTTGAGATTCTGTAACATATCCAGGTTAAGAATTTATCCATATTATATTATATATGTGAGTCCAGCTCTGTATAATGAAAGAGCACAAACTGACATGAATCATAAAAACAATTTATAATTTATTTTTCAGGTTCAAACTAAGACTTTCATTATTGTAGGACCAATTGTCCATTCTGAAAAACTCACCTCTCTTACTGTAATTGAGAAAGGCATTATTGCTGTTGTGGAAGGAAAGGTAAATATATCTGATAGATACATAAATTTAAATGTAAATAAATTGTATATTAATTGATATCATTGTATGATTCAGTTGAACTACACACTCTTAAATTGTATATTCTTGATATTCTTGATAATTTCTTCTGAGTCAAACTATTTTTGGCTTCATTTATGGAAGATTTACTCAAGACATGTTTCATGAACCTTAAATTAAGTTCACATCCTCAGCTGTTTGGTGAGTGTCTGGGTTTACTCGAGCAATAAACTTGAATAAAGAGCTTCTGCTTCTGGAATGTTAAAAGTCATTGAGTTTTGCTCATGTTCTTTTATGTAAATTCTTTCCCACATAATCTCTTATAAGGCAAAATATTTTAAATATTTAAAAATATGGATTAACATTGGACCTTTCCCATATGTTTAATTCCTTTGGTTGTTCAACTATTTTTAATAATCAAATGTTTTTTCTATCTCATGGTTTTCATTCCAAAAATGTGATGCCACTGCTGATTTTTCCATTTGCTTATAAGGTTGAAGAAACATTGGAGAAATATTCATTACATTTTTTTAATAAAAACTATGAGATAGAAAAAAAACATCAAGTTATTAAAAACATTTCAACAACCAAAGAAATTAAACATATGAGAAAGGATTTACATAAAAACTAAATGAATTTTGATATCCCAGAAACAGAATGCTCTTTATTCAAGTTTATCGCAAGATCACAGGAGCCAACCCAGACACCTACCAACCCAACCAACTAATGATCCAACAGTTGTTTAACAGCTGAGGATGTGGATGAGGGTCCATGAAATATGTCCTCAGTAAATCTCCAGCAAGTTAAGCCAAACAGTGTGTGTGTGTAAATAGTTTGACTCAGAAGAGATTATTAATACATGCTTCACTGTTTTAGATTACAAATTTAATTAATATAGATATTCTTGTTTTATAACTGTAACTATATGATGTGCTCTATTGTACTTCCATTTAAAAACATGACCGTAAACATAAACAGCATGGACTATTTAAGGTATGCCTGTCAAGTTCAGCTCTGTTAGTATGAAGTACTTTCCACCTGATGCTCCTACTGTACTCAGCCAAGACACAGACTATAAAACTGGCCTTTACTGCAGCAGATGCTTACAATGGTATGAGTACCTTTTAAGCAAATTTGGAAGTTTGACAGGCATGAATGCATTAAAGAATTTTCAGCACAGCATACATGGCATAACATAACTGTAGTCTCGCCTATTATAGAGGCAATTGTTATGTTAAATATCATTATATAACATAACATTATTACTATTGCCTAGATGTAATTGTTTGATATTATTTCTTGAATTGCTGACTGGATTAATTTCATGATTTTTGTTATATTGTGCTATGCAGAACACGAAAGATTTAAAGGAATAAAAATTATTAATGTAACCTAAATTTTCATGTAAAGAACTATTTATGCAAAAAATTTCTCTTTGGTAATGCAGTGGTAAAAATTAAATACATGTTTTCATAAACTGAAAAGAAACAGGAATAACTGAAATATTTAGACAAGAATAAATGTACATGACTTTATGACAATCCAGTGACTTTTGATAGTGTAGTTTATGTTTGAAAATGTTTAAAATTAAAGAGTGTAATATAGAAAACATCAGTTGCCTTTAAAAAGCTTATTTTTAATATAAATATACACATACAGATATACATAATCACATGTTCTGTCCTCTGTTCAGAGCACTTCTCACACTTGAAATTTGTATGAAAATGGCAGTACAATATGTTTCTCCAATATTACAATGAATAAAATGAATTAATGATGGTGTGAATGAGCATAAATTCCATCAGAGCAAATTATCTACATTAGATTTCTAAGGGTGAAGGGAATTTGTAAAAATTCTCATCTAATTACAATCACACCTAGTCTGCCATCTGACAGGCAGATCCTTAGTGTCTGAGCCATAGCAATGAACAATGCAGGCATTAATAAAATAAATCTTTGACTTCTGCATAAGTTTATAAACTTTGTTTTCAAATTAAGCTAATCATATGTCTACTCATACTTTTCAGTTATCTACATGAAAGTATAAAGGTCAAACATTTACTCTTTTGTTCTGTGAAATACATTCTATTCCCTACCCCCAAAGAAATTTTAAGTTTTTCTAAGTTAAACTGTATTACATAATGAAAAATCAATAAATTACATTATCTGAGAGTAAATTAATAGAAGTAAATGAATTAGGTTCTGACTTTTAAATGTTGTTCTTTTTTTTCTATGCAGTTTTCATATTGATGGTATCCTCCATTATGACAGTAACACATCTGAATCAGTTCTTTCTTCTTGATGCTTATAGATTTTTCAGTTTGTTCTTGATGAAAGATGAAGCTCTTGGTCTTCTAATTGATGCAAGTATAATAAATAGTAAGTAGACTGCCTTCTTGGTATAATCATTAGCATTGCTTACTGCTGATCCGGAGGTCCCAGGTTAAATACCTGTTACCTAAATATTGTACTTACAAAGCTGTTGACAATGGAGTGGCAATATAACCTAAATGAATACCTAAGTTTAGGTTATACTTGTTACCTGCTTAGAAATTTTTTAAATGAGGGAAGTCTGGAATAGTTTCCATTCTGCCTCATGAGGACAATTGGGCAGCACCTGATAGAGAGGTGGCATCCTTTGATTGCTGCTTGGTAAGCAACAGGAGGGATGTCAGTATGCTAATTACATGCCCCACTGCAATACTGACCTCTACCCATGATGTCACAAGACTGAGGTAGAGGATGCAGCATTGCGGCAAGCCTAGGCCCACGTTAGGCTCTCACACCAATAGGAGGAGGAGCAGTAGGATAATAGTAGGTACCTATTTGATTGATACAAAGTGTTTATAATTAACATTTTTTATTTTAAAATTTAAACATTTATAAACCTTAATAAGCTTAAAAATATAAGTTTTAAACTTCTATTTCATTATTCAGTCATGTTATTGTGCAGTTGTTCAACTGAGGGAAGGAAAAAACCATAAATAAATTTCACACATTATTCCAATTATAAAATTAAGTTTCTGATGGTGTATCACCAGTGCATCTAAACTGTAAAGCTAAAACATGATTTCTGCACAACACTTTGTAATGCATGGCACTTAACATTCCTTCACTCCTTTACACTCCTTTTGAGACATATACAAAATAAATAAGTGACCAAGTCTATAATCTTAGACTGATTCTCCTTAGTGAGCTTTTAGGTTTGTTTGCTGGTCTCTTGATTTTACTGGGCTAAATGAGAATACAGATTTCCCAATATATCACTTACACATAGATGATACTAAGGTGCAAGGGATATGAATAATCAATCATTTATTTAAATTGCAAGAAAAGGTTTATTACTTCCTACAACACAAGGTAGAATAAAAAGGCTCTCAATCAATGTAGTTAAAACAAAACATTAGGTAATTTAAATATGATTCAAGACAATATACAATCTCATTCTTTGAACACATGAACATCTGGTTAATTATGCTAATAAAACATTTTAAAGGGAAGCTGTATAGCTGAGTTTATATTTTCACATGCTAATTACCAGAATAAAGGATTCCATCCTTACAAAACCTCAAACTAAGGTTTTACTATTTCATCTTTAAAACTTTTGAATCTTTTGGGGTGCAAAGCTAGTGAATTATAAGATATGCCTTTAAATGCTGTGGAGTTTTAGCATAACTGTATTATTTTTCTTGTTTGTTTCTTATAGTTACAATCTATGACATTTATTTTGTACATTGAATGAATAAGTAAATACATAAATTATAATCCAGGTTAGATAATACTGTCAACAAAATGAAATTAATTTTAATCATCAGAAGTGTAATTACGCTCAACTAATTCAATTTTTTTGTGCTGATTTCAGAAACATGTTCACTTTTCTTCTATCACATATAGATTTTAACCTATAACTTATGCATTACATTTATTAAAATAGTCAGGCACTTTAATATTTTCACGTAAACATCTGTAACATAAATACCATGTGATCCATTTTGTTTTCCCCAGAGTGTTTTGCTTATGGGTGAGCTTGCCCTTGTTAGCTAGCTAGTCGCTTGAGGCATCACTGATCATATTGTATTATAAATTGCAGACTTACAATATTATTTAAAACTTAATTGAAGTGGATGCAAAATTCAAAGTTAGAAATGTTTAGCATATGCTTTTCTTTTATGCCCTATCTGAATTATCATGATATGATGTTTAACAATAATCTGAAATCATGGACTCTTGCCAGAAGCCCTGGTAATGTTTGTCATCAATTTAATGTCTTGGTGCAATCTTCCACACAACTTGTCAATGACATCACCATGATTGGTCTGAAAAAAAATCTAAAAAAATCAAGTGCAAGAAATGGAGTTTCTTTATATACAAGGGTAATTTGAAAAATTCTCGGAATGAAGCACAAATTGATCAAATTATTCTTATTTTTCAATATAATCTCCGTTGACACTAATGTACTGTGTTCAGCGATGCTCTAAAAGCCTTTACCCCACCAAGAAAGTCGGGTTCCTCCTCAACTGATAATTTAAACTCTTTGCTGAACAAAGATGTCTTTCCACCAAGGAATTTTCTCAGTTTAGGGAACAATGGAAGTCTGATGGAGCCAAGTCAGGGAATGAGGCAGATGTCACAACAAAATAAGTCCAATTTATTGATTTTCGCTATTGCAATGATACATACATGTGTGAGGTGAACATTATAATGATGCAAAATAACTTTTTTCTTTGATAAATCTGGTATTTTTGTCTTCATTATGTTCAAAAGGTTAACATAATATGCTCCAGTGGGAAAATAATAATCAATTAGTAGTATTACCTTGGCATCCCAGAAAACAGATGTCATGTTCTTGGCTAATTTCACTCATTTGGCCTTCTTTGGGGGTGGAGAATCAGATACTTCTGTTGTTTAGACTGCTGTTTTGATTCAGGCATGCAGTGCACCCATTTTTCATCATTGGTCACAAATCAATGCGTAAAGCCAGAGGAATCTCTCTGAAAATGGGTCAAACTTTGCTGAAAGTTTTATAGTTTGATTCGTTTTAGATATTAAGTCAGCAGTTGCAACACCCTCAGGCAAAATTTTTCAGACATAATTCTTCCTTCAAAATATGAAATATGTGTTCTCCTGAAATGTCCAATGCTTCAGCAATTTTGGATACCTTTAATCGGTGATCCTTCAGAATCAGGTCATGCAACTTACCAATAATTTCTGATGTGGTCATCAGCAGCTTGGGTCATCTTCCAAGCTTTCACGGCCCTGGTTCACTTGGGAACAGTTGCAAATGACAGTGTAGAGTCTCCTAGAGTGTCTGTCAAATCTGTATGACTTTCTGTTGCATTCATACCCTCCTTTACCAAATAGGTACCTACTTAATTACCACACAATTGTCCATATGTATAGGTACACACTGCATTGCAACAAATAGCTACAGCCACCACTACAATTCTTTACCAATCCATGTATTATTGCACAGATGTTTTTATGGAAGATGGCATGTTAAGATAACAAAATAGCTTCTGAACTGCTGCTATAATATGTAGGTCATTCCAAGAACTTTTCAAATAACTCTTGTCCACCACCACAGGTGGCTGACGTCATTAAGGTGCAGAGTTGTGAGGACTGGGATTCAATTTCCACTAGGACTAGGAAGGTACTCTGAACTTAGGCTTCGAACGCTTCCTTTAATTAAAAAAAAAAATAATAATAATAATAATAAAAAAAAATGAATAAATTTTCCAGTTTAACATTTCATTTCATGTAACACTAGCATATACTGCTATGATGCCTCAGTACTTAAAATGGGCATTAAACACTTTAAAAATAAAAAAAAAAAACTACTCATACATCCAACAATTCCTACATTCATTGTCCATAGTCAGGGAGAATGTCTTATCAGGAAGTTTGTACAAAGCTGTTTGAAGCTTTTCCTAGTTTTCACTTTGTGCTCACTCAAGGTTTTTTAAAAATGGTTCATCTTGCAATAGCTGCCTTATCTTTGGTTCCTCATGCACATCTTCCTTTAGTTCTGCAATTGAGTATTCGGGCATGCATGTTATCACAAATTTATTTGAAAATAAACTGATTGTACAATAGATACAAAAGGCTTTAAATTGCCATTATGCAGAATTACTTTCTTTCTTTCTTTCTTTCCTTTTTTTTTTTTTTTGTGTGGGGCAGCCCCACACCTGCCACCCCTAGTGGCGATCACCTGACATGCAGGCATGCAGTCTACATCGCCTCCCAATGCAGTTAGTATGACCATACTGAGGAATGCAGTTAGTCATGTTAATCAGGTCCCGCATAATGCACCCTGGTTAGTATAGGCAGCTGTGCACTCTCATGCAATAGCATGCAGAGGTGTCCTATGGTGTTAGGGGTTCCAAGTGGCACACATGGCAAGCCCTGAGTGTCAGGTGGAGGTTGGCGGCATTCATGATTAGTTTTTGGAATCATGCAGTTACTTTTTAAGCTGTCTGGTGAGGTTCTAGAGTTAGTGAGCGCTGCATTGTGTTGTTTCATGCAATTAAGGGGGATACCGTTGGGTTCCTTAGTCATAGTGCGTTTAACAGTTAGTTGAGCTTAGGTTATATCATGCAGTTAGTAGCTACAGTACATGAGGGTTGAAGAAGCCCTTGTCTGAATTAGCTGTAGATTTATTAAGTTAGCAGGGTACTAGTTACATGCAAGTGAGTCTGGCATGCTGATGGACGAGGTGCATATAAAAACAAAGAGGTTTTTTTTTATTTTATTATTTTTTTTTCATCTTTTTTTTTTCCCCTTGGGTACTAAGTTCACTATCATAATATATTGTACAAAGTTATATTCTATATACTATATTATATTCTATATTTAGCTTAGGCACATCATAGCCGTGTTGATAGCAGTAGCGTGGAATTTGGAATGAGTGAGGGGTGTACACAGTATCGCCGACAGAGGCATTGGCAGTTGGAGTCCATATGAGTATTGAATGCTATGACCTTTATTTTATTTGGTAGGCACCAATCTGTATTCCTGTATGTCGTGGTCTGTAATATCTTGTTCGCAAGGTCTATGGAAGATGAACAGTGGGCATTTGTAGAGGCCAATAAGGGGATCGTAGTTACCTAGGCTTCGAATGAGGGGTTTGGGTGGTGTTTTGCATTTTCATATGTGTCATGCCAGGGTTTTCTTATGAATTCTATTATTGAGTGCATGTTTAATTCTGTATGGAGGGGGCGTGCTGGGGTTAGGCGGGGCGCTTTGGTTATGTTCTTAGAACTTTGTTTTGGAATGTTTGTAAGCTGTGTGTGTGCAATGGAGCAGCGTATTCCCATACCGGGGCGATATACATGATAAACAGTCTGAACAGTGTTTTGTAGATAGTTAATCCTGTGTGAATGCTTAGCATGCTGTTATCATTTATAAGTGGGTAGAGTTCTCTTAATCGGGCATAGGCTCTGCAATGGATATTTTGGATGTGGTGCTTCCATGTTAAGCCTGGGTCCATGGTGATGCCTAGATATGTCGCAGTTTCGTTCCAGGTAATGGGGTTACCAAATTGCAGCAGGGGAGGTAGTTTATGTCTACAGTGGCTGGTTCTCTTAGTAAAAACCATTGCTTGGCATTTATGTGTATTAACTTTTATGCGCCACTTTGTCAGCCAGTCTGTTAGTGTGTTTAATGCATACTGCAGCCTGTTGTGCAGGAAGAGCATCTTACCTGATTGGGCCATGATAGCAGTGTCGTCTGCATAGATGTACGTGAGTGTTAGGAGGAGTTGACAGGTCATTGATATATAAATTAAACAGTACTGGGCCAAGTAGGCTTCCCTGGGGGAAGCCTGCCAGAGCCTGTCTTGGTGTTGAGAGCGTGTTGTTGGCCTTAGAGCAAAAGCTTCTGTTGGATAGGCAACTAGCTATTAGTTTGATTAGTGAGTCTGAGAAGTGATGCGCTAGAAGTTTACTCAGTAGTCCTGAGTCGAAGGTTCGTTCAAAGTCTAGAAATAGGGCTCCTGTTGATTTTCTAATGTTAAACCCGTGAGTAATGTGTTCCATTGCCCGCAAGAACTGGTGAGTCGTGGAGTATTTGTTTCTGAAGCCAAATTGTTCGTCTCTAATTATGTTATGTTTTTTAATATGTGCGTTTATTTGTCTTGAGGATGATCTTCTCCAGTAGCTTACTCATGGTATTGAGGAGACTGATCGGTCTGTAGTTGTGAGGATTGCTGGGGTCCTTACCCAGCTTGGGAAAGTGCAATACTGTGGCCTGTTTCCATTGTGAGGGAAAGCAGCCTTGTTCCAGCACATAGTTAAATATGTTTGCTAGTAAATCGATGGCGTTTGGGGGAGGTAGCAAAGTGCAATATTTGGGATTTTGTCAGGCCCAGGGAACTTTTTAAGGGGGAGGTGGTTAATGAGCCAGGAAACTTCCAAAGACTTCTCTGAGATGAGTCAATAGTCAATAATTGGTCTCAAATCAGATGCACTGTACCACTGTTTCAGTTCCTCAATGTTCCTCACACCATAAAAGAAATCCATTAGACCTTCCAGAGAATTTTTTTTTTCTCTAAAATTGTGTTTCATGTTTTGTAATGGCAGATTTTGACTTTTACCTCAAGAAGATAGTTTTTCTTTGGTCTAGAGGCCAGTAGTTTTGTTTATCTGTGAATAGTGCAAGATCTCTTACAAAATCATTTAATTCAGAAACCTAAATCTTTGTAGTTCAGGAGAACACCCTAGGTCTGCGTTCAGTATCTGAGCATCCTGACAGCTCATGAGCTGCATCAGTTCATTATCCATTTTATTTTCTTGTGGGTTTGGAGATAGCAAGTGATCTGCTGTCATACATTGCAGATTCAAGATTTGTGTATACAATTGTGTGCTTGCAAATTGTGGAGAATTCCTGTCACTGTTGTGGCTTCTCGGTTCCTGCCAAATCATTGGAATGGCAAATGGTACTGATCATTTCTTTTTCAGCATCCAATCCCCCCTAACCTTTTGAACATGGTTTACAAGTTAATTGATATCATTGTATGATTCAGTTGAACTACACACTCTTAAAGCTTCACTTATTTTTCATAAATGTATGGAACCAGTTTCGAGAACATTTAGTTCCCATCTTCAGCTAGGCTAAAGTTCAACTCAAACTTTAAATCTTGAACTTTAGCCTGGCTGAAGATGGGAACTAAATGTTCTCAAAACCGGTTCCATACATTTATGAAAAATAAGTGAAGCTTTAAGAGTGTGTAGTTCAACTGAATCATACAATGATATCAATTAATATGATTAGCTTCACTGTGCAAGTTCCAATTTACATTTTAAATGGTTTACAAGCTTTATTGCAGGAAAGCTGGATACTTGGAATTTAAACATGATATGATTGTGCATATGCAGTGAAATAATATGCTTAAAATTTTGTTGTGCTATGCACAGGAAAGACTATAGGGACTTGCAAAAAATAACAAGGTAAATAAAAAGGAAATTTAGAATAAAAAAATATATGAGTTAGAAAAAACTGAAAACAGATTTTTAATCAGCACATCGATGCATTCCTCATAGATCAATTACTTTCTTTTGAAAAATATTTATCATTGACTAATGCAATCTGAACTATACAGTGTAACTTTTAGAAACCAAAAGGAACTTTGAATTGTGATTTAAAAAAATCATGGTATACCTTTTCCCCACTTTATATTTAATTTGTTTCTCTAAAACCATTTTAGAAATATAATTAATGTAGATGTTACAGATTTATAGTTTTTAGAAAAACTATTGAAGAAAATAATTAAAATTATGTTTACATTCTCATACATGCTGTAGAATAGTGTAATTTATAGAACATAGGAAGTGCAAATTTGTATATTCTGATCTATTTGTAGGTGAAAATAGATGTACATAAAGATTTGTTCTATGAGAAATTCAGATTTCTCCCCCCATTTTCTACTTCTAGATTGTGGATGTTAAAGAAAATCTAGACACACTGACTGAAACACAGCAAAAATATGGCATTACAGATGATTTTGTATTCTTTTTAAAAGAAATGGAATTTGTGATGCCAGGGCTAATTGATACACACATCCATGCTTCTCAGTACCCAAATGCTGGTCTTGGTTATGATAAGCAGCTCTTGGACTGGCTTTCTTCATACACCTTTCCTTTGGAGAAGAAATACTGTGACCTGGATTTTGCTACTAAAATGTATGATGCTGTTGTGGTGGGTAGCAAATATACTTGTATATTTGTATGTAAATAAAAAATAAAACTCTGTGCATTTTGTAAGAGGCTTAGTTATTTTTGTCTTTCTATGAGAGAAAACAACAGTAATAATAAAAATATAGCACTAATTGCTTCCAAGTTGTATGATTTAAGCACTAAGCATATTGATTAAATGCTTGCCAAAAGCTAGAAAGATGATGATGTTGACTATTTTTAATTCCACTATTTTGTAAAACAGGTATCTGAAATCCATGTGGCAGCAGACAGCAGTAGGTGCACTTTCCATTTTCAACATTTTCTCATTAAGTCATGTTATTTTTTAAAAGTTTTTTTCCTATTAGTGTTTAGTGCCCTACTGTAGTGTCACAGATGGTCCAGATTGTGGTATTGGATGGTGATGAAAGTGACAATTGGTAGGGGAGAAGGAAATCTTCAACTGCCACAAATTCCACATCTAATTGAGTTACCTTGGTAAAATGCAAACATTCTGGTCATTTGACTATGACACTGCTACTGAATACAAATATTACCCCAGAATAACAAGAATTGTAATTCAGTAAATTTTCATGTGTGTCTGTTACTAAATGTTCAATTTGCATCATAATTTATTTTCCTAAAGTACTAATTGTACATTTATCGTATGTATAAAGCTAAAGTTCATATAAATAATATAAGATGAAAACTGTGAAAACTATTCACATTCTTATTCTTTAATCATGCAGTGGTTGTTTATAAAATAGCCTATACTGTGTTAAAATCTGGCATAAAAAATACTGCACTGTATTTTGGTACTGCTGATATTTGCACCTAAAGGAATAAGCAAAAAATAAATAATAAAAAAATATATTATAGTACAATGAATACCTGCACATTGCTTGCCAGTCATCTACCCTGAGTTATAAAGATAATGTCAGTCTTGCATACAAGCTCTAATAGTAAAATTCAGAACATATAAAAATATTGGATAGGTATTGTTAGTTATTCAAATGAAAGCATCTTTGCCTAATGTGTTTATAAATAATGCTTGATTATTCATAATTATTCCTTAGTTCCATTTAATTCTTCACTTGGTCTTCAACAGAAAAAGACAATATATAATGGCACAACAACAGCTGTCTACTTTGCAACGATACATGTAAACAGTTCTTTAATATTAGCTGATATAGCCAATTGCCTGGGACAGAGAGCATTCATTGGAAAGGTGAACATGAATACAAACACTCCCGAGGGTTATGGAGAGGACACAGAAGAGTCCATCAAGAATACTGTAAAATTCATCAAAGATATTAAAAATATAAAAGTAAGTAAAAGAAGTGCACTTAAAGATTATAATAACTTAAGTTCACACTTTTTAGTTTGGAGCAAAATGTGATTATTTTAAACACGTGTTTTGTACCTAAGTCTGTCATATTTCACTTCTAAAAGTGTTTCCTTTTATATGAATGTGATATAATTTTGTGCACTGATTGTAAGCTTTGTCCTACTTAGGAAAAAAAATGTATGCACATTTAAAAAAAATTTGAAGAATATAATAGTTTTGATGCAAATTAAATAGGGTGTGTCCTAACAATATTTCATTATAATCAAAAGATGCTGCTGTCCTTAGTACTGCATTACTATTATTATTATTCTAAACCATTATGCTAATTAAGATCAGGAGTTGAGAAAGTATATCATTCTGTTTTACAAAGTGTCTAATATTGTATTTTGTTCCATTAATAAATACCCTTTATAAATATTTTATTGGTGGTTGTAGCATAACTGTTAGTGGTGTGCTCTTTGGCACAGTATCGGCATTTCCTGATCTTCTTTTGTTACAAAGATAATATCTGAATCAAATTACTATTTATAGACATTTAATTGGTATTTAGGTTTGTACGGTTTTTCACCCTTCAAAAAAGTGTTCCAGAACTACTATTATTTATTGTATTAAATTTATATTTTATTACAGAATGATTTAGTGCAGCCGATAATATCACCTAGATTTGCCCTGAGTTGCAATATGGACCTTATGAAAAAATTGGGAGACATTGCAAGTAAACATGATGTTCATATTCAGGTAAGTTTTAAAAGCACTCAAAAATATTTCACTTTAATTAATTCATGGAAGATAAATTTAAATAATTTATGGTATTAAGCAAGGCAGAAGTTTTTCTTGCAAAAATCATTTTGGAAAATTGTTTTTTATTGCTGCATTGCTGAAAGATGTCGCTTTTAATAATACCAACAACTGAGTGTAAAAACATAAGACAATATTTTAATTATGCTGCTCATAGTAGAACTGGGATGTCAAAAGTGCCAAATACAAGCCAAGATTACTCAACAATGTTTGTTCATCCTATGTAGCATTGGAGCAGCAGAGTAATGGGTAATTTGCTTTGTGTTTTTCCATGTTAACTGTTAACCTCTATATTTGATTTAATTACACATGTGCATTGTACAGTTTCGGTTCTGATTATTCAACTATGGTACTTTCTGACATTAGTAATAAGTCCTAACTGGAGAGAACTACTGACTCTGCTTAATATATTTCATGACAACCTGTGCATCCGTGTCATTCAGCTATCTTCGTATAGATCACATGCAGATTCACCCTCCTCTCCCTATACTATTCACTATTGCTCAGTTTCTATGATTGAAAGATCTGACCTTGAAATGCTTGCAGGAGAGAGAAAACAACAATCAATCATATTAGAGTGTATTAAGCTAGCCTCAGTTACAAAATTTGATGGCCATGGTGTGTGGAATGCTTGCCATTGTTTGAACATCATTCTGTTGCATAGGAATTTCTGTTCTGCTGCATAAAGATTATATTGTTCCTTATTTCAGACACACATATCTGAAAACCTTGAGGAAGTTTCTGCTGTTAGAAAAATGTTTCCGGAATGTAAAAACTACACTGATGTTTATGACCAAGCTGGGCTTCTCAATGAGAAGGTAAGTTTATTTTTTAACAGCTTAAACCATTGGCAAGAACCAGAAAAGGTGTGTGCTACTTGCTATTGCAATGATTGAGTTTTTCAGATACTATTTGTATGATTTTATATAGCTATAAGATTTTTTATTTTTTATTAGTGTTTAATGCGTGTTTTTACTACTGGGACACCACAGGCAGTGGACCTGATGATTCATGAAATGGTATATTGGGAAGGGGATTTTTTTTAAAAGAAGGAAGAGTTCCAGGCCTAAGTATAGGGTACTTCCCTGGCATGTGCCATTTATGAGGACTGAGGAAAACCTGGAAAAAACCTCAATCAGAGAGGACGATCCTGGTGTGATTCGAAACCCAGACATCCTGCTCACGAGTTTGCACCTTAATGACCTCGGTTGCCCATGGCTGTAACCATAAGTGTGATGTGCTACTTGCTATTGCCATTATTGAATTTTGTTAGATACTATTTCTAAGTTTTATATAACGTTTGTCTTTGTGATTCATTAACATAACAGTGTGGATATAGCAGACGAAACATTTATCTATATTGTACACCTGTAGACAAAAAAATTAGTCTGCTTTCAGGGTTAAAGTCCTACCTCAGGTATTATCAGTGGCACTTGGTAAAGCTAGATCCAATGTAGGGCAAATGTGCTTTCATTCATTAAGTTTCTAGTGAATGTCATATGCATGAAACATTTATCTGATCCCCATTTATAATTTATTATAATCATAATGGGAAAAATTCCACAAAAATATATTGACTCTAATCTTTCCATTTACAACTAGATGAATCAATCAATATTGTATTACATGCAGGCAAAAAAGTAAAATCTATCAAGCATTCGAAACAAAACTGCTACATAGAAGGAATTCACATATTCATATTAACAGAAAAATTAAAATATATAAAGAGACTAGGTAAGGCTAAAGCCTATGACTTCTTGCACCATTGCTTCATATGATGCTGCTAAGCTAACTTCACAAAAGAAAAAGCTTTCTGATGAAAGCATATAGTATAACTCAGTTTACTGGTCATAAAATCATAAAATGGTTCGGAGTTTTTGTAGTGAACAAGACACTGTGCTGAAATTGAATTAGGCATATTTAGGGTTCAAGAGTCAGACTTTTTTTTAAGCCATACATATATGTTGCTGAGGACCATAGCTGGAAATTCAATACTGTGCATAGGATGTAGGAGCTATTCAGGAACATTCCGGGAAACTTAAGAGATGATAACTCTTAATTACAATAAATAAATGGATTGATGTGTATAGTAATTAATAGAGATGGAATAATTCCTTTGCTAGCAAGGTATTAGCATAACTCTGATGCAAGCTAAGATACATGATATCAGAGGGAGGGGTTAGAGTTTGTGACTGCATTGCAGAAACCTGTTGTTGTTTACATCAGAATGCTAGGCATCAACTACAGTGTAAGCTTGATGCTAAGTCAACTTCTTGTTCATGGTAGCAAATGTTTTATCACTAGTATTTAGGTAACAATTGCCAATATCAGTAGTATACAGTTAATAAATTAACTTTTTTAAGGTTCTGACTGTTTATATCTCGGGTTAAACTATTTATATAAGGAAAGCAAACAGTACAGTAACCCCTTATTGATTTTTTTTTTGGTTTGTTTTATTTATGGACACTGTTAACCTCTCAGGTCATCAGCATCCCATTCAATCAGGGCGTGAAACGGCCAACAAATTTTGCTCAGAGGCCTCTTTTTTCAGGCTTGAGGTTTTTTATTGTGCCGTAAATGTACGACATGGGACCCACGGCTTTACTTTCCTTCTGAAGGAAGCCACACTTAGGATTTTTATGCCTGAAAAAAATCCATCAGTCCTGGCCAGAATAGAATCCATGATCTTGGGTTTAGGAGGCAAGTACCAAGTACGGTTACCACTACACCACTAGGATCAACTGCTCTTTAATAAAGAAAAGCTTTAGGTAACCTTAGGGGAATAATTACTCTAGTGAATTTTAAAATCATATATTTCACTATTTACCATCATATAATATTAAAATGAAATTCTATTTTAAATGTATTAACTTACAAAGGAAATGAAAATGGGCAGTTATAATACCTGATAGCCATGTTCACTGAAGCAAACAATAACCATAGATGTAAATTCTATCTAATCTGTTGTTTAACACACTCTTATGCTTCACTTACTTTTAAATGTGGTGGCAGTGGGACCGGTTTCAAAGAGACATCCTCTCCATCTTCAACCAACTTGACGTTAGACGACAGATTAGATAGAATTTATATTTAACAACCTTCTCTGTGAGTTCCAGCAGAATTTTTTTAAAAATTTCTTATTTTTCGAAAGTTCTTAAATGAAGTAACCATAGCGTTGCAGGTTCAAGTCATCTCTCAGATGAATTTTAATATTGTTGTCTATGCCTATATGTTATGCATTATTTAATAAGCAGTGTTAAATTTCACAGTAATGAATATAATGTGCAACCATGCAAAGTTTCCTTTCTTAGTTATTTGGAGATGCAATAGTAACAGTGATGATGAGAGAGTTTCAACTAATATTTCAAGGGAATAAGTAAAGAAGTTGCATACTATAAATGGAATCAAGAGATGTCAGAGAAATTTTATGAAAAACTGAATTCCTCAGTATCAAGTTTATGTGTTCATGGCATTAATTGGACGGTGAAGTTAATAAAAGTGAATGTGCACTGAAATGGCTGGAAATTTTGTTAAAATGGGCAGGTAGTGGGGTAATAAAAAAAGTTACTAAGAAAGACAAGACATGTGATTAGTTTGATAAAGAAATTAGGAATATTAAAAGCTAGATTATAGGCTGTTGTTGGAAAGTCAGGTGGAGTGGGGAAAGAAAGAAGGAAATTAAAACTAAAATCATGTCTGAGAGAGCTAAGAAAACATGGAGTGCCATTAGAAATTAGTCAAGATCTCAGGGGGGCAGCTTGTTGATTAAACCTGGGGAATGGATAGATCATTTCAAGCGACTGTTTAAATTTAAAAAAAAGGGGGAATGGGAAACTGAGTTATAAATTGAAAGTATGGTAGATTAAAAGACCTTGATAGGTTATTCTCATGGTAAGAGGTGCTAAACAGGTTAATAATTTCAGCAATAGTGTGCATGGTTTACTAGTTTACTAGTTAAATTCTTCAAACCTTAATGTGAGGACAAAGGGAGACTGCTGAGCTCAGTTAAAGTGCTATTTAATAAAGACTAAAATGAGTATACCCAAGTCTGCAATCATCCATCCTATTTAAAAGAGCAAGGGTAAGGGGACTTGGAGGTAATTACAGGGAAATTGTGCTTCTGTCATATCTAGAAGATTTTCATTAAAACATTAACTGGCAGAATTAATGTATGAACTGAGAGTAATAAATAATATCCCCATATCATTATGGTTTAGGGAAAACTTTGTTAATAATAAAACATTAATTATAAATATTTGACTAAGAAACATGATAGACTGTATGCAGTGTTTGTAGACTTAGAGAAAGCTTATGACAGAATATATAGAGATGTCTATGGTAAAATTTGTGGAGTGTAGGGATGAGCAAGGATTAGTTTACTACAGGAGAAATATACAAACAATACATTCTATTCAGTCAGCACCCAGCTGAAGATGAGAGCAAACACTCTTGAAACACGTTCTGATGAATAAACCAGTTTGTGTTAGATGTGGAGTATCCAAGGAAGACTTGCAGGACAAAGGTTGCAAGACCTATTTTTTTACTTTGTTCATTTATGATGCATTAGTGGGCTGCAATAGTCACATCCTTCTCAGTGATTGAACTGAAGAATGCTATTCTGGATATTGTGAGGAGTGGGATCTGAAGATGAAACAGAAAAAGACAAAAATTATGGTTTTCAAAAAGGAAAACAATTGAGTACAGGAAAAGTGGCCTGTATGGAGAAAGAACATCCAAATTCAAATAAGTGTACTTACGAAGCTGTTGACAATGAAGTGGTATATATATAAACAATATATACAGGTTTTTTTTTCACACTAACTCCATTCACTTACATAAAATTTGGAACATATGTAAGTGAATGGAGTCAGTGTGAAAAAAAAAAAAAACTGTATACATTGTTTATATTTAAACATCCAAATTGTTAATGAGCTTACATACGTGGGAATATGGTTAAGCATCCCAGAGCAGTGGGAAAGACAGAAAAGGTTTGCATTACCTAAAGGTAGGATGGCAATGAATTGATTAAGGAAATGTTTATATTTTGCACTTACTATGAATGTAATCTGGTGTGAGAGAGTATATAGTGCTTTAGTATAATCAAGATGAGATATAGAGAGTGGAGGAATGCTGGAAAAAGGAAGACAAAATACTTGTATCATTCTGCAAAACTTTTCTAGGTATCCCACTTAATGCAGCTAATGCTGGGGTCCTGTTAGAAGGGAAGGTGGCATGACAGGGTGGTGATGGAACAAGTATTGTAATACTGGTTAAGAGTTCAGCAGATGCATCATGGTCACATCTTGAAATAATGTTTGAAATTGCAGGAATCCATGTTAAGATAGGTCAGCTGGGTTAGAAAGTTGGTCAGGAACTGATGCAGAATGGAATGGAAGAGATATGGTTAAGAAGAGAGGAAATAATAAGTAGTTTTTGGAAGATGTAGACATGCAAATTATGTATTCAGTCTTAAGAAAGAAGATTACATTGATGGATGAACAAGAATGAAAGGGAAGGGTTAGCATTGTTTAGATTAGGAATTTGGAAGCTAAAGGGAATCACGAGAAACTTGAAGAAAAATATATGAATAGTTTGCAAATATATGTATAGTTCATAGCAAGTGCTATGAAAATGCCACAGATATTTTATTTTAATTTCCAGAAGCAGGAGAATGGAGGAAACAGTTGATCAAAGGAAAATGATTATGATTAAGACCTGAGATAGCAATAAAGAAAATTTGGAGACAAATCTCAAATTAAGAACTTAAGAGTATTTGTATCTAGTTAAAAACAAATGGCTTTAGCAAGTAAATTAGTGAATTAGCACTGGTTCTGTTGGTGTAGACTCGTTTGCATGTAGTAACAATAGCAATTTTAGGTTTATCTTTTCAATAGGTGTTATTGCTTGGGGTAGAGCCAGTGCTGAAATCAAGCCATAATATTGTAATTTTACTTAGTACTAATAAATAAATAAGCATTGCCAGATATAATGCTGACTATATATCAGTATCTAATGTGATGCATCTGATTCATAAAATTTTTTTATAGTGTTTAATGACAGTTTTTACTACTGTGGCTCATAGGTAGAGCACACTGGTAACACATGAAATGATAAAGTCTAATGAAAGGAAGCATTTGCCATTTATGACAACTGAGAAAAAATTGAAAAAAAAACCTAAGTCAGGGAGGACAGTTCTATCAGAAATTGAACCCCAGACCTCATGAGCTTTAAAGACCACAGCCACCCATTTTGGTTTCATAAAGATCTCGAACAAGTTGGCCTTATGCATGAAAGTGTAATACCTATTGGTGGTGATGATTTTTTAACACTGTCCGTCCACATTAAACTGCAAGATTTACATGAAAAAGTTGAAATAGTGAATAAAATTAGGAAAAATTCAGCTAGAATTTTAAGCACTTATCTGTGATTTAATATGCACCATTAAACTGTTTTCCTTCAGGGAATAACTTTTAATTTCTCTATATGTTTGAGTCTGTGCATCTAGGAAACACGGAAGGCTATCTCAAAAAATAGTAATTGTCCTAAGAGGTAACTTAAATATTTATATACTTTAGCTCTGATTTCCAGTTAACCATACTTTAGAGGTTAATTTGAATTTGAATATTGTTCTTCCATGTTATGTGAAGCCAAAGTTTGGAAAGATAACTCAGATAAGAACTATTTGAGGTCCAGTCAGATTTAACCATGTATATTTGACTTTCCATGCCAATATTCTTTCATGGAGCTAATGTGTCCTCTAAACATAGAGTTTATACTTAACAAAATTATTCTTTATAAACTTAGAGACTTAAAAAAAAAAAACATCAGTTATAGCATTATTAGTAAGATCTTCACTGTAATAAGTATCGTGGAAAATAATTCAAAGCTGAAGGAACTGGGGTTCAAAATATCCAAAAATTTGAAAGACAAAAGTTATGTCTAAATTCATATTTTATCAAAATTCATTCATAATTAAGACTATAAAATAAAAAATGTATTTTGAATGTTTTACAATATTTATTTTTACATTAAGCAGAACAGTACTCAAGACAATATATAGTGATTGCACATTTTACTGTATACAGTAAATTAATAGCAATAGCAAGAAGCTTTAAATATCTGATTGTTTTGCATAATTTAGTCTATTCAGGTATGTAAACTCTTCAAGCATGTTTAGTGACTGAAAAGCAACTCCTCTTACATTGGCTTGCCCTTAACGTACCAATAAAATTCATACAGATGATGAAGGACGTCCAATGATGAGGGAATCTGCATCTCTTCAGCTTCAAGTTATTCATTCTCCTCTTCATCTTTCTTGTTCAAAGCTTCTGATAAAAAGTCTTAATCTGAAATCTCCCAACACACTGCGTTTTCATCCAAGGGGATATATTCATAAAATGTAATGCCCATACTGTCATTCCAGGTGTCTGGTGGTGGGACATCTTCAGCTTGCTCATTTTTCTTGATAATCTTGCTTTTAGGAACAATTCAATATTGTTTTGCTGGTTACTTGCGACCACATAGAGTGACACATTCACACATCAAAGATGTTTATCTTTGAATTCAAGTTTTTGACCATGAAAAATCCTGACAACAAAAGGTTTTGTATTACAAGATATCTATAAAAATACTTACGATTTTTAATGATACTGTGGTCCATCAACTGCAAATTCTATATTTTTTAGGAAATTTCTTGGTGTAGCACTCTACCTGGAATTCTTAGCAATTCCTGATAGCAAAATTTTCTTTGCTTTTCATCCATATTTATTTATGTATGCATGCAGTTCATTGCTTAAACTTTAATGTCCTACCAATCTCAACTGAAGTCATGTTCTGGGGGAAAAAAGATAATCTTTACACTGTCCACAAGAGAGAGATTTATGAGCAGTATAGATTTGTCAATAAACAGCATTTTTTCTCCAGTACATTTTGTCCAATTTTAACAGCCAATCTCAAAAATGTCTGCAGTCATCCATGGCTTTTATTTGCTCTATATGTTACTGGTTTTGATTTGACATTTTTAAAACATTTTGGGTTTGCAGATTTTCTTACCATGAGCAAGGGAACTTTTCACTTCCATCCAAGTTAGTCCGTACCAGTAATGTGACTCTTCTTTACTATTCTTTTCCCCATTGCAACATTCTCCCTTGAAAGCTAAAGTTTGTCTTGTGTACACTTAAAGAAATATTAAAAATATCTCTTGTCAGCATTTCTTTAATCATTTGCAAAACATCCTCTTTCCAAGAATTTGCTGCTTCTTGATTCACACTTGCACTTTCATCACATACAGACTTAAAAGAGATGCAATTTTTTCCTTTAAAAACCATCTAACCAACCAGTGCTAGCCTTGAACTTACTTTTATGCAAACTTGCAGAAAATTCTTTAGCTTTTGTCTAAACAAGGGGACCACTTAGAGAAATGTTTTTGTCAATGCTTACTTAAATCACTTTAAAATGCATTTGTCAACATCAGAATTTTCCAATTGGCTCACTCTTATTCACTTTTCTATTTTCAAGTGAAGCAATGCTTAAATTTTTCTCCATATTCTTCAGATAAGTTGACACAGTGTTCGTTGGCATCCCATACTCTTTCATGATTTCAATTTTTTCTTTACCCTTTTCAATTTCTCCCTTGTGACTTCTCCTGCAAAAGTTAATAGTCTTGTACTGAACACTCAGTTTACTAAGAGACATAATAGCATTGATATGCAACACACTGAACAGTAGGAAGCTCAAGTGACAACTAAAGGTGCACATGTTAAACAATAGTGAATGTGGGTTAGGGAAAGTCCACATTCCAGCTCAGAGACTGCATTCCCACAAAACAACCTTAAAGTGATGATTTCTTTTACAGAAACACACATAGACAAAGTTTAATACCTTATATTTCTGCATTTACATTAATTTTCAACTGACATTTCTGAACAAAAACTTTGAATTAAAGAGTATTAAATTACAAGTAATTTTTTTTGCATTGCTTTAATATAACATTCAATGGACCGATTAAAATATTTGAATTTAAACTTCAAATTGTTCCACTGTACATGTATAGCAAAGCTGAATTTAATGTATTCAATAAATGACCTGTTATTTGTATAGAATACATATGTTAATAATAATTCAATTTGGAATTGAACACAGTGAAACACCCATTTATAATCTCTTCTGTGTCGGATGTTTAGAACACTCTTTGGGGCATATTTTTTCTTTTATACATCTGTTCAAGAAATGTATGTCTGCCAATCTTTCTTGAACAGATGTTAAAAGAAATAAATATGCCCCAAATTTGTCAGAATATTGGTAAGGTTAAACAAAGATAGCCGGGAAGAAAAAGCTGTGGAAAAGAAAGTTCTTGAGACGAAGAAATGCAAGCACTATGGAGAGATTGCCAAAATAGATTTGGAATTATATGAATTACATTTAAAATTTTTAAAATTATTAGGCACAGCATTTTGGGAAAATTTGGAAATTCCAAGTAAAACAAAAAGCCATCTGCCAAAAGAGAAAATTTAAAAAATTGTATAAAAATCTGTTGGAAAAGAAAAACATTATTCACAAATCTAACCTCAATGTCATCAACCTCTCTAAAGATAGTTTTAACTCGGGAGAAATGGAATTCCTAATAAGTCATTAACACATAGGTTTCTCATATAATCTAGATGAGTATATAGCAGATATAGAGCTAGCAATAGAAAATTTAAACATAACAGACAAAAATTTTGTTAGAAAAACTTTGGAAAAAATACTACAGGAAATAATAAATAATAGCTTTGGCCCAATATCTTATCAAAAATCTCTTAATAATAAAGACATGACATACACAAAGGCTGATAAGGGTAATAAAATCATCATTTTAGGTAAAGAAGACTACAAACAAGGCATGCTAGATTTGTTAAGTAGTAACGAATGAATTGTCGAAGTAAACACAGACCCATTAAACAAATGCATTAATTTCATGGAAGAAGTTTTGGAAAATAGTACCCTGATTCCAAAAATCAACTGTTACAAAATTAAGGTCCATAACCTATCCAAAGATCCACAAACCTAGGAGAAGTATGAGGCCAATTATTAACAACACAAATACTCCAATCTACCATTCAGCAAACTGGTTATTATTACAGTTCCATTCACCACCAAAATTTTATAGCTTAAGTTTCAGAAACTCCATGGATCACATCAATAAAATTATATATAAAAGATTATCACTGAAGAACACACTAGTTTCTTTTGATGTCAAAGCCCTATTTCCCAGCATATCACAGAATAAATTATTAGTTTTTCTATAAGAAAATGGTTACAATCAGTCAACCTAACAGAAGGACACATCAAAGAATACATCAAATTCACTAAGTTGTACATAAATCAAGCATTTTTTATATTTCAGTACAAATCCTTCAAACAGAAAGCAGGACTTGTAATGGGCAGTACATTATCATTCTTTTTAGCCAACTTATTCATGAGTTATTTTGAGATGCACATCACTAAGGCTTTTCCCCACATTTTTAAAGTTTGGCACAGATATGAGATGATGTATTTGCTATTATAAACAATAAGCATGTGGAAGATGCACTAAAACTTTTAAACCTGCAAGAGCCTTCAATTAATTTCACTGTCGAAATGGAAAGAGATAATATGTTACCATTTTTGGACCTGAAGATAATAAAATGTAATAATAAACTTGAATTTGGCATCTATAGCAAGGACACACAGACAACTACACTAAAGTCCATAGTTTCAATCCAAGATCACATAAAGAAGCAACATTCAACAGCATGATATACAGACTAATAAATATACCACTGAGCAAAGAAGAATGCAAGAATGAATATCTACACATAAAGGAAGCAGTTAAATCCAATGGGTTCAAAAAACAGATGATTAACCAAAAAATCAAAATATGCCAGAAACAAAAAAGAATTAAACAAATAACAACTTTGAGTGATTTATCAGGAGAAAAAAAAAAACATTTAAAAAGTTCACTTACCACCCATCAGCCAATAAGAAATTTCAAAAAGTTTTCAAGCAGTGCACCATCTTAGCACCTCAAAACCGATACAGTGTTAAAAATTTATTGAAATTAAACAAAACAGATTCCAAGCCTAAAGAGAAAAGATCTGTTACATACCAATTGGAAAAATATCCGTTACAAACAAATAGATAAATCAGGTGTGGCAACACATTTTTGGAATGAAAGCCATGAAATAAAAAAAGGCATCAACTTATTAAAAATTGTTCAACAAACGAAAGAACAAAACATATGGGAAAGGATTTATATAAAAAACATGAGCATAACCTTATGAATTTTGATATCCCGGAAGCAGACAGCACTTTATTTAAGTTTATCACTAGACCACCAGAGTCAACCCGGATACCTACCTGCCCATTTCCTACGAATGATCCAACAGTCATTTAACAGCTGATGATGTGGACAATAGTTCCACAAAACATTGTCCTGAGCAAATTTAAGTGAAGCCATAAAGAGTATTCTAGACATCTGACTCAGAAGAGATTATTAAATACATAGTTTTGAAAAAATACAACTATGGTTTACAGGAGTTCCATTATCCTGAATCTTGCATTCAAGAATAATAGTAGTGTCGGTCCTGGTGGTGTAGTGGTTACCATACTTATCTCCTATACCCAGATTGCGGGTTCTAACCTGGCCAGAACCAATGGATTTTTTCGGGCGTAAAAATCCTAATTATGGCTTCCTTTGGAAGGGAAGTAAAGCCATGGGTCCTGTGTCATACATTTACGGCACAAAAAAGAACCTCAAGCCTGAAAGAGAGGCCTCTGAGCAGTCGGCCATTTCACGCCCAGAGTTGAATGGGACGCTGATGACCTGAGATGTTAAAGAGCGTCCATAAATAAATCAATCCAAAAAAAAAATAATAGTAATGCTTGCATAGATATGTAACTTTTGTGTTTATGGTAATATCTTGCATTGCAGACTTTGCTGGCTCATGCAGTATTTTTAAATGATGAAGAAATTAAAGTGGTAGCTGAGAGAGGTACTTCCATTGCTCATTGCCCAAACTCCAACACCTCTCTTAAGAGCGGTTTGTGTGATGTTCGCAGACTGTTGCAAGCAGGAATTAAGGTTGGTTTAGGAACAGGTAAGTACATTTCAAAATTCCACTCTTAAGCTGCAGATTATACACAGTATTAAAATCTTGAATGTGTGGCAGGTTCATGTGTTACATATTGGAATGTCAGTAGTTTGCTACCTAATATAAGGCTGTTGTTATACCCTTAATCAAATAGAAATAAAAGAAATATCTCCAAGTTCTTATATAGATTGCTACCAGATAATCTTACAGATTCTCTTATCTTCGGTAAGTACTAATGACAATGACTGGAAGTAAAAATTATAATTTATACTTATATGCTACAGGCACATATACAAATACTATGAAGTAGGGAATAAGTTAAAACTTAACAAGCCATGTGGAAGCTTTGGGCAGAAGACCTAAACAGATTAAACATATTGTGCAGCTAGTGAGTTTAATCTTTGAAGAAGGTAAAATACAAAAAATTGGAGAGTGGGAATTGTACTGCCAATTTATAAAGGTAAAGGAGATATTAGGAACCCAGCAAATTATAGAATGAATGAATGAATGAATGAATGAATGAATGAATGAATGAATAGTGTTTAACGCCTGTTTTTGCTACAGAGGCACCACAGGCGATAGACACTGGTGATACATGAAATGAAATTATATATTAGGAAAGGATTTATTTTTAAGGAAGGAAACGTTCTAGGCCTAAGTTTAGGGTACCTCCCCTTTGCCTTTTATGAGGACTGAGGAAAACCTGGAAAAAACCTCAGTCAGGGAGGACGGTCCTGGCGGGATTCGAACTCCAGATCTCCCGCTCACGAGTCCGTGATTTAATGACCTCGGCCACCCGTGGCAGTGCAAATTGTAGAGGAATTAGTTTACTTTCAATTATTGGGAAAGTTTTCACTGGAATGTTAGCAAAAAGACTACAAGAATGGACAGAGAGAGAAAAAAAAGGAAAATTTCAGTGTTCCAATCAGTTTTTGGGAAAGGCAAAAGAACAGTTGACAATATTTTTATAATTAGAAAATTAGTTCATAAATCTCTTAGTAACAAAGCCAATAGAATCTATTTGTTGTTTTTGTGCTTAGAAAAAGCTTTCGACCCAATTTCTAGGGAAGCACTTCAGATCAAACTGAGGAAAAAAAAAAGGAATAAGTCACGACTATATAAAGGCAATTCAAAATATTTATAAGGCAAATGTATTTTGTATTAAATATGAAAGGGGAGGGTTACAGATAAAATATCAAACAATGTAGGTCTAAGACAAGGATGTAAATTAAGCCTAATTCTCTTAACTCTATTTATTGATGATGTTTTAGAAGAAATTAGTAAAAGTAATATACATTCGCCAACTATAAATAACATACAGATACCAGACCTGCTCTTTGCAGATGGTCTGGTAACAGTGTTTTAACAAGTGTAGGATTAAAACATTCACTTGAAGCTATAGGTGCTTTTGTAGAGAATGGGGTCTCAAGATAAACAAAGCTAAATCTAAGATTATGGTGATAATAAAAGGTTTCATACTTAAAAAACAGGAAAAATGGTAGTGGGAGGGCACAGAAATTGGAGGTGTCAAGAAAATTGATTACTTGGGTGTTAGATTATCTAGTATTGGGAAATGGAGCAAACAAAAAAGAAAAGCATTAGCAGAAGAAAAAATGGCCATGAGTGTAATCAGATCTTTTGTAAATAAAATACCAAATATGCAAGTAAAATGGTTACAGAGAATATATGGTTCAATAGGGGAGAGCAGAATGATGTATAGAATGGCCAGATGGAGGATGGAAAGTTATAAATATGATAAATAGACTATTTTGTAGAACTGTCCTAAGCTACCTAGATCTTCATCTAACAAGGTTGCTCTGATGGGGCTAGGAAGATTGGGCTATAAAAGCAAGGTCATAGAAAGAGTACTGAAATATTGGTATAGAATGGGGAGATTAAAAGAGAAGAATGTTTGGTAGCACAAGGAAAAATTAAGGGGAGAGAAACTTGGATATCTAAAATCCAAAACATTCTACAAGAAGTGGGCATGGGATCAATGTGATATGAAGGAGAAAGAATGGCAAAAGGATTTTGGAAAGAAATAAAAGGAAGAATTGGGGATATTGAAAAAGAGGAAATATGGGCTAATTTTAATGTCAAAAAAATATCTTAAATTATATAACACACTAAAAAATGTGTGGAGAAGAGAAAGATATATTGAAACCTGTGATAAGGCAGGAAGGGAAGGATTGGCATGGTTTAGAACAGAGTAATATATTTAAGTGGGATAAGAAATGGATATATTAAGGGGATATGTCCTATATGTGAAGAACCAGATAGTACTTGGCATTATATATTAGAATGTATGCAAATGTTTCGGAGGGAACAGTTCATATTACGAAAGTGGGAAATTTTACCAAATGAAATAAGAGGCAGAAGAATTTTAAATCTAAAATCAGACGAAAATATAAAGAAACTTGGAAAATACAATGGTTATGGAAGGTGGGTACGACAAATAGAAGAACAATGTTGACAATTACACATCTATGAGTAAATATATATTCCCTTTTCATACTCAACCTGGAGTTAATTGCAATGGCATATGGAAGGAATGCAACTCCATAAAGTTAGGGGTGATTAAGTGGGAAATTTGTATGTTTAAATGATAGTAAGTTCACATGTATTGAGAATATGGAAATGTAAATTGTTTATTTTGATTTTAACATGTTTACTTGTTTATGAAATATCTGCATGTAAATTAGGAATTGAAAAATAAATTAATTCATACAATTACTGCTAAACATTTATTTTTTAATTGCCACAATTATTAGTTAAAGGAAAATACAAAATGTTAAACAAAGTTAATTTCTAATTGAGCTAAAGCTAAGGGAATAATTACAAAGAAGTATTTTTTTTATCATAAAAGCTTAAGCACATTAAGAATATCTCATAGGCATTGCAAAGCGAGTCACATTCCTGTTAAACATTTCAATATGTGTACCAATTATTATTTATGGTTAGTTTATTCCACTGGATTTATTATTTTAGTTCTAACCCTGTTTCAGTGTGTCAATAATTACATGTTGCTATATGTTTATGCTTTTCTAAAGTTATTAACTAGTGAATTTTGCAAATGTTATAGTTTTTTTGTAAATCTCCAGATCAAAGAGAAAGATATATGATGTTCAAATGTTGTTTTAGATGTATCTGGGGGCTATAGTCCATCCATACTGGATGCTATTCGCTCAGCTCTTGCAGTTTCAATCCACTTATCTTTCATAACAGAAAAAGACTATACACCATTAACATACCATGAAGCTTTCTATCTTGCCACCTTAGGAGGAGCACAAGGTATGTTACAAGAGTTTAATATTTACTTCTGAAATCCACTGAATCATTTATCATGGTCTAACACAAAATGTTACTTTATTTTATTACTTGCACTTGGAAGCTAGATTATAAGTTGGCATTTTATGCTCTACATCTTAATAGTGCATAACAAATTTTTGGGGGATTTTTTTTTTCTGGCATACAGTGGCAAAGCCTAAGCTTTATAGTATAGAATGTAGAGTATGCTGAGACATAGGATGTCAAAATTAATGCATAATTTAATTTATGTTAATATAAAAAAATGGCTCTGTAATGTTATCATGTTCAACATTATGGCATATCACTAATTGAACTACAATACCTTATAATATTAAAAGAAGTTAATTTACCATGACTCACACTTAAATTTGTTTTCTGTGCAAAGGCATTAATCATTCTTGAAGTGAATTCTTGGCATTTTACTAAACTTTTTACCACCCCTTTCTTTTTATTCTTGTAAGATACTATGTTGCTCTGTCACAGCTGAAATTTACATAGAAATAGAGGGAAAAGAGATATAATTGAAGAGCTGCCAATGGTCCACAGTCCCACATAAACTAAAATATGATTAAGAGAGTTTAAGAATGTGTTTTAAATGCAATAAATAATTATATACAGCACTTTATTGTTAAAATATAATAATTACATCATTCCATAATGTCACAATACTCCCAGCTAGAGTCAAAGGATTTTTTTCAGGGATAAAAATTCTAAGTATGGCTTCTTTCAGAAGGGAAGTAAAGCAATAGGTTCTGTGTCATAGATTTATGGCACTAAAAGAACCTTGAGCCTGAAAGAAGAGGCCTCTTGGCAAATTTTATTGGCAATTTCACGCCCTGAATTGAATGGAATGCTGATGATCCGAGATGTTAAAGAGCTTCTGTAAGAAAACCAAATAAATAAAATCCTGGTCCTTCTGTGGGCTTCAGGTTTTACAACTCCAAAAGAGGGCAAACATAGTCAACTGGATGGAGACGAGGTTAGCCTTCATGATAATCTAAACTTCATAAAAGACCACCCTTTCACTTCTCCCCAACAGTGATGTGAAAAGTACTTTTATTTATAACCTAAACTTAGGTATTCATTTTTTACACTAAACTCCATTCACTTACACAAAAGTAAGACGCGTTTCGAGAGAATCTCCCCCATCTTCAGTTGCTCACTGAATCACCATTACTCGAAATGATGGCTGGACAAATGGATGTTCCTGTAGTGGCCTCTATTGGTTGAAGTAGGAAGTTGCTGAGTTCATCCATAGGAGGAAACTCGAAATTCATTAGGTTTTCTCTATTTTTTAATAAGAAAATTTTTCCCAAGTGGATAACTCCAGTGGGTTGTGAAGATGTTTCAGCAGTTTAATTCCCGGTTTTATTTCATGGTTTTTGGTCCAAAAGTGAGCTGCTACTGCTGATTTACCCACCTTTTTAAACCAAATATTCCTAAAATATTCTTTCCTTCAAATTTCTTTTTGTTTTGCCAATGTAGCTCTGTTCACAATCTGCACATTTTATTTCGTAAATTCCTGATTTCTGTTCTGTTGGTATGGAGTCTTTTACTGTGCAACCTAATAAATTCTTGATGTTGTATCTGTTCTTTGGGGCTAACATTATCCCATGTTCTTTGAAGATTTTTTGAGCTTGTTGTGGTAAATTGGATGGTAGATGAAACTTTAGTGTAAAAAATGAATACCTAAGTTTAGATTATATTGCCACTCCATCATCAACAGCTTCCTAAGTACAATATTTATGTACTTTTATTTATTTATTATTGTGTACAGATAACAATATGACCTGGTGCAACCCAAGTTCTGCACTAGGCCAATATTGAAACACATGCCAACACAATAACCTTTATAAACACTGGTGAATAATTACTAGTGAAAAGTACTTGCACAAGGCAGGCTGATCTTTGATATAGTATATCTAGGTAACAGACAGTGCACTAGTTAAAATAAGGAAATATTTCATTAATCAATAAAAATTTGCATACAAGACAATGCACTAATTTTAGGGAGACTCAGTCTTGCAGTCATAATAGATGTTTCATCCCTGTTGCCATGTGAAAAATGAACTTTGCTGACTCATACTATTCATTTCCTAAAATATGTGAGCCTGTCTCTCTGGTATTCAAGATCAATCACAAAGCTTCATAGCTCTCAAAACCATTTACGTTTAACTGCTAAAACTGGTTTCAAAGGAAAGAATGCAAGAAATGTACAAGTGCCAACTTTCTCCTATGCAGGTCATATCACCCGAGTGCAGAGGAACTTGTCAATCAATGATATGGTAGCCAAATATGGTTTCTTTAGTTAATAGGTTAATGGGGATATAATTTTGTTAAATCTAACAATTTCTTAAAAATTAAAGTACAATTTTATTTGAAAATAAACAGCATACTTTATTCTATTTTTCTTATTTGGATAAATGTTCTGAAATGCTTAATCTATTTTTGTTTTTAACAAAAATGTTTTAGATGTTTTTTTTTAAATATAAATGTATGTTTTCTTTTTAGATAAGTATTTAATTTTTAGCTTCAAAGTACCTAATTAAATACCAATCATTATCAGTGAAAACATGGATCTAAATGACAGCAGCTTTTAATACAAGGTGCTATCCAAACGGTTTTGCTAAGCATCAGTAAATAAAATGATGTCATCAGCTTCAAAGCAGATCCCTTGGGAGTGTGAATTCAAATTCCACTTCAATGCAATTTCACTTGGATTTCCTCAATTGCCTATGATCTTTGCCCCTTTAAATTTGTGTGTGTGTGAGGGGGGGGGGGGTCACACAGAGCTAAATCAGGCAAAGTAAGGTGAATGAGGAACTGCATTGCTGCTTTTCAGAAACAGCTCCACAATGAAGCTGGTGTGTGGTCATATGTTACCATGATCTAGGATCCAACTGTTCATATGCCTATCGGTCCTGATGGTGTAGTGGTTACCATACTTGCCTCCTACACCCAAGATCGTGGGTTCGAACCTGGCCAGAACCGATGGATTTTTTCGGGGGGTAAAAATCCTAAGTATGGCTTCCTTCGGAAGGGAAGTAAAGCCATGGGTCCCGTGTCGTACATTTACGGCACGAAAAAGAACCTCAAGCCTGAAAGAGAGGCCTCTGAGCAAAATTTGTCGGCCGTTTCACGCCTTGAGTTGAATGGAACGCTGATGATCTGAGATGTTAAAGAGCGTCCATAAATAAAGCAATCAAAAAAAAAAAAAATTCATATGCCACTATTAGGAATGTTTTCTCTCATCCTCTTTGCTGTCTTAAGTTAATGCAGATGTCCACCTATGGTCTTCCAGAATCACATTTCCTACTGGTGTAAAATGCTGGTTGTCCTGAAAGATAATCATCAACCAATGTTTGGCCATTCTTAAATCATTATGTCTGGGTAAAGAATCATCATAAAATGCTTCTTAAACATGCTATGTATTACTACAGTAGATATCCCAAGTTTGAGTTAGAACTTGATTTTTTTTAAAAGTGTTTAATGCTTGTTTTAACTACAGAGGCATCACAGGCAGTGATGCTGATGATATTTGAAATGAAATGATAAATTAGGGAAGGATTTTTAGTAGAACTTATTGCACACATACAGCTGCTGTATATTGGTCATTGATAAGTTGCAAATGTATATGGAAAAGTGCTCATAAAAAATGAGCCTGTCCACTTAGCTCAAGTTGCTTAGTATGTCGGTCTGCAAAGAATGTATGAAATAATACTTAGCAGCATTTGGTTATACTTATTCGCACAAAAATTACAAATTTCAGAAGCTTTTGGATAGCACCTCATATACCACATATTTTCTAATCTAAGATGCACTCAAAATCAAAGATGTAAAAAATGAAAAAAAATAATTCTGAATGCATCTAAAATCAAAGTGGTAAAAAGTTAAAGCATGGCCTTTATTAAAAAATAGCTCCACATGTAATGATACTGTGGGCAACCCTAATACTGACAGTGATTTAGATTCAAGTGGTGAATCAACTGAAGAAACACAGAACACTGATGAGAGCAAGTGACTGTGATATATCACTGTGCTCTTCACAGGCTATAATTATGATAATAATAGTTCTACTAATGTTTTATAGAATTTTTATTGTGTTTTTGTAATATTTATGGGCACATAGTGTAATATACAGCTGTAATAAACTTATTTGATTTATCCATCTGTGAATTCAAGTTTATTAATTGCCATATATATGCTGGTATACATAATATAAATTATTTTGTTCATTATTCTTTGATAAATCTCGTTTCTAATTTTGAGATTTGGTCCTGAAAACACTTGCATACTCAAGTCATGAATTGTGCTGCATATTCTACCACTTAAAGTTATGGTTTAGTGAGTTGTCAGAATAATGAGTATAACTTCTGATTTAGGTAGTAATAGCCAGAGTTTATTCAGCTCCAGCTAACAAACCTATGATATAATTAACATTGCTTGTATTTTGTCCATCAACAATACATTCATTTAAGTCAAATTTTATCCATATCTTGGCTTAAAAGTAATTTCAAGCTCTATCTTCCTCTACCAATATTGTTCCACGGCAAAGTAAATTTTTTCTCTCTCCCCCCCTTTCATTTTGTGTGTGTGTTCAAATGTGCAATAAGCACTTATGAAACTTTTTATGTCCTTTGGGCATATTAGTAACAGCCATATTGGTCCACAAGATGTACAGATATCATATACACTTAAAAATACCCGTATAGAACTATTTGTGTTAACAGCAACATGTACTTTATCTTTTGCCTTCACATAACAACTATTCAGCTTGCCATGAAAAAGCCCAGTTATCTTAATTATTGCTTATTTTGCATACAGTTTACAGTGTTTTGTTGTTTTTGTTAACATGGTCTGTATGTGCATGCATGCAGGGAATACTACTTATATGACAATGGAGTTCTGTATCAGCAACAGAGTATAGTTATGTCCCTTTTCTAGTTGTAGTATATTCAGTTAGATGATAAATACTTTTTTTTTAAATAATCTAAATGCCCATTTTATACCGAGGCATCATAGGCAGTGGACATATATGGTGATGACCCATGAAATTAAATAAAATGATAAATTGGAAAGGATTTTATTTAAAGCAAAGAAGCATCCTAGACCTAAGTTTAGGGCATCTCATTTACCATTTAAGGACTGAAGAAAACCTGGAAAAAACAGTCAGGAAGTATGGTCCTGCTGGGAATCTGCAGTACATGTAGGAAATCTGTTCAACATTGTTTTTGTTTAATGATCTCTGATAAAGTTTGCCTAGCATATATTTTTCCTTAGCAATATGTTTGGGTAATATTGTTAAATATGTTATTAGTAATAGGGTAGTAACCCATATACAGTATGCATCATTGTGTAGTTTTCAATGGCAGCACTAGTAAAGTTTTGATGCAGAAAATAATGATCAATTTTAAAGGATAAAGTGCAACATTTTTTTCCCTTCCCTTACAGTTCTCGGTCTAGATGAAAAGATTGGAAATTTCAAGCCTGGCAAAGATTTTGATGCACTTATTGTGAATTTGAACAACCTTGGAGGAATTGATATTCTTCATGAATATGACACTGAAGTGCTAATACAGAAGTTTCTCTATAATGGTGATGATCGTAACATAACTAAGGTTTATGTAGCAGGGAGGCAAGTGAAATGATTAACCTTGTGGTGATTAAAATTATTAGAAGTTGGTAGTGTTGCTCAAAATACAACAAAAAAAGATTGCAGGGCATGCAATGGTTATAAAGCTTGGAAAAGGTCAAAGAGCAAATTATTTGGCAACAAAACTATTAAAAATTATCAGAAATATAACATTTAATTGCATTTGAAGATCTGTTGTTTAATGAAAAAGGTAGGGGTAAGAAATTAAGGCTTTATGAACCTATTAAAACTTCAGACTACAAGCAAATTAATGGTTTTTTTTTAAAAGATTTATTACCATTAAAGGCTTTTCATAATTTGTTACATATTCTATTCAGGTAAACATGTATGAGATAATGTATTCCACAGTGTAAGACACAAAATGTTCAATAAATTCCAAGATTTGAACTGTTAAGCGCGTTCAAATTTTATACCCTGTTTCTCCAATTCTGCCCTGAAAAAAAGAAAAGAAAATATGTTAAATGCAATAGAAAACAGCACATAACAATGACACAATAAAGTATGCTTTTCAATAAAGACTGCAATAGTTTAACAAGAAAGAAGACTGCTTTTTTGTAATTAAAGAAATTACCAGTATTTTTAGCAAAAATTCCTTAGATTGAAATTAAAATTTATTGAAAACACAAAATGTTCTCCAACTGATTTCAACCTATGCTGTTCTTAGGTGTGGTCTACCAAACTCAATCAGCACCATGCAATCAACATTTTCAAAATGATTTATTATTATTTGTGATAATTTAAAGAAAAAACATCATCTGCCTATGGCTCATTTGTGGTTACTTCTAGTTAAAATTATAAACATTAATACAATAGCATCCAAAACATGAAATACACTTTAAATATAGAAAGTTTTGCATTGCAGTGTAAATGATATATCAGTTCATTAGTGTCAACAGTCAAAACTATTACAACCATATAGGACTTGTTATGAAGCTTTAATGATTTCTATTTGTAAGTGGTCATGATGCCATGCTCTTATAAAGATGTCTTAATTTTTTTTTCTAAGGCCACAGCATGCCCAATAGAAACAGAATTTCTCCCCTAGCCTGGCAAGAGTATGACCAACTTATGAGGTTAATATAGAAATTGAAATTCTAAGAAAAATACAAACTACCAAGAGTCTCCATCTGTCTGGCCCAGCCCATTTTAGGTGTAACCCCTCACAATTACAAAAAATTATAATACAATAATGATTTTATATAAACTACAATATCTTTATCTAAATTCTAAATAATTAAATAAAGCACAAATTTCCACCTTGATTGCATCAGACTCCAGTTTCCGGTTCATTAGCAGTAGCCTACTGGAATTCCAGGGGAACTATTATAAAATATTTCAATTACTCTACCTTTAGTTACAGTCTCTACAAACTATTAATTCCTTTATTTCTCAAATATCTTCTACAACACCTTAAATAGTAAATCCACAAAAGAAATCCCTGCCATAAATATAAATCACTAAAATCAAAGATTATTTAATTATTATCAACCATACCCATTTATTTTTAACTCTATACAAATATTTTCCTAAATTCTTTAATTGTGATTTGTCACTAAAATTTTTCCTTATTGCTATATCAGATCTTATATCAACCCATTTTACTTTAACTGATTCCTTACTCTCTTATTTCTGGACAATCAAATAGGAGGTGAATGGCATTTTCATTATTCCTACACATTGAACATACACTCTGATCCAGAGAGATCAACATTGAGAATATTCCTAGTTAAGGAAAAATTACCATAAGACCAGAAATCAAACCCAGAACCTCAAGATTAGCAAGCAAGAGTTCTGATTGCTACACCATGAGACTTATCACCTTATTCATTATAAAAATGCTAAAATATCACCTCTACAGCTCAGATTCAAAGATTGTATGAATAAAATCCAAAATTAAATAGCACAATAATCTGTGTACAGGAAGAACATCAGATTATGAAGTTTCACAAAAAGCTAAATACTAAACTTGTGACATGTTTAAGCAAAATATTTCACTTCTGCTCTACTTTTGAACAGATCCACTTATTTTTTACCAAATGGCTAACTAAATACAATAAAACTTGTTCAAAGCAAAATTCCAAGAGACTAATATTTTTTTTTCAAATTGATGAAATTTCTGCAATATAAAAAATGCTACAGTAATTTCATATTAAATACCATGCTTTTTGCATTTTGGGAGCTTATATTTTTAATAATACGTGGCACATAATTTAGATATAAATAACTGGCTTGTATTTTTTCAATCATAGATTTTTATACCAACTGTATCAATATCGGAAATAATTTATTAGCAATTTATAGCACTGTACTTGGTTGTCTTACATCTTATCATCCTAGCATATCACCAAGACCAAAATTGTGGTTTTGAGATGAAACAATTTTAGTGGTTCCCGCTCGACTAAAATCTAAAGCTGCACTTGCTCAGTAATTTCAATGCCTAGCCTAATTGTTGAAATTAATAAATGGCCGATTATAAGGCTTTTAAAATTCTTTAAAAATAATTCTGCACAGAATATTTTTGTCTAAATATAAAGGCATATGGATCTAAAGAAAATGTGCAATAATGAATTATTAAATATTGTACTTACGAAGCTGTTGACAATGGAGTGGTAATATATCCTAAACTTAGGTATTCATTTTTTTTTACATTAAACTTCACTTACTTACATAAAAGTAAGACACGTTTCCAGAGAATCTCTCCCATCTTCAGTTGCTCACCAAACCGCCGTTACTCGAAAAATGAATTATTAGCTTACCACAACCTAACAGTACTGATATGATATACATCGTACATGCCAGTTAGTATCTTTCTTTATGCTGTATTATCAAAATACATATAGCACTTCCACATTATTCACTGAATTTTTATCAATAAACCTAAAATATGCTCTTAGTTCTTTTAGACCATACTTATCATGTTAAATATGCCATAAACAAAACATTTACTCACATTAGCAGTTTACAAATTCTGGCCTGATCAAGTTTTACTGTATCTGAGATGTATTTCACAATGAAAAGTTGTAATATATCAGTGCTGACATTTCAATAATTTTGGAAAATAGGTCTGTATAAAGAAAGCCAAACATGGCTACATCATTAAGTTTAAAATATTTTCCATGCCTTGATTTCCCATTCTCCCAGCTACAGATCTATTTGCCAAAATAAATCCTGAAGTAATGTGTGCTAACATCCATGATAGCCAGTATGAAACTATATATATATATATTATATTATGTTTTGAGTGTGCTAACTGCATTATAACAGAAAGTCTTGCTTTTTTCCATTTTTTGAAGATTCTGTTGAGCACTTAATGAACAAGCAGGCATTACTGTTTGATCAATCTTAGAATTGCAAACATTGTATAGTTTTTACAATATCTGTTGCATTGAAACTATAGGGTGAATTTATTTTTAAAGGACTTTGAATTTTTTCTTGGGTAGATTAAAAATAAAACTACTTAAAATCATGTTATCTTTTTAGGACTTTGAATTTGTTTCATTATATACCAGTAGGTAACTAAGCAAAAATATAATTTGCTGACACTTCACCATTTTTAGTTAATGCAACTATCAAAACATTACTGTACTGCCAAAAATATTTGTAGATGTTAATTATATAATTTATTTTAGTCACTGCTTTAGTACTGTTATGGTCTATAACAGCATTATTTTTGTTATGAACATTGTGTTTCTTTAGCAACGAATCCATATGTTGTAAACCCAGCTTTCAGGGCATATTGACATTAGTGGTAAGTAGAATAGAAAACACAATCATGCAAAAATTAATTAATCCATTAGTTTTTTTTATTTTCATATGTAGTTATTTTACAAATACAAATCTGGGAGCAACTTGAAAATCAATGTGATGATTTTCAGAACAGACGGCAATAACTTGGTAAGAACGTAAGGTAGAAGCACTATAAAAAATTAATTTGTCAAGTCTGAGTTCCATAAAGCAATAAATGTTCAAATAATGTTTAAAAGATTAAATATTTTTCCAAAAGTACTGGAGAGCAAGTGTGTAACTCATTTGGTAGGATTGATGGATCGACTTTTGTATCACAGTGGGAAAGTGAGTGCTAAACAGAACTGTCTGATGCTTCTTGCATTTCCATTAGTGTAAGAACATAATAAAAAGTCTAAGTGCAATAAATGACTAATAGATGGTGGAAAGGAAGCTAAAAATAGAGAAGGAGAGAGGAGAGTAAGAATGAAAGTGTAGCTTGTCCATATGACAACCATATCTAATATTACTATTTCTCTTTAAATAGGAATTTACGTTAAGCTTGCTATCTATACCCATCATTTTTCAAAGTCTAGTAATGCTCTCATGACACACTCACTTATCTAAACAGGCTGTGAAATTTTCAAAAATCAAAGTCTCACAGATATGACTTTAGCTCTAAAAAAAAGAAAATTCTAGGTTAAATTCAATTGCCAATTGAGTTAATAATTTGTCGTAATGTTGGGTTAACCACCTATTGCTCTACCCACTTGTCAGCAGTAAATGACATAACAGCAATTGGTAAAATAGATTTTTTGATACCCGTGAGCAGGAATACATGAAACAATGAGAATGAAAAGATGAAATTAAAATATTAATTAGTACAAAATGGTTGGTTGCTAATGGCCATTGGGAATGCGGATATTTATCATTTTTCCCCTAGCTTCCCAATAAAGAGCTTCCAAATTATTTTTCATTTGTTTGTTGCTATCTAGTTGGCTGCATTTCATTAGATGTTCTTTATTTAAGATAGTATTCACATTCTTACACAGTGGGCAGTGGCTGTCCTTGATTTCCTTGATTAATTTCATCCTGAAGAGATGTTCTGACAGGCATCATGCCCAACAATTAAACGTAATTGGGCAAATCCAATTTTTCTTGGTTTCAATAAAATATGTTTGAAAGTATTTAGATCTTCATATGGTTTTCTTTTAAGTTTTTGTTTGATATTTTGTTGTTCTTGTTAAGATCTTAATCTTTTTATGAATTTCAATTTAGAGGGAAGTTTTAGTTCAAAAGGTGGTTTTAATTTTATAGTGGCTACTTTTTTTTGCCAAAGTATCAGCAATCTGATTCCCCTTCAATCCCACATGGTTTGGGATCCATTGTAAAACTATTTCTGTATTTCTGAACTGGATTTTATGATATAGTTTTATTATTTCATTTATAGTGTATGTCAGTGGGTGACTGAAATTCATTATATTTTGTAGTGCTGCTTTAGAGTCACTTAAGATAACAATTCTTTTATTTATTTTAGGTCTATATAGTAGATTTTGTAAAGCTGCTATAATGGCCATTATTTCACCATCAAAACTGATAGGGTACTGTCCCAAAGGTGTATGTTGAGAGAATTCTTCAGTATATTCCAAAGCCTGCTTCTCCATTTTTAAGAGATCCACCTGCATACGCTCTACACCATGTATTAGTTGGATAATAGTTCTAAACTTAGGTATTCAATTTTTTACACTAAACTCCATTTACTTACTTAAAAGTAAGATGCATTACTCAAAAATCTAATCGAATTTTCGAGTAACGGCGATTTGGTGAGCAACTGAAGATGAGAGAAATTCCACCGAAACGTGTCTTACTTTTATATTTACTTTTATGTAAGTAAATGGAGTTTAGTGTAAAAAAAATAAATACTAAGTTTAGGATATATTACCACTCCATTGTCAACAGCTTTGTAAGTTCAATATATGGATAATAGTTGTTTAGTGTACTAGTGCTATCAATCTTAATACCTCAGGTGGGTCGTTCTTCTTGGAAACCACTGTATCCAGATTTAGTTTCTTGCTAATATCTATATATTGTAAAGGATAATTAGTGTAATGACAGGTTTAGGCTTATTTTTAAAAATTTGACTAAATCTTCCTTCTGTATGTAATTTTTGAAACTCTGTTGTGTTTTTAATTGTTATGTGCTGTCAAGAATTTGAAACCATTTATTCCTGTGTTGATTACTTTTTAATTTCTGTCCCAACATAATTAATATCTAGCTGTATTTTAATTGGTAGGTATTTAGTTATACTCTGCATTGTAGCAATTGGTGTTGTTTTAACGGCTCCTGTTATTATTCTTAAGGACCTAGATTATGTTGTATCCAATTTAGTTTGAAGTTGGTTGTTTATTGTGAACTTTATCTCACTTCCATTGAGCAAATTGGGTTTTATGTATCTTTTGTACGTGTCATTTAGGAAACCTAATTATCCTCCCCATTTGACTCCTGCTAAGTCTTCTTAATATGTTGTTCTTCTTATTCACTTTTTTAGTTATATTGTTGATCTATTCAGTGTTGTACCAAGATAGTTAGTATGTTCTTTCTCTTGTAGTAGTTCATTATTGATTTTAAGCTCTAAGTCTAAATAGTGTGATGAAGATTGAAAAGCTGGAAATTGTCTTTTTAGTGCTTATTTTCATATTTTTGGTGGATGCCCATGTTTCCATGCTATTTATAATTTTTGCATTTCATTTTCTAGATTTTTGTAGTGTTGTCTATTCTGCTGATTTTTTTGGCTAATCCATATGGCAATATCATCTGCAAATATGGGTAATAGTATTAGTACAATATTTATGTACTATTTTTAAAGTTTTATATACCTGAACTAAAATGACAAAAATATAACAAGAAGTGAAGCATTAAGAGGGTCTAGTTCAACTAAATCATACAATAATATCAATTAAAAGATATTTTTGTTGGGCTAAAGAATTCTGTGGGGCTGGGTAAGGAGAAACTAGCCAATGTACTACAGCAAACCATACAGACCAATCATCATGGTTGTCTTAAAACAATTTTTGTTTAATTTTAATTGAAATACTAAGAAAAATACAAATTACAAAAGGGTCTCCACCCATGCAGTTCAGGCCATTTTAGGTGTAACTCCTCACAAAAATGTTTATTACAATGATTTTATACTAACCCTCTATCTAAATTCTAATAATTAAACATACAAATTTCCACCTTGATTGCATCAGACCTCAGTTTGCAGTTCATTAGCAGTAGTGTACTGCAATGCCAGGGGACCAGGCTCCAACCCAAACCAAGGGACTAAAATAGAATATTTCAATTACTTTATCTATACCATTATTTTATCAGCTAGCTACAGTCTCTACAAACTATTAATTTCTTTATTTCTCAAATAGCTACTATAATGTTATACTTAATACCTTAAAATAGTAAATCCACAATACAATACTATACCCTGTTTCAATTTAGAGGGCCTAGGAAATGCAGCAATAAGGAGAGTGAAGTATAGTGTTGTATAGGGAGTGTAAATTGTTAATTAAATATGAGTTACAAATGGGCAAATATAGGGGTTAGTAAATTTGTTGGATATAATGCCTTCTGGATTTGCTGAAGACATTGCTCCTATTTGATATGTTTTAACTGGGCTTTGCATTAATTGATATCATTGTATGATTCAGTTGAACTACACACTCTTAAAGCTTCACTTACTTTTCATAAATGTATGGAACCGGTTTCGAGAACATTTTGTTCCCATCTTTATGGGCTTTGCATGTTAATTTTGTATGTACCAGTATTTTCATGTAATATGTAGATTTGTATTAAATCTCAATTTTAATGGAATACCAGAACCCAAGTATTCTGGATATTCCAGAAGGAAACAGCTGATGAGCAGAAGATGAGGATTTGGGAATTAGTTAAATAAGTAAAATTAAAGGAAAATGTATAAATTCAAATAGTAATGTTATTTGTGGAAATAAATTTATTCATTCATAATACACCTCTGATTATTACCCAATTCAATCGATGCTATAAATCTAAATCACTAAAACCAAAGATTATTTACTTATTGATCGTCCATACCCATTTATTTTTAACTGTATACAAATATGCCCCTAAATTCCTTAATTGGGATTGGTGACTAAAATTTTCCTTACTGCTATCTCAGATCCTATACAAACCCATTTTATTTTAATCAACTGACTCCTCCACTCTCTTGTTTCTGGACATTCAAATAGGATGTGAATGGCCTTTTCATTATTCATTATGCATACACTCTGTTCTATTTCTTCTAATTTCCTTTAGTTGCCATATTCCTAATTTAAACCTCTCCCTCTCTTTCTTATTACATTTAGCAATATAATCCTTATTCATACAATTCACTTTTAATTCTCAAAATAGCAGCAAGGAACTTTTCTCTCTTATATCCGCATACAATATTTGTCTGTCTGTATCCTTGAATCTGATTCTAATCATCTTCCAAAATCACCTGGCAAATTATCCCTTCCTAACCAATCCTCCCTCATCTCATTCCATTTCACATCCCATTTCCCCTACCCAACTAACATTCCTTAAAGTGATTCCTGAAATTGTTAACACATCAAAATGTGACTATGTTGCATCTGTTGTACTCTAAACCAATATTTTAATACTCTCTCCACCACCCGTTGTCTTACACTTACCTTTCCCATTTCTACCAGGGCATTGAGTGCATTTAGTGGTATACCTAACATAGTTTTACAAAATATATTGAGTATTTTATCCACCTCTTTCCAACTATCCTCCACTCCATATTTCTATACCATAGGCCCACCACAACTGCTCTAGAACACTGTATAGTCTTTCACACATCCATATTAGGTGCAAAATGTAGACATTTTCTTAAATATGTCATTGCCAACCTCCTTTAGCTAATATGACCCTTTTATGTCTTTTCCACTGACCTGAGCCACTAAACCTTTTCCCAAATATGTGAACTCTCTTATGATGGGGATGCTATTTCCTCCGATGGACCACTTTGCTTCCTTACTAAGTTTATTTCCTTTCTTAAAAACCATAATTTTTGTCTTATCCTGATTCACTTTCAGATCCTCACAATATCCAGCTATTTCTAAAACTGCATTCTTCAGTCCAATAACTGAGAAGGATGCTACCATTAATCATTTGCATATAATAATATTCAGGAATCTCTTGACTATTTATTACCAGCATATTTTTATTAACTTTCTTTAATCCTACCAATGCACCATTAATGAACAAATTAAACAATATAGGACTCAATTTACATCCCTGTCTCAATCCTTGGTCCTGAGCAACTTCCTTTGACACCTTATCCTCCAACATCTAACACAAAATGTGTTAATTTTAATTAATCACCCATTCTTCTGATATCTGTAGCTGCTAAGTGTAACTAAAACTCAAAATGATCATATTTAGGACATGGAACAGGCCTAAGCCTTGCAAATTGATGATGATTTTAATACTGTATTATGTATTCATCATTAAATGAAATGAATTGGCTTTATTTTTTATATCTACACAAAGTAACCTACCATTCAGTGTAAGATTCAGAAAAAAATCTTGCTAGGATTCATTTATAAGTGTGAATATTTGCACTCACATGATGATATTAATTAACTATGGTTGCACAAGTATTTCAATAATTTATTTAAGGTTCCTTTCAATTGAGACTAATTGTTAAGCATGTTTTATTAATCAAGCTAATTAATATAGGTTGTAATGGTAATACAAATTATAGCAGAATCTGCTAAATGCAATATATCTCTTAATAAGGCCTTTTCAATACATGGCACCATTCTTGTAATTAAAAAAGTTGACACAGTGTGCTGACATCAAGTCATATCCACAGCAAGAAATGCATAAAATAAACAAAACAGTTGCAGCCACTAACATTCAAATTTTGCCTGTAGACACTTCCCATGAAACTTTACACAATCAATATACATATAACAATAATCTCTGTGAGTCGGAATATTAGAACACTCTTTTTGGTTTCATTTAAGTGAAACCAAAAAGAGTGTTCTAATATTCAGAATCACAGAGATTATTAATGCATGTTTCACTGTGTTCGATTCCAAATTGAACTAATATTGTACATATAATTTATTTATGATACTATATTTCACTGTGAAAATCTCAAACTATTCATATTTAAATCAATATATAACTTTCCAATTGTGCGATAAAATGTAGCATCACACAGAAGTAGGGATGTAGGATAGAGTGGAATTAAGGCAAATTTCTTAAATCAAACTTAAGTGAACACCTAACCTAACCTGTGGGTGTAAGCATTCACACAAAGCAACCAAACTAATTACACCCTCAAATGTGTTAAAATCTGTTTTCTATATAGAAAACTGATTGTGGAATAAGTAACACACTATAATTACAGTATAAATAAATCTATGTTTGATATTAATTTAACTAAGTTAAGTTTAAATTAACAAATTATATTAGCATATTTAATGTACTTTTATGTCTGTTTCTACAATTCCATTACTGTTATACCACAAATGGTATTATGGTAAAATCATATAATGCCTAGCAACTATGAAAAATAAATGAATTATTGAAGATGGTGCATAGAGCCACTCTGGAGGACATACGGGAAGACTTACATACAAACATGCAACTATGGAATTTTGCTATATTAATAATCTGTTGTCTAACTATAAATTAAAAACTGTTCACATTGTGCTATAATATCATCTCCAATAGCTCTCCTGTTATTTTATGTAAGTTTAAACTTTAAAACTTGTGGCTGCGGTGTGTACCTATATTCAAGTTTAAATGAATTTATTGCAACTTGATGTCACATTCATCAGTAATTTTGGTCAAAATCAATACCAACTTAAATTATTACTTTACAAGGATTCAATTAGGAAATATAAGACATCAATAATAAAAGGCATTGTAAACCCTTTTAATGAGTGTAATCACAAATTTTAGAAAACATATCTTACACATCTAAGGTGATGTGGGCTCATTGCAGAAAGCAGATGTCGAGATGTGATTTACATTAATGTCATTCAGGTGTTCCCTAATATTCTTGGCAAATATAATTTTCTCTCTGGAATATTAATGAACACACGTGTCAGAGTTCTTTTACGCTTCTGTGCTTACTTTATCTGTACATATCAGAATAAATTCGATTAATTCCCCAATTTTATTACCTCAACTGTATGCTGAAGTCATCTTCTACATTGTCATCATCCCAATTGTCCTCCCACACACTAATATCCTCTTCATCTTCATCCTTTCCTGTCCAATCTGCAATTAATCCAACCAGAAGAAACTAATCATCTAAAACTATAGAAGGAATGTAAATAGTGCTTAATGAAGTTAAGGGAAAATTTTTAGTATCAGAAGCATAGATGAAGAATCTGAAATTAGTACACATGCATTTCATATGTTAACAGTAAAAGGAAATGATACTATATGTCAAATATTTCAAAGCTTGAGATCTTGTTAGTGTGATTAGAGTAAAACCTTCATTAATTTATACTGCTATTTGAATCAATATTAACAGATGTTTTGTGATTTTTTAAAAATAATACATTTATTTTAGATTCTTGTGGACTTCATTTTTGTATGTTATAGTCAATGTTTACTTTCACTCTCATTACATCTGAAATAATTATAAATAGACTTAAGTAATGTAATTCTGCAGTGACCAAAATGTTTATTTGCATATTGTTTAGTGTTGAAATGTGGTTAAATGTTATGCTAGTAATGGACAGCCCCTTGACACTGATGGAGTACCTTTGTGTGTGTTCTATACCAATTATAAAATGGCCAAAAAGTTCTGTTGGTTTAAGACCAAATATTTCAAGGTATCATATTCTGATATCTTTAGTATTAAATGAAGTCACCATCACTATCAAGGACCTTCTGCCAACATGATAGAAGACTATGAATTCCAATATGTTAAAACTCCTCAGGATGGTAAGCAAAAACTCCATTTATTGCCATTTCTAGGTTGGCAAAAGTTTGGAATTGATGTCCTAGGATGTTATTATGCAAAGAAATAAAAGATGATAATTTGATGGTGCAATGCCTGGAAAATACAGTGGGTGCACTAGTCTCCCAAACAAGATGGGGAATGGTTTCACAAGCCACCATAGTTATATGTAATTGCATTGTCATGCAAAAGATGAATGCCTTTGAGATTCATAAGTGGAGGTTCTTTAGTTTTCAGTTTTTCATGAACATGTTACAGCTGGTTAGAATACATAATGGCATTGATTGTTTGGCCAGCTGGTAGTAGTTCACAATGCACAACACCCAATTGGTGGTTAGTGTTGTTATGCTGGGACTCGTTAACGGGAGATATGAAGTTGGATTCCTGCCAGGACATCCTCCAGAGTGAGATTTTTCCCTGGTTTTCCTCAGTCCTCATAAATGACTAAAGCAAGAGGGGTACCCTAAACTTAGACCTGGAATATTTACTTCTTTAAAAAAAAAAACTTTTTCCCCAATTTATCATTTCATCTCATATATAACTAGTATCCACAGCCTTTTATGCCTTAACAGTAAAATTGAGTATTCAGTGGTATCCAAAAAGGCTTTAGAGATTTGGTAGGTTCCAAATAGGAAAAATTGGATGGAGAAAGAATGATAAAACTGGGTTTTTGGAAATGTGAAAGTTTGAGAAAAGGGCTATATTTAGATAATGTTAAAGAGTTAATGAAAAATGTTCAAATATTGGCTGTTGTAGAAACAAAGTTAGAGGAAGCAGGAAATGTGGAAGTGAGAGGATTTTACTTTTACTGTAAAAATAGAATGAGGCAAAGGAAGAAGGATAGGGTATATGGTGATTTGGGAGTATTTTTACTAAGAAATGAAGATTAAAGTAAATGAATGGAAGTCAAAATGGATGGATTAAAACAGATGAAATTCAAGAGTGGGGATTCTGTTTGGGAATAGTTGACAATTCACCTAAAAATTCCAAATGTTTTAATCCTAACTTCCTTCAGGTTACAGAAAATTAACTGGAAGAAATAAGAGAAGAATGTCACATAATAGAATGCTTGATTTTTGGTGATTTTAATGGTAGGATAGGGGAGATACAGGATAAGGATTTAGGGATGAAAAAAAAAAGATGCTCAATCAATTTGGTGCAGGAATAGTTATAGAAGTTAATGAGGAAGGTTTGAAATTTATAACATTTTGTGAAAATGATCTCACTGTTATGAATTGGTTTTGGGGGCAGGATAAGGAAAGGGAATTTATGTGTGCTGAAGGAATGGGTCAAAGTGTGGTGGATTATGTCTTAAGCAGTGTAGATTTTTTTGACTGCAGTCTATGATTTTAAGGTACCAAACATTTCTAGTTACAGTGCCATTATTCTTTATTGTTATCTTTGTTTTAAAATGTATTTGATATGATCAATATACACCTAAGAATGCAATTGTGACAACTACAGTGCAATATAATTGGAATAAAGGGATATATGAGGAGCTTTATAACACCCTAAACTTTGATATGACAAAATTACATATTTATGGAATGAATTTAATAATGGACAAATGTGAAGAAAATGTGCATTGGAAATTAGTGAATCTGTGTTAAAATGAATAGGTAGAAACATTAGCAAGAACAAGAAGGGTTTCAAGGTGTATAATGATTGGTTTGATGATTTAGCAGCATATGAAGTTCGGTAAAAAGAGCTGTAATTATCTGGAGAGAACAAAATGGTATTCAGGAAAAGGAAAGAATGATGCAGTTAAGAGCAATTTATATGTCACTTTAGAGTCTAAGAAAGAGAAATGGGGGAAGGATAGGGCTAATGAAATTGAAGTAAAAGTTAAATCTGGAAAGATTCAGCAGGTATGGGCAATAATTAGGAGCTGTACAAGAAATAGATCCTGCATAGCTTATATTAATGGGGTGACATACTTTGAGCAATTATTCACAAAGCTCATGAATATAACTTAGATAGTTGGAATTTAAATATGCAGCATAGTTACTGGCATGAAGACAATGAAAAGTTAAACTGTTTCACTACTCCTGAATGCAATAAGGATTAGGAAGGGTATACCAAAAAGCTGGAGAGTAATTATAGGGGGAATTGCATTAAATTTTGGGAAATTTTCACAGGTTTTTGAAAGGGTGAAAGTACAATTGATAATGTAGTGATTTCAATATTAATTCAATTTGGAATCAAACAGTCAAACACGCACTAATAACCTCTTCTAATTCGGAATATTAAAACACTCTTTATGGTTTCACTTAAATGATATTTTCTCAGGACATATGTTTCGTGAATCTTTTATCCACATCATAGCTGTTAGTTAGTTCTCGTAGCATTCAGTGAGTTCGTGGAGCAGCCACAGATACCTACGAACATTGAACTTGTCATATACAATTACCACAGTAGCTTTCAATTTGTATTTACAAAAATTTGTCTACATCTACATAAATAATTACAATAAAAATAAAAAAGAACACCTAGAACAATTCAACCAAACAACAAAAAACAGACGTCACTTAATCATACAAATTTTATTATATACATGTTTACATGTACATTGATATGTTATGCAGTATAATATTGTCACTCATATATTCCTTTACAGAATAATAGGCCTTTTTACACAGGTATTTTCTAAGAGCAGATTTAAAGGAATTGGCATTGTTTATTAAGGCTTTTAGGCTAGAGGGAACAGTATTGTATACTAAAATGCACTCATAATAAATGCCTTTTTGATGACATGAAAGTGCTGAAATTGGGCGATGTAGATTTGCTTTTTGTCTAGTATTCTTGTCATGTATATTTTGATTTTCATCAAATTTTTGTTTATTTCTTATGTAAAAGTTCACGTGGGATAAAATATATTCACAAGGAAGAGTTAAAATTTCAAATTTCCTAGAGACTTCTGCATGAATGTCTGCTATGTGTAACAGCGATTATTCGTATGACTTTTTCTGTAACAGGAAGACACGTTCACTTTTAACTGAATTTCCCCAAAATATTAGACCTTAACATTTTAAAAAAATTTGAGTCGAGATTGTAACACACACAATTATACAATTATTACATCTTAACATTTTAAAAAAATTTGAGTCGAGATTGTAACACACACAATTATACAATTATTAGATCTTACTTCATTATTGAGTTGAAATAAGCGTAATAAACTACTTTTAAAGTCTTAATTGACTCCAACATTACTATTGCAGGTATTGCATAGCATGCACTGCTTATTTTAGGTGTAATAAGATCAATGTGATCTTTCCAATTCAGATGGTTATCAATTATTAAACCAAGGAATTTAATATATTTGGTTTGTGAAAGTGCACTGTTATAATATCCTCTCTGTAATTGTGGATCTGGAGATCTGTGAGTAATGAATTTCATAACATTTGTTTTATCTAGATTTAGAGACAATTTGTTTGCTTTGAACCACACACACACACACACACAATGAACTGAGAACCAAATTTAATTGAATGGCACAATCATTAAGGCTCTTTCCATTTATCAATATGCTTGTTTCATCTGCAAATAGAACAGTATTTCCTGCATCTTGGATAGATAAGGAGAGGTCATTTACATATATCAGAAACAGAAGAGGGCCCAGAACAGATCCTTGAGGCACTCCATGGTTAATCATTCCCCACTCTAATGCATTGGTTTTATTATTGAAGGGACATATCATTACTTTTTGTTTCGTTTTGTCAAAGTAGGATATAAACCATTTTAAATGTTGGTTTTTATTCCATAGAAAGCTAATTTATCTATCATAATTTCATGATTGACACAATCAAAAGCCTTAGCTAAGTCACAAAATATTCCTCCTACATGTGCTCTTTCATTGAATGCAGTTAAATTTTCATTAGTGAGTTTATAGATTGCATTTTCTGTTGAAATTCCTTTTCTAAAGTCAAACCGATCACTAACTAAAATAGTGTTACTTTCGAGGTAATGGTAAAGCCTATTGCACATTACTTTCTCACACAACTTAGAAAATGTAGGTAAAATAGCTATAGGTCTATAATTAAAGACATTTATCTTTTCTTCCTTTTTGTACAGAGGCCTCACTATTGAATATTTTAACCTCTCAGGAAATACACTCAATGTTAAAGATTAATTATACAAGTGACTAAGGGGGATACTAATTTTCTTTGCACAGGCCTTTATGACTTTGCTGTTGATATCATAGCTAGAAGATTTTTTTTGATTTTAGTTTTCTAATGATATTCCTAATTTCTAGTGGGGTATTGATACCTGGTTTGGTGGTGATTGTAAAGTTTTTAAAGCATCTCTTTTATCACCAGAATATGCATTAAATTTTTTTGTTACATTAAGAAAGTAATCATTAAACACATTTGCTACGTCTGCAGGGTGTGTATCTCTTGGCTGTTAATATTTAAGACTATTGCATCATCTTGTTGCAAATTTTTGCCTGTTTCTTGTTTTATTATATTCCAAGTAGTTTTTATTTTGTTTTTTGACTGATTGATAAGTGTTTGGTAATGGAGGCCTTTTGCTACTTTTATGACTTTCCTAAGTATCTTACAATACTTTCTAAAATGCATTTTTAATTTAGGGTCATTACTCAGCTTGCTTTTGCTCATTATATAATTGTTTTTTATGTTGAATTCAAGGAAATGCAGTCGATTCATTCTTACACTTGGCATTAAGTAATCAAGATTTATGTCCCCACATATAAATTCATGCTTAGGCTTAAATAAAAATTTTAAGGTATCGTCAAGCTGCATCAAGAAAGTTTAAAAGTTTCCTAACGTGACCGATAAATAGCAATTATAATTATTTTTGTATTATTTCTATCCAATTGAATTGTGCATAATTCAATGTCCTGTTCTGAATTAAATTTTGATACATCTAATGTTTTATATGGTACATCCTGCCTGACATAAATGCAAACTCCTCCATTATTTAGATTTTTCCTTGAAGCTCCTGCTCCCAGACTATAACCATGTAATGAAAATTGTGATAATTCCTGTTGTTTCAAATGATGTTCAGATAGGCAGATAATATGTGGTTTTATACTGTCACAAGTTAAATTGCTTAATAATGGATCTGTTTTCTTCTAAGTCCTCTAATGTTTTGATGAAATATACAGAGATTTTTTATTGCTTGCTGAATACTCTTCAATTTTACTTCATTTTCTATGCTATCATAATCATTGATACGATTGTCATTTGATTTAACATTAACTATTATTAAGTTTGACTTGAATTTCTGGCCTGGATCAGGTGTCTTTATCCTAAAAAATGGGACCTTGAATTATTTATAACAACAGGAATCTTACCCATACTGTTCATGAGTGTTTTCTGCTTCTGGGAAATCAAAATTCATTAGGTTATGTTCATGTTTTTTATATGAATCCTTTCCCATATATTTAGTTCTTTTGGTTGATGAACAGTTTTTAATAACTTGATGCCTTTTTCTATTTCATGGTTTTCATTCCAAAAATGTGCTGCCACAGCTGATTTATCTATTTGTTTGTAACAGATGTTTCTCCAATGTTCCTTCAGCCTAATACCCATATTTCTCTTTGTCTTTCCTACGTATATCTTTTCACAATCCTTACAATTAATTTGGTAAATACCAGATTTTTCCTCTTTTCAACAACCAAATGAACTAAATATATCGGAAAGAATTTATATATATATAAAAAAAAACATGAACATAACCTTATGAATTTTGATATCCCAGAAGCACACAACACTTTATTAAGTTCATCACAAGATCACCCGAGTCTACGCGGATTTCTACCTACCCAACTTCTTCGAATGATCCGTTAGTCGTAAACTGCTGATGATGTGGATAAAAGTTCCATGAAACATATCATTTAAGTGAGACCATAAAGAGTGTTCTAATATTCCGACTCAGATGAGATTATTAATGTAGTGATTATTTAAATAATAATTAATAACTAATTGGTAGTGAAACATTTTCTTTCCTTTACTTTCCAAACTTTCACAATTATTTGGTTAAATTTTACAAATACGACGAAGTTGCTCATTTCACGCGTACGGTTCCTTTTGCTTTTATTATGATTATGCTTATTATCATTATTATAATTTTTAATTCAAAAATACTGAGGCATCACAGGCGGTTCTCAATTGCTACACGACAGGTTAATCATTTATCCATTACCAGGATCGAATGAACGAATGGTTTACAAATATTTGATTGTATGTTCTAACGCCAAAATGAGACATAATACCTTCCGTTGGGAATTCTTCAAATTCATCGTCTTCCTCGAGCAGCCCTAGATCAACCTTTGCTTTGTCAGTCATTTTGCTGATATTTAGACCTAAAACAAAGATGTCATACATAAAATACTTTCGAATACTATATCTCCCAAAATAACTATACGCAAACTTAAGGGTAGCACAAATCACTGGAATTTGTTTACCTGATTACTAAGCGCTCCTTGTAAACCTTCGTGCTTTTATTTACCGTACTTTGCGTCTCCGAGCACAAATGCTCCTGTAATTTAAATTTTCGCCATAGATGTCACTGAAACGCACGCAGAACAATGATGACAACATAAAATATGTAGAGCCTGAGCAACAGTGCTTTTAGTGAATTGTATCTATTTCAGTGGATCGATTTGCAAAATTACGATCTCGCGCTAATGGCAATGTATTAATACCATAACACTACAAGCTGTGTCTCGCAGTCAGTTGCAAAACCAAGAATTTTGCATTTGTGTTTTACTAATGTAGTATTTTATTAATGCAAGCAAAGCAGTTGCCGTCTTGGTGATGGCCACTCGTGGTGAAACACGAATCCTGATTTGACAGATGAAGGAGAACAGCTAGTCAGGAGTGCAATGTTTTCAATGTTTTGAAAGTGGTGAATTTTACAGCAACCGCAATAATAACCTATACATACACAATGAGTAAACGAAAGTACGAATGATCACAGATAAAAGTATAACAAATTGTAATTTAGTAAATTATGATGGGTAACTTACAAAGGAACCACTATGAAATATGATTATTATTGTTTTGTTCTTTAGATTCCTGGAGAAAAGTGCTAAAGGATATTGAACCTTGTACTCAAGTAATGATTCTGTGCATAAAGGATAATAGAAGCATTATATATTGTATTTATGCTTATTGAATATTATTTTAATACTGTAAAATAAGCATGCTATTTTATATCACTTATTAATATAATACCCTTCACATTTAGCAATGCAGATCTCGTTGAATAACATGATTGGTTTGTTAGTTATGCTTTGCAGGCATTAAAGTTAATCTAATTCAATTTTTTTCTTGAAAAGTTCATGCTTTGTTAATTACATAGCAATTTCAAGGAAGCTGGAAGATGTTATATGCTTGCACTGCAGAATAATTGCTGCCTTTCTGGAAAAATTTTAGTGAATTTGTTGATCTATTCAGTTATTAGCATGCCAAGTATTGTAATATTGTATAGATAGATTCATATTAAAGTTATCAAAGTTTTTTTTTTTTTTTTTTTTTTTGATTTTGATTTTATTTATGGACGCTTTTTAACAGCTCAGGTCATCAGCATCCCATTCAAGTTAGGGCGTGAAACGGCCGACAAATTTTGCTCAGAGGCCTCTCTTTCAGGCTTGAGGTTATCAAAGTTGTCAACAACAAAGCTCCAGTAAGAGTAAGAATATTGAGCTTCTTAAATAATGGTCTACATGATTGTTAAAAACCAACATCACAAGGACTAATCACTCCTGTTTCCAAGATGATGACTTTCTTACTGTGGATAAAATTACTCCAAAAAAACTATCACAATATGAAAATATGCATAATATGCTACTCTTGGTGCATTTTGATTCACAAGTCCATCCAAACTTCTCATAGCAAAACAGGCAGAATTAAGCTTTGGAACTGTAGTCTCAATATGTTTCTTCCAATTTATTCTTCAATTTCTAGTCCTAAGAAATTGGTGTGAACAATTTCCTTTGAAATTGGTACAATTAATTGTCAATTCTGATACTTGGTTGTTTTTAGTTATGACTTGTATAAAATTTAAGCTCTTCAAATGTATTTGTAAGTTAAGTTTAAAAGCTGAGCCTGTGACTCCCTGAAATAAACACAATGGTATTATCTGCAAAAAAAGTACTACCTTAGATTCATTACCTAGGTACAAGTAATGAATGTCAGAAAAAGAATGGGTCTCAGTGTTGAGCTCTATGGAACAATAAGTTTAGTAATGTCATCCATCAAATGTTAGTTTGTTGGACGCTAAGTATATGAAGTGAATTAATTTAAAGATAAGCTTGTCAACACCATAGAATTTCAATTTCTGTAACAGTAGTTTCTAAATAATGCTATCAAAATCCTGTCACAAGTCACAAACTATTCCAAGATAAAATTCAGAGTAAATTATATTTCAGGGGTGGGTTTAAATGTGGCATTGCCAGTAGATAATCCCCTCCTAAATCTAAATTGAGATAATGGTAGAATATTGTTTGGGTCAAGGTTATGTATAATGCAGTTATACTTAGCCTTCTCCAAAACCTTTGAAAATGCACTTAAAAGTAAAATAGGTTTGTAACTGGAGGATATATATTTATCACTCTTCTTTCCCCCCCCCCCTTTTTTTTTACAGAAGCTTAATTATAGACATAATTCTTTCTAAAAATGCAAAGAATGAATGAATGATTAAAAATGTGACTGAGAGGTTCACTTAATTCACGAGGACATATTTTAAGAATTTGGTTCTTTTTAATTTTAATATATTTAGGAATCAACACAGTGAAAACGAGTATAAGATCTCCAGTAGATAAAATATTTTAAAATGCTAAAAACATTTCTGCTTCCGTGTTCATTGGAAGTAAAGCCACAGAAATGTTTTTAGCATTTTAAAATATTTTATCTACTGGAGAACTTGGTCCTTATTCCAAGCCAACCATGTGAGTGTTTGCTCTTTAGTCACATAATAATTTGTTCAATTTCTAATAGTGTTGTGAGACTTTTTAAATTCATGCAACTTATCTGGGTATTATTTCTCGAGTAAACCAGTGCAGTAACATTCAAAACTGTTTCAGGTATTCTCCCCTAGGCTGCAGTTAAATAATATAAATTTAATGCATTGGCAGCACCATAATTGTCAGTACAACATAAAACTGTTGGGAGATATTGTTCTCATTAGTTCTGATTTGCATTGTATTAGTTTCGTTTTTATTTAATATTTTTTATCAAATTTATCACATAATCTGAATGTCTTCTTTTAGCCTCAGTTATTACTATACTCATTAGTTTACAAAATAGTTATAATAACCTTTTAAATCTCAGTATTGCTAGTAGGATATTGCAAATACCATTTCCTTTTGTTAGTACACAGTTTTCTAATGCTCAAGGTTAACCATGTCCAACACTTGGCATTGGATCAGGGCTCCTATCTCTGGCATAACTGCTACCTAGAACTATAATTTTCTTAGCACTATGTTGTCTGCTGCTCATTACCAATATTTTCAGCTCATTAGGAACGACATCTGCCAAAACAGAGAACTTATTATTAGTAATGATAGAGCTATGAATTGGTGCCTTACAGCTGCTCAATGCATTTCTCCTCTCTGGACAACATGCTTCTGTAAAAGAATGAGTTTCAGAAATAACTTTGTTGTCATTCATCCATGCTGTTAAATTTCTAATGTTGACCTACTAAAGATCAATGAAACATTTTAAATTCTTAATTTATGTGCAGTATACAATAAATACACTACATTTAAGAAACTACAACTAAATAATAATTAGTTGCTAACTAGGAATAAGCACTAATTACTAATTAATACTATATTATTACTATTAAATTATTATTATGTATATATGTATGACATAATAATAATATAGTATTAATTACTAGTTAGTGCTTAATCCTAGTTAGCAACTAATTATTATTTAGTTGTAGTTTCTTAAATGTAGTGTATTATGTTAAGAATGGTAAAACAGCTGAAACTCAATTTACTTCTTACTGGGCTGCAATAATGACAAAAACTGTATAAAGTCTTCAATGAATGTGACATTTTTGCCCAAACCCTCTTCACCAAAATAAGAAGAAAAAGAAAAATATAAATTATGATTTGTATTAGAAATACTCTGAATAGCATTTTTAAATATCAGTATTCCTCATGTTGCCAGCAATTGGATTTTACATCTATTCAGTTTATTTCCTGTGGTATTAAATAATAGATACTTAACAATTTGTAAATATAATATCATTGTGTGATATATATTTGGGACATCTGTTAATAATATACTTAGCATGTTATGGTGCGTGATATAAAATTTCTATCCTAGACAACATCTGGTCACTAACATGCTAAAGCAAAAAATAAGTACTGTTTCAGTAGCAACATTAAGAGAAACATGAAAAGTAATTATTAGTAACTCAGTTATTTTCAATTCATTTTAGTAGTTATTCAGCAAATGTAAAAGTTGTTAACAGTTTTTTACCAAAATTATGCTCACTTGCTCCCTGAGGTAACCTTTCTCAAAAATGCTAATATTCAATCACTTTTGTGTGTATGTTTTGTCTTTTTTTTAATACCCATTTTTACTTATGAGGCAGCTCCGGCAGTAGACACCGCACATACATGAGATGAAATAATAAATTGGGAAAGGGTTTGGATTTTTTTTTTAAAGAAGGAAACTTTCCATCTAAGATTAGGGTACCTCCCCAGCTTTTGCCATATTTGAGGACTGAGGAAAACTTGGAAAAACCTCAATCAGGAAGGATGGTCCTGGCAGCAATCGAACCCAGACCTATCACTCACAAGGTTGCATCTTAATGACTTTGGGTACTTGTGGCAGTGTTGTCATAGTTATGAGATTATATCAGGGCAGTGGATTCTAAAAGATACCAAAAATGTTATATATCTAACATTTTTTATGAATTTAACAATTAAATACAAAGATTACTTTTTAAAATAAAAAGATGAGATTTATAACAATACGCATATGTAAAAAAAAATGTGTTTGTGCATATATATTTTTTCAATTATTTATTTATGTATTTTATATATAAAACCACAAATTTTTTTTGGTAAATTTGGTAAAATTTTTATTTAATTTATTATTAATATTTCTGTAAAATGTAATGAAAGAATAAAATAAATGGTTATCATCATAATTCATACATTTGCATGATGCAAACAATATTTGCGCTAATGTTACCTATGACTGGAAGCATGCGCATAGATAAATGCTGTTTGGTTTGTGAAGATTATTTTTTAGTTATTTAAATTATGCTGCAATAAAAAACTGGTACTTATTTTGAATTGCTTTGTTGCAGTGGAAAAGAAGACATCTTAAAGACATTGTGGAAGCGGCTGTCTGAAAACTCTTCCATGGACATGTAAGTTTAGAAAATGTGTATGTAACCAAAAACTCATAAAAATAATAAAATTCTATGAATTAACATCTCAATGTTTTACATTAAATGTAGTTTAATTAAATGTGTACTGGGATTATAAATGAATTTACATGAATTATGTACTATGATACAAGATTTATTTAACAAAAAAATGTTTTATGTTATATAGATCCAAAAAATGTCCAACATGCCCCAGTTAGATGCAAAATACAACCTGTATATTAAAATAATATGTACATTGTGTTTCTGTTTGAATCAGATAATTTTTTTTAATATTAGACCTTGACCAAGGAATGATTCTGTGCATTTGTGAATTTTTTTACATATATATTGATTGTAAATGTAAGAGTAGCATTAATAAAAAGATATGAATCTACCAGCAGGACAGATTTTCTGCCCATTCACAAGTCAGTCATACCAACTTCTAGTGCTGCTAATCTACACTGCCAGACACTTCAAAATTTTAAAACTTGGGTGTAATTAATGCTGTTCTCACTCTGCTTACAAAAGCTGAAAGTGTTGCCCATTTTGTAAAACACATAATATGCATCTTCTTAAGAAGCTACCATTTATACTCTCTTTCTTGTGCCATTACTTCATTTTTCTTCCAGCATCTGGGTGCTAAGCTACCAGGCAGAGAAGAAGGATATGTTTGGAGGTAGTTCCAGTAGTGAGTAGAAAAGGGATATAAGTAGAAATGGGAATAGACATAGAAACATATTGTGCAAGAATTATATCTTTTTAAGTATAAATAGGAGTTGGGATGGTCAAAGTAAATCTGAGGACATAGCTAACTTCATAATCATGATGGTTATATTATTATTAATAGATGGTGTGGAATGAATCAAGGCCACATGGATTCTCAAGATGCTTAGGAGATGTTCAACAAATCGGATGGGTTAGAGGAAAGGTTAAATAAAATAATGGTGCTTGGCCAGGACATAAAAGAAGACTGCAAGAAAGATATGATTGTGATGGAAAGGAAATAGAAGAATGCAAAAGGAGAGTAGAAACATTGGAAGAGAGAAATTGTTGCTTCAATCTGGCATTTTTTGGAGTTGAAGAAAGAAGAGTGATTTGAGCCAACCAAAAGATATTACAAATTCTAATGGAGAAATTTGGGATAGAAATGAGATGGGATATAGTAGAAGCCTATCATGTTGGACGAAGGGTAGGGAAGAAGATGATAGTATTAGATTTGTTGCTATGGATATGGTATACAAGGTGCTAAGGAAAGCAAAAAGATTAAAGGGGATCAATATTTATATCAACAAAGCTTTATCACCAAAACAAAGTGACCTGAAAAGTCAATTGGTTCAGAGAATGAAAGAAGCTAGGCAAGAGGGGAAGAAAGCTTTTATTCATAATGTGCATTTATGGATTGAAGGTGAACGAACAAATAGAGGAAAATGCTTTTGATATTTTAGCAACTTTTTCTGCTATAATGTAACTTTCTTTGACACATCTTCAATCTCTACTCGAATCCCGCCAGGACCGTCCTCCCTGACTGGGGTTTTTTCCAGGTGTTCCTCAGTCTTCATAACTGGCAAATGCCGGGGAGGTACCTAAACTTAGGCCTGGAACGCTTCCTTCCTTAAAAAAAAACAATCCTTTCCCAATTTATCATTTCATTTCATGTATCATCAGTGTCCACCGCCTGTGGTGCCTCAGTAGTAAAAACGGGCGTTAAACACTACTCAAAAAAAAAATCTCTACTCAGGGTCTTTGTGTCAGACCCTGATGGCATTTTAAATCAATTTGCAGACTGTTCATTGCCCACTTAAACCTCATGGCAGATTAAATATACTGGCATAGCATTTATTGGTACAAAAAAGTACAAATTGGTCCACTTCTCGTTAAAAATTCAGCACTAATTACTTAATTTCATGCTTTTTATTAGTAGATGCCATAGTGATAATATGTAAGGCTTCAATCACATATGGTTACTCTGCACTGAATGTGTCTCATAAATAACATAAACTCTGGCAATAATAATGGCAACAGTAATAGCTGCAAACACAAAAATGCTTGCTCCCATAGGCAAATAGTAGTTTATGACTGACTGGCTGAATTTGACTTTTGCATTTATATGAAAATAATTATCTTTCAAGGACCTTTGCAATGTATCTGGAAAACACTGAAACGAACTACCTCCAGTGCCACCTATTGGTCATCTACCTAACTCTGATGTTGGGTGTATTACTACTTTAGTGCCACTAGCTGGTAGATCCATCTTACATTTCTAGATACTGCAGTACAAGGGTCATGCTGAAAATTTTGATAATGAAAGCAATAACTTTTAAAAATGTGATCTGATTATTGTATCTCTTCAAAATACTCTCCATTATATGCTATACAATGTATCATTAGTTGAAGCCATTTTGTAAATGCTGAAGTTCATGCTTCTTTGGATAGGGTGTAATATTTTCTTCTTATGCAGTCACTGCAATTTCAGGTGATTCAAATGGTTGACCATAATTTTTTTACTTTATTTTGGAGAATAGAAAAAAGTTGCATGGAGATATGGACTGTAGGGAGGAATAGAGAAATAATTTGATTCCCGACTCCTGCAAAAATTGAATTGTTTCCAGTGCAGTGTGAGCAGTAGCTTGTCATGGTGCAACAGGATTCCACACAGATCACAGACCAGTCTTAAAATGCTTCATTCTCAGTACACTGAAGACTTGGAACAGAGCATTTTATAATGTATGATCTGGCAGTGACAGTATTTTGTCTCAAGTGGAACTGCCACAATGTGGCCAATGTGTCCAGTGGAACAAATCATCTTCTTGCCAACACTTCTTGTTCACTTTGTTTTTTTTTTTACGGTAAGCCCTGTTTCAGGCCAACAATTGCTGCTTAGTTTTTGGATCATACTGCTAACATAACTTTTGTCACCTGTTATGTTAAATATATTTTTGATCTTCCTTCATAAAATTTTTCAAACATTTTCTGGTACCAATCCACACATTCTTTTTCTGCTCATCTATGGGGCGGTGGGTATTCAACACTGCAGAACTTTCTGACATGAAGTTTTTCTTCAAGGATTGTTTTCAATGCTGCCAGTCAATTCAGGGCTACTTGAATCTGATAATATGTAAAGCAATAATCTTTCCACAACATATGCTCTACTTTCATCTCATTTTCACCCATTGTTTAGGTAGTGATCATCTTGTGCAGCCTTCATCTTCATGGGAGTTCCTTCTTCTCCTGAAATCTACAAGCCAAATGCATGATGCAATCTTTCAGGCATTTTCTCTTCCCTAAACCTACTTTAAATTTGTAGTAAATCATAGCGAGGAAATGCTTTCTTTTGAGATCCATCCTAAAATCTGGCACAGCAATACCATGTACGCATACACAGAAGTGTTGACACTGCATTGTTGAACGAGCTCAAACTTGCACATGTTACTATCTAAACTTCAAACTGAAGCTAGGAAAACCTGCACTGGCTTGTCACAATAGCTCCTTGTGCATTCTTGACCCTCGTATAACTTTATGGCTCATGAGCATCATTGAAACTGGAAAGTTGGTCTGCTTTGTCTTGACAGGTTGAATGGTCCTATTGTAGATCATAAAATCTTGTTACAAAAACTAGAAGCATATGGTGTGAACGATTTTTCTAAGAAATTACTCAGGTTGTATTTAACCGAAAGGAAACGAGCCAACTTTAATATATCATAAATTTGGTTATACAAGATAATTTGAAGTGGGAATTTTAATACCAATTTATAAAGGTAAAGGAGATGTTAGAAACCCAGCAAATTATAGATGAATTAGTTTACTTTCAATTATTGGGAAAGTCTGCACTGGAGTGTTAACAAAACGATTATAAGAATGGGCAGAGATAGAAAAGAAAATTTCAGTATTTCAATTGGGCTTCAAGAAAGTTAAAAGAACAGTAGACATTATTTTCATAATTAGAACATTAGTCAATAAATATCTTAGTAACAAAAGAGGTAGAATCTATTTGTTGTTTCTGGACTTAGAAAAAGCTTTTGACACAATTTCTAGAAAAGCAGTTTGGATTAAACTGAGAAAGAAAGGAGTAAGCCAGAATTTTATAAAGATAATTCAGAATATTTACAGGAAAAAGGAATTTTGTGTTAAATATGAAAGGGGAGAGTTACAGATAAAGTATCAAACAATGTAGGCCTAAGACAAGGATGTAAATTAGGCCCAGTTCTCTTCAATTTATTTATTGATGTTCTAGAAGAAATTAGTAAAGGTAATGTACATTCCCCAACTATAAATAATATAGAAGTACTGGTCTGCTCTTTGCAAATGATTTGGTAACAGGTTCCTACAAGTGTAGGATTAAAACGATCATTAGAAGCTATAAATACATTTTGTAGAGAATGGGGAGATAAATAAAAATAAATCTAAGATTATGATGATGAAAAAAAGGCTTCAAATTAAAAAAAAAAAAAAAAACGGAAAAAATGGTGGTGGGAGGGCACAGAAATTGAAGCTGTCAAGAAAATTGATTATTTAGGTGTTAGATTATCTAGAAATTGGAAATGGAGTGATCAAAAAAGGAAAGCAGTAGCATAAGGAAAAATAGCCATTAGTATAATCAGATCTTTTGTAAATAAAATACCAAATATGCAAGTAAAATGATTAGAGAGAATATATGGCTCAATAGTGGAGAGCAGAACAATATATAGAATAGAAATTTGGAGGCCAGATGGAGGATGGAAACAGATACACATGATAAATAGATTATTTTGTAGAATCGTCATAGGTTTACCTAGATCTTCACCTAACAACATTGCCCTGATGGAACTAGGAAGATGAACTATAAAAGCAAGGTTATAGAAAGAGTATTAAAATATTGGTATTGAATAGGGAGATTAGAAGAGAAGAATATCATTAATCAATGTTTGGTAGCACAAGGAAATATCAGGGGGAGAGAAACTTGGTTATCTAAAATTCAAAATATTCCACAGGAAGTGGGCATGGGATCAATATGGTACGAAGGAGAAAGATTGGAGAAAGGTTTTTGGAAAGAGCTAATAATAAGAATTGAGGATATTGAAAAAAGAAAATATGGGCAAATTTTTTAAATTATATTACACTAAAAAGGTGTGGGGTGGAGAAAGGTACATTGAAACCTGTGATAAGGCAAGAAGGGAAGGATTGGCGAGGTTTAGAACAGAAGTAACATACTTAAGTGGATTAAAAAATGGATATAGTAAGGGGATATGTCCTATGTGTGAAGAACCAGATAGTACTTGGCATTGTTTATTAGACTGTAAGCAAACTAGTTTTGGAAGAAACAGTTCATATTATGAAAGTGGGAAAACAGGTCAGACAAAAATGATTATGGGTACAAAATACTTAGGAAAGGTATGTGAGAAATGGTACAGATTTGTTTTATTGTGAAAGGAGAATGAAAAGAGTAGGGGAGGGAATGGGATTAGTTATTTAGCATTAGTTAAACAGGATTCTTATACACCAATAACCTAGGTGTTAGTGTGTATAAGGTCCTAAGAAATAAGCTACTCTCAAGGATAGAAATTTAGCAGAGTGGGTTTAATTAAAAAGGGAGGAAGCTTTAGTCTTGTATGAAATGTAATGTATAAATTATCTTTAGTGTTGTGTTTTTCTTTTGGTTGGATTGGAGCATGGTCTCCTGGATATTCCAGTAGGTAGCTGCTAATAAACCCGGGACTGGGGGGCTGAGCCAATCAAATTGGAATAAATTTAATTGGAGTTAGTATCTTCTGGATTTGCCGAAGGTACTGTTTCTCTCTGTTATATTTAAAATTAAATTTTTTTTCTTATTTTTTATGTTTTTATTTTGTTATAAATTGTTGTATGTTGATACATGAGATGTAAATACTACTAGTATATCATAAATGTGACAAATTAATAACAAAACTTTGAACTTATTAAGTGCAAAATTCACAAATCAGTATTAGGTCATTTCCTACTCATGTCATATGTTAATAAAGTTCCAGTATTGCAGAACACTAAAATAACAATCATATGCTGATGACACCACTGGATAAACTAATGAAGAACTGAATGTTACAAATTATTGATTCCCTTTTTAACTATTTTTAAAACAAGGATCTTATGTGTAATACAGCAATGACTACATTAATACACTTTAGCATGAAAATAAAAATATAAAAAAATATAATACTAACAACTTCGCCACTTGCAAATTATAACATGATTGATGTTGATAAATTCTTAAGGGTATTTATTAATATATAGTAGACTAACATGGAACCTGTCAGTCCTGGTGGTGTAGTGGTACCCATACTTGCCTTCTAAATCCAAGATTGCAGGTTCAAACCTAGCCAGGATCAATGGATTTTTTGGGCGTAAAAATCCTTTGGAAGTGAAGTAAAGCCATGGGTCCTGTGTCATACATTTAAGGCACGAAAAAGAACATCGGGACTGAAAGAAGAGTCCTCTGAGCAAAATTTGTCATCCGTTTCACTCCCTGAATTGAATGAAACATTGTTGACCTGAGATGTTAAAAAAAGTCCATAAATAAATCAAAGCAACAAAATAACATGTGACCACCTCCTTGGTCTAGAGGTTAGCATTGCTAGCCAGAGGCCTGGGTCAAGGATCACCCTAAGCTGTAGTGCCAAATGAGAAGATCAACATGGGCTGAACATATTAATTACATTTGTAATAAATTTTGCAAGAACTCAGATCTTTTAAGAACTATCTAGATGAAAGTTACCTTTAAAATAATATGTTATGGTGTCCTTTGCCCATGTTTATTAGAAACATGGGGCTGTGCAGCAAGATTTTACATGGGAAGAATTCACTATACAATACATGAAAGCAATCAGACTAAACTATCATTTAAATTCTAGACAGTTGTGCAGGAAAATTTTCAAAGAAAAGGTGTGGTGGGTTTTTTTATGTAAATATGCACAAAGTGATCATTTGTGCAATGCAAAAACAAAACTTGAGAAATAATATTCATCATCATAACACAATATGACTATTCTAGCCATGGATCTAGTAAAAGTGTTCAGTTAAAGTTGCCAGTGTTATGCAGATGTTTGTGCACAACAAATTGCCTGTCATGCTAAAACAGTATAGTAACAATTTTTTAAAAATAGCCTAAACAAATATTAACGACCAAAGCTTTGTATAGTGGAATGCAACTATTATTGGTAAATCCACTGTGAGGGGTGGTCGAGATTGTTAAGGTGCAGACTCGTAAGCGTAAGGTCTGGGGATTCCAATCCCGCCAGGACCGTCCTCCCTAACTGAGGTTTTTTCCAGATTTTCCTCAGTTCTCATACATGGCAAATGCCGGGGAGGTATCCTAAACTTAGGCCTGGAATGATTCCTTCCTTAAAAATAATAAATCCTTTCCCAATATATCATTTCATCTCATGTATTATCAGTGTCCATCGCCTCTAGTGCCTCAGTAGTGAAAATGGACATTAAACACTATTCATTCATTTTTTGTAAATCGGCTAAGGTATGGGAGAACCTTAGTTTCGGTATCAATGAATTTTTAGATTGGTTTCGATAGTGTTAAATTCTTTAGGTATTATGTGTGTTTAATTTTAAAATTAATTTCTTGTCAGAACTAATACAGTGAAACAATTAATTATTCTTTATTAGCACTTGAGTTGATTTAATACTCTTATGCTCCATTTACCATTGAATTATACAAATTTCACAGCTTGTGTCGACTGCTGAATTCGTTGTTGGATGGATGGACTTGGTGGACATGTTATGACATGACATGACATATTATGAACTTCTGAATTAATTTGTCTTCTGTTGAAATCTCGAAGTTCATAATCTTATCTTCATATTTTTTTATAAAAATTTTTCCCCATATTCCCAACTCCAAGGATCTATCTACAGATTTCAATAATTTGGCTTCCATTTCTACATCATGTTATCTCTCCAAAAGTGCGTGCAATCACTGATTTATCTATCCGATTGTACCTGCTGTTTCTCCAGTGTTCCTTTAACCTAGTTCCAATGCTTCTTTTTATTTTGTCAGTATATACTTTGTTGCATTCCGAACAGTTGATTTGATATATTCCTGACTTCTTCTCATCAGGTACTCTAACGTTTATCATTGGAGTTGAGCAGAATATTTACGCTGAATTTGCTCACTGGGGACAAAGTACTCCTAAACTCTCCGAGTATTTTCGGAATTTTTTCGTGGCCCAAGGATAAGTAAATTTCTTGTGATTTTTTTCTTCTTCTTTTTTTCCCCCTTGTCAATGTTGTAACCTGTTTTAACCTCTTCTCTTGTTTGAATTTCTTGATTTTCTTGCCTACAATTTTTTGGCCATACCCATTGGTTTTTGCCATAATATGCGAGAATACTGTTCGCTGTATTCAAACTCATTCATGGGTATGTTAATGAATCTGTGTGCTAAGCTGTTGAAAATTGCATGTTATGTGCTGTGGGATTGAAGTCACTTGCCTTTATGTAATTTCCGGTCTGCATATCCTTTCTGTATATTCCAAATTTCAAATAATTGCCTGTTCTTATAACCTTTAAGTCAAGGAAAGGAATCATGTTGTCTTGTTCTGTTTCAGAAGTGACTTTAATTTCCCTATCTTGTAAGTTTAGCAACTTCAAAGCATCAATCTTGTAGGTTTAGGAATTTCAAAGCATTATCCAAGTGTTTCTTATTAACCAACCCAAAGGTATCATCCCAGAGAGAGTGTCGGTCCTGGTGGTGTAGAGGTAACCATACTTGCCTTCTAAACCCAAGATCATGGGTTCGAACCCAGCCAGAATCTATGGATTTTTTTTCGGGCATGAAAATCGTAAGTATGGTTTCCTTCTGAAGGGAAGTAAAGCCGTGGGTCCCGTGTCATACATTTACAGCACAATAAAAAATCTCAAGCCTGAAAGAAGAGGCCTCTGAGCAAAAGTTGTTGGCAGTTTCATGCCTTGATTAGAATGGGACGCTGATGACCTGAGATGTTTAAGAGCATCCTTAAGTAGACAAATCAAAAATCATCCCAGAGAACAAATTCAGCCTAAATAATCTGCTCATCTCCAGTGATAATGATAAAATACCTGATGAGAAGAAGCCAGGAATATATAAAATCAGCTGTTTGTAATGCAACATAGTAATTAATAAAAAGAAGCCTTGGAATTAAGCTAAAGGAATACTGGAGAAACAGCAGGTACAATCAGATAGATAAATCAACAGTTGCACATCATTTTTGGAGAGATAAACGTGATATAGAAATGGAAGTCAAATTATTGAAATTTGTAGATAGACCTTTGGAGCTGGGAGTGTGGGAAAAAAAGTGTATAAAAAATATGAAGATAAGGTTATCAACTTCGAGATCCCAACAGAAGACAAATTAATTCAAAAGTTCATAAAATGTCCATGAGAGCTACACCAAGTCCATCCTACCAACAAAGAATCCAGCTGTCTCAACTGATGATGCTGGCAAAAACCTGTGTAACATGTTCTGTATAATTCAATGATAAGTGGATCCTAAGAGTATTATATCGACTCAAGTGCTAATAAAGAATAATTATGTGTGTTTGTGTAATTGAGCAAATCAGAAATATGAGAATTATTAATGCAGAAATTGCAGTTAATTGGCTATAATGTTTTGGGCATAAATTATTTATATTATTATATTTTTCTTTTGGTTGGATCAGATCCCAGTCCCCTGGATATTCCAGTAGGTAACTAATGAACCGGGGACTGGAGGGCAGAGCCAATCAAATTGGAATGAGACTGAGATCATTGTATGATTGAATCAAACTACACACTCTTATTGCTCCACTTACTAAAATACAAAGACAGTTTAATGAACATCAACACTTCTGGGGATGAAAGCATAAACTTTTAAGTTCTTCACACCTCCATCAGAGCAGAATATACATTCTCACAGCATAACAAATTATGCAGCAGTCAACGGTTAGCTGATGATGCGTACAAAGGGTTTGTGAAACAGGTTCTACATATAAACAAGTAAGTGGAGCACTAAGAGTGTGTAGTTTGACTCAATCATATAATAATCTCAATTATATGATTAACTTCACTGTACAAATTCCAATTAACATTTCTAGTTAACAGTAAGATTGCTTTCATTTGAGAGAGCATAGCTCTTTAATCTTGAAGCATATTTGCATTGTTTCTCACTCAATTGACTTTTACAACTGGGTATGAAGCTCATTGTTCAGTCAGACTGAGTATATAATGATACTTTCATACCACATCTTTCATGCCAAACTAAAAAAATAATTTAAATGCCAAAGAATATGTATGTCTTTATGTCTTTAGTATGTCTTTTGGTGAGAGAGATTGGTTCTATGAATGTTCAAGATGTCAGCATTGTGTTAAAGATGAACATCATAAATTTATCAATGTTACGTTAATTAATATACATGCTATACAAAGGAAAAATCATACCAGGCATGGCCTTCATCTTAACAAAAAAGGGAAGTGTAATAGCAACTGAAATTGCAAACATAACAGGAGCATTCAAAAGAAAGATGATAAAACATTTATATATTATTTCAGGGAAACTAGCTTGAATGGAGCCACTTGATCATGCAGAAAAAATGTTCCATGCAAAAAATTCTGAAAATCTACAAAAACAATTTCTCATAGTAGTGTAGGTAGTGTATGTAACAATGATCAGTTTCACATATTGTATCAAAATGTTCAATATATATGTAAAACAAAATGGAGGAAAATGAGATAATGTTAAATGAAACTACACATAATATTGTAGTGGTAACAGAGCAAGGACAAACTGAATCACAAATTAGGTATTTTAAGTTATAAAATTGACAGCCAGCTGTATATATTACCATATTTAATATTAGTTGTATATGAAACTGTTGGACAAGTGCTAATCTTATAGTTTCCAAAAACAAGGAAGTTCAGTCTGAGTTAGTCTGAAAAAATTAAGAATTGTAGGCAGGACTCTCATCATGGTAATCTTCAGCTTAACATGCTGTTCCTCTTATCATTGAGCAACCATGTCCTGTCCAGCCACATCCTTTACTTCTTCCAACTGAATCTGTATACCAGACTTCGTAAGTTAACTTCTAATAGAGATCGGCCTCAAACAGACAGCTCAAACTCTCCAGCCATACCAAACAGACACTCCAGCCATAATCAAGAATTTTTTCTATCTTATTCCAATTTGAAATCCAAACCATAACAGGTGATTTTTGTGAAATCAATATAAACCTTGGACTGAACAGTATGCTGTTAATAATTTTAAAATATAAAATTAAAGAGTTGAGAAAAATTATAATATTTAAAAACTTGTATAATAAATAGGAAATAATGCCATATTTATCCTATTTCATTATTGCTGCTATGCCTCTCCAGATTAGATTTCAAAATCCACTCAAAATCTGCTCTATTTGGGCACATTGAAGAACATGTACTTTAGAATCCAACAATGACTTAAAAATAAATATTCTAATTAATAAATTACCTGAAATAATAGATTTTGTAGCATTGGTTCAATTTTCAAACACAGTTTCATAAACCATTTAGGTTTATTACTTCTCTCCCAAAAGAATAATTTTTATCTAGTGCAAACCTTATAGGCAGCACTTAGAGACAATAAATGTGTATTTGGAGGTGGTAAAGAAAAAATCGTCAACAATATAGAGCTGTTGAAGTATAATTTATGTGCTCTCGTTTATATTTGCACAACACTATCTCAAGAATATGCATGTTCTCTGGTCTTAACCAGTCACCCTGTAAATTAATTTTGCTTGGCCAGACTGCACAAATTTTACCCAAGAACAAGCTTATCATTTATGTAATAGAAGCACCTGTGTTGAATAGGGAATTGAGAGGAGGGGAGAGCCTGCATTCTGGTAAGATGAAGGCAAAGTTATCCCTATTTATTGAATCTGTCGTCTTAACACTCTTCATGCTTCACTAACCTTAAAAATATACGGATCCGGTTTCAAAGATAACATATCTTTGAAACCGGTTCCATATATTTTTAAGGTTAGTGAAGCACGAAGAGTGTTAAGATGACAGATTCAATTCACATGAGCTTCACTGTGTTAGTTCCATATGAAAACTTTTTTAAAGATTTACAATTTTTAAAAAATTTTAATTATCCCTATTTGTTTATCAGAAAATAATATTGTTTTCTTATACACTGCCTGAAAAGAATAATTTAATTAAGGCCTAGATAAGTTTCTTTTTTATATTATGTTATGATAAAATATTAACAGTAGCATGGTCATATTGAAGGTATGGATAATTTACATTAATCATGTCTGAAACATTATTAATTCTATAGAAACTACCTTCTTTCAGACAAAACTGCTGAAAACGCACGTATGTTGAAGTCACTTTCTGTGAAATCCAAATTAGATATTGTTTGTGTTATTTTATTTGATTGTCCATTATGCTTGGAAAATAAATTCCATAAAATTCTGATGCCCCAAGAAGTTGGTCTCAATTTTGACAAACTAATTTATCACCACTGATTGTTATTGTTGGGTTATTGTTTTAATATGTATTTTTTTCAGAATGAGAGAAATACTACATGAAGAACTCAAAGATGTTTCATGGCAAAAGGACATAGACAAGGATATTGCAAAGGTTGTAGGCTCCTTGAGTTCAAAATCTTATGAGATTTCATCAGAACTTGGCCATGATGAAATGGTAGCATATGATTTAGATGATCTGATGCTCAAACTGGCCAATCAAAAAAAAGGTATGAAAATGCTCTTTGTTCCCAGGTATGTTTGGGATAGTTATACATGTTTCAAATAATTTTCATGGTAAACAAGTTGTTTATTTAATAATTAAGATTGTTGTTTGATTGACTTGCAACTATTCATTCTTGTTGGCCCTACTTATTTGAATGTAGAACATAAGTCAACAGAGGATGCAAACGATGGTCTGCAAAACATGTTCTAAATTTAAACAAGTGGAGCCAGTAAAAGTGTGTATTACAACTCAATCATACAACAATCTTAATTATATGATTAGCTTCACTGTACAAGTTCCAATTAGTATTTCAAAGTTACTTATTGTTTGTTCACTGCAATTACATATGTAACCTAGAGGTTAAAACCTTTTTAATGTGTAAAATGGATTTTATTGTCACAGAAACTTAATGATTTGATGACTGTTAGGTTCTGATGTCTATGAATGATAGAATAATTGCAAAATGTAAGCTTGGCCAAATGAAAACATGACCCTAACAATGCACACTAGAAAATATAATTAATTGCCATGATTCTGGGAGAGAAGACCCATTTTTGTGGAAAGTATTTATGATCTTAAAAAAAGGCTTTGTGCAGTGGGAACAACTAAATTGTGCCTCTATCTTTACCTCAGCATCTGATGCAAATCATTGAGCCTTCAGATGTTTGAGCAACCAAATGATAATTTTGCAGACTTGACAGTGAAACTACCAGTAGCTCTTGTGGAACGTATACAGAAGAGATGATGTTTCACTGGACATGTGGATATAGACCTCATCATGCAATGCAACATTTTTAAAGAACTCAATCAGCAATTATCTCTGGATGCAAACACAATTGTTGGTGCTCATAATAAATTTCTTTTCTCCAGGAACACACGAATAACATGCACAGAAGAAATTGCACATATAACCAACATCAGTTAAATACAACAGGGCTTTATACAAGGTTGAGACTAGTTTTTATAATCATCACCATTTTACCACACCTTATGATTTGCTCTTTGGTGCAAGTTGATTTGTATGCAAATGCATATTGTTTTTTGCTTTTGATATGGAATTAAGTTTATCAATATGTTTCATGTTCTTTTGTGCTGGTATGTAAAGTTTTATAGTGCATATAATTATATATTTACAATGTAGCTGCATATTTCATCATTTTTCCATGCATTAAGCATATAATACATGTTAAATTTTTAATAGTTAAACACATTAGTGACAAAATTATAAAGTCCTTACTATGGGGACACCCATAAGGAGCCTCTCCAGTGCGATTGTGACAAAATCAGGTAATGTTACTGCGGAATTCCTTGTTCCATTTTGTATATTGTGTCATCATGCAGCTCAAACCTGGCCTCCTGATGCTGTTTATTTTTCTATGAGGTTAGCGTCGTGTTATAATGCAGAAAGAAAACCTGTCCAGAAGTTTGCTTTTAAAACAGTGGTTTAAAGAATGTGGAGAGTCGGATTTCACTATAGACAAATAAATTATTTATTGTGTCGTCTGCAATAAACAAATTGCAGTTGATAAACATTTTCAGTTAACTCAGCACATTACAAATAAACAGAGAAAAAATACATCCAAACAAACACTTCTAACACATTGTAATACATTGTCAACAGCTTTGTAAGTACATTTAATTGAGACTACTGACACAAGTTCTTTCAACTCCAAAAAAGAATGAACTTTGCTGTGATTTATGTGAAGCTCTTATAGCCACAAACATACTGTGGAATTCACTCAGAAACCACAAGTTCTGCTGTTTCTTGAAAGAATATTGTTATAACAATGCCATTCCTGACAAATCAACCCCGAGAAAAAATTAACACAGCTATTACCATGCAGCAATTTTAGAAATTTGGAACCATTTAAGGGATTTTCTTGTGTATGGGGTAGTAGATGAAACTGTAGATGCCTTGTGGCCATCACATGGCAAATTTACTGTAGGGAAACTATACTTGATTGCTTTTAGGGTTTTAGAAAAAACAAATCATTTTACTATTGTTTGCTTTGTAAATGATGCTCTGAAATTCTTTGGCCACAAGGATGCAGGAATACAAATTGGGTTCTACTTTCAGATGCTGTCTTACATGTTAAAAGCCACTTCAGCATTAAAGTATTTTTCCCTCAACTCATTCACGTTACATTGTATTATGCATGCACTTCACAGAGTAGCTGAAGTCTTAAGGGAAAGTTTTCCTGATATAAATAGTTTAATATCCAGCACCAAGAAGATATTTGTTAAAGCCCCATCCAGAGTTAGTGTTAGAACATTTTCCAGACCTCCCATTACCCCCAAAGTCAATACTTACCCATTGGTACATGGATTCAAGCTGCTCTCTTCTATCAGATAATTTCAATGCTGTTAAGAATTTGTTTGTAGGCTGAATACAACTGATGCTTTGTTAATTCAACATTCTCAGAATATTTTTACAGAGAGTATTTGCTGTAATCAAGGCACATTTCAAAGTTATAGCTGAAGCTACAAAAAAACTCTCAAAAATCTGGCTTGTTTTTACATGAGCCTTTATCAATTCTTATTGAGGTTCAGAGTAAACTTGAGAATGCTCCTTTAAAATAGCAGGAAAATTAATCAGCAAAATTGTGCAGTGTTTTAGAGAGAAATCCTGACTATAAGATTTTATATTCTGTTGATAAATACCTTCAAAGTGAAAACTTAGTGCTTCCTGGAGATATTTCCCCAGAATTAGTAACTGCTTTCAAATTTTACCCAATAACATCTGTAGACATAGAAAGATCCTTCTCAGCACACAAACAGTGTGTTAATTGTTAAACACCATAAACTTACACCTGAGCATTTGGAGGAAATGACATTATATACTGCAAATCAAATTACAAAGATCAGAATGATGTCTAAGGAAGAATGGTATATTGTGAGTACCAAAAAGTATAAGCTTAAAGTAACAATGTTAGTGCATGCTTAGTGAATATTTTAAAGATTTTAAAAGCATGCATATTTTAGATATTTTTAGTGCTTACAAATCCAATGTCTAGTTATCAGCTACAGGATTGAAAGGCATCGCTCTATCTCTATCTGGGCTTACCTTATACAAATCTTCCACCATCTGTGATGTCATTATAATGATGAAAGTGCTTATAGGCAAAGACTGGCATAAAGTGTTAGAGCTTCTAATGAGCTATAATATTATTGAAGAACATTGCATGTTCACTATTGCAAAGCTTGTGCTAGCACCAAGACTTTCTCACTTTGTGAGTCTCATCTAAATTTTGCCACTGCCAGTTCCAATACCAGCAATAAATACATCTGAGAACTGTAACAAAACACAATCTACTACTTAAAAACCAATTTCCTTTATGAGTTATACTTTTCTTGTACCTACCATTACTTTACTAGGAACAGTGCCAATGTGCTCAAGAATCATGTTATGTTCTTTAGAACAGTTGCTTTCAGAACACAAAATCCATTATCTTTGAAAAACCTGCAATCAGGACTAAGTAAAAACAAATAAGAAAGCTTGATAACTCTTCCTAAAAAATATCCTTTCCGAATTTATCATTTCATCTCATGCATCATCAGTGTCCACCGCCTGTAGTGCCTCAGTAGTAAAAACAGGCATTAAACACTACTCAAAAAAAAAAAAAAAAAAAAAACATAATGGGGGAAATGTGAACACAGTGTATTGCAAGTTTGTTCTTTTCTGTACTAGGCTAGAGTTTAGTTTTTTCACTTTTGAAACTACTATAGATGAAAGGATTATAATTTATTTGTGTATCTGATCTTACATAATATCAGAAATATAACAAGCTAACTGGATCTGTATCTAAGATTAATCTAACTACCTAAAGTAGAACCTCAATTATCAGCCTCTCAATTAATTGATCATTGGATTATCCAATGGTCTTCCTGCTGATTAATTTTTTTTTTAATAATCATGAAAAAAGTCAAAGAGCCACATACAACACACTATATATCTAACAAGGGACTTGGTTTGAGTCTACTGCATAACAATAAACTCAGAAAGCATGCACAACTGTTCCCTATTTTAATTCTTGGCCATTCATAAGTATAATAATCTTGAAGCAGTTGTTCGCTTTGCTGTGGAATTTCACACCAGGATGTCTTCACCATCAGTTATGAGAAAACACAACAGTTTTGGATATAGAAATGAAAGTGAATATTATAGAAAGATTTGACAATGGGGAATTGAAGGTTAATTCATGTAATGAATTTGGTGACGGTGTCACAACAATATTAGAGTCATTAGAAATAAAAACGATTATTGATTTTCTTGTGTTCCAACAGTTTCCATGGACTATAGAAAACAAAAAGCATGAAGCAGTATAGTTGGACAATGCCTTTATTTAAGTTGTTTCAGCAGAAACCGGATGAAGGTGCTGCATTAACTGGAGCTATGTCAATGAAACAAGTGAGCAACTATACCATTTTCTGAGTCTACTAGTTGGTTACAGCATTTCAAATCTTGCCATGGCATTTGCAAATTGCTGAACTTATATGTAAGGCTACAATTGTGAGTGATACTAATGGTAGTGGCAATGTCAGAATCACATACTAAATGGCTCTTGAATAAGCAGACACTCATGCGGCTTTTGGAGCAAGAAAGTGACGTATCATTCTCACATATTATTTTACTTAGCAGAATTTTACTTAGAATGAACATCAGAAATAAAAATTGCTGGTAGTAAAATTCAGAAAGAGGTGATGGACTTCTTTAAAGGATATAAAAATAAGGTAAGAAAACTAATTTTATTATTATTTTTCAATTAATTGCTCCCTTCCTTTTTCCCCTTCATTTAGATGGATAATCAAGGTTCTACTGTATTTGTAAATCCAAAAGGACTGTGATATTTAAACTTTGCCATGATTAACACCTTAAGACAAAAAAATATGATCTGACTCTTGAAGCCTAAATATATCTTAGTTTTACTTCAGTACAGCATCTGGTTAACATATGAAAAATACCAACCGTTTGATATCCAGTAAACTAAAGATCCATTAGAAGATCATGAGAAAGTATTTTGCACGCATAAGATATTGTATGGACCACCAGTGCAAGAGTTCATAAGTTTTGAGGACATTAAACACTCTTCTCATTAACCGCTCAGTTAATCAGCAGTAATATGATATGTAAGCTTTATTGGGTACTAGGTTTTTTCCTTCCTCATGACAAAAAATTTGCCCTACTTTGAATCCAGCTTTATAGAGCATCACCTATAGTACTCAAAGCTAGACTTAAATGTTATTTGGAACTTAAGTCAGTGAAGCTAATCATATAATTAAGATCATTGTATGATTAAGTCAAACTATAATCACATCAAAGCTGATGATTTTAATTCCACAACACACAAACATGCAGTGATCAACAGCTTAACACACATAAATTAGCATAAAGAATACTTTAAAGAATACAAACAGATACAACACTGGTTAAAAATGGTTTTAAAAGAACTAGTACACAAAAAAAGTACAGAAATTCAAGAGGCAAAAACTTATTCAAGAAACTATGACACTTTCAGCAGGAAAAGATAAGCTAATTTTTAAAAAAGTCACACATCTATGGGCTACAAAAAATTTCAAAATATTCTAAAAGATTTTAATATTAGGTTGGCACATGTAAACAGATTTAATGTAAAAAATCTCCTGTGGATAATGTTAATGACAGTATTCCACAGGAGAAAAAGCAGGTATTTACAAAATAAGTTATGGAGAACGTGAAAAAAATCTACATTGGAAAAACAAAGAGCAACATTGGCACACGGTTAAAAGACATTTAAGATACATAAAATACAAGTGGATGGAGAAATCAGCATGTACAGAAAACCACAACTAGTGAACAAAGCAAAATTATTGAAATCAGTACAAGGACCTACAGAATTAGCAACATCGGAGAAAATCTACATTTACAAATATAGAGACAGTTTAATGAACTTTGACACTTCCAGGGTTGAAAACATGAACTATAAGTTCATCACACCTCCATCAGAGCAGAACACACATTCTCACAGCATAACGAATTATCCAGCAGTCGATGGTTAGCTCGTGATGAGAACAAAGGGTTCATGAAACTAGTTCTATATATTATAAACAAGTAAGTGGAGCAATAAGAGTGTGTAGTTCGACTCGATCATATAATGATCTTAATTACTGTTTACTATTGTTGCCATTAGCTGAGGTCAGAGGTACCATTGTTTGGTATTTCTGTACTTAAAATGTGATGTATCTGTTTAAGAATATAATGAAATAAATGTGTTTAACTACAACAGTTGCACTTTTAAAACATGCTGTTCAGTGTCATAATGCAATTTACTATTGCTAAATTCTAGAATACTCCCTTCACTTTTAAGTGTTTCCATAATATATTAATAAGACCAAAGTTTTTAAAAGAGTGGCAATCATGGCACTTTTCAGCCATTATATCACACTACTACTGCAGGGTTTCTCAGCTGAGATGGGAACAGTAATATTCACTAAAAGAGAGTTAATATTAACAATGCTGATTTAGTTACATAGTTCATACATATATAATTTAAATATTTTATAGATACAATTCCAGAAGAAACAAAGGAAAAAATATTCAATGAGTGGAATGAAGCTGTGATGAAACCTCCACAGAAGAAAAAAAGGTAGACAAGTTCATCAAAACAATAAATGTATGAGTAAGTGATGTAACAAAAAATTTTATATATATATATATATAAGGGTTATTTACTGGACAAAAATTATATAAAGATAATGAACATATTTTTACATTTATACTTTAGTGTATTATTATTCTCTGTTCATTACCTGGTAATGATTCTTAGCTTTTTAATCCTGGAGTAAATAGCTGGGATTAGAAAGTATTAAACCTAGAGTAAAATTATTGCAGATGTAAATGAAATTGTGTGTATGTCCAAAGTAGATGTTCCCATCCTCTCTCTTCCTGAAATCTGTCAATTTTTTGCTGAATTGATGTTTATTCTTCTAGAAAGTATACCAGGATACTAACACAGCATAAATTCAGACACATCCCTCTCTTTTTTATATTAAAAATTAAATATATTTACATTTTGTCAGAAGCTATTACAGGAATAATATACATTTTGCAAATTGACATATCAATATTATCTTATTTGCGTATATCTTGCATTAGATAGGCTTTAATTTTCTGAAGCAGTTCCTTCTTTACAGAATCTGGCACCAGTGCTGAAAAGAGAATATATCTCAATGTTGCACCTTATAGGGTATAGGTACTTATGGAGTATAGGAGGGAATGTAATCAAGACAACATTTTTATTCCAATTCTAAAGTATTCAGCAATGAACATAGTGAAAATGAGTATAAAATCTCCAGTAATTAAAATGTTTTAAAATACTTAAAAACACTTTCGTGGCCTCACTCTTAATGAACAAGGAAACAGATTGAGGTAAAAACATCTAAAATATTAATATAATGATAAAACACTTAATGTTCAACTCTCAAAATTTAAAAATTCAGGACATGTTTCATGAGATCTTTGCTCACATTGTCAACTGTTAAATGACATGTTAAAATATTTTATCTACTGGAGGTCTCAACATTTTTATGTGGAGAAATATTATTAAAGCTACAGAGCGTAGCTTTTGCTTATTTATTAATTTATTTATTGAAATGCTAAGACAAAAATAAATATAAGAGGTCTTCAAATTTTGGTCCTGGTCATCTTAGGTGTAACCCCCCACAGATACAATTTATCTGTTACAATAAGTTTCTTTATTAAATTTTAAATTAAACATAATTATTGTAATTTCTGAAACAATATAAAATAGCATAGTTAAAAGTCATCCCTAAGTAACATATAAAATCCTTGCTAGTCTGGAACTAATGGATTTATGGGCCACTTACACTGTAATTACTTCTTACCTCTTCCTTGTGGAGTAATTTCAGCAATCAAGTCATCCACCTTTACATTGTACACACCATGCTTTCGTACATAGTCTCTGCAAAGCATTTGCACTTGATCTCGCCATCCACATTCTATCAAACGTGTACGCAGGAGTTCTTTTAACCTAAAAATATTGCATGAACTAGTTAACATAAATCTTACGAAACGGGCTGTGGGTACCAGTATGAAAATTTGTTTAAATTGTGATTTTTTTTTTTAACATAAGTCATAGTTAAGATTGGAGTTTGGAAACAGTCAAATAGAAAAATGCTGGGACTTACATTATGGATCTTCGGCTTGCCATGCTGATATTCTTACCATCTGATTTACTGTGCCCTGTCTGACCACAACATGAACTGAGTCTATATATACTGAAAACCTCTAAGGTAATCTCATTGCAGATATTTTATCCTTAAGTGGTGACTCAGAACCTTTTGAGTACTTGTGGCATAGGCTTCATATGAGGGAAAGTAAAAAATTATCTGTGCTTTTAGCACAACATCTTTAGAGTTGATACTACTCAAAGTTTGACTTTGATCACATCGTTGTCCATGCTGTTGTGATAGTGCAAACGTGGCTACTCTGCTAACAATGTGGACTAAGGAGGTACAGAGCAGCGATTCGATTTTTCTAGTCAGAAGGTGTGTCAGCTAAAATCATTGGAGGATTTCAACACAATATGGAAGCAGGCTGTACTGTATATAAGTTTTTAAGAATGAATAGAGAAATTTAAAAGTTGCCACAGAAGCATGACACATGAAGAAGAGGGAACAGTATGCCCATCAACCTCCACTGCTGAATAGAAGATTCAACAAGCTTGAGAGCTGGCACTGGCAAATCTGCAAGTTGCTATCAATGAGGTACCACATTCTCTGCCGATTAGTCATGGTTTTGCCTTCATGATGAGCTTAGTTTCTACATAGTCTGTAAAAGGTGGGTGCCAAAGCTTACCGCAGAGCACAAGAGCATGTGTTGATATATGCAAACACTTAATTGATTGCTACAGCAATAAAGGTACAGAATTTTTGAGCAAAATAGTCACAGGGTATGAAATATGGTCCATCATTATGAGCTAGAATATGAGTGAAAACATCTGAGATCACAACAAAGAAGAAATTCAAGACTCAATCATCTATTAGATGAATATGCTAACAATTTAATGGGACTCACGATGCAGTGGTGTGCTGGCCAACAATCTGAAGTCAGCAATTCACACCAATCATCGAAGCCTATTGTCAAGAAAGTGTTACTGCATGACAATGAAATGCCACACATGGCCAGCCAGACATTTGAAACCATTAACATTTAGGTTTCAAGATGCTAATACCCCCTGCCGACTATCATCTCTTTGGACTGTTCATAGATGCTTTAGCAGGTTGCCGATTTTCTACAGACAAAGAAGTGAGAGGAAGCAGTGCATAAATGGTTGCACAACAAATCAAAAACCTTCTTGGAGGGAATACACAAGCCTGTAAATCACTGCATCAAACTATGTAGAAAAATAACTTACTTGTTCAAACTCTACTTTTGTGTAAATAATTTGGGGAAACAAGTATGCAGATAATTTTTTACTTTCCCTGGTAGTTAACCACACTATTAGGATAAATTTATATGAAAAGTAATTTTTTCACATAGGCTGTGACCTTTAAATATTCATATCTGATGCTGATTCCAAAACAGCCTAAAAGTATGACTTGCATAAAGGGGGAGGGAAAAAAAACACATTTCATATAAATTTCCTAATAGTGCAGTCGACTATGAAATCTGTGCGTCATAAGTATTTAGAGGTTATGTTGGCTCTTAAAGATAAAATCGCTACATAGAGATAACCTTAGAGATCACTCAGGTATATACTGAGGGTACCAAAAAAATGTATACACACGTTCACAGGAGATATTTATTTAATATATTTCAAAGTTGAACCGAAAAACAACAGTAATGTGTAGTATGAAGTTCTGTAAATAGATGTGACTTACATACATGATAACATTGCTACCTGATAGGTAAATCAACAATGAAAAATGAAGCAAAGATTATCCAAAATCAACAATGAACAAATGAGGCAAAGATTAATGTATATTGTCCTATAAACAGATGTGACTTACATTACATTATGCTACCTAGCATTGCTACAAAAAAAAATGGAGCCAAGATTATCGTTTGAACAGCTCAAAGCAGTTTTGAAGTAGTATTGGAAAATGGAGAATGTTGTCTAAGTTCAAAGTTATTTCGTAAATTCCTGATTTCTGTTCTGTTGGTATGGATTAGTAAGATTAGTAAGTTTTAATAACTTATTGTAAAAGGCTTATTCCCAAGCACACTTATAGAGAAACTTATGCTTATGCTAAAGAAATGGTTAACAACAACAATAAATTTAAAAACAGAAGAAATAGAAGACTTATTAAAACTTAATAATCTTTGCATTAAACAAACTTATTTCGGCTTCAACAAAAAATATTGCCAACCAGTTTCAGGCCTAACTAAGAGAAACCCTTTGTCACCTTTTCTAGCAGAGCTATTCATGAACTCATTTGAAATACGTATCACAAAAGCCTTCCCTTCAATTTTCAAGTAATGGTATAGGTATGTGGATGACATTTTTGCAATAATACCAAAGAAACACTTAATAGATACCCTGAAACTTCTTAATTTGCAACATGAATCTATACAATTTATCATAGAAGAAGAAAGAAATGGGTGACTACCATTTCTAGATTTAAAAATTATAAGAAATGGAGATTGTTTGAATTTTGGAATTTGCAGAAAAGAAACACACACAGAAAACTGCATAAAAAATAAGAGTTACAACCCTATTCCACACATATACAATGTTTCACACTTTGGCACACAGATTGATGAATATTCCACTCACAGAAGCTGAGTACAAAATAGAATACAACAAATAATAAAGACAGCTATAATCAATGGTTTCAACAAAGACACAGTGATAAAAATTATCAATAAATCTAAAAGACAAAAAGGGATAAAGGAAGTTTCCACACTGAAAAACACAAAAGAAGAATACAAATTCCAAAGTTTCACCTATCATCCGCTTTACCACAACAAGTTCAAGAAAATTTTCAAATGACATGGTATAATTTTGCCCCAAAGAACAAAAACAACATCACAAGAATTTATTAGGTTGCACAGTAAAAGACTGCATACCAACAGAACAAAAATCAGGAATTAGGAATTCACGAAATAAAATGTGCAGATTGTGAACAGGGCTACATAGGCAAAACAAAGAGAAATTTGGAAATTCAGAGGAAAGAACATTTTAGGAATATTCGGTTTAAGCAGGTGGATAAATAAGCAGTAGCAGCTCACTTTTGGACCAAAAATCATGAAATAAAACTGGGAATTAAACTGCTGAAACATCTTCACAACCCACTGGAGTTATCCAATTGGGAAAAAATTTTCATATTAAAAAATAGAGAAAATCTAATGAATTTCGAGTTTCCTCCTATGGATGAACTCTGAAACTTCCTACTTCAACCAACAGAAGCCACCACAGAAACATTCGGTTGTCTAGCCATCGTTTTGAGTAACGGTGGTTCAGTGAGATGGGAGAGATTCTCCTGAAATGCGTCTTACTTTTATGTAAGTAAGTGGGGTTTAGTGTAAAAAATGAATGCCTAAGTTTAGGATAGTTTTTTCTTTACTGAAGTGTGTATACATTTTTTGGCACCCTCTATATATTCAGATGGATTCACAATTGTGGTCAGACAGGGTATGGTAAGCTGAATATCTGTGGTTTAAATCTCAGCCATGACCTCAAAATTTTTGTTATTTTCTGAACTGCTATACGTCAATTTAAGAGAATATTGGCAAAACTTGAAGTGACTGAACTATGGTACCATTATCCTGTTCATCAAACAGGTCTTTAAACAAAGATCAGTGTAGCTAAAAGGAAACCATGATTTTGCAATTATTTAATTTAAAGGGGCATTAATTTATATAGTGATAATAGCATGGGGCCTAAGTCCCAGATGACAGGTCAAAAATCAATTAGTAAAATGACTGTACAGCATCATAAGCACAAATAGTTTATGAATCGTATCTTAAGAGTAGGTGCTGAAAGTTCCATCCTTCTGCTCATATACAAGCTACTTATCACTCATTCACCTAAGCTAATCAACTGAAATTCTGCTTATTTCACATTTAATGTTAACCTGGAGTTCCTCTAATGCGTGAGGATTCGTCTGAAATGCTTTGCTTCTCAAACTACCCCAAAAATAAAAATTACAACTGCCTAAATTGGAAAGGTAAGAGCCACAAACCATCACTAATTATTCTTATTATATACACCTCACTTATTTAATTTATGATTCTTAAACTGTATGAGTAAATGCAGAGTTTTATTGCAACCAAACATATAAATGTTCCTCTTAATATCAACTGCTGAAGAAATGGCATTAAAAAGTCAATACCCTTTAGGCCTATTACCTGAAAGAATACAAGAGTAAACTTGCGAATTTTTATGCTAGTATTTGACTCGAAGTGCAATGTGGTAGCATTAAGTATGCATTTTTTTATAACAGCAATTCCAACCAGAAAAGCTATACAAATTAAGAAACTAATATTTATCTAGAAATAGTGATAACTTTAATTTTGTTTTAAACAAAAAATAATACTGATATTTACTTATGGAATACACCTGACAAAAGTACTTCAAAATCTGGAAGTAATCAAAGCAAAAAATTTTAATGATAGCTCTGGGTCTTTCAACACAACACTGTCTCAATTATAAATTTTAATATTTTGGGATTTTCACAGTGAAATATAGTATCTGTAACAAATTATATGATATAAATAATCAGTCTCAATTAGTTTATGAACTTGCCAGGGAGATATTTCTAACAGAAAGAGATAATATCTGGCATGATTTCTTTACCACGTATACAGCATAACATCACAGCTGCATAGAAGAACATTAATATAAGTGTCTTGAAATAGTAGTCCATGCATTTAACTTTTAAGTGCAAAACAGTTAACCATGAGCCAACAGAAAAATATTTGTGGGTCTATGCAGGAAGCATTATAGAATAATTGTTCAAATGAAACGTAGACAAGTGTTTTGAAATGAACATGATATGTATTGGTCAACATGTACATTATATCACAATGACAGCATACAGATGACTGTTTGAGAGATCTACAGATAATCACATCCACCATTCATATAATACCTGTCCCACTTCTGAACAAGTTTCTTAATATAAGTTTTGAATAATTGAGTCGAATTTGTAACACATCACTAATAGTTTTAAAAAAGTTTCTGGAGCTAATCACTCCCAACTTCAGTTCCAGTTCGACTGCCAGCCTTGTTCTTCATGGTGGTTTGGTTCGTCTCTGATGGCAGTTGGATGAACTTCTGTATTAAGACGTCACTTGGTGGGATTTCAAAGTTGAAAACGCTACATTTGTTCTTCCAGATATAAATATTTTCCCAGACGACGAGTTCTGTTTTCCCTGTAATGCTTTTAAGTAGTTTGGGATTCCTGTTTATTATGTTTTTCATTCCAAAAATGCCAAGCTACTGCTGATTTTCCTTCCTGTCTTTGTTTTATGTTCCTGATGTGTGTTTTTGCTCGTGTTTTTATGTTTCTTTTAGTCTTTCCTACGTACATTTTTTCACAATCGATACATTCCATCTGATATATTCCTGATTTGTTCTCTTGAGGAAGAAAATAGAATGTATCAAAAATTCATATACCATCCGTCAACCTTCTACAAATTCCAAAAGATTTTCAAAAAACAAAACATTATTTTAGCTTCAAAAAACAGTTACTCCATAAAAAATTATACTAAATTCTAAACTAAAATAGGATCTTATTTTGATTTAAAGTAAAACACTAAAAATCATGTCGTCACATTAAAACTCTCTTTAAGTTTCACAAACACACTTATAAAAGTAATTTTGGTACATGTTTCGTGAGGTACATTCCTCACATTGTCAACCAAAACGACGACTGAGCGACAATGTGAGGAATGTACCTCACGAAACATGTACCAAAATTACTTTTATAAATGTGTTTGTGAAACTTAAAGAGAGTTTTAATGTGACGACATGATTTTTAGTGTTTTACTTTAAATCAAAATAAGATTAACAAAAGTTTCACTGTGTGGATTCCGACATTCCGAAAACATACTATAAAAGAGGATATTCCTCAAGGGGAGAGATCAGGGCAGTGTTATGATTAAGAGATAGCTCTTCAGTGCTCCTTTAGTAATGTTGAGTGTTGATCATGTCAGCTTAACAATAAACATTTATCACACCCTACTGCACTCAATTGGATGCATCCAATTACACACAACTGTTAAATCAATGTACTAATATTTGCAGTTTCCAGTGCTGTCTACAATTTTTTAACAACCTTTATATATGCTTATATTTGAAAAGAACTAGATATCTGATACACTACAGCAAAGAGCACTAATACAACTACTCCATGAACCTTTTTATTGTGTAAAAACATGCATAAAATTAAAGGTGTGATAAGTTAGCATCCTGATGTGTACTTATATATGAAATCATATAAATACGTTCATCAACACTACCTTAATTTATACTTTCTATATTCTTTAATTAAACAGTTGTTTAAAAAGTAGCATAACAGTCATATGACTGTTAATGCTGTTATATAAGGGCTCTTAATGCATCCACAATAAATTAGTAATTATCCACAAATCATGCAGATGATATCAGCAAACAGAGTGCTGATCACTGTACTTTCATCTAATGTTCATTCAAGAAACGTCATATAATCTTGATCCAAGAGGTACTTGGCCTTACCTTTTACTATCTGCAAAACATTCCTAATACTAATCATGATCTTACCTATCTCCCTCGCCTGTCATTATCAATGTCTGATCTGTTTTATATAACATGGTTTTAATGAACTGAAATAAAGCACAATCAGAGTCAGTCAGTAAAGCCTGCAGGATTGAGAATTATATTTTAAAATAAATTGAAACTTCAATATATGCATTCTACTTTCATGTATGTGAGCCAGTTTTAAACATACCTACATAACATAACAAGAGAGTAGGCAGAGATATTTTCACAAAAGTACTCCCGGTTTTATAAATTCCATTTTTGTTGACATATTTGGCTTGTACTTATAAAAAGGAGGTGAGCATGTTATTTGTGGAATGCATATTGTGAAGTTTCGCCTAAACTAATTTAAAAGACTTAAACAAATCTGTTATGTGGTGAATAAAACTAATTTGGCTCTTCAATTACTAGGTATGAAATTTTAATCAGTCACTTTGAAAGCGAATTTCAAAAGTAATCCTTATTTATTTGTATTCACAGGCTGTAATAAGTAACCGAAAACAATTTACTTAAATTAAATTGATGAGTTAGTTGCTCCGTAGATCCCATTAAATGCATACGCTCGTAGGATTGGAACATGCCAAATTTGCAATTACTAAAAAATAACCTAAAATATTTGCGATAAAATTATTAAATGCACTTTGTTTTTAACACACCAGTTATGCTTTATTTCTGAAGCTGCTTATTATACGTAAACGTGTGAACTTAATTCATACTAATCTATACACTATTCACCAACCACTGCTCAATCTCCAACTAGCACTTATACAACTCCTCCCTATACAGATGCTACTATATTCTTTGTTTTCCTTTAATCAGTGTTGCCAAAACTGAGTATACCGAAAGCATCTATGCGTTTTCGTAATTGTACCAGTAATACCAGAATAGATCTTCCTATATACCAATGATTGTGTATTTGTATTGGTCCTTACAAATCGTGAAGACTTTAAACTACTGAACCATTATATATGCATAATAGCTTGGCTATACTACAATATAATTTGCATTAGTATATTATAATGTATAACTGAAGTGCAGTTTTCAATATAGAACGTTAGTCCGCGAGGAAAACTACAGCATTTCAAGGATTTCAGAAACTGGAAACCATCTCGTACCAATATTTTAATGCAGCAGATTTTTCCTGTGGAGGTCCAGAGACTTTCAAAAACGACATATCTTTAAAGTTACAAGTAGACACCCAATTACTGTCTATAATAAAAATAATTTGCTGCAGTTATATTAAAATCACTCATGTACATTTTTATTTATGAAAAAAATTAAAGTTTTCATCTCTAGAAATAAAAATGAAGATTTATAACATTCACATTACAGAAATAAATTTATTTTCCTCTAGTATATTATGAAGACAATGTTTGGAAAATGAGAAATCAAATAATTGCCTATCTAAGGGACGATAGCGATTATACCAGGGCAAACTGTAGTACACACCTCCTGAGCACTGCCAAGTTCAGGTTTAAGTAAATTTAAAATGCAATAGATTTCAATCAGAAGTATCCTAATATAAGGTAAAACACAACTATAAGTTGAAAAATTAAAGAGATATTTTCCTAGTTAATTAATTTCCAATACTTATTACAAAATTAATATTTCCTAACATATTATTGGACCTTCATTGCCACCCATTGTTAGTTCACCCAAATACTGTTCTATATTATGCAATTAAAAATATAGGTGACAACAATAATTAAAGTAAAGTAAATTAATAGATGTGCTATCTTTTTAAAAAAGTATTTTTATGGCAGCACTTACGGCCTATCAAATGAAATGTATGCCAACATTTAACAGACTTCTTTCTTTCACTTCTGCTTATTAGAATATTATATTTACACCTAAAACATGAACATGTGCACACAAAAGACGAACACGAAGTTATTCAACCTTGTTCCAGCTGTCACATTGAAAACTCCCAATTAAAACGTTTTTAGTTACTCGATTGTAACTTTTGGACCAAAACATCTTTGAAAATTCCACATTACATTTATTAATTTACTGAGCAATACTAGGCTTGGTTACATAATTTATTGCTAAATATAAATCTTAAAAATCTTACAATTCTATTTAATTTCATGCGTTGATTGTTTATGTAACATAAATAATGGAGTTATCTTCTGTTATAACTTTTATTTATTTTATTTTTATATTCCATTTTGTATTTGAGTAGTTGATTAATTTAAAATCAACCCATGTAATAAATAAATTAAACTATATTCCTATTATCATTTTTTTTTATTATATTGTACAATACATAGTGCGCTATATTATGGGTTTGATATTGCAAGTATAAGACAAATGTGACATGTAGCAATATCACCTGTTTGATCAATTGGGTGCAAAAATGTAATTAAAATTTACAGACATTCTAATTCCTATAATGTTTTAAATTATGCTAATAATATCTTTCTGTCTGCAGAAAGTTCGCGGGGGGGGGATGTGAAAATTATGTACTGTTTTTCGTTCTCGGCAAACTCGATGACCATTGTATTAATAGACTAGTCCGTAAAAACAAAATATGTGAATAATATGTCTCTGTTCGCAGTAAACTTCCCACGGGTGCAAATCCCTCCCTAAATTTTCAGTCAATTGATGATAACAAATAAACCATTAATTTGGGGAAAATTTTCACTCTTAGTCAAAAATGAGTTGCAGACAGAAATGGAAACTTTTGCGTAAATGTTACACACTGAGCACAGAAATAACCAAAATCAGGGTTTCTTACCTTAAAATATAAGGTAGGGTTATTTAGTTGAGCGTGAAAACAGTATAGGTCCTGGACTTTGATTAGTTTTGTTCTCAACTTATAACAGTTGACTCTGTTGTAAGAATGAAACATTTGAAAGCTACAAATTTATATATTATACATATAATAATAGATGCAGCACTTTTGGCAGTTCTTGTATAGAGAAAAGATAAAGAAAAAAGCCCTGAAAACATTGAACTAAACACGAATTATTAAAAAAAAAGTATTAGGCGGAACCTATCTATAGGGAGGACAAAATGAGGAGCACTTCACTTTTAGAGTTCCCTTTGGCGTAGAACCGTGATTCTTGTAAACTAAGAGAGTTGACACTTTTTATTATTTCTTCCCAATACGTGTCATAAGTAGATCTGTGAGAACATATCTTCCAGGCACTGAACTATAGGATACACTTCCTCGGTGTTTTCTGCTGTAGCACTAACTGCATTAATGTGACAAAATATCTTGCATAACACACACAAGTAGAGATAGAAATGAAATTAATGAATTTAAAGAAAAAAATTATTTGCTTTAAAATCTGACATAATGAGTCTGTTTCTGACAATTTTTAGAATGATTCATATTTTAAATTAAATGATAACGATGATGAGCGAGAATACGTCCATAAGTTTCCGGTCTCGCCGATAAGGATTATCGCCTTCACAAAGCCCTTATCTGGTGTCATACCTTGTCTGTTCAGTAAATAATTGCAGCAATAAATTCTGCTCCGCTATGTTTAGTTGTGATATAATTGCATAAAGTAGGCTATGTGTAGAAGATTGTGATATATTCAAAATGGAATATCGATCTTTTATTAAGTTCTTCACAAAAGAAGGACTTACTCCAAAAGAAATTAAACAGCGATTGCACGGGGTATATGGCGACGCACCTCCCCCATATTCTATCGTAAAAGAATGGACCGAGAAAGCATTGAAGACAATGAGCGTGCAGGTCGGCCCTTGAAGATGTTCACTCCTGAAAACATCGATCTTGTGGAAGTAGAAATTATGGAAGACCGGCGGCTCAAAATTACAGAAATAGCAGCAACATTGGGCCTTTCTAAAACAACAGTCCTTCGAATTATTCATGAACATTTAAACATGAATAAGGTTAGTGCAAGGTGGGTGCCTAGGCTTCTGTCCTCAGTCCAAAAGCAGCAACGAGTCTTCTGTTTTCACGCATTTTTGGAGTTCTGCTATGGAAACGAGAGAGAGGTTCTGCAAACCATTGTTACAGGAGATGAAACTATGGTCCTCTACTATGATCTCTTGTCCAAAAGCGTATTAATGGAGTGGCATAAACCTGGCGAAGCACCGCCTCTAAAGACCAAGGTCACTCAATCAACCAAGATCTTCTGGGACTGTGAAGGAATACTCTTCATTGACTTCAAGGAGGGAATAACCACAGTAAATGGGGAGTACTACTGCTGGCACAGACTACGTGCTTCCATCAAAGAAAAAAGGCGAGCAAAACTGAGTGGTGGTGTGCGCCTTCTTCACGACAACGCGCTTGTGCACACTGCTCTTGTTGCAAAGAAAACTGTGAAGAAATGTGATTTCGAGGAAATCTACCATTCACCCTACAGCCCAGTGACTATTTCCTCTTATCAAATCTCAAGAAGGGCCTTCGAGGAAGGAAATTTAAGTGTGATGAAGAAGTGATGGATGCTGTTTATGCCCATTTTGCAGACAATACTTCTGACTATTTTGGGGGACATTGGAATGTTATTTCAAAGATGTGATACGTGTATTGGAATAAAGGGTAACTATATGAAAAGAGAAATATAGTTTTTGTCTTTATCATACCTAGAAAATGGTTAGCCTGAAACTTATGGAGCTACCTTCGTATGTATGTTGCAATTGGACTTACACCCAATGACAGTGGAGAAAAATGAATTTAGAATATTTACAGTTTTTCCTTACAGTTAAACCTGTTAATCTAATGAGAAGCAAACTGCCTACAGAATGCCCTTCTATGCTAATTCCTCACCAGCTTATATAGTTTATTAATTTTGAAACTAAAATGTATTATTATTATTATTATTATTATTATTATTATTATTATTATTATTATTATTATTGTTATTGCTATTGCTACCTTTTGGAAATAAGCTATATCTGGGAGCATGAAAATTCACATGCTCTGGTGAATGGAGCCTACAAACAGGTATTCTCTGTGAATGTATGGACCGGTATCGTTAACGATTCTGTGATTTGGTCTAATGTACTACCCGACAGACTGAATGGAGTAGTCTACAAAACGTACTTTCAACATTTTCTCCCACATTTTGCGGAAGATGTACCGCTGATAATTTGCAGGCTTATGTGATTTCAACATGATTGAGGGCCACATCTTGCAGTGAATGTTGCAGTAAATCTCTTGACAAACAGTTCGGGGACAGCTGGATTGGTCGTGGTGGTCCTGTTCCATGTCCAGCTCGATCACATATCTGACAACCAAAGAATTTTTCTTCTGAGGTCACGTAAAGAGCCTAGTGCACGTGATTCCTGTCGAAATGAATATGTACCTGGTTGCTAGGATTGTAGGCAGTCGCTGACGAAGTGCGCCAATCTACTGTGATGCTAGAGTATTTGCGACAATTCAATGAGGCGTCACTGTGAAGTTTGTCGTGATTACGGCCGTCAACATTTTGAACATTCCTTTAAACAGTGTATTTTGGGGTTTATCATGTTATTTATTGTCATTTTTGCCATCTATCCTTAAAAATATTACAGTTGTAAGGAGTTGATGAGTAATTGATATATGGCGCACACCGTAATGTTAACACTCTCTACAGCAGTCAAATGTGCTTTGTTTGGAAACAATCATATTTCACATACAAAGGTGTTTGAATTATTATAAAACGAAAACAATGAAATTTCCCCGTAATGAGCCACCGGAGACCATGTTTTCCTTATGTCAAAGCACTCAGAAAATATCTCTGAAAATTTTGTGAAAGTTTGTCGGTATAGCTCGGATTCACGTTTATGTTGAGGATACCTGGAGCAAAAAAAAAAAAAAAAAAAAAAAAAAAATCAAACATATTTGTGTGGATTGACTATTCGCGCAGACAGGGACTTGGACACTTTTACATAGTTGTCACACTGTTCCAGTGTAAGAAATAAAAGTCTCGATGAGCCCCCATTCATTTTGTGCGTGTGTATATAACATAAACTCAGAAATCTCTGTACCATAGCATTGTACTCCGAAAGGATGGGAAGTGAAATCTATTCTTCCCTCACTTTCTATTTTCTAAACGGTACGAAGTTCGATACCCTAAGCAACAGCAGTTCCGGCCTCACATTTGACAACGTTGCTGGCCAAATTCGTTGCATTTTTAATTCAATTTATCGCATCTCGATCATGTACATGATGTAGGACATGATCGAGTTAGCAATACTAAATAAACTTTACAAAATCAAATAATGCATAGTGACACGTTCTATATCAATATAAGACAAAAATACAATAATACAATGAAAATAAAACACATGTACCTAATATTCTCCATAAATTCATTAATGCCATAACAAGATTTTTCATGTAAAATTTTTATAATGACATTCTCGTCTCTGCAGTGGGTTTTTTTTTTTTTTTTTTTTTTTTTCCCCAAAGACTGGGGCAAACTGTTGTTCATTTTGAGGCAGTATACATTAAAGTGTTCTTGTACATAGAAGTATTAAATGATGTAACAAATATGTTATTTTTTTCTTATTCTGTCATAGGAGCACATATCAGAATTAGTTGAAATTCTATCAATTTGCTTTTTACCAAAAACAAAAATTTCATATATGTACTATGGGTATTCTAAAAGCTCTCGGCCTTACTCAGATGGCCAAAGTACGAGTACTATGATAATTGTTAAATATAATTTTTTAGATGGCGCGCTGTAAAATTTGATGAATGGCATTAAAAAGATAATGTTTAACGTACTTGGTGCAAAGAGTAATACCTGAGGTTAAAAAGACCTTATATGATATCCCGGGCGCCCATTGCTGTCAACTGATGACGTTCATGCGGACAGAGCTAATGAGATCATCGACGTCTACTGTTTAAGAAATTGCCGAAGAGCATTTTGGGATGGGATGGGGATTTTATCAGAAATTCTGAAGTGAAGGGAATGAAGTCGTGCTTGCCTATGTTTTTAAAATAAATTGTATACATTTAATTGTCATGATAGTACTCAAAAATACTCTAATGTAAATGAGTGAAGCTGCATGAGATTCTCCCTGTTTCTCGCTCGTCCTCTTTCTAGTGTCTGTCTCTTTCTCGCCCTTTAGGCAAAGCTAGCTTCTGGTTTATGTGAAATACCTCATATTTTTTCAGATCCAAACAGGAACGTTGTTATGTAGGTTGCCATGACAACTATTACTGTCCCTTCCAGCATTAATAGCTTAAAAATGTCGCATCTCACATCGCCTGAATTATTCCTTTATCCTGCCCTTACCTTTAGAAAGTCAGAGATTGAACTTACTTTTCAGTTGAGCCTTTGCTTAAGGGAGAGCAACTATATTATTTCGTTGTTACAGTATTTTGTTTTTTAAGTTTAAGTTGGTTTTTATATAATTGATCCATTTTTAAGTTGTCTACTAAATTGTTTTGAATGAATTCAGAAAACTAATGGTGTGCAATTTATTAGAGACGATTTTCTCATGGTGGCAGGACAAAGATAAACACGACCTGGTAGTGTTCAGTCATTCTGTTCGCATTTATCCGCGTCTGTTAAAAACAATAAAAATTAAACTAACGGGCCTGTCTTATCAGAAAATTTTACAAATAATTGGTATAAATAATATACGGTTTTGTGGTAGTATTTTTCTGCAAAAAACTTTTCTTTTCTTTTTTCGTTTTCTTTCCTTTTCTTCTCTCTCTCTCTCTCTCTCTCTCTCTCTCTCTCTCTCTCTCTCTCTTTCTAGGAGTGAAAAAAATGTTGGAATAAAACAGGATTTTGAAATTTTATGTACTCAACTCGAGCTTTTCATAAACACGAGGATTTGAGGGAACTATAAAGTGTTATTATAATTGTAGCAATTGGTGATGATTTACGGTAACCATTCACACAACGAGAATGTCCAGTTAAATAGAAACCTAATTAATCTCGTTATTAAAGCTGCTCTGTTTTCAAGAAATCAACAGTTAGCATTTCAAGGACAAAGTGAGTATTCGTTGGGCAGTCGGGATAATTTCAATGAAAAATTTAATATGTTGCTCCCCGTAATTGTCCATAAAATAAAAAATCACTAAAATAAAAAAAAATGTTATTGGAGACTGAAAGATAATTCCGAACGAAGTAATAGAATGTATATTAGCCTACACACAGGAACAAATACAGAAAGAAAGAAAGAAAGAAAGAAAGAAAGAAAGAAAGAAAGAAAGAAAGAAAGAAATAGAGTAGAAAGGAAGGAAACTGATTTGTTCCAGTGAAAGTTGATGACACAACTGATAATGATCAGAACTGTTAATATGCTGTTGTGTAGTGAAATTCATGACATTAAGTGGAAAATTATAGGAACGTTTCTAAAGCTTTCATGGCGTTAGTTCCGATCGCACTGTGCAAGTACTGCATCATCTAATGGATAACATACCAGCACGCTTAGTCGTTATAAATTGATAGAACAGTGCTAATATGGTGGAAGCGTGACTATTTTTAATTGTGTTTAATGCCCACATTTACTGCTGAGACAGTAAATATGGGCATTTACTGTGTCACATTCAAGTGTGACTTTATCTAAGTGTTTTATCCTTTTCTACTTTTATTATTACTGTTAATTTGTTACATTATTAATAGTGTTACTTTATTTTTATTATATATATTGTTTTAATTGTCGTGTTAGTTTTTTGTAATATAACCACTTGCAAGAAAGTAAATTTTCTAAAGATCAAGTTGAATATATCTAAATAAAAATTGTTCGCTATAAAATTTATCTGACCAGGAATCGAACCCGGGTTTACTTCATGAGAGGCAACATATTCCAGTTACAAGAACTTCACTTAGTAGTGCTCAATTAAGTGAAGTGGGCAGTTCGAAATTCGATCCTTGGTGGTCCGTTGTTATTGTAGGATGTTGAAACTCAAATTTCAGGCCTATTTATTACAGTTCGTTTAAAGATCCTATACTGAAATTGAAAGAAAGGATCGGACATACGAAAAAGTAATGCCGAATATTGATTGTGAATTCCAGCACCAGTAGTGGTAATAAGTGTGAACCGGAAACGTCATTAGGAAAAGGAACTGTATCTAATGATTATGATGATCTTAACATAGGACATTTTGTCAACCAAGATTTTTGCAATGACCATACTAATTATAGACTCCTGATTAGTCCGTGGGTTTCACCAAAATGTTACGACTTTCCGGTAACTTTAGAAATCGGACATTGCAACGTTTCCAGAATTCCTGGTTAGACCGTTTCCCTTGACTTACTTATAGTAAAGAGAATGTAGGCGCTTACTGTCGGGTGTGTGTTCTATTTAGTCATAAGGACGGGAATCATAGTAAGATTTAGTTTCAATCTCTAGATTTTAAGTCTCTAAATAAATTTAAGAAGGCACTTCAAATATTCAGGAAACATTCAGAGCACAGATATCTTAAAACAGCCCTACTTAAAGGTGAGACTTTTAGGAGAGTGTATGAAGGGGAAAAACAAAATGTTGAAGTTCAGTTGAACAACGAAATGAAAAAAAGAGTAATTGAAAGCCATATGAAATCGGTCTCCATTATGAAGACCATTATTCTGTGCGGTCGCCAGAACCTTCCACTTTGAGAACACAGGGATGACGGTGTCGTTGATTTAGAGCAGATATTTGAAGGTGAAAATAGGAGGAATTTTAAATAACTTCTCAATTTTTGAGTTGACGCAGGGAGTGAAATTCTCATAGGCCATCTTGCAAAAGCACCTAAAAATTCTAATCTAACATGTAAAACAGTTCAAAATGATTTGATATGCTGTTCTGCTTTCATAATTGGAAACAAAATTATAGATGGCGTTAAGAGAGAAAGACATTTTTCTATTCTACTTGATGAAACTACGGACATCCATACAAATGAACATTTAACAGTTTGCGTGGGTTTATTAACCTAGAAAAGTGTTGTGTGAGAGAGGAATTTTAAAACTTTGTTGTAACGCACGATTTAAGTAATGAAGGCTTGTATAAGTTAACACTGAGCGAACTGCGAGACTTGAGATTAGACATTACGAACCTGCTTGGACAAGGATAATTTGGTGGTGCAAAATGTTCAGAATAGTTTCTTGGTGTACAAGCCCACGTTTTAGCAGTTCAACTCTTGCGTTCTATACGCATTGTACCAAGCATTGTCTGAATCTGTCGGTTTCTAAAGAGTGTTCTATCACTTCTATTAGACAAGTCCTTGATGTAATCGGCGAATTTGTAAATTTCGTTATGGAGTCTAATAAGCTGTCATCGCTCACGAGCGACAAAGTCAGTCAGTTGTGCTCTCGGTCTAATAAAACCAAATTGTTATCATTGTGTGTTACTCGGTGGATTGAGCGGCACAATGCAATTTTACAATTTAAGGAGATTTTCCCTGCAATCGTGTTATTCTTAGAAGAAGCGGAGCCTTAGAGTAAAAATGCACACATTTAAAGCTGTAATTGTTGCTTCACCCGGTAATAACTTATAGTAACAAAAATTTTAATTTCGCGCTCTATATAATTAATTATATTTATCGCATTTGCTTTATTTCATGTCAAATTAAATGTTTCTAGTAACAATTTTCTTAACATTCAATACCAAGATAATGTTTATATTAAGTATATTATGCATAATTAATCAAAAATAGTGTGAAAGCATATATTATTCTGTAACCTGTATTATTTGTTAACTAAATTTGTATAATTGCGTAATGTATCGCTATGTTCTGAGAAACGCTTGTAACAGAGACAGAAGGGTGTTTGAAAGTTCTTTCTATTGTATGCAAGTCGGAAGCCCTACCCTTGTTTAAAAGGAAATTGTAAAGAAACTGTCGCGTGAGCATAGGAAAACCCGTAACATTCTAAAGTGAAAGCAAGCCGTCGGGTGTTTAAATAGCAGCGAATAGACAGTCCTTTAAGTAAATATTCAGCGTAACAGCAAATTAGAAAGACGAAAACCTAGTAACCAATAAAAATACGAAATTCAGGAAAAGTTCTAGAAACTGCCAAGGCGGAAATTTAAAAGATTACAACAGCGTCTTAACTGATAGAATTTGAAATTAATATAAAAGAAGCAATTTTGAGGCCCCGGCTTCTTAGTTACAATTCAGGTATGTGAGAGGGCGGATATAGTTTATCTTACAGTTCAGACACGGGAGAGGCGGAAGCAAGTGTTCAAGTGAACCTTGTTAAATAGGAAACAATATCTATGAGAATATATTAGATAGAGAACACGCGAGTGTAGAAAACTGAAAGTACTTGCCCGAGTGAGATTAAATCCTGCGATCACATGTGACGAACGCAAGCAACTACCAGGTATAAATTGACATTAAAATATCGATGTGAGCAATTCAGTGACTTGGATTAAATTGAAGTAACAGTTCAACGTTCATCTTAGTAACAAATATGATAGAACATTCCTTCCACCCCTTGGTATGAATACCAGAGTATTCCAGTAGATCTACAAGAGATAGTAGCAACTCTAATTTGTAATTAAGAATAGCTACAGATTAGCTACCTCCGAGGCATCTACGACACAACAATCGTCTGCGGAGGGAGACAACGCAGCGGCTTGCCAAAGTATTAGCGGTCGGCACTACTTCACCAATCTCCATTAAATAACCTATTCCCAATTAATTATCAAATTAATTAACAAACGAAAATAAGCAATCAATTATCTCCCTCATAAAACCACAATCATAATTGTTACATGTTTTACTCTACTCTATTCTAAAGTTCGAGTTCATAATTGCTCTGGTTATCATAGCTGAAATATTCGGAATAGCTGTAAGTCTTTCCAGAGAGCTAAAAAATCCGAGCATTGATCTAGTTCAATGTTACGGAATGATTGAAAGAGTTAAAGAAACCTTAAAAGATTGTCAAGAAAAGCGAACTTTTCATTCTGTTTTTGAAAACACTATTGCATTGGGAAAGGATGTTGATATAGAAGTTAAGTTGCCTCAAATAACTTCCAAGCAAACTTATCAAAGAAATATTCTTACTACATCTTCTCCAGAAGATCATTATTGCATTAATGTTTTTCTTCCGTTCTTGGATTACATTTTCAATTAATTGTCTACTATATTCTCACGTAATAAACACGATCACATCCTTAAAATTCAGTCAGTGATTCCAGCTTTTCGGAATGACCTGAATTCAGGGATTGGCGATTTAGTAAAAGGCGTAAACATTTACGAAAAAGACTTGCCAGGAACTGTTACAGAGCATCGAGGTGAATTAAAAATATAAAAAAAGTTTAACTTTTGGGAAATTCAACAAAGTAAACCGAAAACTGCTATTGAAGCTCTTCTCCTTCCCCACACCAAAAGCAACTACTATCCAAACACCAGGGAATGTCTAATCATCATGTTTGTACGTTATACCAGTAATAACATGCACAGCCAAAAGGTTATTTTCAACATTGAAGCGGGTGAAATCCTATCTATGATTCAATATGCAACAGGATAGACCGAGTGGTTTGGTGCTAATTAATATCCAGCGCAACATTGAGATGATTCCAGAGTAAGTAGTTAATCTTTTCGCAAGCAAACATTCCAAGAGGTTACAGCTTCAAGACCTGCAAGTTACCACAGTATTATAGCCGTAATTTTTTTCTGGGTACAATTTATTTTTATTTACATATTGTATTCATTGAACTAATAACACAAGAGTCTCGTCTTTTGGATGTAAACTGAATGTACGGCTTTTTATAAAGATTGGACATTTTCTTTGGGCGGTGGCTCATTATTTACAAATAGAATGTGAATCACAGCTGATAATTTCAATACTATTTTTTTACTTAAATATATAGTCAGCAACTGTTTTAATATGACCTTCAATCTTATGTATTTCTAGATCCACGCCTGGCCTATAGATATGCAAAATGAACTTGAACATCGTCATGGTTATGCCAATACAATAATGTTAATACTTGTATACTTTGGAAATTTTGTGAAAAAGTGGAGTTCATCAAGACGTATTCCAGGAAGTTTATAAATTATTTGCTTGTAGTATCTCTTCCATAGAGATGTTCTTTGCAAGCTACAGGAATATTTAAACTTTTTAGATCCGTAATTGACAGATTTGCAGTTGTGAACGATAGGAAAATCAAACTAATCTACCACATATATATAAGGTAATATTACAACATTTTCATTAGTATCTATTGTCACAACTATGTACTTAGCACTGCACCTTTTTTTCGGAATCGCAAGCCGCTGCTCATATTAATTGTAAGGCAACCTGTCTTTAAAAAGAGGAGTTTTACAAAAGCTCTCAAATATACCAACAATATCCCTTTTTTCTAGTATATTTTGTAATCTAACTTGAGAATTGAAGAAAATAACTTTTAGCGCACACATTCCACATGTATATGTCCACGCGTGGACACTTTTAATGCCTTTACCCACCGAACTTAGGTTCTGAAAGAAGTGGTTTGTTATATACTCTGGAGGAGTCCAGAGACAGATATATTTCACAATGAACTTCAAATCTACAATATAGATAAAATATTCGATAGTAATCAATACACGTGAATTGCTATATTTTAACGTAACAGTAATACATCGTAGGACGTAAAATAATATACAGAATAAAAGTACGTCTTTAACATTATAAAAATGTTTTTAGCAAATGCTTTTGCAGTAATTGGAATATCTGATAAATAAAATAATTGAAAACGTTTATAAAAACTCTAGATCATTTATAATAAATATACAAACCAGTATTTTTTATTTTGCCCCTAAAATAAACAAATAAAATATTACAATGCTGGTGACATGCATTAGCGCACCATCTACGTAAACCATTAGCTGGCAATTCAGATTTTTATTTATTACAATTCAAAATTGATGGTGAGAAATTTTTTTCACTGAATTGCTTTGAAATATTATTCAATAATTATTAGTTAAAAATTAATTTTATGTGAATTCCTGAAACTCATTAAAATGTAAATTCAGTTAACTATGTTGGAGCCATGTGCAAAATAAAAGTCTATCAGCTATTGTATATTTATGGGTATACCATGATCAAAGAAAGAACATTGCAAATGAGCATTTCAACTAACATGTAGTAGTTTAATTTTATGGTTCATACCTTTTTTCTCATGTCACAGGCTAATATAGATATCTACTTTGCTTTGAAACATCAAAAGTAATTGGGCAGCATTTAAACTGAACCCATTGCACAGCAAAATAATATATTTTGGTGTAGTTATTTAGTGGACGATAGCCCATATTTACCCTTTGTTCCAACCTGTCTAGACCGATCTAGACTGTAGCGCCTTGAGTTGTGATTGCATGTCCTGATTTTTAAGTAGCCATGGTTAGGAAAATCAACTAAGTCTAAAAAATGGCGTGAAGTTCAGCGTCCCAATGGGGTTTATAAAACAAGAAATTAATTTGTCATTTAATTTAAAGTTAGGGCGTAATCTTCCAATTATACATAGAATTTAAAGGACTTACGCCTTCAACGGGATGAGGTGAGATATATTAACATTAAGGTAAAGGGATAATGATTTCTTAGCCATCTAAGATAAGCAAGGATAATTTTAAAGCAGATAGATGGTGAGTATAAATATTGCTAATAAAGTAAAAAATGTTTACAGAAACCGGCTTAAATAACAGAAACCCAATTCAATAAACATCTAACGTTCAAATGTAGTACTTCCATGAACTGTACCAGAATCGGCTGGATACCATATACATTTTTTTTTATACTTGTTTGGTGTTTTGTACTACATGGAGGCTAAAATGGACATTGAAATGGAAGTTAGAACATATTCACGTAGTATTTATAAGCATGGGCATGTATTTGCTGTGCATTTTGAATTATTTCATTAAGGAATTAATGTAATTTAATTAAGGAGGAACTGTATTTAAATAAAAATTTTTCTGAAGATAATGAAAATTTGCAGCATTAAACATAACCTCTTAATCTTTAATTTCTTTTGCTGTGAGGAATAGTGTAAATTGTATATAGTAGACACAGCACTTAAATAAAATAGTAATGAATATGTACATAATTGAAAGGAATCAGAATTCAGAATGTAAAGAGCAGAACTTGGGGTTTGCCTCACAATCATCTTAAAAATTTAAAGGTTTTAGGATCAAGAAAAGTTAAGTGCATAATGCTTGCGTATTCCTGGCACAAAGGGATGATGGAAATGTTAAAATATAATTTTGATTAATCTATTTATTCAAGTACAGTGAAATAAGAAACCTAATCTTTTAACAAAATATTGATGAAAACTGCTGTTGGATTTGACAAAATTGCATGATTAATAGTTTTAAACTCATGACATGTTTAATAATCAAACTAACATAAGTAAGCTTTATATTATTAGCTTTGATTCATAGGTTTTATTTTGTGTAAGCGATCATCATTCTGTTATTGTTGGTGATGCTAAGCATGTACTTAGAATTTATATGATTACTTTTGCAGTGCTAGGGTGTAGTTGTCAAGTGTCTGAAAACTGCAGTTGATGTAATCAGACCATATCTTACCTTAATTTTGTTAAATAATAAATAGTATAAGTTTTGAAGTCAGTAAAAATGCTTCTTTGTTCCAACAATTTCTTATGGAGTCAGGTTGAATTTAATTTAATTATCTTTTATTTTTTTGGAAATAAAAAAAAAAGATTTGCGATAAAATAAATAAGATTATATTTCTTCATGAGATAGGTATTGTTAACTCATCGGTTAATATACATATGTTTGATTTTTGAGCATTTTTGTTTTAACTGTTGCCTATTGGAGTTTTATGGCTATATTTAGTCTTATTTTCAACAGATTTGACCCTTACAAACATCTACCAGAGAATAGTGATCATGAAACAGTTTTTGATTATTTAGCAGAGAGATGGGTAAACTAGTTGGTGATTGTTCATATAGCGGATTGCAGTTTAATATAGGTGAGGATACTTGTTATGCAACTGGTATAAGTTTGTAGTCATAGAGGGGATTAGGAGATAAATCCCCTCTCCCCAAAATCAAATTAAAGAATTCTTTTTCATTTACTTTAGCCCTTGTCCTGGACAACTATCAAGGGCATAATGAAATTAATTGTGAATTTAACTTCGGCTCTAATTCCATATGTGAAAGTCTAGTGTTAGTGAATCATATCATTATCAGTGCATGTGTTAGCAGATGCAGGACGCATTAAGTTGAAGTACTACAAAATCCATGATCAAAGCGATTTTCACATTAGTAATTTCAATATTTTACAGTTTATGTCAACTAAATTCATCACTGTTTCCAAATTTAAATATATAAGTGGTTCTACATCGTTCAATTATTACTGCTACCATAAATTTGATCGCTCATCCTTATATCCCCCATGGAAAAAGAATTCTGCCTTGGCCCCTGAATGCATATGGTTTTGAGACAGTTTGTTACTGTATAGACAGTAAGATAGTAATCTAAAGATCCAATTCATATCATTTGCATGAAAATGGGTACGCATATGCAGCAATTAAGCACATATTATAAAATGTTGAAAATTGAAATACATTCAAATGAGCAAAATTGTAGACATTTATTGCAAGAAGTGTATATGTTTGAAGTAAATGCAAGTGAAGGAGGAGGGAAAGGGGAAAAATGTCAGGGTGGAAGTGTTTTAGAATTCATGTACATTGAAATTACACTTTATGACTTGTTTTCTATTAATTAACAGCACATATAGTTGTCAGAAGCAAAGTATCTAACCCTGAGCTACAAAATATTTTTGAGCATAATTTGTGGACATTTCTTTGAACAGTAAGGATATTGAATAGTTGATTAAGAAAATATAAGTATCTTATTAATCTACAGAGCTATTAAACTCACAAAAATGGTATTGAAAGATAGAGAAGCATAAGCCTATCTGGGAGAGAACTCTTTGCTGTACAGTAGCTGTTTTATTTTGAAAACTTGGCATATGTGGTGCAAATAAAGACGTGGTTAAAGGTAATCAGTATTATTTAAAAATATTTTTGGTGGTGTAAACAGCAAACTTGTAGTTTAATGTGAATATTAATTTACATTTTAATATGCACACAGACATTTGAAACAATTGGTTGCTCCCATTTCAAAAAGGAAAAAAGTCCTTTATATTGTCAAGTGTGTTGGAAAGCCTTTGCTGTTTACAGGGAATGAAAATCATTATCATTTTGTTTTATATATATCTAACTAAAATAACTAATTGTTTGACATATAGCGAGCAATAATTCTGTCAATATAATTTTTTTTCTTCTATTTCTGCTTTAGTTATATATGTGTGTGTGTTTACCATTTAGAAACAATTTAAAAAATATTTCATATAAATATTATACCAAGACCTTGCAGCAATTTAAGGATTATATAAGAATGTTTAAATGTGCAAAAAATATAAGGGATTGCTAATATCTTCCAGAAGTTTTTTGTAGGTAAATATATTTTTCTTTTGTACTGATTTGATGTCCCAGTCCTTTCTGAGAATTTGATTTAGAAAATTAATCAGACGTGTTTAAGTCCAATTCATTGGGCTATATTTACTTGATTATAACTGCTAGAGGAAATCCTTGAACTATTTGTAGATTTGGGTTGGAAGCTAATGAAAAAATTAGCACATCTTTATATGTTGAATGTTTGTTGTGCTTATAGAAGTATTTTAACATATTAAAACAAATTTTTTATGTTGTTTACAATCAATCTCTATTTAACTTGTTAGTATTGCAACATTCAGAATAGGTTTGTTTGTTATTTTAATCTTTTCCTCTCATCCTCGTCCACTATTGCTGTTAGTAGAGACTTGTCATTTATAAATAAATTCATCTTGTTTTACTATTTGGGTTCTAGGTATTTTTATTTCTAATTTTAAACATTGTTGAAAAGATTATTTATTCATTTTATGTTTGTTGCAAGCTTATCAAATCTATAATATATATGTTTTTTAATTTGTGCACTTGGAATCTATAAATGTTTATGTTCCTTTATGGGCTGAAGTGTTAGCTTCACTACTTTTGAGCACAGTCTCAAAAGTAGTGAAACCTGAAGAGTAGCAGGCTATAATGTTTGGCCTACAGGAAATTAATGCTGTATTACTTGTAATATAAAAGGCCATCAAAAGCTGACATATTAAGAAATATTTCCTGTTTGAAACCTAATAGGGAAATGTATAACATGCTTTGGTACATCCCTTGCATATTTATGTAAAAGAGTATAATAGGAAATAATTATTCTTGTATCAGGGAACTGTTTCATAAAGTTGACAATTCAGTAGGTGACAGGTAATTGTTTTAATATTCAATAACTTGACACATTTCTGTTAAAGCATGACAAATTTACAAAATTGTTACAGCATATTGGTCATATTACGTTTCATAAAAATTTTAGTTTGGCTGATAAAAAGTGATAATTTGTCAGAAATATTTGGCATATCTGTTTTATAAAACATGAAATTGTCATATACAGTACTGACAAACTAACATATTTGTAAAATTGTTAAATAATTTTGGCAGAAGAATACCTGTCATAGCATGTGTAGCTACTATGAGCAATATGCAATATGATAATTTTAGCCTAAATGTGATACATGATGTGCATGTGAGACAATAAACATACAATAAGTTTTACATTTTATTTCTTTCAAAATTTTCCTTAGAAAGAATCCATTATATTTCCTTCATTGCTCCCATGGTTTATCTGACATTCATTTTGTAGCTGAGCTAACGTTGTTGGCCATAGCTAACTTATTGGTTGTTTGTATAAAATACTGGGTGAAAGAAATCATTTTTTTAATATAGTTTATTACAAATAATAATGTGCTAATAATAGAATGTCATTAGTTGATAAGTATTGTCAAATACATTGCACTTCGTCTGATTTAATGTATATTACTATATAATATAATTTATTATAATTATTTTATCAATGCCGAGAAAGTAAATAAGAGTCTTGAAAGAATATGGGTAATGCTTCTATGATCTTAGCACTATTCATTTATTGACAGTTTGTTTTTACATAATTGTCAGGTTTATGAAACAGATTTATGAAACTTTGAATTTTGACAAGTTAACAATTTTGTACTTATAATATGTGACATATTTGTAAGTTTTATGCAACAATTAATTGTCACAATATACTGCCAAATTTGTCAAATTGTCACACTTGTCTACTTTTATGAAATAGAGCCTGGGTCTTATTTTAATGGTAAGTTAAATTTTTATACTACAAATAGGTTTATTTTATTTTTATTAGGATTTTATCTGCTAGATTATGTTAGTTGAAATCTGATGTGAATAAAATTGTTTTATATTTCTGAAACTTTACTAATGTTTAGGTTGCAGTCAATTGGCACCTTGGAGTTTAACAATATAGCATAGTTAATGTTAAGAAAAGCTTTCCATGTTTGCATTAATCCATGCATGCAAGTAAATAGGAATAAACTAGAACTATGTGAAACTGGAAATTATCTAACAGCAGCTATGCTTACATATTACCTGACTTTTTATGCAACTGTATACACAAACTAAATGTATTGAAATGTCTCATAAATATATGCTGTAAGAACATTTACAAATAACCATCCCGCTTGCTATTGCAAGTGTACAACTTAGTTAATACTTTCCTAGGTTTGCTAAATTATTTAGGAAAGAAATGAGAAGGTTGGTTGGGTATAAGCTAACACTGGCATTATTTGATTTATTGTAGGATGCTCTTTAACATCTCAGGACATCAGCATCCCATTCAATTTAGGCAGTGAAACAGCTGATAACTTTTGCTCAAAGGCCTCTTCTTTCAGCCTTGAGATTCTTTTATATGCCACAATCTATGACACAGATTCATGGTTTTACTTCTCTTCCAGAGGAATCCATGCTTAGCATTTTTACGCCTGAAAAAAATCCATCGACCCTGGCTGGGGTTGAACTTGCAATTTTGGATCTACATTGGCATTATAACTGCAACTGTTAGTCTTCTAAAAAAAGGAATCTTTTTGCCATTGTTTATGCTTATCAGTGACCATTTTTTTAACAGTAAGAAATTTTTCTTGCACTTCAGCCAAAACTTTTAGTTGATCTTGAATAACAAACTTATTATTCTGTTGTTCATTATAAGTAGAGCTGCATTAGTAAACAGAGAGAAAGAATAATCAAAATATGCTAAATAATATCGTGTAATAATTTTTTACAGGTTTTCTTGCGGCTGGATGCAAGGTGTACTTTGAGATGTAAACTCTGGTAGGTGTATGGTGATCGCAACAGAGCAAGCAATGGCCCGCAGAAGGAAAGGAGTTGGTAGTGGCAAAGCAGCAGCTAAAACATCCACAAAGACACGTAGAAAGAACAACAATGTAAAGGAAGGAAGAGTAAATGGATCACTTATGACTACTAGTACAAATGAATCGGAGGAATCGTGTGTGAGTCAAGATGACAATATGGCACCTCTAACATGTAGAACTCCAGTTGATCTGTGTCCCACAGATCCAAGTCTTGGTGAACCACCACCCATGACAGAGTTCAAAATGAATTCATCACCACAGCATGTTCAGTTAATACACAAAAAATTTAGGAAATTTCGACACATGCTGGAGACAGATGGTACAGATGCACATGAAAATTGCCAGACAACTATGGAAAGAATGGACATAGGGGAAAATCACATGGGACAGGTTATTATTGAAGACAGTGCTAACACACAGGAAGTGGTGATTGATCAAGAGATAGAAATGAGTGATACACAAGAAATACCAGTGGTCTGGGAAGAGGTAGTAGAAGAGACTGTGGTCTGTGAAGGAATGGAGGTGGAAATTGAGGACACAAGAAGTCAGGATAATGTGGTGGTAGAAGAAGGAAACAGTCAGGAATGTGATATGGAGCAAGTATTGCAGTTACAGGAAAGTGATTATAACAACCATGGTGGACAGATAGTGGTTTTGGGGGAGGACGAATACAGTGAGGCATACAACCAACAGGTTTTGGATGTAACAAACATTGCAAGCATAGGTGATGCATTGCAACACAGGTTAGTGGTTAAAGAGATCGAGTTATGTGATAGCCAGGATAGCAAGAAGGAACTAGAAGCTGAACTTGTAGGAATATGTACTGAAGATAGCCAGAGCCAGGGAAGTGTTAGAGACATAGAAGAATGTAGTCAAGAAAGCCGACTATCAGTAAAACAATTGGAACAGAGTAAACATATTACAAAGCAAGGTACAGGTACTGCACCAAGTGTATTGAAAAGAGCTGTAATGCAAACATCTATCATACAAATACCAAATACTGAAACCAGTTTGGTTGAGAAAGTAAATTTAGGCTGTGACACCAGTAATGCTAATTCAGATATTGGGAAATTAACTCAAGACAATAATAGATCATTTGTTCATAAAGAAGAAGAAGACACAGGAGGAAAGAATGTTGCACATACTCTTAAGAGTGGAAGAAATGTAATACACTCCAAGTGTGAAGCTGTCATAAGTTCAGACTTAGAAAATGTGATCAAAGTGGATGAAGAAGAGCCACCCTTAACTTTTAATATAGAGGATGATGATGAGCAAACTATTCTTGAAATGAACAAAGATACTAATATAATTCCTAGAAGAAGGGACATAGAAGAAGATAGCAGTCTTCCACCAATTCCAGAAGTTCCAGAGGAACAGTCAGAGTCATTCAGGAATGGGAGTGATGAGGGAGAAAGAAAGCAAGTTGTGTTTCGTAGTAGAAGTGGTAGCACAGACACCACAGGTTCTGAAAGTAGTTCTAATTGTAGTTCTGGGGTGAGGCGTAGCAATCGCATTAGGTCCATTGGCATGAAACAGCGTTTGCAAAGCAAAAATGACCCTGTAGAAAATGTGCCAGCCTCCAGTGATAAGGAATTAGACTGTAAGGTTAATGAGGGAAGGGATAGTTCAGATTGCTGTTCTGGGACAGACACACTGTCCGATAAAGAGAACATTATAGTGACAAAAGTTCCTGTGGCCATGAGTTCACCAGCTATGGTGCAAGGTTTAGTGACACCAGCTATTCCAGGCTATGACTTAGATAGCTGTAAACCTGTAAAAGTGAAGTCACGATGGCGACGCTCGAGTGAACTAGAAATGGGAGGGAATCGCAGTAGTGATAGTGAGTTGGCAGCCACGCCCCCAACTCCAAGCATTTCTCCAAGGCTAGTGGTTCCCATTACACCAAGTCTTTCACCTCGTCCTGCAGCTCCAGCCACTCCAAGTCCAGCTGTTCGGCCTGTGGTTCCTAGCTCTGCATCGGTAACAACAGAGCAGTCTCTATGTGGTGAAGCTGCAAAGAAGGATGCCCGCAATGAAAAGAAAGAGAAAGAAGATAAAGAAATGGAAGAGCGACTAAGGACTTTTGATAAGTTGATGGAAAACCATTATCTTACTGAAAGGTGAATAGTGCTTTTACAGTGTATGATTTTCAGTGATGCATGTCAAATTTTAATTTTTTAAATCAATGAATTTATTTATTATGTAATGCCTATATACATTTATCTTTATATTTTGTAGGACAACAAGCAAGGAAGCAAAACGTATGGTTTGTGATTGTTTTCTTACCAAAGATGAATTAGCTCGTGGAGAATTAGGTTGTGGAGAGGACTGCTTAAATCGACTATTAATGATTGAATGGTGAGTTAAAATTAGTTTCAGTGAAGGATTGAATTGCATTTCTTAAGAATACAACTATTTTTTTCTGTAATAATTAACATTAAATAAATATGTTGTGCATGGTGACAGGTAATTCTGAATACTGGCCTTGAGCATACTGGTTGCTTGCAAAGGGAAATAAAACTGGTATAAAATTTTGATTTAATTTAGTTACATTTATGTTTACATCATTCATATGCACTGAAGAAGGAAGAAGAGACTTAAGAACCCTTGCTGTGGTTTCAATTCTATTTTGCAGTACACTTTAATAATATTTCATCAAGCGTTGGTTGCTAGTGCTAGAGATTCCAATTAATTTTTCATTTGTTTGTTACTCTCTGATTGGCCGCCTTTTAGCACATATTGTTTGTTTAGGATAGTTTTCATGTCCTCACAAAATGGGTAATATCTGACTTTGATTAATTTCATCCTGAAGAGATGTGCTGAAATGCAATCATGCTGAACAATTAAATGGAATTGGGCAACTTCAATTTATCGTAGTTTCAATAAAAAGATTTTGAAAGTCTTTGGATTTTCATATGTTTTCCTTAGTTTTTGTTGGATATTTTGTACTTGTTCAGTTATTAATCTTGTTATGAGTTTCAATTTTGAAGGAAGGTCTAGTTCAAAAGTTGGTTTTAATTTTATGGTGGCTCCTATTTTTGCTAAAGTATCAGCAATTGTATTTCTTATTTCTGATCTGGATTGTATGATATAGTTTTCTTATTTCATTTATAGTGTGAATGAATAACTTATTTCAACAAACTTTCATTTCACTTTAGATCAACATTTACAAATTATCTTGGAGTGCTTGTTTTTCTTTTTCTGTTTAGGATCTTATACACTTAATCCCTTGGTTTTATACGTATAGATCCTGCTTCCCACTGACTAGCCCTTTCACTACTATCTCATCAACATCCACTTCCTTCATTAATCACTTACTTCTACCACTTCTCTCTTATCGTCCCTACCCAGTTAAAACTTCTTAACTTCCATTTCCAAAAAATTTTTAAGATCATATCTGGACATGCTAGCAATATATTATCCCATATCCTGATCTCTAAACCCTTATCTATTTTCCATTTAGTGTACACTTTTTCACTTAGTGTACACTTTTTCACTTTTAAATCAATTAACACTATTACTCTGTTTTACTCTTGGCAATTCCCTCCCTTCCCCTTCTATTATTTCCACATTTTTCCATATAAAGCACTCTAGTTTCTCCTTTGCCCTTGTGATCCTTCCACCTGTCCCTGCTTTTCTGGCACCCTCTATTTAAAAAATACTCCCTAATGGCAATGTCACCACACTCCATTCTCCGTGCCTTTCCAAACCCCCCTTCCGTCCTGCTCCCCAGCTATCCTTTGTCCAGCTGGAGTACCCCTTCCCCTGCTCCCACCAAATATTCTTTCATTTATAGTGTATTTTAGTGGGTAACTGTAGAGCAGTATACTTTGTAGTGCTGCTTTAAAGTCACTTGAGATAATTCTTTTGTTTACACTGGGTCTATACATTAGATATTCTAAAAATGGTCATTATTTTGTAATGAAAATTGTTAAGATACTATCCCAAAGGTATATATTGAAAGAATTCTTCACAGTATATGCCAAAGCTTACTTCTCCATTTTTAAGTTATCCATCTGTATATACTCTACACTATGCATTAGTCAGATAATAGTTTAGTCTACTAAGTGCTGCCAATTTTAATACTTCAGGTAGGAGACCATTTCCAGATTTAGTTTAATGCTGATCTGTATATCTTAAAGGGTCATTTGGTATGATGGGAGGTTTAGTGTTCATTTTTAAAATTTTGTCTAAATCTTTTTTTTTGTGCCGTTGGGGTATGTAATTTTTCAAATTCCATTGTGTTTTTAATTTTTGTGTGCTGTCAGTAATATGAAACCATTAATTCCTTTGTTGATTACTTTTTCATTTCTGTCCAAATATTGTCATTTTAATATCTAGCTCCGTTTTAATTGTCAGGTTGCTAGTTAAGCTCTGCATTTCAGCAATTTGTATTGTCCACTTTAGTTTTAAGTTTGTTGTTTATTGTGGATATTATCTCATTTGCATAGAAAAAATGAGGCTTTATGTAGCTTATGTGCATATCATTAAGGAGACTTATGGATCCTCCCCATTTGATGCATGCTAATCTTTTATGTAATCTACTTTTTCACATTCTTAGTTAAAATGTTGACTGTTCAGAGAAGGAAAGTTTTTTCATATGTTATGCCAAGATATTTAGTGTGTTCTTTCTCTTATAATAGTTCATTATTGATTTTAAATTGAAAATTTTTCTGTAGTGTGTTAAAAGAATGGAACACTATTTAGTGTTTATTTCCATTTTACTGGATATCCATATTTCCATACTGTTGATAATCTCCTGAATTTCATTTTCTATTTTTTTGTAATGTTGTTTATTCTGCTTTTGGGGGGGGGGGGCTAATCCATATTTGATAAAATTCCTTTGTGGTTTATTTGAGAGAAGGGTTGGTTATATTGCATTATCCATGTAGCATGATTGAAGGACACTCGCTATGCTGATAAAGAACTGTTTCATCTTTTTAGTGGTTCAAGATGTCCTGTTGGTGATCGCTGTACAAACAGACGTTTTCAGAAGCAAGAATATGCAAAATGTGAAATATTCAAGACTGAAAAGAAAGGGTTTGGTCTAAGAGCACTGGAAGATCTACCAGTGTAAGTAGTATTATTTAAGTTGCTGTAGTAAACTTTCTCTTTCACATGAGAAGAACCTTGTATTTTTCATAATGTGTATTAAAATAAAATAATAACTAATTTTTTTATTTTTAAGTGGAACTTTCATAATGGAGTATGTTGGTGAAGTAGTTGATACAAAAGAATTCCGCCGTCGAACGAAGGAATATGCAAAGGACAAAAATCGTCATTACTATTTCATGGCTTTGAAGTCAGATGCTTTTATTGATGCTACAATGAAAGGAAATATTTCAAGGTTTATTAACCACAGTTGTGAACCAAATGCCGAAACGCAAAAGGTAAGTTGATATGTTAAATGAATTGAATGTATTAATATATGTAAAACTAGATGTGCAGAGTATTTGTCTCCCAAGTTAACTTAGTTAAGATTCAAATGCTGAAACACATGAAAGATAAACTGATCAGTTCAGTGAATGATTATCAACAGTTTTCAACTGCTAAGGAGATATTATGGGTAAATAAAAATTGAACCCCCCCTCCCAGCTTGATAGTTGAGTTGAGATTTAAGAGAAAGTGCAAGTGCCAACCTAGAGTTCAATGATTTTTTGAAATGCCACTCCTCTGCTAGAAGAAAGTGCTAGCTCAACTAATGGCATGACTGTACAAGAAATTATAATCTACTCCAGCTTTAGTTTACCCCTGAGGAACTAACTGCCTAGAAATCACAATAATGTAAAATAACTATCAGCAAAAATAAACAGTCCCTAAGAGATGCAACTGCAGAACAATTTTGAATAATCATGTAATCTATCAATTTCTGTTAAATGTGAACCATTCTATTGGCAAAGTAAGTTGGAACAGGCTATACAGAATGTATTTAATTTCTGTTTACATATCCTTACAAGCACATTTGGTGCACATCAAGAATTTCATTCCTTCCCTTCTAAATCTTTTCTTATCACATAAAAAAATTAAATACTGCAATTGATGTAATATATAATTAGTTTAGGAATAGTTCCATAACGTAACTTTTACAACTACCCCTTTATAGCTCAATAAATAGCACGCAAAATATATAGACAGTCTTAAATATGTCTCTCGATACACTTTGTTCACTAGAAACTTTTTGTGAAATTATTATTTCCACTTGAATAAATATATTTAATATGCCTCTTGAGGGATGCATGAGGAAACCACTTCCTTAATCCACATTGCTACTGTAGTCTCTGATGAAGGCCAGGGTTGTAGCAGGAAATACGTTGAAGGTTGATGCATGCATGGCGTATAAAGAAACCTCCAAGGTAATATTTTAATGTGTTTAGAAACTACTGATAGTGAAGCAACTGAAATATTCTATGTTGATTGTTGACACAAACTTCACTTATAAGATTTTAAATTAGGACATGTTTCGGGAACCATTAAACAATTTTAAGTTGTAATACAACAGCTGAAGATGCAAATAACAGTTTCCAAAATATTTCCTAATATAAAACCATGTAAGCAAAGTTCGTGTCAACATTTGAAAACATTCAGCATAGAATACTGCAAGGCAGTGTTTTATTTTATTATCTATCCCTCCCAAAACCCCGTGATTTTAATTCTCGTCATTGCCTTAATCCAACCTGTTCGCCTTGCATTACATAAGAATCTATTTAACAATGAAATCGTCAGAAAATTGCAAATTACACATATTATACTTGAATGAAAGCTCTTTGTCTAGGAATAGCTTTTGCACATTTTGCTAACTCTAATCTGTCTCTAAGTGGCTTTAAGAAGTTTATTTTTACATGCTTTATAACCAGACTTGCAACTGGGAATGAAGCAAGTAGGCATTTTTTTCTGTTTCTGCTTTTACTTTGCACAAAAACTTTGATACTATGTAAATCAAGTTAATTTTAACTGAATACTCAAGAGCATTTGCACATTTCTGCTACACTTGCCACTTCCGACATTTATTTGTGTTAACAGCATGCAGCATTTCACATAAACTGATCAGACTCCCTAAACTAATAACAGCTCTTCTGCTAATTGGCAGTTTCACCATGGTTAGGGAAGTGATAACCCTTTCTCCTCTATTGTTTATGATTATGCTGTAAATAAATTTTGTTAAGAAAAGTTATTAATTATGTGCATCATGAGTGCCACTTTCAAAGTTGTGAGATTAGGAAAAGTTGATGTGATCCATTTAAAAGGAATGTGGCATATGGTAGCCCCATCCCTTATGAGTAAAATGGTACCAAGTAGCAGCCCTTCTCACTCCGGCATTCCAGAGTGTGTGGGTAAACAAATCCTCTTGTGCACAGGCAACCAAATGGAGCTGGAGAGAGAGCATTTTTGCACCATGATTCTTTATGATTTCAAGAGTGGTTTAAATGCATCCCAAAGTCTTGAGCACTTGCAGCAGGTCTTTGGACGCATAGTTTGCCGCTGTTTTGCAGAATTTAAACTTCACTAAAAGATGAGAGTAGTGGGCTTCTGGCAATTGCAGAGACTAAGGAAAACATTGTTGTGGTGGAAAAAGTGGTATGCCAAAACAATCTTGTAATATTTAAGGACAGCAAGGCAGCCTTCCAGATTGGATCACCAGCAGTATAAAAAATCCTGCATGATCATTTTCATGTCTGGAAGTTTTCTTGCTGTTGCATGCCCCACAGTTTGACAGAGGCACAAAAGTGCACTTGTGTTGAATGGTAGGAAGAAATGCTGCAGAGATTCAATGGAGAGAGCTGAAGGCATATTTCTGAGATCATCACAGGTGATGAAACTTCAACTTGACCCAAAGACCATATAACAGTAGTATGGATCTTTCTGGATGATGATTCACCAATGAAGGTGAAGAAGGGCTGAAGTGGGAAAAAAAAAAGTTGGCCATTTTTTGAAAAAAATTCCTTTGGAGAAGCAAATGATGCTTAATGGTATACCACAGTCTGTCTACTGAAAATTTTCAACAAGCCTCAAGAATGCCATCGAAGGACAGGACTGAGAGGAATCCTGCTTCACTGTAATAATGTCTCTGCTCTCATGACTAACTTCACGATCCAGTTCCTGGAGTTCACAGAAGTCACTCATGACTTATCCTCCCTACAGTCCTGGCCTAGCTTCTTCAGTTATTTTTTCTTTCCAGTGGTAAATACAACAGCAAAGTAAGTCTACCCACACCATCAGAAAGAAAACCGAAGTCTCATTTGCTGGGATTGCTACTTTGCCATGACAGTGTCTTTGTGTATACCACTTTGAAATCAATGGTATTTCTGTAAGAATTGGGAAAGAAACTGGTGAACCACCCACTGTACGGTCAGATATGGCTCCCTATGACTTTCCTGTTTTCAGGAATCCAGGAAAAATGGAAGGACCATCAGTTTGGGAGTTCGGAAGAAGCTGTTGCTTCCTATGAAGAGTATGCACTTATGGATACAAGGTCAAGAAACGATGATCTTTTTCACAGAAGAAGAAGGGTTTTGATTGTATCACCCTCTGCTATTTAGATGCTGGGTTAGAAGATGACTGGTACTCCACCGATGAGCTTTCAACCATAGCTCATAACTTAACAGGCAGGAATTGACATTTTTGAAATATTCAGCTCTCAAGCCTGCACAAACTGCTTTTGCAAAGGATTTCGTAGAATATGAGCTGCCACTGTTTTAACTGTCTGCTTTTCCCTAATGCTGCATGGACTGCCTGGTCTCTGGTTTTCTGCAACAGTCCCAGTTTCTAGGAATTGGTTAATGATCTGATACACAAACATTCTGCTTATTTTCAACATCTTAAGAGTAGTGAAAATTTCAGAAGCTGATTTACCCACCGTATGCAGTACACTGGCCAGCTGGTTCCCTCCATCCATACCTCTCCACCACATCATTTACCCCACTCAGCTGTTTTGTACTCGGTGAGATCCTCGACATGCCCATTGCTATACACTCCTCCCCCTCCTTGCTGAATGCAGTTGTTCCCCTTTCTTCCTTCCTCTTCTCCCCCATTCCTCACTACTTGACCTTGGTGCAGCATCAGCAGGCTTCCATCTCTTAGCTTCCTCTGTTCCTCTCTAACCATGGTTTCTTGATCTTGCTGCTACATCGACTGGTTTTCGTCTATCCATAAGTGCATACCCACATAACTCCTCTTCTACCTTCATTCCTGGCTTCCTTCATCTTTTTCATTAATTCCACTCTTATTTCTCTTTTTTTTTTAATCGTGGTCATTTTCAATAAAAAATTATTGTGTCTTTTAATTTCTCAGTTTGGACTAATATTTTCCATTTATATTCCTTGTGGCTAATTTAACTAATAATGGTCATGCTCTCTTGCCCCTTCATCCAATTCTCCAGTCATTGTAATTTTCCATCCCTCCAATTTTTTGTCCAATATTTCTTCAATCGCTTCTTCTTTCTTCCACTCCAGAGATCACTATGTTCTGCTTTCTGCTCGCATCTGCCGCTTTCTCCATTTTAACTATTCCTGCTCCTGCATTCTCCTCCTAATTCCTTTTCCAGCCATCCAATCTTCTGATTTATCTCTACGATTCTCTTCTCCAATTTCTCTTCCATTCTTGCCTCCCTGCTTTTAATCTCCTTTATATCTTCGGTTATTAACTTGAACACAGCCTTTATTTTCTGCATATTTTCAGTCTTTTTCTTTCTTTGTGCTATAGACTTTTCAGCTGAAATGCCTACTCCTTGCTCTTTAAAACTACAACACAGCACCCCACTTCCCATGGGTAGTTAGCATTACCAAGGGCTACTGAAATGACTTTTAGCTTAATTCAAATAAAACTACAATTATATATATTAACCATGGTGAAAATTAGAAAGCATACATCTTTTATTAAGTAGAACCACTAGTTTTAAGATACAAGGGACACTCGGAACATTTCTGGATATGTGCCAGATTATTAATGATAATTTGGAACTTCTCACCTACAGTTTCTCAAAGTACTACTGCTCAGACTTTGTACACCTGAGGAATCAAGGTTAGAAGCATTAATGCCACTCATTGTCCTAAGTGGTGCTCAGCTCTCTTTTTATGCTGCTATAGCATCTTCTGGGCATGAAAATTGCTTCCCCCAAAGTTGATTCTTCACCAAAGGGAACAGAAAGAAATATGGTTCTATGTCAGGACTGAAAGGAGGATAAGTGGCAAACTTCACTGGGGTTCTCTCTAGGAAGTTCAGTGTAGCAGTGGCAGTGTGGACAGAGGCATTGTCATGGTGCTGACACGGCCTAAATCAATTGTTGGCTGTTTTTCACACAACTTTGGGAAAAGTTTCTGGATTAAAATGTTTATGCATAACTCTACAATAATGATGTTTAGATCTTAAATATGAATTGTTGTCACATGACTCCTGATGGAGAACAATGTCCCCACCATTTTCTTTCTCACACCCCCTTGCTCTCTCGACTTTCATTAGGAGTGTGTTCTAGGAAGATCCAAACTGATAAGTGACACTTTTGTTTCCAATCTTGTTGATAGATCCAAGTACCATCACCTGTTACAATTTCAGAAACATGCTGAGGGTCTTGATTATTACATCTTTGGAGTATTTTATAGCTCCATTCCACTCAAATAATCTGCCCTTCATTGAAATTGTACGGCACACAGAAATATATAAATAAACCCTAAAATAATCAAGTAAACTTTTTAAGGCATGTTCTTAAGGGATGCTTATTAATCCTTATATGTTGTCAGTGCTTGTTACTGTAACATTTCCACAGTGGCAAAGTTTTCTGCTGTCATCTTGATCAAAGCTCATCTCTTTCTCTCTTTGTCTTTAACATATGTTCAGTCCCTCTCAAATAACTAAGTGAGCTATTAATAACTGCAGCACTACTGATGGAGTATTTTCAAATCAAAAGCATTTCTTTTTACCTTCCAAAATCTAAAGTGGAAGTAGTGTTGTTTCCTTGAATTTTAACTGTAAAGTTTAATCACCATGAAGTTTAGCCTTCTAAGTCTTAATGGTAGTGTTTCATGTATTCAGTAATAATAACAAAGGGGATTTCATACTAGTCATTCATTAACATTGAGAAAAGGAAAGTGTTTCCATAGCTGATCCTCCCAAACCAAAAGATGATCTAAAAGCAAACTAGTAATATCCTCGGGACCAATATCAGCTGAGAGGAAACACTTAAAGGTTTCAACTTTTGACATCTATCTTTTAATTTTTCTGAAGAAGCCATTGAATTGGTCATTTGCTGTAAAGGAATTTTCTTTTTCTCATGCATATTTGCATCAAAATTCTGTAAACATCCAGAAACATAGCCAGCTATGCAACTGTTGGACACAGGTTACATCTTTATTAAGGTCAGCAAAGAACATATTTTGAGTGACAGGGATTTATAACTCATTTACTTAATGCATAAAATCTGGACAGTATTTTATCTATAGGCAAGTAGGGAATATTGGTATGGTAGCACAACAAGCTCCATCTTCCTGCACATAACTCTGAAAAGTCTGGTGGTTTTTACTGCTCTAATTTTGACATTACAACCCAAGGGCTGGAGGAATCATTTTTGTTGATGTGAAGGCAATGAATGGACCGCTTGTGAGGAAAATCATGCTATTATGTTGGAATAAAGTCTTTAATTCCAGGCATAAATGCTGGTGTGCCATAGTACAGAGTGAAATGCAATCTGCTCATTTTCTTCCATTGTACAGCTATACGTGTTTAATCCAGTTGAATTTTGGCAAATTCTGTACACTAGACAACTGTTCAACAAGAAAATATTCTTCTAAAAAAATCTTATGAGTGCATGAGTTGCATTTTTGGCATATTGATTCATTCATTTGAAATGAAAATTTATTACCATATATAATTTCTCTTCTACATGTGTGTGAATGTTAAAATATATGTCCTCTATGTGGCAAGAAGGAATACAATTTGTCAAATATGCCTTTAAGAAGAAGTGACCGGTAGACTACGGACTAAAGCCCAGGAGCTTTTTCTAACTAAAGGAGACCTTAACTAACTACTTGCCCACCTCCACGGATGGCAGAGGTCATTAAGGAGCTGACTCACAAGTGAGAAGTGTGGGGTTTGAGTCTCATTAGGACTGTCCTCCCTGACTGAGGTTTTTTCCTGATAAATGGCAAAGATATAATATAAATATCTTTAGTGCATCGCTGCCACCCATTGTACTTATGTATCACAATATTGAACATGGCAAAACAAGTGTGCTGTGAGTCAAAAGTTAAGAATCACTGTTTTAGACAATAGATTTCAATAAACAGTATTTTAAGATTGATGTAATATGTTTAAAATATTTATAACGCTTCTTAAAAAGTATTGTTGTGAAGTCAGTGTATTTTTTAAGACAGTAATGCATGTGTTGGCCAATACTGTTCTTACATTTATTTTAGAAATTGTAAAGGAAGCATATAGAATGTTATGATTGGCTCTGCAAAATAGAGCTACACCTTTGTTTTCACACTAACTATGCTTCTACTCAGGCATTGCACTATATGTTTTAGAGCAAGACATTCACCCTATACAAGTTTTATGTGCAGGTGTCCTATAGGCTGAAAAAGAACCACAAAGTCTTACTACAATAGAATTCATATCTTTGTGCTCCATGTGTGCAGTTAGCTATTGATCCCCTAGCCCAATGTAAAGATGAGCTTTAGTTACAATCATGTGCTACAGTCACATTATGGGCATGTATACCAGAAACTAAGTGTTTTACCAGTTTATCATATATGTATTGTATTTCTTTATTTCATATTACATAGGGTGCATGTGTTTGTGTGTCTAGCATGCACATGCATCACACCATACTATAGTTTGATGTTTACCATGCTGAATATTTATTGAAATGCTAAGAAAAGTACAAAGAGGCCTCCACCTATCTGGCCCAGGTCATTCTTAGGAGTGACCCCCCATGAATACAATTAATGTATTACAATAATTTTCATTAATAAATTATAAACTGATCATAATTATTCTTATTGCAAATCAAAGAACAAAACACAATAAAATAGAGTATCCCTGGCTAACACCTATTGTTGTATGCTAATCTTTCATTCATCAGTAGTCTCCTGCTGAAAGATTTTTACATTGTAACTTTATTTTGCTGTGGTTATAGTAAATATTTAGGTTACAAAAGTATGTATGTACTATATTTCTGGGTGTTTATATATATATATATATATATATATATATATATTTTTTTTTTATGCACTATAATGTGATGATTTATATTTCAGTGGACTGTTAATGGGGAATTAAGGATTGGGTTCTTCAGTAAGAAAGCAATACCTGTTGGTGAAGAAATTACTTTTGATTATCAATTCAAAAGATACGGGTATGTAAGACTTAAATTTTGTTTTGTAGTACTTATATGCATAAGAAATATAAATTATTTTATATCAGTTTTCATAAGTTAGTCAGATAGTAAGTCTATAGGGAGAAAATTTCAATGATTATCCATTGCACATTCATTCTACTGTTAATATATGGAGAATCCAATAAAGAAAGGATATATTTTTGTATCATAGCTGATAATTCAGCAATGTTACATTCTATTCTAATATTATTAGGAAGGAAGCTCAGCGCTGTCTTTGTGATTCTTTACTCTGTCGGGGTTGGATTGGTGAAAATCCAGAAAAGGAAAAACGCGACCGTAAGGAAAAAAAGGAGAGGGAGCAGAAAAGGAAGCGTGAGGAAAAGAGAAGAGAGGTGAAAGAATTTCTAGAAGGCATGGATGTAAGTAACTACAATGCTTTTCACTTTTATTTCTCATAATAAACAAGTTGAAAGAGTGTAAATAAACAGTTTTTTGATCTTTTTACAACAGCTTGAAGAGGAGATTGAGAAGCTATGTGCATCAGGGCTAAAAAATCGTGCTCACACGCTGACCCTTTGTCGGTTAATGGTGAGAGCAGAAGATCAAGAATCACGAACCCAACTTCTTAAGCTATTGCAGCGTGGAGAGCCAGCATGCAGACGTTTGTTCTTAGATTATCATGGCCTGCGCCTCATTTGGAGTTGGATGATGGATGTTGGCTCCAACAAACTTGGCGATGGCCTTGTTCTTAGAATGGAGGTAAATATTAATTATTTTCATTTCTATTTTTTGGTACTGTACCTATGTAGAATGTGAATCGTGTGCGGCTGTGTGTAGAGAATTTATAAAATTATGTTTGAAGTGGACTTTCTTGGCTTTAAAGAAGCACATATCAGCGAGATGTATTCATTAAAGTGCTTGTGGGGGCAGCAGGGTAAGGGAAGGTTGAGGTTACAGTTTATGGGTAAATGTATAAGTCATAGTGCAGGCAGATTGAGAAGTTGTTGGTTTTCAGCAAATTCACAATGGCTGCCACCTGTGAAGTTACTAAGCAATTAATAAGTGGAAGAAGCAAGTGATAGTAAATCCAGCAAGTTTATTGCTAATCTACAAGGCTCTATTTTTGTTTAAGGGCACTGCTATTTAATGAGGAAGTAGATGCAAGCAAAATACTATTTTAACAAAATACAACACAACATATGCATTTGCCTAGAGACACTTGTGATTACAGTTTTTTCAGACCATAATGTTAGTATGCATACACCTGATTTCTCTATTGATATAAGGTATTTTGTGAATACACAAAGAAATAAAGATTGAATGGAAATTAAAACAATCTTGCATAAAATCAGGAGTTGTAACTATTGTATTCAGTCAGCTTGTTACAAATAATTGGTAACAGGGGCAATTTGTTTGCTTGTTCAAAAGTTTATAGACTATAAGTTAATGATTTTTGTAACATTCAATTATATTGATTACTAATAATACTTAATGGAGTTTAAATAAATCTTGAACACTTGAACCACCAACTCCAAAAGTCACTAGCCGCCACTACTATTTAAACTTGTAAAGGTTTAGAATACCATATTTGTAGTATTGCAATTCATGATATGTATCCATTATTTAAAATCCCACAATTAAACATAAGTCATTGTTTTTATTTTTCTATTTCTGGAGCTGAAAAAAGTAACCCTAGGAAATATACCTATGTTTCAAAATACAGGAATATTTTAATGTAGGTTTGAAAAGCACTTTGCATATAAATTAATAGTCAACTGGCCAGCTCATTTCCCTTAGTTTGAGAGTGTTATTCGGAGGGAGAAGCTCTTTCCTTAAGTGGTATATGAATAGTCACCAATATCTTTAATGTCATTGTAAATACTCAAAAATATATTGCAAACATTAGGAACTATATTCAGTGAGGTACTATCTAGATTTACAAAATAAAAGAAAGTAATGTGCTATTTGAGATTTCTGCAGAAATGTTTCCATTTTTTATTTAACAAAGTTCAATCTCTTGCCTTAGACTAAGCTCTATTAGATGCACTGTCTAATAAAGAAATATGATTTTTGTATTAATCTCGTAAATTGCCAGTGAATGTTAAATTGATTATAAACTGATTGTCAATCTCAGCTTTAGAAAAACTAAAACATTTACAATTTTGTTAAAGTAAAATTTTTCTAGGCATATGCACTCATCATCCTAGGTAGTAACTACAAGGAGAAAATATGTAATAAGATTGGCTAGATTAGCTTTCAGAATCTCAGTTTATGAAAGCGTAGCAATGAAAACATTTTGAGAACAAGGCTAATGGATTTGAATACATTTGGAACTAATCTCTGAAGAATGCATTGTATTTTGTCCTGTAATTTATAAATTTCCTTCATATATCATTGCAGTTATATACTTGCTCCCGGTGTACTGGTTTCAACAACTCATGAATTTCAAGCCTTGCTTTCTGTGAATACTAATTTAACATATTAGTATTTTACATTTGAATAAAATAGATTGTCATTCATTAGCCTTTCATTTAAAATACCATGTTTAACAATGATATAGAATTACCTAATCTTTACTTAAATGTAAATTGGAGCTTGCACAGTGAAGCCAATGATATCAATTAATTACCTAGTCTTGTTAAAAACTTAGCTAACATGGGGCTTTTCCTACAATTTTTGTTACAGAGCATCATTCAAGACCATAGTAAGAAGTCCAGCTTCACTGGTGAAACATACTTTACACAATAGTATTTTACTATTTTGAAATAAGAAAATTTAATTCAACAAATATGTGCAGTATATTGTGAACATTATCATGGATAGTATAGAGCAGGAGTAAAGATACGGAATCATGGCCTAATTTAATCAGTTTAAGCATTTCATGCAAACGTTATTTTTCTCATGCTGTACCTCATATTGTACTGTGGTGTCTCTTAGGCTAAACATATGCCTACTACAAAATAAAATAAAGAATTAATTGTGATATTAACTTTATACATGTGGTGCTCATGACATTTATGCATATGGCATCACTGCAATTGATTGCACAGTTTGACAAATTTGAAGCTGTAGAAATTTGCATTTCACTGTAATGTGTAAATTTCCTAACAAATTTGCAGGAATGTTGGTCTTTCACCTGCTCATGTTTAACAAAGTGGTTTTAATTACTGTAGTTCTCATAAGATGTCTCATAGTTATGAAAAGTTAACTTCATGAAATCCTTGTGTAATATCAGCTCTATGGCACAGCTCTGCTATACCTTTCTTCTACCATGTGTGACAGTTAATTTCATCTGTAATCACCTTATCAAAGCAATTTTTATTTCTTTCATAAAGCTGTATGTGTATTTATTATTTATTTAATTGTTGCTTATGTATCCTTACTGCTGTTACTTCATATGTTGACTAAACATGCATTCCTACTAATTTTCACGAACTTTTCAGCAGGAAATTGATAATCTAGGCCTTAACAGTCAACAGAGCTCAAATTATGTACATCATTCATAGTTCAGACAAACTGAAAGGGAATTTGTGGTGGTAATCGCAAATGTCAACTCATATCTTTCAACATTCATAGCCCTGCATATTGACAGCAAAGGACATTTGCACAGTCCATATTTCAGTTGTACTCCTTTATGAAGGATGAATGAATGAATATATATGAGTTGCAGATCATAAACTCGGAGCCTGCTGTACTTAGGCCTAGTTTTACACCTTAGTATGGGACTACATTGTGCTAGATAATGAATTTTTTTTTTAAATCATGGTGTTTAATGCCTATTTTTACTACTGAGGTACTACATGATACATGAAATGAAATTATATATTGGGAAAGGATTTTTTTTTAAAGGAAGAAAACATTCCAGGTCCATTTACGGTACCTTCCCAGCACTTGCCATTTATGAGGACTGAGAAAAACCTGGAAAAAACCTCAGTCAGGGAGGACAGCCCTGGTGGTATTCGCTCCCCAGACCTCACATTCATAAGTTTGCACCTTAATGATCTAAATATGAGGTAAGTTCCAAAAGTTTCCAGCCCAATGTGCAAAAATTACACCAGTTTTAAAATGCTGTAATGATGAGGTTGATGTTCCAGTTTCAATTTGCTGCACATGCTATATAGCTGAAGCTTAATTTGACCAACACATGGCACACAAAGTTATTGTTATATTAAAAATTAAGTGCCATACTTTGATAAAGTGCTTCACCAAAGAATTATTTTCTCCATGTTTCATCAAATGTGATCAGATTGCGCTTATGGGAAAGCTTCTTTATATTTCACTGTGAAGGAATGTGCTAAACAATTTTAATCCTTGTGTTGGTTGGCCTTTTGAAGTGGTGACTGAAAAAAACAGGGAAACTACTAATGAAATGAATTTGTACCCAAAGGAATCTCAGCAAATAAAAATTTGAGTCATCCCTCCCATTTTTGGGAGGAGTGCTGGTTTTACTACTTAAGCCTGAGACATTACCAGTGGTTGATACTGATACAAGAGATAAAATGATTAGTTGAAGGATTTTTCATAGAGGAAGCATTCCAGGCTTAAGCAGAGATACCTTCCTGGCACAATGCAAGGTGGGTGCCCTGATTTTTCCTACATTATAGGAATATAATGTGACTTGTGCCCAAAGTTTTAGAACTTTGGTCAAGTAATCAGAAAGAAGTATTGAAATCCATTGTCATAGAATGGAATTATGATCCTGTTTCGAAAAGGGAGTCCATGGCGTGACACAAAGTAGGCAAAATTTAAGGCTATTATTTCAAAGCCCTTTGGAATTGCAGAGGAATTCTCTAGAATGACTACAAGGAAGGAAATACATTATGAATGCAGAATATGAGGGTCATTTAAAAAGTTTGCTATAAATGCAAATAAAAATTATTTTTTATATCATACTCTATTTTTGTACATAGTCTCTATTGATGACTGTACACTTGCTCCAGCAAGTTTCCAGTTTTTTCATCCCATTGGAAAAATAAGATCTATCAAACTCTGCAACTCATTGATACCAATCACTTACTCATTTGATGAAAATTACTTTCCACCAAGCCAAATTTTCAAGTTTGGGAAGAGAAAAAAGTCACTTGGGACTAAATCCAAAGAATATAATGGATGAGGAATCAGTTTGAAGCCCAGTTCAAGCACTTTGACCATTGTGACTGCTGCTGTGTGGGCTGGAGCACTGCTGAAAGAGCAATTTTTATGTGCCAATCTTGGTCTTATTTTCATTCACTACATGTTTCAAATGATCCAACAATGAAGCATAATAGGCCCCAGTTATGGTTCTGTCTTTTTCCAAGTCATCTATCAGGGTTATACCCTGAGAATCCTAAAAAACTCTGACCATCACCTTTCCAGTCAACAAAACAGTCCTCACTTTTTTTGGCATGTTCTCACCAACTTTAGTTCATTGTTTTGGCTGCTGCTTTGTCTACAGAGTGTAATGGTTTCATCCAGTCATAAATCAGTGCAAGAAGTCCTGCAATTAAACAGACACTGTGTTAAAATGCTCTTTTGCATGCGATTTTGGCCAATAGTCAGCATTCATGGCACTCAATGTCACATAGTTTCTCATTTCTAAATTTTAATATAGAATATTCAGCACTGATTCAGTTGAGATACCTGCAGTCTCTGTTATATTGTGCACTTTCACTTGGTGGTCTTGCAAAACAATCATGGACTTTTTTTCAGTGATTTCCTTTGTGGTGATCTCAGCTGGGCTGTTCGAGTGCACTTCATCTTCAGTACTTCTTTGGTCATGTTTAAACTCATTCATCTAGAAAGAAACAGTCTTCAGTAATGGTGCAAAGTTTGCATGAGCTTCATACTCTGCTTTGATCTGTTTTAAGTAAACCCTTAATTAGAAATATTTAATAAAGCATGAAACTTATTTTTTCCACTTTCTACAGCATGGGTGTCACTGGTCACTTCAAATAGCTGTCAACAATTAAATGAACATATCTGACTGAAAATTTATCTAAAATTGTTACATTAGTCATTGTCAAAAATGGTACTGCTTAAAGAAATTTTCTGCATTTTCATGGAAATTCACTAGATTTATCAAACAACACTTGTATTATGCATTCTATATGCACAACTACAAGATATTATAAAGGTGAAGTAGAATGCTGAATAATTTCATTTAATTGCTTTATGATATTGCTTCAATCCATATGGCTCTTGATTGCAAATGCTGCAGTGAAAGATTGTGCCTTTCAGGAGATTGAACACCTACCATACAGCATAGATCTAGCTCCCAGTGCCTATACTTGTCTCTAAGCTGAATGAATGTTCTTTATGGAAAGAAGTTAATGAAGAAAATGAGGTGAAAAGAGTCACATTGGAACATTTTGTAGATAAAACTCTGGAATATATTTTGGAAAGTACTGAGCTGTTAATTTATAGATGTGAAAAGTGTGTTAAAATAAATGGGTATTATATTGAAAAATTACATAATTAATTTACTCCAATCACCTAAACAAATAATCATGCTGAAAACCTATGGAACTTGCCATATATAATAAGTTTATTTTCGTACTAGGCTCTCAATGAATAGTGGCTAGTGCATATGCACTATGGGAGAAGCATTAGATGTGCCATTATTTATTAAGATAGTCCAATCATTCTGTATAAGTGCCTATGCCACTAATATTACACTCACTATTGATGACCCCATTACTCCATTTAATATCCCCCCCCCCCAAAATAACTACTACATAACAGTCTGGAACCCATTAAGTAAATGAGAGCCAGCAGTTTAGCAACATTGCCCTAGAATATGTGTTTATAGGTAAGGTATAATACACCAATGTAAAAGAAGGGAGTTATTCAACCAAGTTTATTAATATTGCTTTTTATTTGCACTAATTTCTCTCCTTTTCAGATGTAGTTGTAGGAGTACCCTGGAGTCTTTAAAGCAAGAGATTTGGTGCTTGCCAGGGTTTCATAAGAGTCAGAGTTACTTTTAAACAGCAGTGACTTGCAGCAGCATAAACCTTACTGTTGGTAAACTGAGTATAGATTGCAAGCTTCTAGAATCTGAATGAATAGAACAGAGTGGGCAACACAATGCAGAACAAGAGGTTTGCAATCCATGTTGCTTCATTCCTAAGTGACTGACAGCAATCCAGAATCGTCATATGTCATCAATTGATAACACACTAAGATTCTTCGCTGCTGAGCTGTGCGAGCATTATATAACTGAGATTTTGCTTGGCATGCCCACCCCTGAACTAGAATGAACATTTGCACATGAGTGGCTGAACATGCACTCAGAAAAAGAGAAACAGTGGAGAATTTAATAAACATATCAAGTAACATTATCTATTTAAAAAAAAATCCATTCTTCTGGTTTACATAAAAGCAAACTTGTTGATTAAAGGTTGGAATTTGCAGGATGAAGTTAATGAAGTGTTTTAATTTTAATTTTCTCCTTCAATGATCTTGGAGAAAAAAAACTTAGAATATAATGATATAACAAATTATTTTGAAGAAGTCACTCAAATTTCACTAGTTTTATTCCACTTACTTGGACATATTTCAAAGGCAAATTTCCTTCATCGTCAGCACAGTTCCACTGCCGGCTTTCCAGTGTGGTATTAAGATGTCACTCTTTGGCTTTTATAAACTTTTGGATGAGGTTGCTGTTGTTTGGAAGATCAAAATTAACTAAATTTTCTTTGTTTTCGTTCAAGAATATATTTTCCCACACCGATAATTTTATAGGTTTTTGAAGAGCTTTTAAAAGTTTTGGTTCATTTTGGAACTCATGGTTTTCTTGCCAGAAATGGTATGCTACTGCTGATTTTCCCATATGTTTATATTTTACACGTCTCATGTGTTCCTTAAACCAAATGGAAATGTTCCTTTTTGTTTTACCTATATATTTATTATTGCAGTCTTTGCAACTGATTTCATAAATGCCGATTGTTTTGCTGGCGGGATTTTGTCCTTTGTGTGGGTTTTTAGGAGGTTTTTTCAAATTGCATTTATTCACTGGAGCCAAAATAATGTTGGCCTCTTTAAAAATCTTTTGAAATTTTTGGTGTGCCATGGATGGAATGTAAATTTTTTATATATGTGCTCTCCTTTGTAACCTTTCAGTGTGGTGATATCTTTTATTTGTTTTTGGTGTAGTGTTCATTTTCTGTACATTCAGTTAATACAAAACTTCACTAGTCTGCCATTCAGTAACAGCTTGCAACTAATCAGACCACTGTGAAATGGCTTGTATGGCTCTACCTACCACATCTTCTCACCTCCTTTGGTCAAAATACTCCAAAAACTCAGTGAGACAGATCCTTTATAGATAATAATTGCAAATGCAAACATCAGATGCAAGATAGAAGTCCACAACAGGCATTGCTGCTGTGTTTTCTTTTATGCATAAAAATACATTAAGCAATAGTTATAGAAAAGTAAACTTTGAACTTTTTAGGAATTAGTGAAAACCTGCTACCTCCTAGAAGAACCATCCCTGCTTTAAAATGTTTTCCATTTAGTGTCTTTGTTGTTTCTCAGCCAATATACTTTTGCACTTATAATAAAATATGTTTTTTTATTTTTATTTTAATTTTTATTAACATATAGACATGTTACTGTTTCAGGTTTTGTCATACATAGAGTTAGGTAACAATAGTTACAATAATTGCAAGTTCATTATATTATCACAGTTCATCCACGCTGTTAAGATATCCAATAATATTTTTTTTTTCAATTGTGCTTTAAAATTCTTACCATGCATATTTTTTTTATTTCCTGTGATAGTTTATTATAAATAGTTTTGCCACTGAATAATGGATCATATTCTTTGAACTCCTAATTTAAACAACTTTTGTAAAAGTTATCTTTTCCCATAGTATTCTAATCTTATAGCCATTACTTTTCTGCTTTTCTGTAGAATCAGAATATGATTCATGTTACAGATTTCTGTACCACTCTGTATTTCTATGCCATATTGAATAAACAGATAAATCAGACGTTAGTATGCAGTTTCTAACTCTGGAATATATAAATATCAGGAAAAAGCCTTATTAGACCTTGAGCGCATTTATATACCTGATCCTTATGATAGTCATATTAATTTACAATCTCTGCATACACCTAAAAATTTCATATGTATCATATATTAAACAAGAGTTCTATTCAAAGTTAACTCAACTTTGCTATCTTTATGATTGTAATGCTGAAAATGATTTTCAGATTGTGCTCTAGATAATTTAGTATTCCTTTGTAAAAGTCTCACATATTACAAAACAATAAACAGGTATCATCTGGATATCATTGTTGTACCTTCAAAACCTGCTATGTGCAGAAATTTCAGTTTTCCGCTTTTTTGATGATTTAGACACAATTTTCTATGCGGATTGTCCTCAAGATGAGAAATGCAAATATCCATTCCTTGTCTGCAAATCCAAAAAAGTTTGAAAAGACGCTGTGCCATATTATATTTAAACTAGATTATCGAGCCATGTAAGTAATTCAGTTATAATCGTGTTACAGATAAAAACATGTAGAGTAGGGCGATGAAGCTGGTGAGGATGGCCATTAAATTGGCATCAGATAACCATTTTTGGCGCATGAATATATGGGATGAAAAAAAGACTTATTGAAGGACTGGTGAATTTTCAGATGCCTATACAAAGAAGATCGCATTTATATCCAGAAAGTTCCTGTAAGCAGAATTCATGATTCTCAACACAGAGGGAATTAAAATTCAGATTTATCAGGAATTCAGTTCTTTCTATCTTGTGCATAACAAAAAACGCTCTTAGTTTGTGAATAAAATCCAACAATGAAACATAGAATAATAATACTTACATGAATTGGATGAAGAAGACAAAAGTGCATGTATGCAGGTGCTACCAAAAATACAAAAGAGAGTGTTGTCAATGAAGCAACTGAAATAAGACAGCATACTTAAATGGCTTAAATAATTCCAAAAGTATCCAGTCACCATTGCAGAGCCTCCTCTTCCAGCATTTATGTAGAAAACAGTTTTAGGCCTGTATCCCATATGCATCAAGTTACCAAGATTGGTGCCAGGAAATTGGTCTTACAACTGTTGAAAGAAAGAAGTTCACAGAGGTTTTTGATTGTGAAAACATCTCCACCTTCCAGCCAAGAAAAGATCAGTGCAACTATTGTGTTTAATGCAAGGAAAGAACTACAGACTGCACATAACTAAAAAGAAAGAAGCAAGACCTGCTAAACAAAGAGCTATAGCCTCAGCTTCTTGTTGCAGCTATGGACATACAGAGCGTCTTGACTTGCCCCAAATTATTAGTGTCAAAGCAATATTATAGTCAGAAATTGCAAGTATATAACTTCAAAATATATGTCACTAACAGCAAAGATGTTCACTTATACATATAACACGAAGGTGAAGGAAAGGTAACATCAAATGAGTCCACATCATGTATTGTTGACTTCATAAAGCTAAATATCAATTACAAGAAGATTATCCTTATTTCTGATGGATGTGCATATCAGAACAAAAATAGATTCCTGCAAGTACCCTGACTGATATTTTCAAAATTCAAAACATAGAAATTGAACATCCGATACTCGATAAAGGACATACAATGATGGAGGTTAATTCATTACACTCCACCATTGTATTCACTTGTTGACTATGTAACAAGAATAGAAGGGGCAAGAAGAAACAAGGAGAATAATTGCATTATGTGAAACATATTTTTTTCAAAAATTAAGAAAAACAGGAAAGTAATTTTCAATCAATCAGGCTAGGGGGGAAAATAGAGGATCTCACAGTGGCAGAAATATGAACATTAAAGTACATAGAAGAAAAAGAAGTAGTATTGCATAAGATTAGTCCCTGACAGCCACTTCCAAAGTGGAGAAAAAAAAATTAAAGGAGCACAACATGAACAGATGAAAATTAATCTGAGTAACTTTGAAAGCCTTCAGAGCTTGAAACCTTTTATGCATAAAGATCATCACCTCTTCTACACCAACCTGAAGCATTACTAATTTAATCTGAAATATAAAATTTAAAATACTTTTGGTATGCTCAAAGAAGTGTAGTTATTTGCATTGTAAGTCCTGATATGTAACATTTTTATTTTTGTGTTAATTAATGATGAAAATCCTGCATCATTATGAATAAATTTAAAACTATTTTATTTGATTAAAGTGAATAACATTGTTTAAGAGGTATTATATGGTGATGTATTTATGTAAAGCTAATAGTTTAACACTATAAACATTACTTTTACTGTTAACTTACTATTGAACAGCAGCAATTTGAATTTGGAAGCAAATACTCACTGCGACTGGCATTTCACTTCCATGAACCTCATTTATTGTAAGTAAATGTATTATTTTATTCCCTGTTACCACATGAATTACCACAAATTCTAGTTCAAGTTGGTGATCAAATTTCTATTATTTGTTAATAAAATGACAATATTAATGATAAAAAACAAATAATATCACTGCATGTTGTATCACAATCATTCATAGTTGCAATAATCGAAATGTGGCAGAAAATGCAGTAAGCTGACAGTGTTAGAATTGAAGGTCATGCTCCCTTTCATACATGCTATGTATGATATTATAGGTGGTGTCTTTCGTATAATTGATTAAATTTGTATACACTTAATTTTTATCTAAATTACACATTAAGTAAATAATCTTATAATATTTTCTAAACAGCTATATACATATCTCTTAAGATGCTTTTCAGTACTCATACTACATACAGCAAAATATACTAAGTGTTGAAATCGACACACCTAAAACCCACAATGTTCAGTAAAATCAAAATTGTTGTAATTTTCAGTCTTGAAAAGGCAACATTTTTTAAAATTGTCAACAATAAAGTATTTCAAGAAATCCAAAGGAATTGTAGTAAAAGTACCTTTAAAGGTGAAGGAAATTAAAAATTACAGCATTTTTTGTGTCTCCTGAAAGATTTGTATAGATGCACATAGCAGTTTTGGAGGTGCAGTGACAATATATAATATTAGTATAATTGCTCATTTGCGAAAGATCATTTACATAAACAACAAAACGAGGACCAAGCAGCAAGCCCTGTAGAACTTCAAATTTAATATCATCTTATTTTGGTGTAATTGTTTTTATGTATTGCCCTATTATATTCTGGGTCTGTATGCTGTTTACAGCTTATTATATATGACTTTATTATTCTAAAGTTTTACCTCTTATATAATAGTTATCCAGTTTTGCTCATAAAATACTGTGTGACACCCTGCTGAAAGTTTTGGTTAGATCTAAAAAAAATCCTGTTACTTTATCATCTCTATCTTGGTGTACTGGAGTATTATGAATAAGTTTAGTTAGAGCTGTATTAGTTGAACATTTTTTTCTAAAATTATCTGTTTCTGGCTAAAACATTATCCTTATTAAAAAAAATTAAGTCTTGCATTGATTACTTTTTCCATTATTTGCAGTTGTATAACTGATATGTAATTAATTGTAGAAATGATTGCAGTAATTCCTTGAGATAATCGTATTACATTACACTAACTTTAGTTAATATATTTCTCATCTATTTCAGATCCTTCACACGTTATCAAAGCTACCTATACCAAATAAGACTGTTCTGCAGGATAGCAAAGTAATGGCAGTAGTTGAGAAATGGGCTGTACTCCCAGAACTTGCCAGTCCAGATAATTTTATAGTAGAAGTATCAACAGAGTGCACAGAGAATCAAGAGGCTGTGAGAAAAGAAAGGTATGTTTCATATATATATATATAATTTTCCAGACAATTGTTTTGTTTACATTGCTTCTGTGCATCTTCTGTCATTGAATGTGGATATGAAAAAATTTTACCAAATTATTTGCGGCCTTTAATTTAAAAAAAAAAGTTTATCTAGACGTTTTATTTATTTGTTTGTTATTTTATAAATTAATTTGAGATTAATTTTCAAATTGCACTCTTTGCTGCTTAACAAAGTTCATGGTACAGTGAATTGGGTGTTAAATGTTACAGTATTCAGCATAATCTAGAAATAATACTATTTGGTTGTAGCATTAGTACTTACCAAGTATTTATTTATAAAGATTTTAAACTCCAAAATTGAGTTATTAATCTGCAAGTACATGTAAGTGATCTGTGTCTACTTTAATGTACAACTTGAAAAAATTGTTTCCAAAAAGTTATCTCAGTACCTTTAGGTGCATTTAATGAACTGGTGTTTTACAACTGATATTTCAACGGTGGATTTTCCAGTTGAGTGATGACAAACTTTTCTGGGGTTTTATGGCACATGCACTTATGTTCAGTTATAGTGAGCTGCAGGTGGAATTTTTCATGTGCACTAAATGCAATATTGTATGTATTTACTTTTAGCAGATATTTCTTTGCTGTTGAATTCTTTCAAATTTGTGTACATACTTTGTTTATATAATGGCATATTCATATGAGACATAACAAGAAAGAATTTCATAATGATTGTAGAAAGTGAATCCCAAAAGTGATATTGAAGATTCCAATGATGGGGAATTTGAAGAAATCCAGTATTCAGAATGTAACATTGCTGACGACACCAAGCAATAAGTAACAGGTGACACAACATTGTCTGGTGCAAGCAGTGAAATATTTGTTGTTAAAGACAGCATAATATGGAAATCACATCACTATAAAAAAACTCACACACATATATCCTACAATATTATATTAAACATGTTCACACTTTACATTTATAGTATTTGAGGAAATTTTTCCAGAGAAAGGGATACCCAGCAAGTCCAAGTACAATGAAGACTTTCTTGGAATTGTTTTATTATGCTGATATAATGTGACCACACTAATTCAATCTAAAAGACTTGTGGCAAACAGATGGTGCAAGGGATGAAATATATTGTCTCATCATGGCTATAATTAGATTTTGTTTACTCCTTAGATGTCTCAGATTTTACAACAAAGAAGCAAGATATGAGAGACAGAAATTAGATCACATAGTATGGATATGAGAGGGTGTTGCAAACTTTCAGAAGGTGTAGCAGTTTCTGAATATGTTACATTTGTTGAAAAATTGGAAGCACTGCATGGGAGATTCAGATTCTGTCAGTATATACCAAACAAACCTAATAGGTTTGGAATAAAAATCTTTTGCAGTGGCAGATGCCAGAATTAGTTAAATATGGTGGACCTTTGTAACAGTGAGAATATAAAATGATTGAGTCGAATTTGTAACACTTACATCACTAATATTTAAAAAAGGAAAACTAAGTTTCTGAAGTTAATTGCTCCCGTCATTAGTTCCAGATCAACTGACTCAATCTGGAACTGATGACGGAAGCAATTAGCGCCTGAAACTTAGTTTTTAAATATTAGTCATGTAAGAGTTACAAATTGGACTCAATCATTTTAAATTCTTAATTCTTAGATGCCAAAATGTTTGACACAATTCAACATGCAAGTATTGGGCAAATCTGAAGATCCATACAAAGAAGACAACAGACTATGTAAACTTGTGCAGAGACTTTGCCAGTATATATCTTAAATACAGGAGACCACCCCCTTGACCTAGTAGTTAGCATTGCTGACTGTTGGCTGGGGCGCCTAGGTTTGACTCCTGGTTACTACTTAGGAATGTTTTTCTAAGTTAGGGAGGTCTGGAACTGGGTCCACCCAATCTCATTAGGACAATTGGGAAGTTGCCAGATGGAGAGGTGGTAATTCTTTGATAGCAAAAGCTGCATATAAGCAATCAGTAGGGTGCTGGCATGCTGATCACATGTTCCCTGCAATACTGCCCTCTATCAATGAAGTCATAAGATGGAGGAGAGGATGCAGAGGTTGCCACGGCAGGCCAAGGCTCATCCCATGCTGTAGTGCCAAATGAGAAGAGAAAGAAGATCTTTAATACAGGACACAACATAATATGTGACAGCTATTTTACAAGTTATCAACTAGCAAGCACACTGATTAGATAGATGATGATGTATGTTGGAATCCTAAGGAAAAATAAGAGAAATGTATTAACATTAAAAATCAATGGAGAAAATGTTTGGCTTTCAAGAAAATAGTAATTAATTTAGTATGTTCCAAAATCAAGAAAAGTAGTATTGCTACTATCCACAATGCATCACAATGGAAGCACTGATAAACAGTACAAGAAATGGTAAAAGACTGGAAATCATCATATTTTATAACATACTATAGGCAAGTTCATGTGACAAATACAGAGCCCTGGTCTAGATGCATGGCTTAACGGGGATGTGCTTGGCACCGGGAAGCATGCTTTTTGCCAGCAGAGTCGGATATTCATAGCCACTTAAATTCAAGTGCATAGATTTCTGTAAGCATACACAGCACACCAAACACCAATCTTTTGGTCATTAATGGCATTTCATGCGCAAGATCTGGTTTTTCTGCACTCCATTATCGTTCTGTGTTGCTATATGGCCATGTAAATTGTTTTGTGTCGCTACATGGCCATGTAAATAAAACCATGGATACTTAAAAAATTAAACTTGGGTCAATAAAGGAAACATTAACATTATCCAACACTCAATTGCAGAAATTTACTCTACTCACATTATCGTGTGTGTTGCAATTCCTGAATTACAGTTATCTTATAGGTTTTAAGTTTAGTATGATTCAAAGTTGAGATTTTCAAAATTCCTAGTTTCTGTGCAAACTTTCTCAAAGATTTCTTTGGACTTCATTCTAACTTTTCTCTGGTGTTATTAAGTTTTTCATCTGTAAGAACATGATTTTTTTTTTAATAGTGTTTAATGCCCGTTTTTACTACAGAGGCACCACAGGCGGTCGACACTGATGATACATGAAATGATATAATGGGAAAGGATTATGAAGGAAGGAAATATTCCAGGCCTAAGTTTAGGGTACCTCCCCAGCATTTGCCAGTTATGAGGACTGAGGAAAACCTGGAAAAAACCTCAGTCAGAGAGGATGGTCCTGGCAGGATTTGAACCCCAGACCTCCCACTCACGAGTCCATGCCTTAACGACCTCGGCCACTCGTGGCAGTTGTAAGAACATGATGTATTACTTTCAGTTTCTTATCAAGAATAGTTCCCATTTTCCTTAATCACAAGATTATGGACCATTTCTCTGAGACACATGAACAACAGAGAATCTCAAATAAGTGTACTTACGAAGCTGTTGACAATGGAGTGGTATATATATATATATAAACAATGTATACAGTTTTTTTCACACTTTTTCTAAAGGCTTGTATGTCTATGTAACTCAAATAAGTGTACTTATGAAGCTGTTGACAATGGAGTGGTATATATATATAAACAATGTATACAGTTTTTTCACACTTTTTCTAAAGACTTGTATGTCTATGTAACTCAAATAAGTGTACTTACGAAGCTGTTGACAATGGAGTGGTATATATATAAACAATGTATACAGTTTTTTTCACACTTTCTAAAGACTTGTAGACGGAGAATCTGTCTATAAATTACTGTCTCACTTCTGTACATGAGTTTGTTATCACGTAGGAATCAAACATGAAGATTCTGTGTGCTAAAGTATACAAACTGTTTGGCATTATAACAGCACAAGCATATTATAACACTGAAATACATGGTCTAACAACATTCAATTCCTATACAACACAACAACTTTGCATCAGCACACAGAGAGGCATGACAGTGGAGAGGGAAACAGAACTGGTTAGAAACAGGACAGGCAAATCCCTGTTAAGTCAGTCATGCATCCAAATGAAGGCTCTTTAGAAAGTGGCTAATAGTTGTGTTTTATAACATGATGAACATAGCTGCAACAATTGCTAATGTTATTTTCAACACAAACAGCAAAATAAAAATGACAAGGAGAGAATTCGTGAATCACCTTTCTTTGGCATTCATGCATGGTCATCTTATGGAAAGAGCATTGTCAAAAACATTGCCAAGAAAAATAAAATATAGAACGAAATGAAGAGCATTGTGGTACAATATCATCCTGGAGCCAATTCCATGCTTAAGAGGATGCTCTCTGGACTGCAAAAACAAGAACAGAAAAATAAAGTATTGTACAAACTGCAAGAAATATATTTATCTTGAACATTCTGTCACTGTATGCGAAGGCTGTGTAAAAAAATCTGAATGAATGTGCAGTATATTTATTCTATTTGTGTGAATATATTTCTTAAAAGTTTGAAACTTTACTTCAAAAATTTATTTAAAATGTTCCAGTATATATGATACAGGCATCTGTAACATGCTGGGAACAACTTTCTGTTAATATCCTCTAAAGAGTAAGCACATGAGTTTATTTGTTAGTATAAATATATTCCTAATAAGAAGAGGAAGAAGAAAAGATGTTAAGTGTTGACACAGTTTTCCATTTTAAAGGTGTTGAGTGTTGTTATAATATATTTTTTAGAATATTTTAAATGAAAGTGCAGCAATTAAATGTATATTGATTTAATTTAATATAATATAATTGTTATTGCTAGATTTGTTTTTATTGTATAGCACAAAGCTGTATTTGTATGAATTGCAACAATAGATATTAATGCAGAACTATTAATATTTAATATTTTTGTATAATAGGAAATTATATATTGAACATTTCCTTATAAAATTTTTACCCTGACTAATTTTTAAGATATTTCTCATTGAATGCATTGCACAGTTAAACTATACTTAAGCCTGAACTCAGGAAAAGCATTAGGTTTTCTGTGATCTGTATGATATTTATCTCTAATTTCCTTTTCTTTATTTTTAACTACATAAAAATATTTATGAATTTTTTATATACCGGTAGTAAATTGTTTTTACTATTTATAATGTTATAAGCAACAGTAACCAATCTTCAATTGGCAACTTCAGGGATTTGTTGCTTTTAGAGTCGGTCAACAGCTGATGATGAGAGCAAGTGCTTCGGAAACATTACTAGTGTTATGCAGTTAGTGTGAACAATTTGCTTACATTAGTGTGAGACCAGCTTAATTTAACAGATTATATTAGTTTGCAGTTTATAAGCCATTCTGATTTGAATACACTAGATTTGTTTTTAAAGGTTTTTGTTTATTTTTACATCTTGCACGTATAATGGGGAATACCAGTGAGAACTGCTGTTTATCTGCACTTGAAACCTTACTCAGAAGTATGCAAATCTTTGTTACCATTCTTATTACAGTGGTGAGTAAAATGTTTAGCAAATGAAAAAATGTGTGCTGATAAAATTTGAAGAGAAACTCAAGGAGTAAGAAGAATAAAAAAATGATCAATTCCTCTGAAATGTTGCAGCAAATGTTATTGGGACACCACAGTTCCAGTTTGGGTAAAAGTGAAATTCAAACTTGAAGATCAGAATTCTAATATGCCTAAATTATTTAAAAAATGTAGAGCACTAATAGTGATAATTGAGTCTATATTTACCTGTTCCTTTTTTTAAATATGACTAGAATTTCTGGAATTCATGGTTTATCCTAAAAATTGCTTATCATAACTTTTACCTCCATTGTTTTGGATAAGCAGGGTTCTATAATACCACATTTATGCAAATCTAGTGTGCATAATATTTTAAACATTGATTTACAAAAAAGATTTTGTGGCAAATGTAATGTGCACCTGTTCAAACAGGCTATTGTCATATTTACCATAATTGCTGTACTTTAAAGGGCTTAGGTGTATGCAATATTCTAGTAACGCTTTCAAATGAATTTAATCCTGTATAATACTACCTCATATATAAATGATATATTTGATTAAATAGAGTATTCTTTCTTAAGTATATTAAGTAAATAAAATTAGGTGCATCCATTCTTTAAAATAAATATACAAAGTTAAATCACAAAGAAGAATAGCATTCAGTGTTGTCATCAGAATACTTGGAGAAGTTTGTCTACATCGTAGCAGATTCAGATAAATTTAATGCAATTTATACCTAACTGCTCTGTTTGCAACAATAGCAGACCACCGTTAAACCAAAACTGAATGAAGTTTAACGTAAGACACCAAGTGCTGTGGTTGAGAAAGTTGGAGGGAAATAGGATAAATGAAGATTTAGATTTTCATTCAAATCTAATGTACAATTGATTCTAAATCAATGAAAGTTGGAGGGAAATAGGATAACCGAAGAAAGTTTACATTTGCACTCAAATCTAATGCACCCAAATTTTAGAGCTGAATTCAGCCAATAAAGGTGTGTTTTAGATTCAAGTAAATGTGGTGTTTACTTAAATTAAAACTGGATGTGGGAATCAACACAGTGAAACTATCATAAAATCTGGTTTAGACTAAAAGTAAAACTACTTAAAATCATGTCAACACATTAAAGCTCTCTTGATGTTCCACTTTTTAAAAACTTATTTAAAAGTAAACTGGGACATGTTTCGTGAAGCACTTGCTCACATTGTCAACCATTCAATGACTAACGGATCTAATCAGGTGGGAAATGTAGATCCGTTAGTCGTTGAATGGTTGACAATGTGAGCAAGTGCTTCACGAAACATGTCCCAGTTTACTTTTAAATAAGTTTTTAAAAGTGGAACATCAAGAGAGTTTTAATGTGTTGACACGATTTTAAATAGTTTTACTTTTAGTCTAAAACAGATTTTATGGTATTCACTATTTCTGCAGTATGCTTTATGGATCTTTACAAGTGTGATCAAAAGCTATAAGATCAATTTTCCAACACTCCTGAGCAAGCTATCCATTGCAATTATGTAATTTCTATACTTTATGAATAAGAATAAGTTTCATTGAGAAGGTAGATATAAACATAATCCCAGACCATTTCTTCACATTAATTGTATATTATAGCAATTTAAGAGTTGAATTCAGCCACAATTAGCAAGCACAATATGTGATGCCCAATGTAATAACATAAATCAGTTTCAAGTAGTACACTTTGTTTTTGCAGAATTGTTTGGCAATAAAATAATTTTATAGGAGGAATATGTATTACTAATGTTATTGCAGTTTTAATTCATTACTGAGGAATTTTTTTCATCCAAAATTGGTCTGTACTAACAGGAATTACAGCATTGTTGTTGATTTGGTTTATTTATGAACGCTCTTTAACATCTCAGGTCATCAGCGTCCCATTCTATTCAGGGTGTGAAACGGCCAACAAATTTTGCTCAGAGGCCTTTCTTTTAGGCTTTAGGTTCTTTTTTGTGCCGTAAATATACGACACGGGACCCACAGCTTTACCAGGACCAACTAATTACAGTATTAAAAAATATGTGTGTGTATATATATATATATATATATGTATACACATGCAATATATATGTATATACAGGATATTAATGAACTACACAAAAATAATTTCAGAGAGTGTAGAAACGTATATAAGCAATTTGGGATATATAATATATATAAAATCTGTATACGCTACCCTAGTACCTGGTTTCCTAAACCAGGGCGTGTATATCAAATTTTCCATTTATTGCTATTATAGCTATACAATTCAATAATATTTTAATACATTATTTTACAGATTTTCCTAATAACTAGATTAAAATAATATAATAAAACAATAAACAAAAAAAATAATTAATTGAACCAAAATATAAATTTACTTAATTATTTCCCAAATTAATCTTCCAAAATCTACAAAACTACCAAATAAACAATTTAACAACATCACTGGGAGCCAGTAGGAATTATAGCTGGTAGCCAGCCAGCTATTCTATCCTTTAAATTTATTCCATTACTATACAACTATACTACTACTAACCACTGGTTACCAGCGGTATGTACTGGTATCCAGTACTCGGCAGAAATTCTCTTAGATTGGACATTATCCTTAATTGTTTCAATTCTCCTTAATTTATTACATTTGTAATAATATCCTTCTATTTGACAATTAACTTCACTTAAAGTTCATTTATCATTATTAATCTTTCCTACTCATTTCATTTATTTGTCTCAACACTTGAACTCATTAAACACTATCACCTCGCTTCCACCATATTACTCTCCATCTTTTCTTCCCAACCATTCCTTCTTCCATCTCGCTTGATCCTCCTGGTCCCCTGGTTGCACCATTTCTTGCATTCAGCTCCTCCTCTCTGGACACCACTACTCCATCCTCCATCTCCTGCCGTGGCTCATTCCCGTGCATCTCCAACATCCTTCTTTCACCTTCTGTAATCTTCCTTCTTCCATCTTCTTCCCGATGTCAAAACTCTTATAGGTATGTTCTCTACTTCAGGTTGTAAATCAACATTATCCCCGTTTATTATATTTTTAGGTATTTTCATCTCCATATTCCCTTCTCCCTTATCTTTATCTTCTCCTTCTAATATTCTCTTCCTGTTGATTTAATTAAAGTTATTTTCTATATTTTCTATTCTTGTTAGTTATTTGTGTTTGGGGGTTGTCTTTGCATACGTATGCGTTCTGATCTTCTTACCTCGTCCTCAGCTTTTTCATTACATCTTATTATCTGCTGTTGTGGTATTACCTCTTCCCTTGCTAGGTTACTTATTTTGAGTGCGGCCTGCTCGAGGTATTTATATAGACCCTTATTTCTAAGTATATGTGCCACCTGATGGCCACTTAAAATTTCTCTTTCTTCTCTCACATGTTCTAAATAGCGTGTGCATTCAAATAACACATGTTCTGGGTTATCCTGGGATAGTAAACATATTGCCTATCTGTTTCAAATTTCGAAACTATGGCTATAAGTTTGTAAAGCACAAGTATGCCACTAACTAATGAAGATGCCCCTAGAAAGCATAACACATGATAATGAAGGTAGGTTTCTGAACATAATCACTCTGGCGCCATGGTTATGACATTAGCTTTGCAGTAAGAGATGTTCATTTGTTGTTGAGTTTAACTCTCGTTCATCAATTTTTTTTATTTTGTTTGTTTTCTGACTGGCCTAATAATGCAGCTTTGAGCTTATGTTTCAAGTTGTGTCAATTTATACACTTAAATCTTAACATATCAGTTCATATAAATTCAACCTTTGTATCTTAAACTGAGGTATTCATTTTTTTTTCTTTACACTAAACTCCATTTACTTACATAAAAGTAAGACGCATTTCAGGAGAATCTCTCCCATCTTCAGTTACATGCCGAACTGCCGTACTCGAAATGATGGCTGGACACCCGAATGTTTCTGTGGTGGCCTCTGTTGGTTGAAGTAGGATATTGCTGAGTTCGTCCTTAGGAGGAAACTCGAAATTCATTAGGTTTTTTCTATTTTTTAATATAAAAAATTTTTCCCAAGTGGATAACTCTAATGGGTTGTGAAGATGTTTCAGCAGTTTAATTTCCGGTTTTATTTCATGGTTTTTGGTCCAAAAATGAGCTGCTACTGCTGATTTATCCACCTGCTTAAACTGAATATTCCTAAAATATTCTTTCCTCATGAGGAAAGAGAATATTTCTAAAATGTTCGGCGGTTCGGTGAGCAACTGAAGATGGGGGAAATTTTCCAAAATGTGTCTCTTTTTTATGTAAGTAAATGGAGTTTAGTGTAAAGAAAAAATGAATACCTAAGTTTAAGATATATTACCACTCCATTGTCAACAGCTTCGTAAGTACAATATTTACAACCTTTGTAGTTATTATTGTACCCACCGATCAGAATCGTGTCTTGAGTATGTGTTACTTAATTTTTTTAGGCATCGTGTTAGTGGTAAGCTTATAAGCCATTGTATGTCAGTAATACATTCATTGTTCAGAAAGAGAGTAAAACTTGAAAGCATTAAGCAAATTTTATTCATAATTTCATATTGCAACATTTCAAATTTTATGAAAAAATTAAATTAACATCATGCCAAGAATTGAACCTGCGTTTTGCGGAACATCAGTTTTTTGCATTATGTCACACAAGCAAAGAGCTGACAGAATAGGCTACATAATGCAAGGAGGCAGTTAATAGATGATCATTGTCATACTGTCACATGATTAGTATGATATTTGAGGAATTTTTATGGCATTAAATCTTGAAAATGCTGATAATGGGCTGAAGAAAATTGATATTTCTATACTCGCAAGGCAGTTTTAAAGACATTGTAAACTAATTTCTTACCCGGCTTCACTTTAACATCGACTTATTAGCATCTGTTGCTAAAATGTTTAACATCATATAACTGTGTTATGTTTAGTTGTGGACCATACATTGCCTACCTGATTGCTTATATATGACATCTCTACACTCTCTGAAAATATTTCAGTGTAGTTCATTAACACCCTGTATTTAATGTGTTCTTTGTACACATATGTTACATATGCAATGTGCTGTTGCATTGTCAGTCATTACAAATACTTTTTTATGCCTTTGTCTATATTTTTGCTAATATATCTCTCTTTTCCAGCAGATTATCCCTAGAAGAGGAATCAGGCAGTGACCAAGATGCAGGCAGACCTCGAGCAGATGCTGTACTACCTGGAGTTGTGGAAGTTCCTGATGAAGAAACCTTGCAAGGAATTGAAAATGAGAAGCAACTGGTTGACGGTACAGGAGAAAGAAATACTGAAATGCTTCCAGGAGAATTAATGGGACAAGTGAATGCTGCAAGTCGTGGTAGCGAATCTGATGAGGAGGCAAGCAGTGAAGTGGTAGATAAAATGCGAGCAGATGGCTTATGCAAGGATGATGACACAAGAGAGAGGACTACATCCAGTGAAAATAGGAATTCACACAAAACAAGAACGTTTTTGGAGTTGGCCAATGGGCTACTTAGTGAATGGGCTAGTCTGAAAGAAGTTTTTCGAATTCCAAAGAAAGAGCGAATAGAGCAAATGAAAGAGCATGAAAGAGAAGCTGGTGAGTATATCTGCTGACATACACTTCTGCTCTTTGAAACTACTAATTGCAAAATTACTTGAAATTACAGTTTTTAATTTTCGTTCATTTATTTATGCATATTCTCTTTATTACTACTCAAACCACAGAAAAACATTTATGGTTCTCTTTAGACTCTACTTTGATAAATGCAAATATGTAGATGTACATAATGATTCACTTGAAACACATTCCATATTTTTGTATAATTGTCTCATGATTACTCTTTCAATAACATTACTTTGGTCCAAGACAAATAGGAATGTGCCATAAGTGTAGTGATATTGAGGTAGAAATTTATGTCTAATGTCTTTCAATTTCTCAGTCACTCTTTTTTGGCATAAACCTTGCTTTTTAAATATCTTCGCGGAAAAAAAAAATCTGGGGGATTTGGGTCAAGAAACCTAAGCAGACACAGGTCTTAGAAATGCTCCTGTCCTGGGAAAAGGTCAAATTTGTGCTATACTCTTATTTGAAATGTGGCAAATTGTCCTGGCCTTTTGACAGTAACTCAATTTAATTCTTGATCATCAAGCCTGTTAACAAACTCAGTTAAGATTTACAAATATTAGTTCGTAATTATCATGTTCTCAAAAAAGATTCTGCATTGATAGAACAAAATATCAGACAAAAGTTTTCACTGGATGCAATTGCTCTTCATGAATGGTATGAAAATAATCACTGGACCACACCTATGTGTTTTACAAGTTTACATAAGTGAATAAGTGTAACCAAGCTGCATATAATTTACAATAGGGTAGAGTTTCCACCAAAAAATTGGACAAACAATTAACTATATCCTTGAAGAGATTTTATTAGGTAATTAATAATAATCATCAGTGCTTTATTTCCTGTACTATTTCCGTAAGTCATCTAGAGTTATCTATCCATATGTGGCTCCACCAAGCTTCCTGTTCTGTGCAGATTCTTTATCAAGTTCAAAATGGTGACTCTGGTGGTTGATGCATGCATAACCAAATTTCTTCAGGAATTCCTGGCATTGAAAGAACCAATTACTCAGTCGAGCTGTACAGTGAACACAGGCATTCTGTTGACCATTTATTTTATTTGGAAGGTTAACTTATATGTGAGTTTGTTTGCTAACACAGAATAACAAAATAAGATTCATTATATCTTTAAAAAGAGAGAGAGAGAGAGAGAGAGAGAGAGAGAGAGAGAGATTACAGTGTTATAGTAACAAGAAATAAAAGAAAAATGAGAGTTGTATACACTATGAAATTAAACAAACAAACAAAAAAAAGCGGGGAAAATTTTTATTCATTTATTTATTAGTATTAATAAGGAACTTGTCTCTACACTCATATCGAAACATACCTCAACAATTTTTCTGTATTATCTATGTGCTATAAGATATCCATGTTCCAAAAATGAGCTGCTGTTTTCAAATGGAAGTACTTTAAAATTAGTTGACAATCTTTCGTCCACATGTGCATAACCGGTATTACTGCCAAGCACATTGTGTACCCAGTCAGTGTTAAAAGAGGTGGCAAACTTTTGATAATGACCATTACTTGATATACCAACAATAACACTGATAAACTGTTATGTATGCAGCTGTATGTTTATCTGCTGTTAATCCTACACTGTTATTGGCTGAAGCTGAAATAATGATGTGGTAAGGCAAAGAAACTTAAAGACTCTGAGGAAAACATGGCCACTATAGACTGTCATTCAACATCACTCCATGTGAAGTATGTATGTTGATTGTTAAATCCTGGACAACTATCGGCTCAAGCTAAAATATCATTGATGCGGCAAGATAGAGAATTTCCATCACTTAATTATCAATGGTTCTGAAAAAAAAAATGTGCTGACCTACACAAAGTAAGCCAGTTGAATACAAAATAAATGAGCAATCATAAGAATGTGAAAATGACATAGTTGTGCATAGTGCTGAAAGAACTTGCGTTTTAATCACTGAATCAACTAGTTACTTTGCTTTGCTTTCGTCCCTAACAGGGATGGTCGATCGTCTTCACACATTCGTCGGTCCTGGTGGTGTAGTGGTTACCATACTTGCCTCCTACGCCCAAAACGCGGGTTCGAACCCGGCCAGGATCGATGGATTTTTTCGGGCGAAAAATCCTAAGTATGGCTTCCTTCGGAAGGGAAGTAAAGCCGTGGGTCCCGTGTCGTACATTTACGGCACGAAAAAGAACCTCAAGCCTGAAAGAGAGGCCTCTGAGCAAAATTTGTCGGCCGTTTCACGCCCTGAGTTGAATGGGACGCTGATGACCTGAGCTGTTAAAGAGCGTCCTTAAATAAATCAATCAAAAAAAAAAAAAAAAGTCTTCACACATCCGCAAAGCTGGGCTGCAATTAAAGGATGCCCAATTCCTAGTTGGTTCTGGTGGTGTAGTGGTAACCATACTTGCCTTCTAAACCCAAGATCACAGGTTCAAATCCAGCCAGAACTGATGGATTTTTTCGGGCATAAAAATCCTAAATATGGCTTCCTTCGGAAGGGAAGTAAAACCATGGGTCCTATGTTGTACATTTACGGCACAAAAAAGAACCTCAAGCTTGAAAGAAGAGGCTTCTGAGCAAAATTTGTTGGCTGTTTCAGGCCCTGAATTGAATGGCGCGCTGATGTCCTGAGATGTTAAAAAGCATCCATAAATAAAACAAAACAAATCAAACAAACCCAATTCCTATTCTTACTGCATGAACCCCGACATTTTCCAGTTTCGATCTTGGGTGCTTGCAATTGAAAACAACAGCTCAGTTTTAGAACATGAACTTCTTATAGCACATAGATGATACAGGAAAATTTGTTAATGTATGTTTCAATATGTGTATGGACATGTTCCTTATAAGCATTTACAATAATACAAAATTATGACTTGGTTTCATCCCTGGCTCTACCCAGGCTATAAACGCCAACATAAGTCATGAATAACACTTGCTGAAAAATAAACCTAAAATTTAGTACTAGTATTATTGTTACTAAGTTCAAATAAGAGTCTTACACTAACAAAAACAATTCTAATTCACTAATTACCTGCTGAGACCATTTGATTTTGACTGGATACAAATATTCTCCTAAGTTCTTAATTTGAGATTTCTCCAAAAATTTTCTTTATTGCTATCTCTGGTCTTAATCATAAATATTTTCCTTTCATCAAATTCCTAATCCAAACAATGCGAATCTTTCCCTTTCAATCTTGTTGCATCTATCAATGTAAGGCTGAGTACATAATTTGCTATATCTGGCTCTAATCATCTTCTGGAAACCACTTATTAGTTCATCTCTTCTTAACCATTCCTCTCCCATTACATTCTGCAAAAGTTCATGTCCCCTTTTCTAATCCAGCTAATCTCTAAACATGGATTCCTGTAATTTCAAACATTCTTTCAGGATGTGACCATGAGGCATTTGCTGAACTTCAAACCAATATTTCACTACTTGCTGAATTACCCACCCTCTCACACAAACTTTCCCCATTTCTAACAGGGTCCCATCATAAGCTGCATTAAACGGGATACCTACAAAAGTTTTACAAAATTATGGAAGTATTTTGCCATCTCTGTCCAGCTTTCTTTCATTCCCCATATCTCTATTCCATGTACTCACTTTGATTGTACTAAAGCATTCATAGTAGGTGCAAAATATAGTAGAATCTCGATTCATCTTTTTTTTTTTTTTTTTTTTTTTTTGGAAGGACCAAGTTATAAAAACCATAGATGCTGGAAAATGATGGTTATGAGAAGTGCATAAATCATATAATTAAGATAATTTTGATTGAGTCAAATTACACACTCTTATGATCTTAATTATATGATTAGCTTAACTGTACAAGTTCCAATTAACTATTTTTGCATAAATCATGTTCAAAAATAAAGCAAATTAATAAACAAACACATTTTGTATCAATTTGACATGTTACCATGTACACATTTTACATATTTGTTACTTTCTTTCAAAAAGTTTATTAATTGACATTTGTTTCTTTGCTGCTTTTCCCCATTCAACACATTTTATTACTTATTACCATTATTGTCATGTGCATAGATATATGCTAGCACAGTTCTACATGCTCTCAGAACTTTGGTAAATATTAGCACAATTCAGCTATTGCATCATCTTCTCCCTCTTCCTCATTCTCCTCCACCATGTCAAGAACACTTGCTACTCCTCCCCACCTTGTCACACACTTCATCAACACTTTGAATGCCACATGTGACAACATCAGACTGACAGCACCAGCAATTTGGCTCATTCTTCATAATGGCTATCATCAACCTGCTTCTCCAAAAGTATCGGCAACTACATGTGATCACTGCTTCAATTATTCCAGTTTGAAAATGATCATTTGAGGATAGAATATCTTTGGGACTGAACTTTTTGAACAAATAATGTGTGAAAATGATACATCAAGAAATGATGAATCTGGGTTTTATTTACATGTTATAATGTAAAACAATAGATCAAAGTTTTGCTGTACAGAATTTCCTAATAAATTCATTATAAGTCTACCTTTAGCTAAATTTTCCCAATGAATGAGCCGCTTAACTATATACCCTGGTAGGTAAACTCATTAACAGTTTGGATGTTCTTTCCCCATACAGACCATGTTCCTCCTTACTGAATTTGTTTTCCCTCCTGAAAACTATAATTTCTGTCTTTTTCTGGTTCACCTTCAGATCCCTTTCCTCACAATATTCAGAATAGCATTCTTCGTCCAAACACAGAGAAGCTAATTATATGATTAAAATCATTTGAAATATTTCAACCTAAACACTCTTATTGCTCCACTTACTTGTAAAGTGTGATACTGATTTCTAAGACATTTGTCTTCATCCTTAGAAGGATACGACCATTAAACCATAATCTGGGAATTTTTAGATTATTAACTATTAACTATTATTATTAACTATCAGTATTTGTTAACTCTAGTAGCCCTACTAATACATCATCAATGAACAGGTTAAAAAGAATGACTTACTTTGACCCTTGTCTTAGATCTCGATCCTGCAAGACTTCCTTGGATACCTTACCCTACCCACATCTAGCACAGAATGTGTTGTCCATATATATTCCCTGTAGTAAACTAACCCTTGCTCATCCCTTTACTTCACAATTTGTACCATAGGACATCTCTATCTACTCTTTCATAAGCTTTCTCTAAGTCTAAAAACACTGCATACAATCTACCATGTTTTTTGGCCAATTAATGTTTTAATTATTAACACATCAGTTGTCTTCTGGGTTTTCCCAAAATCACATTATATGAGAATATTAATTCATTAATCTCAGCCTATACATTAATTCTGTATATTAATATCCCAGTGCAAATCTTCTAGATTTGATAGAAGTACAATTCCCCTGTAGTTACATGCATCCAAGAAGAGAAATAAGGAAAATAATTGCATTAATTACTAAACATGGTCACTTTAGGAAATATCTAGAGAAGTGTGACTCTATAAAGATTAATCCACATGCAAACTGTGTAAATAGGATGAGAAATGTGCCTCACACATCCTGTTTTGAGTGTCCAAACCTGGCAAGAAAGAGAACTTACTCTCTTTATAACCAGGGAAAATATGAGAATGGATGCCAACATTGGAACAAAATACTGCACCTTATTCAAGGAACAGATTTTGGGAAACAATGATGGCATCTCCCCCAATGGGGCATGTGCTAAGCCTTATAGGCTGACATGCTGGAGGTTGTTTAAACTCCATATGCCCCCCGACATCTAATTTAATCTACCTGGATCCTCCAACTTCTCTTACCCTTTTAAATAGAATGGATGATTGCAGTTCACCAATACTTAGGTATACTCCTTTTAGTCTTTATTAAATTTAGCACTTTAATAAGCTCTACAGTCTTCCCTTGTCTTATTAGGCTCAAAGAATTCAGCAAGTAAACCATCCACATCTACTGCTTTGTTCTTTTTGAAATTTTAACCTGTATTCTTTCCACAGAATAATTTATCAAGGCCTTCATCCTGCCATCTTCCAATTTATAGTTCCATTTTCCCATTTCCCTAGGTTCAAATTGAAACAGTCTAACTTCTGCACATTCCCCAAGTTTAATCAATAAACTTCTCCCTGAGATCTTGACAAATTTCTAATGACATTCCATATTTCCTTAGCTCTCCCAAACCTGATTTTAGTTTAATTTTCATGACCTGTTTCATCCCCATTCCTCCTTACATTTCAACCACAGCCTATAGCTGGTTTCAACCCTGACAATCTTGTCTTATCTTCCTCTCTATCCTTTTCTCCTCCATTAAATAACTGCTTTCACTAAGTTTTTCTTATTCCTACATTGCTTATCAAGTCTTGCCTTTCTTGTGTACCTCTTATATCATCTCATTACCTGCCCATTTCAACAAAATTCCAATAAATTCAATGCACATTCACTTTAACTCCACCATCTAATTAATACCATAAACACACAAACTTGATACTGAGGAATTCATCATTTCATTAAATTTGGCATACAACTAGATTCTATTTATATCTACAACTTCCCTATGCCTTGTTAGCATTACTTAAGACTGTCTCGTCACTTATTACTATTGGATTTCCAATCAACTATGATAGGAAAATGAAGGTTATTCACTAAATTCATTACTTTGAAATTGAACACTTCAGATGTAAATTCCCAACTTGCACAGGGCAAAGTCAATAACACTTTCCCCCTTTTTGCGTTAACAAAAGTAAATTCATCATTACTATATTCCCCCACAGACCCATTAACAATCATAAACCACTATTTTCACATAATTTAATAACCTTAATCCTTCAGTTGTTTTCTCCCCATACATTATAGTTTCTTGCATGCATTATTTCCATTTCTTGCCAAAGAATGCATTATGCACTAGAAAAAAAAAAGATTAATGCAATATTACAGTAACAATAGAAAACAATGGATGTTATAAATACTATGAAATTAGAATTTAATAATATTTTTCTAAAAAAAGGAAAATGTTATATCTTATTTATATGCTATTTATATAATAAATATGAGTCCTACAAATTGCCACAGAATATTTAATAATGGTTGGTTGGTTGCTAGTGGCCATTGGGAATGCTGATATTTATCATTTTTTCCCTAGCTACCCAATAAAGAGCTTCCAAATTATTTTTCATTTGTTTGTTACTATCTAGTTGGTTGCATTTCAGTAGATGTTCTTTATTTAAGATAGTATTCACATCCTTACACAGTGGGCAGTGGCTGTCCTTGGTTAATTTCATCCCGAAAAGATGTTCTGACAGGCAATCATGCCCAACAGTTAAATGGAATTGGGCAACTCCAATTTTTCTTGGTTTCAATAAAATATGTTTGAAAGTATTTAGATCTTCATATGGTTTTCCTTTAAGTTTTTGTTTGATATTTTGTTGTTCTTGTTCAAATCTTAATCTTTTATGAGTTTCAATTTAGAGGGAAGTTTTAGTTCAAAAGGTGGTTTTAATTTTATGATGGCTCCTTTTTTGCCAAAGTATCAGCAATCTCATTCCCCTTCAATCCCACATAGTTCGGGATCCATTATAAAACTATTTCTGTATTTCTGAACTGGATTGTATGATATAGTTTTCTTATTTCATTTATAGTGTTTTGGTGGGTAGCTAAAATTCATTATACTTTGTAGTGTTGCTTTAGAGTCACTTAAGATAACAATTCTTTTATTTATTTTAGGTCTGTACAATAGATTTTGTAAAGCTGCTCTAATGGCCCTTATTTCACCATAAACATTGATAGGGTACTGTCCCAAAGGTGTATATTAAGAGAATTCTTCACAGTATATTTCAAAGCCTGCTTCTCTATTTTTAAGAGATCTACCTGTATATGCTCTACACTATGTATTAGTTAGATAATAGTTGTTTAGTGTAATAGTGCTATCAATCTTAATACCTCAGGTGGGTTGTTCTTCTTGGAAACCATTGTATTCAGATTGTTTCCTGTTAATATCTATATATTGTAAAGGATCAATTGGTGTAATGGCAGGTTTAGGCTTATTTTTAAAAAATTGACTAAATCTTCTTTCTGTAGGTAATTTTTGAAAGTCTGTTGTGTTTTTAATCGTTGTGTACTGTCAGGAATTTGAAACCCACTTATTCCTGTGGGATTACTTTTTAATTTCTGTCCCAATATAGCCGTTTTAATATCTAGCTGTATTTTAATTGGCAGGTTTTTAGTTAAACTTTGCATTGTAGCAATTGGTGGTGTTTTAACAGCTCCTGTTATTATTCTTAAGGACCTAGATTGTGTTGTATCCAAATTAGTTTTAAGTTGGTTGTTTATTGTGGACCTTATCTCACTTCCATAGAGCAAATTGGGCTTTATGTATCTTTTGTATGTGTCATTTAGGAAACCTAATTATCCTCCCCATTTGACTCCTGCTAGTCTTTTGAATATATTGTTCTTATTCACTTTCTTAGTTATATTGTTGATCTCTTCAGAGAAGGTAAGTTTTAAAGTAAATTTTTTTGTCAAGGTGATATTTAATAATGGTGTTTACTACTTGAGCTTGCACAGATTTTGGAATTTTGTATTTTTTATGCCAGTTTAAAAATTTTTAGTATAGCTCCACTTGAGCCAAACAAAAGGCTTGTGACTGATATGACACCCAGTTGATAAAAATTTAAAAAATATAGTTTTGTTAGCTCATAAATGTTCTTCTTTTGTGAATTAACTTCTTCAGGCTGTTTTCTGCTCACTTCAAATTGAACAGTTGAATCAATGATCTCAGCTGAAGACTTAGGTCTGTTGATGGCAATAATATCAGTCGGTCTTGTGCTCTATCACCAAGGCAATGGACCTTCTCATGAACTTCAAAGCCTTGTCCCCTAAGAGTCTTGGCTAGCAATGTTAAGACAATATTATATCACTTGATTTGCAAGAGTTTGCCGTTAGACAACTTCTCGGCGCATGGGATAGGGCTTCATACTCACAACTGCAGTGGCAACACATGGTTATGCATAAAGAACATCCAGGTTACAAACTGGGCAACCATTGCCATAAGTTTGATCATGGTCCTCCATTCAGAGCTATTTAGTACTTTTTATTAATAATTCAATGGTTCACATATGGTACTTCAAAAAAAAAAAATCACATCTTTACCTCTATGGAGATAGGAATAACAGGACCCTATTTCACAAAGTTCATAACCTAGTAAAGCTAGATTCCATTCAAGTATTGCTTGTTTATTTTATAAGTGTGTGTTTCTAGAAGTTATGAATGTAAACTACTAGTTTCTACTGTGGTGATATGTTAGCATGTGATTTTGTTTTATCAGTCAAAAACATTTACAAAACATTCGATCTTGTAATATTGCATATTGTTAACTAGTGGAATTCTACCCTGAATCTCGAATGGAGAATTTACATACTAGAGTACATATTTTAATAAGTTTAATGCATTTTAATTATAAAGTTAATTAAGGGTTAATTATATAATATGTTGTCTAGTGACTCTGATGAAATAATGCAGAAGAAAAATATACAAACCGCATATAAATTATGCAACCTTGGAATATTCTTACAAATTCAATTAGCTTTTATGACTAACATCACAGAAGCTAGAAGAACTTTTGCAGCTGATTGGACATCATATATAATGGAACACACTTAGAAGCCAGTCATTCTATGAAGATACACCTACAGGCAGCCCTTCAATGTTTGGGAACTGGGGCATAATATCATGCTACTGCTTGCTCCAAGGCAAGTGTATGTAGGAGTGTTTGTGCAGTGTGCAGTTGTGGAAGCAGTAAATATTTTCAGTATTCAATTTGGAATCGAACACAGTGAAACATGCATTAATAATCTCTTCTGAGTCGAAATATTTAGAGCACTGTTTATGGTTTCACTTACATGAGGTTTACTCAAGACATGTTTTGTGGAACAATTGTCCACATCCACAGCTATTAAACAACTGTTGAATCATTTGTAGAAGTTGGGTAGATAGGTATCTGGTTTAATTCTGGTGGTCTTGTGACAAATTTGAATAAAGAGCTCTCTGCTTCTGGGATGTGGAAATACATAAGGTTTTGCTCATTTTTTTAATATAAATCTTTTCCCATATGTTTAATTCTTTTGGTTGTTGAACAATTTTTTTGGTGCCTTTTTCTATTTTGTGATTTTCATTCCAAAAATGTGTTGCCACAGCTGATTTATCTATTTGTTTGTAACGGATGTTTCTCCAATGTTGAAATATTGTATTAAGTTGAAGGAACATGGAGAAACATCTGTTACAAATAGATAAATCAGCTGTGGCAGCTCATTTTTGGAATGAAAACCATGAAATAGTAAAAGGTATCGGGTTATTAAACACTTCAAAAACCAAAAGAATTAAACGTATGGGAAAGGGTTTATATAAAAAACATGAGCAAAATGTTATGAATTTCAATATCCTGGAAGCAGAAAGCTGTTTATTCAAATCACAAGACCACCAGAGTCAAACCAGATACCTACCTATACAACTTCTAAGTATGATCCAATGTCATTTAACAGTTGAATGTGTGGGCAAGTGGTCCATAAAGCATGTCCTGAATAAATCTCATGTAAGTTAAACCATAAATATTTTACCTCAGAAGAAATTAGTAAATATTTTATTTCAAGATTTCTTTTGCTTGCCAGCTAATATGGAAAACATAATTTTTTTGCCTTTTGTGGGATGCCTATGGTCTGTGGATGGTTGATGGTATGCTAACCAACATTGATGTTCTCAAGGAAAATTAGGTAGCTTTCATAGGCAGACATGGAAAGCATTTTATCAATTGTATTATAGTCTATGGGCTGATTTTATGTTTTATTTCACATATGCAAATTGGCCAGGAAATGTACACGAACTTGTGTTCTGCAAAATAGCAGCTGTTGGCACCCAGTTGCAAACAGGGTTATATTTGAAGACAGTGCTCACCTTTAAAAGACTGGCTAATTCCTTGACTAGTTTGTAATGCTGATCAGCCAGAAGCAAACAAAATTTTGCAAACTCACAAAACTACTTGTGGAGACATTGAAAATGCTACTGTAATTCTAAAAGAAAAATTTGTGTGCCTAAAGTATCACTGCATAAATCCCACATATGCCTATAAGATTTTTAATTGCTGTGCAACTTCTCAAGAAACTCAGATGATGAATATGAACACCATGGTGATAATGATGGTGACAATGAATCTGAACTGAATGCTGATGGAGAAAACCCACATTTAGAGAATGCAGAGGAACAGTTGCAGAATCTTTTGAGATATTTTAGCAACTAACTCAAACTTACCTTATCTTAAACGTTTTCCTTAAATTGTTAGCTGATGCAAACAAACCATTATATAATATGTATTTGTCAATGCAATAATTTTTAATCACAACATATTTATTCGATAGACTTAATTCATTTACATTAAATTTTATGATATAAATAATTATATAATATTTTAACTGGTTTTCAATTATCAGAATTATTCACATTTCTGCTCTTCAGAATAAACTATTACATTATCACTGTTGTCATTTCAGTCATTGTTTCAGTAATTTTTTAATGTGGGATTCTTAGATTCATTTAGTTTTGTAATATATCCAATTTAATGTTGTAATTTTATAGCTCACAGTATTCCAACTGAAGCTCCAGGTTCCTTTTTTTCATTTTTTTATAACCAGCAAATGAAGCAGCATCTTGCATTACCCATCTTCTTTCTGTAAACAAAGTACTTATATTGGAATAAATTTACTCGGAATATTTACTAGGTGGTGAGAGTTGAAGATACAAACCTAATCATATTACATTATTTCATTGTACAGCTTAGAACTAGTCCTATTAACAAAGAAATATGAAAGATATGTGTTCATTACTTAATAATAACAACAAAACCTCTTATGCATGGAAGTTCTGTATTTCCATTACATTTTTCCAAGACAGTAGCTGCACACTACTCAGTGTCTGCTACCATTGTAGTGGATTCTTTTTCCTCTGTATTTCCAGCATCACAGCATTCACTCAATCCCTATAGTTCTGGAGGAATCTCTTCCTATGATGTCTAAAACCATTTTGTTGACATCCATAGTTTGGTCTCAAATCCACCACCTATTGCCATATTTCTTGAATTACCTATTTTCACCTGAAAAAAATATCAGAAACTCAGCTAGTTATATAATAATATAGATGTAAAATTAAAGCACTTACCATTGTAGCTTTCTTGATGTTTGGCCAAAATGTGTCCCTCATATATGTATGATATCATTGAATTATTATTCCACAATGTAAAATTCACCTCACTGTTTTCAATGATTGTGATTTTCAACATTTTGACTTTGTCTTTCTTCTTAATTTTACTCTCATAAATTAAATACAACACTGTTACTTTGTTTGAATACTAGAGCTTCTTTTCTATATGGTAGACATAATGCTATTTCTTGTCTTGAATATACAATTTAAAATTCATGCCATATAAACAAAATTGTATCAACGAACAGTCCATGGAGTAATAAATATATCCCCAAATCAGCCTTCTTGATGCTTGAATACAGTTCCTCTCTAGTAATTTTGACAACTCTTTAATGACAAAATTTTACAGTTCTCCATTGTGGAATAAATGTTTGTGAAACAGATTTAATTAGAACTGGTTGAATTATAATGAGTAACTAGTAGACTAGTTGTTTTGGAAACAGGGCCCAGGTGATATATTCTCTCTCTTGGATTAGATTCTGTAACTGTCTGTCTTGTGACCATCTTCTTTCAATTGAAGCTCTGAAAAGCACTTGTTTTTATTTGCACCATAATGTCGAACTGCATTAACATGTAGATCTTTCGTGCATTCCAAGGTGTTTTTGAAATTCATGTGTCGCAAAAAGACCTATGATGCTCTAAGAATGCAAAGACTTTTATACTTGCTGCTGAAGTAGGTCATACTAGTGGTAGTTTTGCTTGGTAACTGAAGGACTTACGCACTTCTGATTATATTATTAGTCTTTGTAAGAAAAGATAATAATTCAATCAAAGATGACGGGAATGATAAATTAGAGTATCTATGCACTAATTAATAACTATGGTTTCTATTGAAGTTTTTATAGATAAATATGTATAATTTATCCAAATTGACTTTAAGTTTGGATAATATTTCATCAGGGTTAAAATAAGTGTTATTAGAAGACACTCCAAACTATTTCACTTCTTCATCAGAAGAGATACTGCATATTAAAATTTTTTTAAAAATTGTAAATCTTTAAAAAAGTTTTCATATGGAACTAACACAGTGAAGCTCATGTGAATTGAATCTGTCGTCTTAACACTCTTCATGCTTCACTAACCTTAAAATTATATGGAACCGGTTTCAAAGATATGTTATCTCCATCTTCGGCCATGAACGACTGGTGTGAAAGGTTATTGTTGCGTAGTGTCAGAAGCAATGTTCTGCTTTGGTGAAACTTTAATGAACTTAAAAGTTATATTTTCTTCTTTCGGAATGTCAAAATTCATCAAATGATCCTTATGTTTGTAAATGTAAATCTTTTCCCAAATATCCAATTCTACTGGTCCCTGTACAGATCTTAATAATTCAACTTTTTTCTTTATATCCTGATTTTCGGTCCAAAAGTGATATGCCACCGCTGATTTTTCTATTTGTTTGTATTTTAAATTCCTCACATGTTCTTTAAGACGTATCCCCACATTCCTCTTGGTTTTTCCTATGTAGATCTTATCACATTCAGCACATGAAATCTTGTAAATTCCTGCTTTTTTCTCCTTTGGGGTATTATCTGTAGTATTGTCTTTCAAAACGTTATTTAGACTAAATCTATTAGTGGGAGCCAATTTTATATTAACATCTTTAAATATTTTTTGAAATTTATACATCACTGTTGGGCTATATGTGAATTTTTTAAAGGACATTTTTTCTTTAACTGTTGATAATGTAGTGCAATTTTCCTTGTCCTTTAAATACCGAGTCCTCTAGCTCTTGCAGAAGACTAATAGTTAAAGTGACTAATCTTGTATCAGCTTCTGCAATCTTTCTGGTCACGACTGAATCATCCGCAATCTAAATAACAATGAAAAGAGTCAACATCTACTGTCAAATGATATCCATGTGTGTTAGCAACACTTTCTCTGTGAGCTTATTGAGAATATGGTTTATTATTAGATCAAAAAGAAATGAGAAACCGGATACCTTGCATCACACCCTGGTGTAATTTTATAGGTGCTAATCTTTTTCCTGATACTTTAATGCAAGTGGTATTATTTATCCAAAGATTTATTAGCATTTGTATAGATGTTGGAAAAAAGAATGTTTAATAGTGTTACAAAGATGGGCATGTCCAGCAGTATCAAATGACTTATTAACATCTAAAAAATAGGATTTGCAGATTGTTTTTTCAAAGTTGTCAATTGTGAATTACCATCTACAGTGTTGATATAAAAATACTTGGTGTCATCAGTAAACCATGTTTATATGGATTTAAAGAAAGCAAATCCCTAACTAGAAAATCTAATGTATTAGAAATGACTGCATAAGACGGACTAAACATTGGTCACCATTTGCTTAGATAATGTTCATCTCCTCCTTTATAGATGAGTATAGTCCTAGCCTGTATAAATTTATCAAGTATATATCCAGTTTTGATTATTCTATTTAAAACGATAGAAATTATTTATGCAGTTACAAGATTCTTAAGAACTTTTAAAAGATTTTTGTTCAAACCAGAGCTAGTGTCAGTAACTATTTTATTTATAGTTCAAAATATAAATATTGGATTGATTATGGGAGCAGACAGAGGTGGCATTTTTGGTCAGTGGATTGTCATAGGTTTCTCTGATGTGATTATTCAGTGTTTTGGAAGTGTTTTTGAATAAGTTTCAACAGTGTTTTTATCCAATATTATTAATTTTATTTTATTGTATTTTCTCTTTTATTGATAAAAATACTCTTTTTGAATCATCTTATATTCAAATATAGCTCTGTATCGTAACCTGTGATTATGATGTTCTTTGTGGATCACTTGTTCTTATATTAGTGATAATTATTCTTAAATATGGTCTTGTTTCCTGACTTCAGTATATATTTCGTTGGATTTTTCGAACATAGCAGAAAATCAGTTGCAAAAGATGAAAAATTTACAAAAGATGAAACATCGTTATTAAATGTAGTGTCATTAACATATAATTAACATATAGAAGCCAGCTTTTCAAGTTCTTGGTTATAAATGTATGAACTAGAATTATACACATTAAGCTAATATCTGTTTGGTTCATTGTGGGTTAATGTTGGCCCTGCTGTCGTCAGGTTCATGTGTTGGATCAGCTAACGAGCTATGATATATTTGAAGATGTGATTTACTAATGTGAGTGCTTAATCATTTATATTAATTTGCCACAATTGGGGCATGGCATCTTTGTACTATTTTTAGATGCATCACTTTCCACAATAGCAGAAGGATTAATATGATGAATAAAATAATAATTATGTACATTGTTATGTAGGATTTTGCAGTAAAAACAAAAGAAAGTTTTGTAATCAAGATCTGATTCCATTTATCAATATTACATATTATAATAGAAATTCACATTGTCTAATATAAATACAAGATCAGAAATGTCAAATATATTCTATAATTTTACTTAATTTCAAAATGAGGTAAAACTGAAAACTGAGAGCTGCTAGGGGGCTGTGGTTGCTAATTCATAGCCTCCTCTATCACCTCTCCCTATATACACCACTGGTTAAAACACTTGTACATTATCCATGAAAATTCCCAGCATTGCCTGCTTAAGTGTGGCCTGTTGCCTTACATTGTTTGAGGAAATGCACTATTTGTCATAAATAGACAAATGGTCTTTCTGTAACTGGTGCATATATGTAAATATTTAATGGAATGAATAGTTCATATATTAAGATCATTGTGTTATTAAGCCAAACTGACACTCTTTTGCTCCACTTGTTTAAATATGTAGAACTGGTTCCACAAACATTTTGTTTGCATCATCAGCCCCATTGTCCACTGGAGCATAAACCGCTATGCTGTACAGGTGTGTAATCTCTGGTAGAGGTATGATACTTGCCTTCCAAACCAAAGATCGCTGGTTCAAACCGGCCAGGATCGATGGATTTTTTCGGGCATAAAAATCCTAGGTATGGCTTCCTTCGGAAGGGAAGAAAAGCCATGGGTCCCGTGTCGTACATTTATGGCACAAAAAAGAACCTCAAGCCTGAAAGAAGAGGCCTCTGAGCAAAATTTGTTGGCCATTTCACACCCTGAATTGAATGGGACACTGATGACCTGAGATGTTAAAGAGCATCCGTAAATAAACAAATAAAAAAAATGATTTCCTGTATAGTGTATGCTGAAAAGTATCCAGACAGACATCCATGCTAAACTGCAACATACTTTTAGTAATTTCTGAATTGTAGACAAAATGCAAGCATACTTTTATTTTATTCTTAAATAAATAATGAGTCGATTTAGTACTCTTATGCTCCACCTACAATTGAATTATAGAGTCCACACTCAGCTGATGATGCAAATGAAGGCCTGTGAAGCATGTTCTGTATAATTCAGTAGTAATTGGAGCATAAGATATTAAATCAACTTGCTAGCTAATTAAGAATAAATTAATTGCTTCATTGTATTAGTTCCAACACAAAATTAATTTTAAATTTAGTACTTTTATTTACTCTTTTTGCCTAACAATCAGGGAAAAGTAATTGAAATTGAAATTTATTGAAAATATATTCCAACAGACTACATAACATACTGCACTCAAAACTACATACTTTATCAATTCATTATAAAATAAAATCTAAAATTAAATTATACTAATCTTAAAATGTAAATTGGAACCTGCACAGTGAAGCTAATCATGTAATTGATATCATTATATGATTCAGTTGAACTACACTCTTTGTGTGTTGTTCAACTGAATCTTACAATGATATCAATTAAATACTAATCTTGTTTTCTAGAGTTGCCTGCTTACATGCTGATCCCACAACTCCAGGTTATTATTGGTTAATGTATTGGTAACCATCGTCTTTATTGCATTATTATCATATCCTTGTTTATGTGTATCTGCCTATTGTACTTCTAAGATTATGTTTCTATCTTCCTCTTAATAATTCTTATCCATTCCTCTCTAACTTTGCCCAAATAGTTCCCTGTCATTTTTATATTCTTCTCTCCTTTTATAGTTAAAATCTTTTCAAATAATATTTTCCCATCTAAATTCTTCTAGTTTGGTTACCATTACTGTTTTCTCCATAACTTTATTTGCCTACAGTGTAATAAACCATGAAAATCCATATTGGTTTCTCCATATATTAGACATTTTTCTCTATCTTTATCCATAACTTTATTTACCTACAGTGTAATAAACCATGAAAATCCATATTGGTTTCTCCATATATTAGACATTTTTCTCTATCTTTATCATATCTTATCTCTTTAAATTCATAACTGAGTTCTAGCCCAAGCAAACCCTCCCCAACCTGCTTTATCATGTTCTATATATTTTTCCCTACTCCATACTTATTTTTATTTCCCAATAAAGCCTCAATAACTCTTTTCCCTCATACTACCAAATATTTCTTGTATTTCAGTATCTTCTAATCTTAGTTTTATTTCTTCCTCGAATCCTCTATTCTGATATTCCCTATTTATCGATAACCATACCTATCTGTTGCAAAATTTTCTGCACTTTGAGATACCATAATCCTTTCCACTTTCATTTCTCTTGCATACTTATACATTCTTTAATAATATCACTCCCTTCCAATGTGTTTCTGTATTTCATAATTCTTGTAATAATAGGGAAAAGTATTGTTGTTGTTGTTTTTTTTTTTTTTAATATGACATTTATCTCGTGAACTACTTGGTCTGGAACCATACAAAAATACTCATTGCCATTCTAACCTAATCTAGTTTTATTTTCTTGAAGTCAGTAGGAATTGTTTTATTTGAAAAAGGTGTAACTTGTGCTAGAAATGCACTTTCTAGTAATTGTTGGAATTAGTGGGCTACATTGATGGACCCTTGTCTGAACTTTATTTTGATGAAAACAGTGCATTAATAGCATATCATATCTATGATGACAATCCCAGGTGATTTGCTCTGTATATTTTAAAGAAACATAATTTTGTATTTATAATGTTAGAAGCGCAAGGATACATGAGTAAGCTGTGCATAGCAAATAGCATGTAGAAACATTCATCAGATTCCCAAGGAAAGGATTATTGTTTATGAAGAATTCAGGAAACAGCTGAATGGCGCTAACTTAAATCCCATCTTGCTTAAAAGCATTACTCTCTGCTTCCTATGCTGCATCCATATGTAACCTCATATATTTTGTGTGTGTGTGTGTGTGTGTGAGTGAGAGAGAGATTGATTGATTTTCCAATTTATGATTATATAACAATAGTAACTTGCCTCATAGACTCAAGATCAATCCTAGCTAGGGTCAATGGATATTTTTCAGCTGTAAAAATTGTAAGTATGGCTTCCTTTCGAAGGGAAGTAAAGCAATGGGTCCCATGTCGTAGATTTACTGCACTTAAAAGAACCTCAAGGCTGAAAGAGAAGTCCTCTGAGCAACATTTATTGACCATTTCATGCCATAAATGAAATGGGATACTGATGACCTGAGATGTTAAAGAGCATCCGTAAATAAACCAAATAAATATAACAACAATAGTGTCCCAAACAAAGTCTTTTTAAAATGTTAGTATTTCAAGAGATGTTAATTTTGACTGGGATTACTAATAAACACTACAATATAGAGTAGTCACTTATTTAGTTGTGCCAGCAGTGACCAATTTTTCAGGAGCATTGCATATTTATTTATTAATAAAACTCTGGAAATTAGTTAACTTGGTAGAATTTTGTCTTTGTTAAGTAATACCATTTCATTGATAGAATAGGAAAAGGAAGTGATTTACAAGCCTTAAGGTTGTAAATGTAAGTAAATGTTATCATTTGTATCATGCAATGACAATTAGGGAAATTCACAAGGAAAAGCAGCATCTGTTCAGTGTTTGTATTAAAGTAAAAAGAGCTTGTAAAGGAACTAAGATGAATGCATATAAAAGGAAGTGAATTCAAAATTAAGAATACATAAAGTCCAAAACTAGCATGTAAAGTAAAAAAAAAATTGTTTTGTTTTTAAATTTAAAAACAAAGGCATTGCAACATATTTATTGTATATATATCAACTGCAGAAAAGGAACATTTTTGCATTTTTACTCAGTTGTTGATTTGGTTTATTTACGGACACTCTTTAACATCTCAGATATTCAGCATCCCATTCAATTCAGGGCTTGAAATGGCCAATAAATTTTGCTCAGAGACCTCTTCTTTTATGCTTGAGATTTTTTTACATGCCATAAATCTATAACATGTGACCCATGGCTCTACTTCCAATTATACTTTTTTACGCCCAAAAATCCATTGATCCTGGCCAGGATTGAATCTGCAATCTTAAGTTTAGGAGGCAAGTACGCTTACCATTACATCACCAGTAAATGTAATTTCCTTCATATTAAGACATTGCATAAACAGCAACTGTGTTAATAACTTATCTCCAGCAATAGAATTCCCTTGCTGGAAATTATTTTTAATGTTTAATAAAGCCTTGATCCTTTTTTTTATTCTCATAATTGTTTATTCTATTATATAATCATGCTTTCTTCTTCTTCTTCTTCCAGATAGAGGCTACAAAGAATATTTGGATAAGGAGAACCATGATAAACAGTCATATGACAGGTAAGGCTGTAATTTTATGTCTTTACCCAAAGTGCACTGTTGTGTAATATTAACATTTTTCACAACAGCCTTTTATAACTTGTTGCAGGCATTGGCGTCAGGATCGTTTTCGTGGTGATTATGATAAAAGAGATCGTGATAGGAAAAGAACAAGAGAGTCGCCGGATTCAGATAGAAATCGCAAAGTTTCAAGATTTGAGGACAGGCATGTGGATAAAACATTCTTTTTACTTATTTATGAATTTCCAGTGATAGAAAATGCTCTTATGTAAATATTCTATTATATCACGCCAGATTAGATTATTTATTTTACTTTTTCATTGCTTTTCTAAATTTTTTAATATTAAAAGTGTGAAACAAAAATTAATCGTATTTGACAACCACTTTTTTTATCTGTATTATTACTAAAGCTAAGATAAAAAGATCAGTGTCATGCCATTGTTTTGAAGAAATGGAATATCAAGTTGTTTGTTATTTTCTTGCAAGCTCTGTAAAGGACAAATGCATAACTTAAGAAAATCTTTTAATTTGCAGGAATATTGTGCCAATACCAAAGTTATCAAAACAGGAGCGTCGACAACTGTTTGCTATGAAAGTGGCCCAAGAAGAAGAGGAAGAACGGCAAAGAAGGCAGCAGCAGGAAATGTGGCGCCATCATGAGGATCGCTGTCTAGCTCTGGGGTTAGATCCAAACTTAACAAGTAGTTTTGATCCACAGAATGGCTATCATTGCTACTACGACCCAGCAAGTGGTACATGGCAACCTTATCCTCCTCAAGGTATGATAATTTAAGAACAGGGTAAAATTTCATTATATATTTATTTACTTGTAGTAATTGTGATATAGCAGGAGTTGACTGCACCAAGTCAAATCCAAGTTTTACTATGCCCAGAAAGCACAGCAGCAAAGGATCCCAGTTTGTTATTGATAGAAGGCATATATTCTGACAACTATGGATTTCTGTCTGCCACTCAGAAATGAAGCATTGCAGGTTGTAAACTTCTCATTTGACTTAGCATTGACTACTCCAGATATACAGGTTCACCCTACGTTCAGGTGTTTCTTTTGCAGGTACACATGTGGTAGGAGGTTGGTGTTAAAATAGAATCCAAGTAGGTGGGGGAAAAATAAATAAATAAATGCTAACAGCTCTTAATTGCTGTTGATAACAGATATTCAATAAATCAGTACTCTACTAGAGTCAGAAGCAGCTATCTATGAGGTCTAGGAGGGTTGCACAGTGAGGTCATATGCCAAGCTGAACCAATAGGCGTTATTTGAACCAGAATGTCTCGAGTGTTTTGTTGTCTGTGAGTTGGTTTCTGTAGTTTTCTTTCTGTTTGTGCTTTTGTTTCTGTTTCAATATATTATAGAGAAGTAAAGTAAGAAACATGTAAATGTGTAATTTAAATAAAAAGCATGTGAAATGGTATATAAAGTGTACCAGCTTTAGGAAGGAGGCATCTGACACACAGTATGTGGCCAGCAGCACAGTCAACAGTGTTGCCAAATGCCAAGAATGCATGACTGATGCCTGTGAAACTGGTAGGAGAATTATGCAGAAAATTGCTAAAGATGCAAGATTATCCTTGAATGATCGAAGTTCTGTTCTTTTTAGATCATCAGAGAAAAATTGTATGTTCAAAAAAAAAAAAAAAACAGATACCTTTGAAAGAGGTGTTCTACATCTTTTCGACATGAGAACAGGGAGTTTCCTACTGTACATATACTAGTAATTAAAATTAAGAATTCAATTGGGTTTAAAGGGACAATGAAAGTGTAGCAATTGCAAGTAAACAACTTTTAAGTAACAATAATACTACCTTTTTTCATAGCTAATTATCTTAGTTTACTTTATATGTATGATTTCTTTCCTTTGTGCAAATGATACTTCCAGGAGGTTCAGCACCTCCACAAAACATATAGTAGCTATTTTAATCTTAAAAGAAGTTAGGAACAGTGAAGTTGTTACATATACAAATGAGTCAATATTAGTGACACTAAAACTTCACTAACTGGTTAATTCTTCGTTTATCGAGCGAATGCTCTTGAAACATGTTCTGAAGAATTAACCAGTTAGTGAAGTTTTAGTGTCACCTAATACTGACTCATTTGTATATATAGTAGCTATCTCTCTCTGAGCAGTAGTCGGTCCTGGTGGTGTAGTGGTTACCATACTTGCCTCCTATACCCAAAACGCGGGTTCGAACCCGGCCAGGACCGATGGATTTTTTCGGGCGTAAAAATCCTAAGTATGGCTTCCTTCGGAAGGGAAGTAAAGCCGTGGGTCCCGTGTCGTACATTTGCGGCACGAAAAAGAACCTCAAGCCTGAAAGAGAGGCCTCTGAGCAAAATTTGTCGGCCGTTTCACGCCCTGAGTTGAATGGGACGCTGATGACCTGAGCTGTTAAAGAGCGTCCTTAAATAAATTAATATAATCTGAGCAGTAGCCAGGTAAAGACCTGCACTGATAGCTGCTCTGGACTTTACCATTGTATGACAGTACAGTTTTGTAATGCACATATTTTAGTTCTTGAAGAATCTATAGTTGCTTCTAATTAATTTAAGATTGTGCAGAAATTTCAGAATACATAATGTTACTATATTTCACATCCTTGCCATCACATGCACTTAGTATGTAAACACATCCATTTACAAAATAATTCTTGTGGTGAGCTTAAATAGAAGCCTGGTTCAAAATTATCCATATATTCAAGTTGCCACTTAAAATCAAATCTCTTTCATAATATAGTCCAAAAGGTCTTCAGGTTATGCAAGTTCAAATGAGAAAACTTTGCAGTTGTGGCCAAGTGAAACATATTAGATCAGTGGTTAGATCTTAAGCATGATAAGCTGAAGATCCATGACTTTAGTGTCTTCAGGTTATGCAAGTTCAAATGAGAAAAGTTTGCAGTTGTGTGGCCAAGTGGAACATATTAGGTTAGTGGTTAGATCTTTAGCATGATAAGATGAAGATCCATAGCTTTAGTTCTGGCAATTTCATATCATAGATAAATCTGGTGATCATTGACCTCGGTTGTTCATCTCAGAACATAAGTTAAATAAGATAACCACGAGCTATAGCTTTAGTTACCAATTCTTGATTTAGCTATCCACATGCTTTAATTACAGTTTAAGAACAAATATTACCAAATATAATGGATAGTTACATATTAGTTTATTGTGTATTTCAAAATAAGTGAGTAACATTGAAATGTCATGTTGCATTACAGACCCAAACACAATACCACCACCACAAAACAGCATGCCTGGAGAGGTTGGCCCCTCACCTATTTTCAATCCCAGTAATCCCATGAGTCCCCACTTGCCAGCAATGCCCTCTCAGGGGGTTCCTACAATACCTCCGCAGGGAGTACCAACCCACTTACTTCCAGGAACAATGCCTCCTCCTAGTGGATATGATCCAAATAGTCCTCATGTACCTCCACAACCATTGCCTCCCTATGACCCAGGTAACCATCAGGTAACAAACATGCCTCCCCCACAACATCACCCTGTTTACACAGATCCACGGCCCCCAGTACCTGGTCCTATAGACCCCACTCTGCCAGAGTTTATTCCTTTGCCCAGTGGCCCACAACCACCTCCTCATGTAACAACACCACATGTATATTCTCAGCAGCCTCCCCCACATCACCAGCATATGTATCCTAATACACCTGCTCCAGGACCAGCTCCAACACCTCTGCCAGGTGTGGTCGATTCACAACCTCACTATCACCATCCTCCTCACCCCCACACTCATCCTCATCAGGTTCTTCCCATACAGCAGCCATTTGTACCAACACCTCTTCCTCCAATGCCACCTCCTGTCAGATTACCACCCAAGTGGAAGTCAGCGAAGGATTCAGAGGGCCGTGTGTATTATTACCATGTAAAGACAAGAATATCTCAATGGGAACCCCCGCAGTGGACTGAAGCTGATCAACAACCTGAGTCAGAGACATCTTCAGAATCAAGTGAGGAGGAAGAGGATGAAGATGAAGATGAGGAAAGTTCCAGTACAGAGGAAGAGGAAATAGAACAGGAAGAAAAGGTGAGAATTAAATTTTATAACTGGCATTATTATTTTATAAGGACTTTACATTGCTCAATTTATATGAAATTAAATTTTTAGGTTACTGTAATAGAAGTTTAATTATCTAAAATGTAAATATAAATTTATCAAATATCCATTAGAAACTAAAAACTATAAATTTCACTGTAATAATTAAATCAGCAGAAAGAATGAAATAATAAATATTAATACCCATTAGTTACGGCCACAAGTGGTTGAGATCATTAAGGTGCAGACTTGTGAGTGGAAGGTCTGGGGTTTGATTCCCACCAGGACTGTCCTCCCTGAAATTTTTTCCAGGTTTTCCTCAGTCCTCGTAAATGGCAAATGCCAGGGAGGTACACTAAAACTTAGGCCTGGAACCTTCCTTCCTTAAAAAAACTATCCTTTCTCCATTTATCACTTCATCTCATAAATCTTCAGTGTTCACTGCCTGTGATTCCTTAATACTTAAAACAGGCATTAAATACTATTAAAAAAATATTAGTTGCTTCAAGAAAGAACCCACGTCTGACTCAAAGTTGCCAGATAAAACTGAGCATATGAGTAGCACATTAAATTTTCATTGGTCTGTATAGTTACGGCGTGGGAGAATAAAATCATGGTTATTTGCCTAGAAAAAGAATATTTTAAGATGCTGATGTGATGCTGCTAGCTTCAAGCAATTAAAATATCACCTTTCTATATGTCACTAAAGCATTTAAATATATGCATGGATTTTGGTCACAGTGAACTAATTGTATTACAGTTGGAAGAGGATGATGATGAAGAAGATGATGAAGAGGTAGCTGAGGAAAAAGATGATCTGGAAGAGGATGAAGGAAAAGAGACACTTTCAACATGTGTGAACCCAGTTGGAATGGAAGAGGAAATGGATGTAGCCCAAGAAGAAGCAGCAGAGACAGCAAAAGCTGAAGAAGATGAGCCCAAAAGAAAAGATAAGCGAAGAGAGGGCCTTGTTCAAGAACGTATTATTAGTGTAAGTAACATAAGATTAGTGAACCAAGGGAATTATCAAGAATCATAAATATTACATTATTTACAGGGCTTTCATGTAAACACTATCCTGCATGCACAGTGTTTTGATTTTCAGCTGCTGGACATGTTGCACTGCTCGCAACCAACAGGATTCAAAACATCATGCATGCAGAATCAATTTAAATGAAAGCCCTGTACTTGTGCAAGTTATGCATAATTTGATCAAAACATAAAATGCTGAATCTTTTTAAAATTATGAGATGCTACAAATAAGAAAATTTGGTAGTCTCTTTCACCTAAATACTAAAGCTTATGGAAAGAAATTGGTTTCATTTCCTGTTTAATTAATAAAAAATATGTAAAAAGCTGGTTAAACAAAGTTAAAGCTTCTGTTACACATTAGTACTGAAAATTGTTATTTGTTGACTTTTGCTATAATATAAGCTGTGATTGAAAAATTTTAAGACTGGAGTCACCACTACTCAAGAATAATATGAGGGTGACAAAAAGAAAGTTTGATTTGCCCTTAAAAAGACCCTAAAAATTTCTCTGCTCTCGTTTTGTTGTTTAATCAAGGGCTATATTCTGGTGAATGGAACAACTCATTTGCATAAAATTTTGCTATAAAACTGGGATATCAGCTTTGGACTCCTAAGAACTGTTTAAATTTGCTTCAAGGATGATGAGTGTCTAACCAGATCCAATGTTTTTCTGGTACAACAGATTTTAAGATGGCTGAGAATCAGTTGAAGATGATCCCCAGTCTGGTTGACCTTCCACTTCAAAAAGTGACGTTAACATTGCCAGAGTTGGTATTTGATGCATTCTGTCTGTTGACTTGCCATCAACAGCTGATGAACCCTGTTTGCCTTTTATGCCATTCAGTCAATTTTAATTGATGATTTATACATGTATGTGGCATGTCTCTTAAAAATTATTTTGAAATTACTGTTGAAGAGTAGAAGAAGCATTGCATTCAGATGTGCCAGGAATTAATTATTAAGTCCAAAACAATACAGATTGGTAAATAAGGTCATTACAGATGATGAAGCAGAGTTTATGGCTATGACCCAGAGACTAAAGCACAGTCTTCACAGTGAAATAGCCCAAATTGGCAGCAACCAAAAAAAGCATTACAAGGTCCATCGAAATAAAGACAATGCTAATTATTTTTTTTTTTATTCTTCAGGTATTGTGAACATGAATATGCTTCTAAGGGACAAACAATAAACAAGAAATATTACAAAAGTATTTTGAGTGGTTGCATGAAAATGTTTGCAAAAAAAGTCCAGTTCTCTGAAGAGACAAGAACTGGGTGCTTCATCATGATTATGGACTTGCTCATACTGACTCCTAATAACAGAATTTCTAGCCAAATTCCTGTGCTTTCCTAACTCTTATCTCCAGATTTAGCCTCTGCCAACTTCTACCTATTTCCAAAATTAAAATTACCACTCAAAGGGAAATGATTTGACATCATTGAAGATACCCAGGTAAATACGGAAAACTCTTCTGACCCTAAGAAGGAGATTTTCCAGGAATGTTTCCAAAAGTGGAAATACCATTGGTGTGTTGATTCAGAAGGAGATTATTTTGAAGGTGATTCATCAAAATAGCTTGTAAGTATTATTATTTAAAAAGTATAAGATCAATCTTAAAATTTTTCAATCACACCATGTATGTTTAATGTGTCTTAGTAATAACAATTTGAGATTATTGTGTGTTCTGTTTTAGTGGGTATTATTTTAACATTTTATAGACATTTTCTTTTGTTTATCTTTGGCCCCATATTCTGAACAGTAGTACCATATGCTTTATAATTTATATATATTTGGTTGGCTAAATATTTTGTATGCAGCAGCACTGCCCAGAAAATTGTTTCTATTCTTTCTGTTGTACCAACTGAAATTAATATACGGTTAACATTTTTAAAACGTATCTATACTGTTTTGTAAGTCTTTTTCTTCTTTTAAGCTTTTAACTTCCTGTGTCATTGGTTACAGGTTTGTGGAATAATGTAGTAGTAGTAGTAGTATAGAAGGGAGTATTTGAGAGAGTTTTACAGACCACTTCAGCCATAGCTGAAGGCTCTGGTCTGTGTTGCATGGTTGCCTCATACTTGTATCTCCAAAGTCTAATGGATCAGACAATCCCAGTACATTTTAGATTTGTTTAAGACCACAGTCTGTTCAAACAAGGTCTTGTGACTGAACTGGATGCAATGTTGGGTGATAACATATTTGTTGGGGCAGGAAAACCTCTGAACTGGATGCAATGTTGGGTGATAACATATTTGTTGGGGCAGGAAAACCTCAGGTTTGTTTATGTTCTTTGAATCTCTCTTTGATAGCATATCCAGTCTTTCATGTGTATACCAGATTGCATTAACACAATATCTGAATTTACCTGAAGTTCAGAGCTCAAGATCGTCTTTCACAGGTAAAGCATGTTGTCCTGTCCCATGCCAGCAGAGTCGCCTGCTAAAGGCTTTGCTTGCAGAGGCCAAGTGGTAGCTAAGGGACATTTAGATGACTTGGCGAAAACCAAAGGATAGGTCGGTCACTTAAGTGTTGAAACACAATGTCAACTCTTTTCTAATATGAATTTATTTACAGAAGAATAATGGAAGAGGTTACAAAACAAATAATAAGGTAAATGAGAAATTTTGTTGAGAAATTTATAACTGCCCAGGAGAGGATTCAGGATGTGATACTTAAAGTATCAAAATAACAAAGGAATTTGAAGACAAGGATACTCCTTATCAACAAGTTGTATTGTCTATGTACTCTGTGTGTGTGTCCTTGAGAGATCATTTCTGAGGTCTTATATAGTCCTTCGAACAATTAGGAAGGGCTCTAAACAGACATGTGAAATATTAAAGATTGTCTTGCTACATGTACCAGATGCTCATAATTTGGAAGGCAGTAGTTGGATCAGGACATCAATGTCTAGCTGTGTGAGAGCAATCCAATTACCCTTCCAAAATAAATATGTCAACTTACTTAATTATTTCTGCTTGTTGTGAGATTGACAGAAAGGGCTTGAAGGTTTCCTTCTAAAACACTTAAAGCATAAATATGTCATACAGAGGGATAAAAGTGTACACTGGAATAATAAATATGCCAGAAAGAAGGAAATGTACCAAATGTGAAGAGGTTAAGGGGCTAAATGAAAACATGGTTTAGGGTTTTCAGGGAAATTGGATAGAAGATATGTACAAAAATATTGAGGTCAAGGGTATCTGCTACCTTCTTCAAAACACAAGGGGATGAAGGTTGAATTCTTGAGTGAAGCATTAGTGTCAGGGGCTTATTGTGTATGCAACAATGTGCTCAACCTGTTGGTTTCTGCACAATTGTCCTGTAGGCCATGTAATTCAAGATGTTTCTGATTTTTAAATCATAAGCTTCCAAATTCATAACCACTGATGCATTACGTTTGTCTGCTGGAAGGATGACAGTGCTGTAATCATGATGGATTGTAGAGCTTGGTGTTTAGCAGCAAATAAATTGGATAAAAGTAAGAGCCAACATATATAGCGGAGACCAGAGACTAGCTAAATGAAGCTTGAAAACCAACTATCTCCTTGCTAATGCAAAGTGGAAGCAAAGCAACAAACATCTGAAGACCAACAGGTGAGGAGGCAGACTACTGACACGATCCAAAACCAAATAGCTGACAATGGGAACATATAGCACCTGATTGGCTATATTTGGCTCACCCACCTACACTGGCCAAACCAATGAGTTACAAGAATTTATGTATAAAAATAGAGCATGAATATTGATTCGGTATGCTGAGGAAGGCATAGAGTCTAGATGGCCAAAAGTTTAGGACAATCCAGACGGTGCTTAACTGATATCAGAGTCAAATCTTTAATGAAATAAATGATTGCCACAAACAAATTTGTAATTTATTGGCAGGCAAAGTTATTTAGAATTAACATTTAAAAAAAAAGGAAAATTCTAAAAATATCTCCTACAAAACTTATCATAAATAAGAATTATGTTTGAAACATTCCAGCCAGCCAGCCTCACTGCCTAATACTGTAGGCATCAATGTGTATGTATGTGTGTGTTTGTGCGTGCATATGCCTAGACACGTGGTACCTAGAGAAGTGAATGAGAAGACAGGGAAAAAAGTTATAATACTTCCAGCTTCCTTCTCCTATAATTTCTTTGTAATTGCCACCAAGGTGGAAATTGTTCTTTCACATTATAGGAGTGTGTAGGACATAAATTGGAAATGAAGAATCAGACTTGATAATTTTGTGTCATGGCTGGTATTTGAACCACAGATCTTCACCTTTTTGGGCTGATGCTCTATCAACTGAGCTATCTCGTCCTCTTCCAAGCATAGAACTGCAAACCTCATCTGATTCTATATACCCTGGAGACCTCCCAAGGGTTTCTCTACTATGAGAGATTAATTCCATAAGAGGTGACTCATAATGCTACAAATACTTATGATCCAGCTTCTAGTTTAACCACCAACTATATAAAGGTTACATTTATATATGGAAATTGTTCTTTCACAGTAGCCATGTAACGCTACGGGTGGCTGAGGTTGTTAAGGTGTGGATTCGTGAGCAGGAGGTCTGGGGTTCGAATCCCACCAGGACTGTCCTCCCTAACTGAGGTTTTTTCCAGGTTTTCCTCAGTCCTCATAAATGGCAAATGCTGGAGAGGTACCCTAAAACTTAGACTTGGAATGTTTCCTTCCTTAAAATTACTCCCTTCCCAATATATCATTTCATCTCGTGTATCATCAGTGTCCATCACCTGTGGTGCCTCAGTGTAAAAATGGGCGTTAAACACCATTCGTTCATTCATACTAGCCATATATAGGACATAAGTTGGATCATAAGCTGAAGATAGTTCAAATACCGGGCTTGACCCAAATTTATCAAGTCTGATCTTTATTTCCAACTTTGTCTCCAAGATTAATGGAATTCATAAATTAATGATACATCTGGCAGTTATCTTAATTTCCCAGTGTGAAGAAAATCGCCATCTGGGCAACTTTACTTGATCCTGTTCCTCCACTTTTGCAGCTCTTTGCAGATCAATGCCTTAGCTTAGGGGCCAAGAGATGGCTGGTTTCTCAGCCGGATGAATATGTCCATCAGAGATTGTATAAGGATCTTAAGGGGTTGCTCTATAAAACAAAGTTCTTAGAGTGGTATGTTGAATGCTAGGGATGTACCACATACTTGTTTACTATCCTTAGTCATATCATTTGTGCGGCAAACCACCCCATAGTGCACAAATTTGTTTGCAAATTGTCTTGTACCCTTATAGCCAATCAGCTACAGGATTTTTTTAAAATCTAGTGACTTTTTAAATTGAATGTAACCACAGCCTGTGATTTTGTGTATTCTTGTTTTTTAGCATGAGTGAAAAAAACTATTTAGAATGGGTTATTTTGCTTTTTAAATAATGCTGATCTTTCCTACAGACTTGTTTAAAATATTATAACTGCATAAATCTTGATGTTCTTTTCAGATTGCTACAATCCATTTCATTCCTTTTCCTTTGCTAAGAATATTAATTTGTCCAAAGTTTTAAGAAGTTCTGCATCAAGTGAGGTTATTATTGTTTATCCATAGTATTCTTTGTAATCAAAGATTCATTTTATTTTTCAGCCACGAAGAGAAGAAGACAGGCAGGATTTGAAAAAATACCGTGAAATTAAAGAAAAGCTTAGGCGTAAAAAAGAGCAGTCGAGATCTCGTGAACGTTCAGCACGCTCAAAGAAGAGGTATAGGGAAGCCAAGCAACGTTCCACTAGTAAATCATCAGAAAAACCAGTAACAGTGGCAGCCGATACATCAAGTGATGCTGCAAGGAGGATAAAGGATCAGTTCCGTCTGGATATGGCAAAGGTCATTGTGCAGTATTTGAATCCTTATAGGAAACCAGACTGCAAAATAGGGCGTATTACAAACACAGAAGACTTCAAACACTTAGCTCGGAAGGTAAGCACATTTCCCATTATATTTTAAACCTTTTTACTTATGTTTTGAATTTGAATGAAACCTTATTAAATTATTTGCTTATATTTTGAACATATAATATTGTTAACATATTTGTGGTATTTGTTTGTGAATTAATTTTTTGGGCTTTGTTTTGTCTTTATGAATATGTAACTTGGATAACAATTGCTCCTGAAAATATTGTCATACCTGGAGACTGCATGTCTAAGATAATGACAATATATACCAGGGCCACCAAAACATTGCACTTGGCAATTATCATCAATTGATATAATGGTTTTTGACTGTGATGCAGTTCAACATTGCAACAGCCAGCACTGTTTAACAGCTGATTGTACACAGCTGTTATATTAAGAGTACATAATAATGAATTACTTGTTGTAGAATTATTTATAGTTGCAATTAAATTGATGTTTAGTAATATAAGTATGATAAAGCACAAACTTAGGACATTAAGAGATCTACAATGTAGATCTTTGCTCATGATTTTAAATGGGAAAAAGCTTTTAGCAATTATGATATATGCCTTTTTAAGATCATTTTGCTTTTGTGTAACACCTTAATGCAAAGGATTAGGTATCACTCCATGAATCACTTGGCAAATAATATTTTTTCTATCTACTACAAATTAGCCTATTCAGTTAATCACAGTAACTGGACAACAAACACATGATTAAAATAAGCTGCACACACAGTAAGAAAAACGGGCAATAAAGCAACCTCTGCATCACTATTGACTGACAATAATGCTACTTTGTTAAAGGTTAAGAAGGTACAACTGGCAACATTTCTCTTTTGTTAATCTGTATAGGATTGCCAGCTGTCAAGTGCAAAGTTTCAGTGGCCCAGGTATAATAATAATGAAAATGTATTTCATGTGATCAGTAAATCAATTTAAAAAAATAAACTGTGGATTATGTGATAAACAATGCTTACTGATTACTATTAATTGATTTATTAATGTACTAAGCAACAATACAAAAAGGCAACCACTTATTTCTGGCCCTGGCCACTCCTAGGTGTTGCCCATTACAATTCTTATCCTAACAATGTAATATAATTACATCAAAACCATGATTTTAACCACATAGTTTACTCTTCATTCTTATATTCTTAACTTGTTTAAATACTTCTGCATTTTAAAATGGCCTATCTAATTCTTCAATGTAATTACATTGTCTTCTAAAGGAGATTTTCTCCCCAGTCCTTCATGAATTTTGAACAAACTTCCAAAGAAATTAGACCACTCTATTGCTTTAATATTTACACCAGCCCATTGAGATTTTATATTATTTTGCTATTTCACACACTCTATGAAACCTACCTTCTTCTATTCTAATTTAATTTCACTAGCTCTGTCACTACTGAAATTTTCCCTTTTAATTTCTAACATATTTATATATTTCCATGAAATTAAACATCTAAATCTTAACTAACTTCTCATCTCCCTACATTCCTTATTAAACATTCACTGTTTGTCTGATTTTGTGGGCTTTCTTACCATTTTCCCTTCAGCACATTTTAATATAAACTCAAGAGTTCATAATGCTTTATCCTCCTCATTTTTTACAACCATTATTCTTATTCCACATAATCATATCTGACCCATATGATTGAAATCATAATATAATTCAGTCAAACTAAACACTCCTATTGCTCCACTTGTCTTTAAATGTAGAACGAGTTTCACAGACCTTCATTTGCAGAGGTGTAGAGGTGTGATAAACTTATAGTCTATGTTTTCGTCCCTGGAAGTGTCGAAGTTCGATAAACTGTCTTTGTACTTGTATGTGTAGACTTTTTCCCAAGTTGCTAATTCTGTAGGTCCTTGTGCTGATTTCAGTAATTTTGCTTTATTCAATATGTCATGATATTTTCTGTTCAGAAATGAAAGGCTACTGCTGATTTCTTCATTTGTTTGTTTTTTATGTAGCTAAAATGTTCTTTTAACGGTGTGCCTGTATTTCTTTTTGTTTTTCCAATGTATATTTTTTCACATTCAGCACAACTAATTTTGTAAATACCTGCTTTTTTCTCCTGTGGAGTACTGTCATTAACATTGTCTAACAGGAGATTTTTGACATTAAATCTGTTTACTGGGGCTAACCTGATATTAAAATGTTTAAGAATATTCTGAAACTTTTTAGTAGTCCATGGATAATGATATGTGAATTTTTTCAAAATTAGCTTATCTTTTCTTGCTGAAAGTGTTGTGGTTTCTTTATTAAGTTTTGCATCTTGAATTTTTTTATTTTTTTTGTGTACCAGTTCTTTCTTAAAACAATTTTTAACTGCTATACTTTCTATTCGTTTATATTCTTTGAAGTATTCTTCTTTGCTAATTTGTAGGTTAACTAGCCGGTGTGTTAAACTGTTAATAACTGCATGTTTGTGCATCTTGGGGTTAAAATGTCAGCTTTGATGTGATTGTGTGTATATCTTTCTATATATTCATAATTATGAAGCGTTAAGAAAACCTACAATTTGAGGTATATAGAAAGAATACACATGCAGACAATCACATCAAAGCTGACAGTTTTAACCTCACAATGCAAAAACATGCAGTTATTAACAGTTTAACACACTGGCTAGTTAACCTACAAATTAGCAAAGAAGAATACTTCAAAGAATACAAACAAATAGAAAGTACAGCAGGTAAAAATGGTTTTAAGAAAGAACTAATACACAAAAAAATAAAAAAATTCAAGAGGCAAAAAACTTATTAAAGGAGCCACAGCACTTTCAGCAAGAAAAGATAAGCTATTTTTTTTAAAAAATTCACATAATGTCCAGGGGCTACAAAAAATGTCAGAATATTCTGAAAGATTTTAATATCAGATTAGATTAGATTTAATGTCAAAAATCTCCTGTTAGACAATGTTAATGACAGTACTCCACAGGAGAAAAAAGCAGATATTTACAAAATAAGTTGTGCAGAATGTGAAAAAATATACTTTGGAAAAATAAAAAGAAACATAGACACACCGTTAAAAGAACATTTCAAGAACATAAAATACAAGCAAATGGAGAAATCAGCAGTAGCATTTCATTTCTTCACAGAAAACCATGACGTAGGAGGTGTGATCAAAAAATAAAGGCAGTATTCATTTTTCTTAAGAATCTTTATTTATTCATCATCAATTCTGTCCCCTTCAAGTAATCCCCTCCAGATATAATATACTTGTGCCAGCATGTTTTCCAATCTTGTAAGCACTTCTTGTATTCACTTTTCGGTATGCCCTTCAGCTCCTTCAGCAATTGTGTTTTTACTTCAATGATAAGCAAAACGTCATCCTTTCATGGTTTTTCTCAGCCTCGGAAGTAGCAGGGTGCTATGTCCGGCAAATATGGCAGCTGAGGCAACATAACAGTTTTGTGTTTTGCCAAAAATTCATGAACAAGCAGTGAGGTGTGAGCAGGAGCATTATCATGATGCAATTTCCACGAGTGGTTTTGCCACAAATCTGGTCATTTTCTTTGGATTGCATCATGCAAATGGTGCATTACTTCCAGGTAGTGTTCCTTATTCACCATATGACCATATGGCAGGAATTCATGATGCACTATGCCATTGAAATCAAAGAAAACAGTGAAAAGAATCAAACCTGTCAAATTTTTTCCCAACTTGGTTCTTCAGGCAGCTTCCATTGGGACGATTGGGCCTTGATTTCGACTTCATACCCATATACCCATGTTTTGTCACCGGTTATGACCTTTTCAAGAAGTTCTGGATCATTGTTGATTTCATTCAGCAATTCCTGAGTGACATCTACATGACCCTGTTTTTGCTCCAAATTCAGCAATTTCAAAACAAATTTTGCTGCCACATATTTCATGCCCAAAACATCCAAAAAATTGCTTGGCATGAACCAAACGATATACTGACATCATCAACAACCTCTCTGATAGTGATTCGGCGATTTTCCAGAATCATTTTCTTCACTTTTTCGACGCTGGTGGTTATTGATGTGCTAGGACGTTCAGGGTGGTAGTCATCTTCTACGTCTGTACCACTCATAAGCTTTTGTTTTGCTCATAATAGATTTCCAAAAGCCACAGTCAGCATTTCAAATACTTTGTTGCATTTTATTCCTTTTTCAAGCAAAATTTAATACAATTTTTTATTCATCTTTTTTCAAAATAAAATCGCAGAGCACACCAAAATACATGTAATCTTATCGAATGTCAACAATGAACTAAGAATTCAAAACAGCTGAAAACACCAACATTGATGAGAAAACATATGTACCAACAAGCTATTAAAAAAAAAAAAATGAAAATGAAAATCGGATTTATGAAGCTCAAGAAATAATTAAAAAAAAAAAGGCCTTGAATAAAGCAAAATTATTGAAACCAGTACAAGAACCTACAGTATTAGCAACTTGGGCAAAAATCTACATATACAAATACAAAGACAGAATGAACTTCAACACTTCTGGGGATGAAAACATAAATTTAAGTTTATCATCCCTCATCAGAGCAGAATATACATTCCCACAGCATAACAAAGTATCTGGCAGTCAGCTTTCTAGCTGACGATGCAAATGAAGGTTCGTGAAACTGGTTCTACATTTATAGGCAAGTAAGTGGAGCAATAACAGTGTTTAATTAGTCTCAATCATATTATGATTTCAATTATATGATTAGCATCTCTAGATATCTCACACATACCTGGACTGAAATTGTGTAAAGAACCTCTCTTGACTTGTCTGAGCTCACCGACACTAGTTTTTTCACAGCACCCATCATTATGGAATCTCTCATCAATTTTCCAATGGAAAGTCACTATCATTATTAAAAGAGTTTAACATTTTTAAATTTTTCAACTTTAAGAATAAAATCATGTGATATATGTCATACTAAACACTCTTATTGCTTCACTTGTGTGATATTTGGAACCGGTTTCAAAGACCTTTGTCTTCATCCTCGGCCAAGGGTACGTCTCAACTATTCTTCAACTTTACTAACATTTCCCCAGAACACAAATCATAAACTATAACACTCTGCCCATTTTTCATTCACAAATTTAGCCTTCTTCATTTTTCACTATATCCTTGCTTTGGGCATCGCACCTCGCGATTTGCCTCATTCCGCGTAATTATCGCATGCAACCACAATCATTTTCAATGACTAACAGCAATCCACATGCACTGTGCTGAATTCATAATAGTTTTAGTATCATTCCTCCAAATATCTGTTCACTCCATCATCATTTTCCCAGCTTCTAATTCCTGAGTTCTGCATGATAAACTTCTCTCAGGTGTAATTCCGTTCTTTTGCAGTGATGCCAATTTTCCCTCCTCTCCTTGACCTTGACGACTTCAACTGCCGACTTACATCTTCCATAAGCATGATGGTCATTGATTTTACCTTTGAACCTCCTGTTTTTTCCCTCGGTCTCATCTCCTTCAAGCAATTTTGCTGACACATATGCTTCTCGTTCAATCCTGTCCCTTAATCATTGTTGCTTTCCTGTATTTGCTTATTGCCTTTAATCCATAACTGCATATTATAAATAAATGCTTTCCTCACTGCTTGCCCAGCTTCTTTCATTTTCTAAACCAATTGATTTTTCAGTACATGTTGTTTAGGTGATAAATCCTTTTGATATGTTGGACTTTTCATTCTCATTAGCAATTCACATACCATATGCATATCAGAAACCTATCTACTATCATCCTCTTGTCTACTCTTCTCCAAATGATGGGGTTCTTTTATATCCCATCTCCTTACTTCCCTTCCCAACTTTTCCATACCGCCATGGGTGGCCAAGATTGTTAAGGTGCAGACTCATGAGCGAGAGGTCTGGGTTTCTAATCCTGCCAAGACCATCCTCCCGAACAGGTTTTTTCCAGGTTTTCCTCAGTCCTTATAAATGGCAAATGCCAGGAAGGTACCCTAAACATAGACCTGGAACGTTTCCTTCCTTAAAAAATCCTTACATCTCATCTCATACATTATTAGTTTTCACTGCCTATGGTGCCTGAGTAGTAAAAACGGGCATTAAATACCATTTAAAAAATCTCTATTAGAATTTGTAATATCTTTTGGCTGAGCCAAATCCTTCTTCTTCCTTAAACTGCAAAAATACCAGATTGAAGTGACAATTTCTCTCTTCCAACACTTATACTCTCGTTTTGCATTCTTCTATTTCCTTTCCAATCACAATCATATCTTTCTTGAATTCTTCTTTTATGTCATCATCAAGCATCATTCTCTTTTATTGAATCTTTTTTCTAACCCATCCAATTTATTGATAACTTCTTCCAAGCCTCTTGAGAATCCATGGGCTTGGATTCATTTCCATGCCACCTATTATTACTACTACTACTACTGCTACTGCTACTGCTGCTGCACCCATAATTATCACGTTTGCTATGTCAAATTTACCTCAACCATCCCATTTCCTTTTTATAGTTATAAAGGGAACCAATTCTTGCATGACATGTTTCTGTGTCTGCTCCAGTCTCTGCTTATATCCCTTTTCCCCTCCCTACATGAGCTACCTCCAAACACATCCTTTCTCTCTGCCTGCTAGCGTAACACCTACTGATTGCTATGATATTACTTTTTTTGATTTGACTGACTTGGCTCAGTAAGCTTGTTTAAGAATAATAGGGTTGGCTTTTAATTTTTCTTCTTTCCTTCCTCCCTCCCCTCTCTGTCTCGTAGAATATTATTTTTTGGTTTCAGTTCTACATCATAACCCAAACTCTTCCTTTCATACCTTCTGCTATTGATCATCTGCTTCTTCTTGTTCCCAATGATGATAGCAAAGTTAAGATGGGCTTCATAATTAAGCTGCATCAATTCTTGCATTTGGTGAATGCAGTTTGGAAACATCTGGAGATACTATCTGACAATCCTTTGGTGCATCACAAACATGCTGCACTGCTTCTGACAGAGGGATTCCTCCTGTTTCAAGTTTTTCATTTGTAATGCAGAGGAAAAGCAAAACTTTATGTAGATATATACCAAGTTATTTTTAATACTATATCACAACATTTCCTGAAGAATTAAAAATATCCTTTTGTTTAGCCATGTTAAACACACTAAAGGAAGAAATGTAACTACCACCACCTCACAACACCAAACATTAATTACAACTGAGTGATCTCTGGTCAGAAACTGTTAAGGACAGAATGCAACAGCTCTCCCTCATACCACCATTCTATTGCATCACATTTTTTATATGCATTGACAGTGTCAAACTGCAGATACTAAATGATCTGACACCTGAGTAAAGATGGGATTTTCTTTAATATAGGACTAACACCAGGTTCATAGACATTTTTATTAATGGAGACATAGAGTAACAAAGGATAGTCCGAGTATCAAGGTTTGAAAAACACACATTCGTAATAGCACATTTTGGAGTCTTACACACTGTACTAATTGCACTTTACTGTCTGGTAAAGAGAAAAGCAGGATGAAGAGATGATGTATACCAAACTCTTTCGAGCAAAAACAGAGATAGTGTCCTGAAAGTATAAACAGAGGAGTCCATGTTAGGAATAGCTCAATTCTAATTATTCAAAATAGCATACATCCGGATGTGTATAGCAACATTAATGCTCTGTCTTAGACAATACTGCTGAGTTAGTGATGATATGAAACACAAGGCAAAGGCTTGAATTTCAGAATTTGTCATATACAACACCAGTATCTCAGGGCAAGCAGATCTGCTACTTAACCAAATTCCTTTGTGTTGTTGATAACAACTGGTTTCTGCAAAATCCAGTGCTAAGCAATTCTGCAGGATTGAGAGATCATGTAAATCTGTTCTTAAGCATTGATCCAGAGCCAACTGTAAATATATGCAATTACCTAAGCCTCTCATAAAACTAAGAAAGAGTTTTGAAAGAAAACATGAATATCTATCATGATGAACTTCATCTCTGGAAAAGTGAAAAATGGTGACACTTTGATTTTTCCAATGGACTGACATTATTTCATCCTGCTCCATCAGAGCATAATTTCTGCAAAAATCTGCTTGAATTCCATTATCTTCACATTGAAAAGCTTGATTTGTTGAAGTTGGGTTTTGGTTAAGCAGTATTTTTTTAATCCTGTTAACTATGAAGCTAGGTTCTTCTGAAGCATTGGCCAAAGTAAATCTCTCTCTTAATTATATATCACCACAGGTAGATAAGATGATTTTGTACAGAAGAACCTCGATTCATCGTTTCTGGGGGGCTAGGTTAAAAAACTATGGATGTGGGGTAAACGATAGATATAGGAAGTGCATATATCATGATCAAAAATAAATAAAATCATTATATAAGCAAACACTATATTTTGCATCAACTTTACATGTTACCATGTACATATTTTATATATTGTAGCAGGTTCAATACCTGTCAGGGTTGATGGATTTTATCAGGCATAAAAATCTTAAGTATGGCTACCTTTGGAAGGGAAGTAAAGCCGAGGGTACCAAGTTGTAGATTTAAGGCAAAAGAACCTCAAGCCTGAAAGCAAAGGTCTCTAAGCAAAATTTATCAATCATTTCTTGCCCTGAATTGAATGGGATGCTGATGATCTGAGAATTTAAAAGGCGTCCATAAATAAAACAAACCAACAAAAATCAAAACGTTTGTCGCTTTCTTTGAAAAAGGTCCTTAATTGACATTTGCTTCTTTACTGCTTTTCTTCTCATGCAAAACAAATTTTTCACACTCAACACAATCTGTTGCTCACTACTGCCAATACTGTCATTGTCATGTGCATAGAATATGCTCATACAGTTTTCAAATGTTCTCACAGCTTCGGCAAACATTCGCATGGCTTCGGCTGTTGCATCACTTTCCTTCTCTTTCTCACTCCCCTACCCCAAAGACACTTGTGACTCCTCCCACTTCTCAACACTTTGAATGCAACATGTGACAACATCCTCATCTACTGTCTCGTAGGTGTCAAAACTGACTGCAACAGCAACTCTGGCACATTCTTAGCATTGGCTATCATCATCATCCTCCTCCTGTGGCTCCAAAAGTATCAGCAACTGTGGAGAGTTCAAGTCAATCTTTCTCGGATCAAACATGACACAAACTTTGTACATATGACAATTACTGCTTCACATTCCAGTTTGAAAATCATCTTTTGAGGATAGAATTTCTTTGGGACTGAACTTTTTGAATGAATAATTTACTAAAACGATACTTCGATGAACTATGAATGTGGGTTTTATTTACATAAGATGTAAAGTAAAATGTTGGGATTGCATGAATTAAACAATACATAGGGGAAAATTATGGTTCCAGGAAAGATAGATCAAGGTTCCACTGTATTTTAAGGGTTGGTTCAGTTAGCTGAGAAACAGTAATCAAGTTAGAGCAATTATTACAGTCATGTAAATTATTGATTGACCAGTCACAAAGGATGCCTTTAATAGTACCCCAACTGTCTTGGTATTTTAGGACACACATTTCTTATTCATCAAACAGCATCTCTCCATTCTGATGATATATACAATAACATGCATAGTCATTTACTTAAATGTAAATTGGAACTTGCACAGGGAATGTATATTCTGCTCTGGTGGCAGTGTGATAAACTTGTGGTTTATGTTTTCATCCCCAGCAATGTCAAAGTTCATTATGCTGTCTTTGTATTTATAGGTGTTGATTTATCCCAGGTTGCTAATTCCGTAGGTCCTTGTGCTGATTTTAATAATTTTGCTTTATTAAGAGTGTGTAGTTCAACTGAATCATACAATGATATCAATTAATGCATAGTCATGTTTCTCAGAAACAAAGGAAATCTTAAAGGACAAAGGGAAACAAATTTTCCAAAGGATACATGAGGAATCCCGGACTGAAATACATTATTGGTATGATTCAAGAACTGTTATTAATCTGATCTTCTTCTGTAGAGAAACCCATTTGTGTTCATTACCTTTTAAAACAACCAATTCATTTTTTTCTCTCTTTCTCCCTGAAGCTTGTTGGGAGATTAAATCAGTTTCAAAAACGTTTTAACTTAAATTATACTTCTGGATTTAAGGCAGTTGGTCTTTGCTGTGAAAGTGTCAGAAAATATCTGAACAAGGCTTCAAACTTCTATACACTTGCACTGTTCTTATGTATATTTTTTAGTGAAGCACATTTAGCATAGTGAAAATGCTTTTGAAAATGAAGCTGTTACCTATTTTCTGTCTGTCTTCTGAGCTTTAAATTCTTTTAAATTTCTTTAATAGGTATTTTGCTGCTCCATTTCAATGACATATTTCACTGTACTTCATTCGACATTATCTTTTTCTTTCTTGTTTTTTTCCACAAGAATACAAACTGGAGCGCAGGGTTCTCCTCACTTTGAAATTGATTGCCTCGCCTTTTTAAACATTTTAAACCATCTTCTTATGCTGAAGGGAAGAATAAACTCTCAATAGGCCTTCTGTAACATTGCATAGGCCTCAACTGAATATTTGTTGAGACAAAAACAGAATTTCAGAGCAGCATATTGTTCATTACATGTCACCTTTATTTTGCTGTAGGAGGCAGAATTGATCATGTCTCAACTTGCACACCTCTTACAAGCAGAAATTGGAAGTGATGAAACTAGTTCCATGTGTACATAATGCATTAAATGAACCAAATGTTGTAAAATTAAACCAAAGCATGGGAAATTATGCCTGTAAAAAAGTTATGGTCATTCTTTATAGAACAGCCTTAATCAGTACATATGTGAACAGGAAGCATATAGAATGTTGCATCATTTAACCACTCAGCTTAATCCGTCCTACTTGTTTTTCTCAGGAGTACTCTAAGATGAGACATACAGTAGACTCTCATGCATAATTATTCATTCATCTAATTTGACATCTTGAAGATTGGCAGTTAACACCAGACCGTAAATTGGTCAAAAAATAAAATTAGACTGTAGCACTCTCAGTTGCACTTGCCTCTGAAAAATGAGTTTATGTACAGCTCTGAGCTCATAAAAGAGCTTAAAAAAATATGAAAGGTGGATCTGTTAAATATAACTAAGGACACTCTTAGGAGTAATATGGAGTTTAAAGTCCTTCAAGAATTCTTTCTTGCACATGTAATAGCCTTTCTAAACTCCTGCAAGGCAGTGTAATATGCATTCATTGTATTCCGACTCCTAAAAGCTTGACTTTATTAAACAGCATGTGTAATTTTCCTTTGCAGAATCCTTTAAGGTATTTCAACTCTGTTGTTACAAGAGGCCAGTTTTCCTCTTAAAACTTGATGGGGGGCCTAATTCAACTGCACAGTGGCCAACTCCATATCAGTCTTCTTTATTAACCAGTCCAACCTCCCTAACCTATCCTGTTCCTTAAGCATTGGTGTCACAAGGTACAGCCTCTCAAGCGAAAATATGATAAGTTCCATAATCCTAAAAGGAAGACTCAAAAAAACTACTTTCACAAAAGATGGATGATATTACTGCAAATTATAATTGCCAGGAAAATCAAAGTGCTATGTCCCTGGCATAAATGTTAAGAGTTCACATTTATGAGTTGATTCTATAATCCAAAAGGAAGACTCAAAAAAGATAACTTTCACAAAAGATGGATGATATTCCTGCAAATCAGGATTGCCAAGAAAATCAAAGTGCTTTGTCCTTGGCATAAATGTTAAGAGTTCACATTTATGTGTTGGTATTGCAACCAACCATCAGGTCAAGGCATAAAATTTAAGTCCTTTATCTCCTAAGAAAGAAAAGATTCTCTGAACCATATGGGTAAATGGTTGTTTGACTGGGTAAATAGTTGTTTGCTGTCATTGTCTTTTTTCAAAAGAATTCACTGAAGTTGCCACTAATTCCTTTCCAGCAACTTTGAACAGACTAAGAATGCTCTGGGTTTCACGTATAATCCAATAATTCCATGTTTAAATTATATCTCTCTTTAATTCAAGGTGTCTAGATTAGAGGTACACTATAACTTTTAAAGATTATATGAGCAAAGTCAATGAAGCAACAGTAGAATGCTGACGATAATAGTAATGATCACATTTAGACACAATATCCTGCCTTCTCTTCCAAGGTTCTAAAAATATACAAATTGCATGAAATATATACCCCCTTCAGTTGAACAGTTCAGGAATGTTGTCTGTGGCAACCACAAAAGTCTTAGATTTCTCCTTGCACTTATTAAATATCCATTATTGCATTCTGTTGGACAAGCTTTTGAAATGTTTTTGTGCTATTGTTTAAGACCCTATGCCAACTGCCAAGATGTTTAGGATGAGAATTAAATTAATATGGCATTTACCTACATGGGCAAGGGAAGAATGAATGAATGGTTTTTAATGCCTGTTTTTGCTACATAGGCACCAAAGGCAATGGACACTGATGATAACATGAGATGAAATATATTGGGGAAAAGGATTTATTTTTAAGGAAGGAATCATTCCAGGCCTAAGTTTAACCTCCCCAGCACATGCCATTTATGAGGACTGAGGAAAACCTGGAAAAAACCTCAGGAAGGATGGTCCTGTCAGGATTTGAATCCCAGACCTCCCATTCATGAGTCTGTGCCTTAATAACCTCGGCCACCCGTGGCAGTGACAAGGGAAGACCTTGGGGAAAAAAACTCACACAACTTTGAATGAACTAATGCATTTATTCACAGAGTACTATATTATATTACATTATGCATAAGTTACTGGTTAGAAATTACACTTTGTGATTTGCCCTCTGGCCCTATGTTTCTTGTCTCTAATATTCATTTCCACTTAATTTTAACTTTAGCCAGAAATTGTCTAATTTCTTGAAGTTCTTAATAAATATTCCTTTAAATTTAAAATTAATTTTGTGTCAGAACTAATACAGTGAAGCAATTAATTTATCCTTAATTAGCTAGTGAGTTGATTTAATACTGTTATGCACCACTTACCATTGAATTATACAGAACATGTTTCACAGGCCTTTGCCTGCATTATCAGCTGTGAGTCGACTGTAAGTGGAGAATAAGAGTATTAAATCAACTCACTAGCTAATTAATAAAAAATAAAATCTTTCTCTATTTTAAACCATATTTCTTTAACAAATATTTTCCTATAATTATTAGTTTTGTCACATCACATATTATATGTTCTGTCTCAGCACTTCCTCCACACTGAAGGATTTCCCTTTCCTCTAACTTTTTAGTCTTCATATATGTGCTATCATCCAATCTAATCCTTATCCTTTTTAATTTACCTTGTTTATATATTTTCTGCTTTCCCATTTACTGTTCATAGGAACATAAAATATTGGGATCTCTTTTATTTTACATCACAAAATAATTTTTATATTCCAATATCCTCAAATAATTACCTAGCTTATATTCAAAAACCTTTCAGATTATTTTCTATCTTCTCCATATGCCACCTGATTTCCAAATTAATTTTTATTATACTAACTCATTCATTCTTGGTGTTTCTTGTTGGTATTTCAAACATTCATTTAGGATATTTTCTTCCTCTAATTTCAAAATTGTGTGCCAGTATTTTAATGCTCTTTTCGTAATCAGACCTTTCGTTGCTACCTTTCCCATTTGTGCCACATCCTTTGAAGTTGCACTTGGTAATCCAAGCGCTTATCTGTAAAACATCCTGTGATCTAAGTCTATAGTTTCCCCTCTCCCAATGCCCATATTTCAATGCTGTGACATTCTAGCCTTCATCATCATACTGTATACTCTTTCTAATCATTTAACATGCATTGCTGGTGCCTTATATAGATGTCCTTTAATAACTAATCTGGCTCCCTTAGCCAATGATAATAATTTTTGTTTCTTCCATTTGCCATCCCTCCATCAACTTTAATCCCTAGGTAAATACAATCTCATCTGCTTTATATCCTTACCAATTTTGACCATCATCTCTGCTCAGTTTTCCACCTTTGATAAATCCCAGACAACTTAATTGAGGCATGGTTTGAACCTACACTTTGATTTTACTTCTAATCGCAGATGATGCCCAAGCCAACAGAGTTACAGAAGCCATCAAGTCCGAAAGAGCAAATAAAGTGGGTCTTATTGGCTTCATCTTCAAGTTCTGTAATGCCTCCATTCCCACCCAGTTACATAAATACTCAATTAACTTATATTTTAGGTTATAAATGCATCAAATCAGAAACAGCAAATGAGGCAGGTCTTATTGGCTTCATCTTCAAGCTCTGTAATGCCTCCTTTCCCACCTAGTTACCCAAATAATCAATTTATGTTTTAGGATATCTACCAGTCTTATAAATGGCTTCTATCTAAGTTCGAATTGATTCCAGGATCCTTGTTAGGATTAGTATCTGAACAACTTTTGCATTGTTGGAAGGCTGCCTTCATAGCCCTTACCTCTTTAGTACAATATCAGATAATCTGTGCTGATTATAGGAACTGACAACTTCCTAGCCCAGCAAGCATTCTGTCTTCCGTACTTTCTCTAATTGGGAAGGGTGCTTTTTTTAATTTAAAGAGTCTGTTAGTGACATCCTTACCTTTGTTTTGTTGGCTGTTGTAATGGAGAGAAATCATTACCCTAATCAGGAATGTCTATATTCCTAGCACCCCTTTCAAGGCATTCTGTAATTTACCTAGTGTTAATGACAGAAAACTTAATTATGTACATGACAACTTAATTAAACACATTTCAACCTAAGTAACAGTTATTGCATGCTGCTGAAGACAAGTTATTTTGATTGTCAATAGTCCTGTTTAAGAATTAACCTTTTCTTATATCTGTCCTTTGCTGTTTTACTTGAATTTTTAATTTATGATCTTCTCTGGAGAAATATGAGTATATGGTAAGTTTATCCAAGATTCTCCCATGTTTCTATGACTTTTATATGCCTTACAAAGTGCAAAGTCTTTTTCCATTTAGCTGCCAAGGATACCCATCCTAGATCCTGCACCTTTTTAAGCCCTTTAACCGTCTAAAGGAAAATACCAAGTAATTTTAGCAATCAATGGGCTCTGGATTCATTTAGTATGATTTCATTGTATTTTAGTCATCTGGAAAAGATTATAAAGTCAGTTAGAAGGGAAGAAACAGTTCATGATGACCATCCTCTCTTCTCATATCTTTCCTGTAATGTTTTCTCCCTTTTTCATGTCTTAACCTACAAAATGGAGTAAATGTCTCCAAGAGAACAATGCTGTACTTCTCATAATGGTTTTAATAAATTTGTTTTCAAATTTTTTGTAACCACTAAACTTGGAGATGAGGACAGAGAGAGATATTATACTCCCTTAATGATTTTATAGATAAAATCAACATGTAAAACCTCTTATAAATGCACAATATGTTCCTCAGGTCATGTGTCCTGCAGTGTATGTGAACAATGATATACTGTAACGGAAACAGTGGGAGTTAGTGCAAGATGACACTGTTAAAAAACATATTGACATAAAAGGTTTCTGTATGTAATGTGGATACTTAGTGGTATGATCAATGCAAGCATCTCATCTTACAACATATTTTCTGCTATCTTATATATATGTCTCTCTCTGTTCTTTATCCAGCAGGGCCCACAAGGTATAATAGATATACTACAAAATGTTTATGACTTCTGGAAAACTTAGCAAGTTCCAGAATCTTCACTTATAAAATATAATCCTTCAACCAGAAAACAACAGCAGCAGGGGACTGTAAAATTGTCAAAATTTTCACAGTTACAGTTATTAATGAAGCTAGCCAGATACACATCATACTGTAGCAGAAGGATATGTTTCAGCTAGGAATACATGTATTTATCATTTTATCTATTGTTCTTTGTTTCAGTTAACCCATTTTGTTATGCTGAAGGAGTTGAAACATTGCAGAAGTGTGGATGATCTTGAGTGCAATGAAAATGTGAAGCACAAAGCACGAGATTTTGTGAAAAAGTATATGGCAAAATTTGGAACAGTTTATCAAAGACCCAAAGATGATGATTAATCTTTTAAATATGAATATGAAACAAAACTTTTTTTGGTTTTAGCTTTATCTTTGTCATATTTAAAAATATTGAGAGAGATGGTAGTTTTGATGTTTGAAGAAGACTTAGCTACTTGCTACAGATGATGTGTTAAAGCAAGGCTTATCACAGATGTGTAAAAGTAATGCAACGTTTTCAAAGTGATCTTTTAACTTGTTGGATGCATTTAAATAAGTGATGTTTGCCACAAGTTTTCAGTCATTAATATCTCAGTAGGTGAATGTATCATCTACATTTTTGACTTTTCTCATGATGTCATCTGTTCATACTCATGGTTCCCTCATCCTTGTACATTTTATTTACTTGTTTGCTTGAAAGACTTTCGACTTGTTCCTACATGAAATGCCTGGACGGGAAAGGACATAACCGTTTAAGGCCTGAGTCTGCATATATAAGTATGTGTGAGTATTTGTTTTTACCTTGTTATTTGAGTACATGTGAAGATAATAGCCAAACAAGAAAAAATACTGCCTATGTAGGAGCAAGAAATGTAAAATAGGAAGAATATTTGAGCTGAAAGATTACTTGTTATATATTATTAATATTATTATAATTATTTTACAGTATGAATGCTCTAGATGTGCCATGTTTATGGTTAAGTTTTGTTTGTGTGGCTGTATGACTGGCTAATAGTTCACATACAAACATTTATTTCCAGTATAAAATCAGCACATTCTACTGTGAAGATCATTCCTTTTTAATTGAGCATTACTCTGTAGGAATGCTATGAGCAAAAGAACTGTTTGTAATTATTACAAAATTTACCATGAAGTGTGAGATCCTTTTGGAAAATCAAAGTAGAATATAATACGGTGTACTTTTTGTTTTTATTTACAGATTTGCAGTGTGTAACTAGTATATTCTTTGATTGCAGCTCTGTAAATTTACCAAAACAGTGTAATAATGGTGTATAAGCAGTTGTTAATTTCAGAACATGAATATGTACTGGTTCTTTAAAGACTAGATGTACAGGTGGAAAAGTAATGAATGTGAAGTAAAGGAATCATGTTACGTAATAAATCATAAGGAGGTAAGTCAGAGTCGTTGTTTGACCTGACATTTCTTTCACTAGTTAACTTGTCTTTTTCTTACCTTAAAATTGCTTTTCTATCCTTAATAATGAAAAACACCATAGTTCTCTTCCTTTTGTTTATCATCCAACCATACAATTGGTCGGAGCTGAGAGGCATAAAGAAAGAACCATAAATTTATTTATTAGGAATTATAAACTATTGAAGCAAGATGTATTTATTTGCATAAGAAAGAAGTAAATCATCCTTCTCTGTGTAAGTTACATCATTGATGATGGTATATTATCAAAGGAGTTACATGGTTACTGATGGTATATATCAAAGGAGGAAATAATTTAGTCACTGACTACATTGTAGAGGCAAGGAAGTCGAAGGAAAGAAAGTATAGGAAAATTGCAGATTAGTGCAAATATTATAGTGCTATTTCCTATCATGACTCATCTTAATGGTTGTTATTTCATACACACAACTTTTTTTTAATTATGAAGCCAGAAATATTATTTTCAGAAGATTAGTTTCAGCAAGAAAATGAGCTTACAACATTTTATAATCATTGAAACAAAATTTCTCAGCATATATAGTTCTTTCGCACTAGCCTTGTGTAGGGCATTAGTTGGAAAGGAAGAATTAGACCTAAAAAATTCAGATTAGGACAAGAATTCGAATCATGGACTTTCAGCCTCCCATCCTAATGCTCTAACCAACTGAGCATCATATCCTCCTCCAAACATGGAACCTTAAAACTTCCCTCATCTGATACTATATATTCCAAAGACCTACTGAAAGTTTTCTCTACTGTGAGAGAGTTATTCTTTAAGAGTTGGCTTGTAATACTATAAGTATTTTAGCCCAGGTTTCTAGCTTAATCACCAACTATATTTTTATATATAAATTCACCCCTATAAAATTGGGGGTTAAACTAGAATCCTGGGTTAAAAGTACTTGTAAATATTTCTAAGATGTTGCTGTATCAAGATTGAATAAATTTAAGAGGAAGATATTAAGGAGAATCTATGGTTCAATAAAAGAGAGTGGAGAATGAAATATAATGAACTGTATATATCACCTAATATCACTGTATATATCACCTAAAATCACTAATATCACATGGTTGAGATGTGCCTGGTAATGAGGGGAAATTGGATGGTGAAAAAATAATTAAGAGAATTATGGGCTGCAAATTGGGAGGTGTAAGGAAAGTTGGAAGACCAAAGCTTAGGTGAATAGTTAGATGAAGGGTGTAAAAATGATTTGGGTGAAGAATTGGTGAATGTTGCCCAAGAGAGTCTGGAAGAAGGTTCTGAGGGAAGCCAACGCGCATGCAAAGTGATAGTGCTAATGATGATATAATTAAATGTTGATGAAGGCTATGATGTCCAGTGCAAATTCTGAAAGTGAAGTTAAGGTAGCAAACAGAAATATATTTGTTCTAGCTTTAAATATTTTGTCATGATCAGATCAAAGAAGGCATTAGTGCTCAAAGAACTTTCTGTAGTCTGCATACTATAATGTATAAAATGTATGTTTTGATTTGTGGAAAAATACCAGAAAATAAAAGTGAGAAGAACCCTAAAGAAATAAAATTTTTAAAAATGTTGTGAAAACAGTAGATAAATATCTCAATTTTTACAAAGCCTTTTCGCTTTGTTACAAAGGAGAATTAACATCTTGATGATAAAACTATATATACCCAGTAAAAATGGTATTGCTGATTCGAAGACTTCAAATGAGTGTTTCCTCTTTCTGTAAGGAATGTAACAAAATGAAAAATTTCTCTATATCTGAAACTTCAAAGGTTGATTTGTAGGTTCATATCTGAAACAGTGCAAGTTTTGTAAATGTGCGAAAGGGCTAAGATTCTATTGTCTTCAAAATGTAGACATGGGTGCCATGCCTGAGACTACATGCAAAATTTTCCCTTATTGAACATTCTGTATTCCAAGAAATATTTTACATTCATCAATTGTGCAAGTGCAAATGAGCTGCTCCATTCCATGCCATAATATGAAATGCTATATTTCAGAAACATAAAAAAATCTGCATATTTTGAATGCCTGGCCAAAACTAAAATCTTTATATAAGACACTAGTGTAACTGAAAGTTTGGGCTCCCCTTCTCATATCTACTCATGCCAAACGGTATCGTATTGCTGTATTAACAACATAACTTTTGTAACTACACATGCCAAATGCAATAATAATTACAATGGGCTTACCTCATACTTTTTCAAAGTGCCATTGCTTTGTTGACAGGAACTCAAGCCATTTTCTTTGTATTCCTGCTTTCTTTATTTTCAATAAGGAGAACATATAATGAACTCAAGTCTCACCTACAACGATGTACTATGCAGATAAGTCTTAATTAGTTTTAGCTTACTGAATGAGCGCTACTGTTGCAGTAGTAACAGGTAAAGTGAGGAAAAGCTATACAACTGTACACGGATCAGGAACTGCTGGCAATAGCAGGATTCTGAACAATTAACAATTTGGCCAGCTGCTGAGAAAAAGTAGGAGATAAATCTGTAGCATAATGCTTACAAAATGTGTTGGTCTTCTCCTTTTCAACTAAGGTGCTGAGTTTTGATGGCTGTAGCAGCAAGAATTTAGCTTATGTGGCATTCTTGCTTTTCAAAGTGTACCTTAAGCTGCTGAATTATTTTGTTCAGACAACTGTTAAAACCAATAGAACTTTTCTTCTGCATTCTGTATTCGTTCTACCAACTGCTAATTCATCAAAGAACTTCTTAACATGGCATAGCCATGCTGTTTTGAAAACAGGGTTTATTTTCTAGGAATTTGAGATTTCCTTTGCTCCTTTAAAGCTACTCAAAAATTGCTTCTTCAACTGTATCATATTAATTTGGGCTTGTTTTAATAGTGATGAGCCATCAATAAATCAATGTACTTTTCTTGTAATTGAAAGAATATTGAAGTACTGTATTTTACACTGGAAACCAAGCATAACTACAAACTGAAAGGAATGGAGATCTTTTTTCAATGCAAGAGCTGCATTTTTTCTAGAAGATTTGTTTAAGATCAGAAGCATATCACTTGCAAAAATCCACTTTTCAATGCAAATAAACAGTCAAATTGTGGAAACCATCTCATAGAACAAGAGGTTTTTTTAGTGTGCATTTGGTTGTCACATTATCCAAGGCACTATTTAATTCCTACCATCGCTATAAACTTGCTATATAGTATTTCCTTTTCAAACAACTTTCCCAGTTCTATTGTAACACGAGATATGAATGATTACATTTAACTGATTGTCTTTACTTTTGTCCTGAGTTGTACCTAACAAAATAGAAAAAAATGGAACTTGTTTAATGTTTTTTAAAATATATTTTACTACTGAGTGAGGCAAGAGTGAATTAAGCAATTTTGTAAACGGGTGCTTAAATATTTGGTCCTATTTTTCTCATTGTCAACGTGGGCTGTTAGTAATGGGTCATGTATAACAAGAGTTCAATAAAACAAAAAATTTCCTCTGTTATGAGACATGGTCTTTCATCATGATTACAAAAAGGCATATTACTACCAGCCAATGTTTCAATATCCATGACAGGATATAAATTACTTCAATATTGGTTGGTTGGCTGCTATTGGCCATGGGAAATGCTTATATTTTCATCTTTTCCCTAACTTCTGAATAAAGAGCTTCCATGTATTTTTCATTTGTTTCTTGCTGTCTAATTGGCTGCATTTCAATAGATGTTCTTTGCTGAAGATAGTATTCACATCCTTACTCAAAGGACAGTAGTTGTCCTTAATTAATTTCATCCTGAAATGATGTTCTGATGAGCAATCATGCTTAACAATAAAGAGGAATTCAATAACTTCAATTTAGAATGATTTTCAGTTCAAAAGATATAATAATTTTATGATGGCTCTTATTTTTGTTCGAGTATTAGCAATCTCTTTCCCCCTTTAATCCAAGCTGATCAATTATTTATGCTAGGTCTGTACATTACATTCTCTAAATCTGCTCTAATGGCCATTATTTCACCATCAAAATTATCAGCATATTGCCCCAAAGATGTATATTGAGAGAATTCTTCATAGTATATTCCAAAGCCCGCTTCTCCATTTTTAAGTGATCCATCTATATAGACCTTACACCATGCATCATTTGGATAATGTTCTTTAAGTGCTGCCAATCTTAATACTTCAAGTAGATCGTTTTTCTTGGAGATCATTGTATCCAGATTTAGTTTCATGCTGATGCCTGTATATTGTAAAGGATCAGCTGGTGTGATGGCAAGTTTAGTGTTTATTTTTAAAATTTTGTCTGAATCTTCTTTCTGTATGTACTTTTTGAAAGTCTATTATGTTTTTAATTGTTGTGTGCTGTTAGCGATATGAAACCATTTATCCTTGTGCTGATTACTTTTTAATTTCTGTCCCTATATTGCTATTTTAATTCACAGATTGTTAGTTATGTTGTGCAATTGTTAGTTATGTTGTGCATTGCAGCAATACATGTTTTTAAGGCTCCTGTTATTATTCTTAATGATCTAGATTGTATGGTATTCAATTTAGTTTAAATTGGTGTTTATTATGAATGTTATCTCATTTTGATAGAGCCAATTGGGCTTTATGTACCTTTTGTACGTGTCATTAAGGAGATTTGATGCCTACTAGTCTTCTTAATCACTTTCTTAGTTATATTGTTTATCTGCTCGGAGAAGGAAAGTTTTTATCAAGTGTTATTCCAAGATTAAATTAGTGTGTTCTTTCTCTTGTTGCAGTTCATTATTGATTTTAAGTAGCATTATCTATAGTATGTTGAAGACTGAAAAGCTGGAAAACTTGTCTTAGTGTTGATTTCCAAATTATCAATGGTGGATGCCAATGTTTCCATGCTACTGCTAAATTTGTGCATTTCATTTTCTAATTTTGTGTAATGTTTTATTCTGCTTATTATTTATTTGGCTAATCCAATGGCAATATCATCTGCAAACAATCCCATATTTAGTTTTAAATAGTGGAGTTCATGCAGTGTAATATAATATAATACAGCAATCCTTTATGAGGATATCACTCAAATTTCTTTAATTATGTTCCACTTATTTGGACATGTTTCGAAGGCTGCTGCCTCCATTATCAGCATGGTCTACTGTCAGCTCAGCATGGTATTAAAAGGTTGCTATGTAGATTTTACGAATTTGGTGATGAGGTTACAGCTGTTTGGAAGAGCAAAATGAACTAAATTTCCCTGTTTTTATTTAGGAATATATTTTCCCACTTTTAATTTTATGGGTTACAGTGGTTTGGAAGATCAAAATGAACTAAATTTTCCTTTAATTGATATCATTGTATATGATTCAGTTGAACTTTCGTCTTGCCTATATGAAGAACAGATTCAGAGTGTTATTTATCACAAGTTTCTGCCAAAGGGTCCAATTTATGTCTGAGACAGCTGTCTCCAATAAAACGTAAGAAGAGGTCTGGACTGAAGAGACTAATTCATGAATCTTGTAATGCACCATTGCACTTATCATGGCTTTTTTGGAATTTGTGTGAAAAACAAATTGACTATTCTTCCTCACCCCCCATACTCTCCGGACTTAGCACCAGCAAACTATTTTTAATTTCCAAAGATGAAATATACGGTGAAAAGACTAAAGATTTGACTCAGTTGAGAAGATAAAACAAAATTCACAGGCAAATCTCAAAAAGTTCCTATCATGACTGCTTTCAAAAGCTCATATGCCTTTGGGAGAGAGATATATTAATAGAGGAAGACAAAGAAGACAAACCTCAGTGGGATGGAGGTAAGCCCACATTTTAAAAAATTAAAAGGTTCAGTAATTTTTTTTAAACAGACCTATCTAGGCAAGACTCTCAAGAGTTCATTCTCACTTACTTCCTAAATAATAGTAAAATACATTTTTGGCACCATTTGAAACTTATTAGAAAGCACCAAATATTGTAGAAAATGGAAAAGTAACAAAGTGTACATATTAAACTTACTTTTCAGTACAGAAGTTAAAAGCCCTTTTCCTTACTGTGAGAGGATGAGTGCCAGATAACTTTAAGGTGCCAAGGACTGAGCACATTTGTGGCATCATTAATTCAATTCAATTATGACTACAGTATTCACTTCCAATCTAGAAATATTACAAGAAGATCAATGCAGTCAAAGGGACAATAAATAAAACAATAAAGCACTGGTCAGTTGTGCTTTCACAGCTCATGAAGTGGGGCAAGTCAAGAGATAGGTCTCAGACAGTAAACACTGTTTTATTATAATAAGAGGAATATGCAAACCCCTCTTTGAGCGAGAATTTTGTAGCTGAATGTTAGAGTATGCTATATATAGATACATGATGGCATTAAACCTTTTTCCTGATAAAAGTGTATTTGGCCGAGTAATTATGGTAAGTGTATAGCATGTCGTCTGTAGCAGATTCCAAGAATTAAATATCTTTCTGAACCTATTTAGCAGTCCTAGATAAGCACTAGATAAATACATTTAAAAAGCTTCTTACAAGGGGATAACTTGTTCTAATAGTTAAATTGAAATCTTAATAATATAAAACTACATCAGCTGTGTCATTAATTTGGAAAATAATTTTGTAATATTTTTAATAACCTATAAAAATATTTAAATTTGTGCAGTTTTCAAGATATGGGCTTGCTCTGAGCGCGACAACTAAAGGAGCTGATCACATTCTCATTTCCGACATAAACAAAAATGGTCAACATTTTAGGATGATATGCACGGTCATTGAGACATTTTAATGTTTTATATAGCTTCTTTGACAGGTCTGCAGATTGAACAGGAATACTTGGTGTAAGTCTTTAGTCATGAATGAAACGATGGTGCAAATCAACCTTGAACCTGTGTTTGGCATCTTTAAGCTGACATTCACCTTCTCAGGGTAAGAAAACCAAAGGAAGAAAAAAAAACCCTATCCAGACAAATTGACCTGACTGGGAATTGAACCAGGATATCCAGATTAGTAGTCACAAATACTACCACTGGATTGCAGAGGCGGTCAGACATATTACAAGGTGGTACATCATCTAAACAACACAGATGGCTGAGGAAACTAAGGCATGGGCTTGCAAGTTAGAGGTCTGTGGTTGGAATTCTGCAAGGACTAGTCTCTGTGACTGCATTTTTTTTCAGTTCACACCAATGGCAAATGCCAGGAGATTTAGGTTTGGAACATTTCCTTCCCAATAATTCATTTCATTATGTACCTTCACACATGATATCTCAGCTTACAAATAGGCATTAAGCCCTATTTTATTTTTAAAGTGAAAACATTGCTTTTATAAGCTGTTTCAGCTTTACACATATGGCTCAATTGTTACTAATTTCCTTCTCATCTTTATTACCACTGATAACATACTGCATAGTGCCTTGATGTCATTACAGAACAAAAAAATAAATATGATCTGGACATGAGGCATCTACATACTGGAAAAACAAAGATCAATAATGCAGCTATGAAAGGCAATGGACTGCTGTTTTATGAACAGGTTCAGGACATCAGAGTTCTGCGAGATGCAGCAATTTCTTGAAAATTAATAATTTACATTGGAGTACTTAACAAAGTTCAGATTGACATAGTAGCCTTTTTAATACAAATCCAAGTCTGATTCTCTGAAATTTGAATCAGCAACTTTACAGCTATGTAGGATGATCAGTTTTAAGCAGTTGACCACTGCTTAAAAAGGATATAGACGTCTTAAATGTAAAGCTTTGCATAAAAAATTAGGGCAACTTACTTATCAGTGTTACTTTTTGAAATGCCTTCATACACAACACTATCAGGAATGAATGACATGAAACCATAAACAAATTCTATTAGGTATTCATTTTTTTACACTAAGCTCCATTTACTTACATAAAAGTAAGATGCGTTTCGGGAGAATCTCTCCCATCTCCAGTTGCTCACCGAACCGCTGTTACTCGAAATGGCTAGACACCCAGATGTTTCTGTGGTGGCCTCTGTTGGTTAAAGTAGGAAATTGCTGAGTTCATCCATAGGAGGAAACTCTAAATTCATTAGGTTTTATCTATTTTTTAACATAAATTTTTTTTCCCAAGTGAATAACTCCAATGGGTTGCAAAGATGTTTCAGCAGTTTAATTTCTGGTTTTATTTCATGGTTTTTGGTCCAAAAGTGAGCTGCTACTGCTGATTTATCCACCTGCTTAAACCGAATATTCCTAAAATGTTCTTTCCTCCAAATTTCCAAAATTCTCTTTGTTTTGCCTATGTAGCTCTGCTCACAATCTGCACATTTTATTTCATAAATTCCTGATTTCTGTTCTGTTGATATGGAGTCTTTTACTGTGCAACCTAATAAATTCCTGATGTATCTTGTTCTTTGGGGCTAACACTATCCCATGTTCTTTGAAAATTTTCTTGAACTTGTGGTAAATTGGATGGTAGGTGAAACTTTTGAATTTGTATTCTTCTTTTGTGTTTTTCAGTGTGGAAACTTCCCTTATCCCTTTTTGTCTTTTAGATTTGTGATAATTTTTATCACTGTGTCTTTGATGAAACCATTGATTATAGCTGTCTTTATTATTTGTTTGTATTTTATTTTGTACTCTGCTTCTGCGAGTGGAATATTCATCAGTCTATGTGCCAAACTGTGAAATACTGCATACTTATGTGGAATGGGGTTATAACTCTCATTTTTATGTAGTTTTCCGTATGTGTTTCTTTTCTGTGAATTCCAAAATTCACTCAATCTCCATTTCTTATAATTTTTAAATCTAGAAATGGTAGCCAACCATTTCTTTCTTCTTCTATGGTAAATTATATAGATTCATGTTGTAAATTAAGCAGTTTCAGGGCATCTATTGTTTGTTTCTTTGGTATTATTGCAAAAATGTCATCCACATACCTATCCATGACTTGAAATTTAAAGGGAAGGTTTTTGTGATGTGTGTTTCAAATGAACTCGTGAATAACTCTGCTAGTGACAAAGGGTTTCCCACAGTTAGGCCTGAAACTTGTTGGTAATATCTTTAATCAACCAAAAGAGGCCACCACAGAAACATCCGGGTGTCCAGTCATCATTTCAAGTAATGGCGGTTTGGTGAGGAATTGAAGATGGGAGAGATTCTCCCAAAATGCGTCTAATTTTATGTAAGTAAATGGAGTTTAGTGTAAAAAAATGAACACTTAAGTTTAGGATATATTACTACTCCATTGTCAACAGCTTCATAAGTACAATATTTAAATTGTATTAGATTCATTTGTCAATGCTTCCGTTAAAAATAAAGGAAGAGAGGTTACTGGCAAGAAGTTGACTATGTCAAAATTTACTTTTAGACCTCAAGTTACAAAAATTCAATTTAAGAGGAATAACAAAGATCAAAAAAGATATTTTCTTGTGTTTAGTTCTGGAATAAATATATCTAAGAGGAATATCATGCATACATAAAATATGAGTTCAGGGAATAACTAACTGGAGTCTCTGAATCTATACTTAATGAACAAAAGAAAACTGCACTCTCTTATTGCTACCGGGCAGCTGATGATGCTAACCAAGGATTTGTGAAACTAGTACTACATATTATAAACAAGTGGAGCAATAAGGGTATGTTGTTTGACTAAATTGTAGAATGATCTTAATTATATGATTAGCTTTACTGTACAAGTTCCAATTAACATTTCTAGTTAAAAAGAAAATCATTCATAACACTTCTTTGGGAGGGGATCATGAGCTAGTTTAGAAATTGACAACAAAATTCAATCAAATGCAAAACTCAACAATAATTTACTATCATAAATATTGATGGGAACATGAAACAAGCATGAATGTATAAAACTTTTTAATTTTTAAAATCAAATTTTCCTAATCAGAATTTCAACTTAGTTAAAGTAAATACATTTTTATTGTACAGAAAATAACATTTTTCTTAAATTTTGTTGCCAGAGAGCTGAACCCTCATAAACAAACTACTAATGGTTCTCATGCAAAATTCGGCTGGACTGAGAAGGTGCAGGGTTAAATATGCTACTCTGTTGTCAACCTTCAAAATATAATTTATCTTTTATCTAAAGAACATTTTTGTAAAACAAACATATTCATATTGCATACACCTAGGTGCAATTAGCTAGCTTTTAATTCTCACATAACATTCCATTTGATACAAAAGTGTTGGTACAAATTCACAAATACAGTATTTCTTAAATTTGGGAAAACGCTCCCATGAATTCACAGAATTGGTTCTTTCCTTATCAATAGAAGTCAGTTTAGGAACCCCTGAAACAAAAAAGCAATACATCAGTTACCATGTAATAAAAAGATGTTCATAATTATTTATTGAAGTTGTTTTTACTGCTGACGCATCACAGGCAGTGGCCACTGATTATATATGAGATGAAATGATAAATTCAGAAAGGATTAATTTTAAGGAAGGAAACATACCACGCCTAAGTTTTAGGGTACATATCTGGATTTGCCATTTATGAGAACTGAAGAAAACCTGGGAAAAAAAAAATCTCAGTCAGGGAGGACAGTCTTGCAGGAATTGCACCTCAGATCTCCCAAATCCCTGTCTTAACTTCCTTGGCCACCCATCGCAGTAGTATTCATGACCAGAGTAATATCTATTGATATTCAAACACTATTATTATTATTATTTTACTATCATCCCAAGTATATTTTGACTTTAGTTTGCGGAAAATAATTACTTTGTTTATTCAAGCTACTGCATTATCTTTGACAGGGAAAAAGAACCCAGTTTTTTCATAGAAACTACTGAAATGATAAAAAGGAAGTTGAATGAACACTAATGTAATATGCCTTTCACAAATCTACAATAAAACAAGCATTAATATCTGAAAAGTAAAAGGGATTGTTTTACAATGAAAACATCTAAAGAAAATGTACTTCAAACTTATTGCAATATTTGTATTTGTTAAAAGATACAAATATATTGCCTTCATTCACAGACAAATTTGGAAGAAGCAGCAACAACAATTGCAAAATATATGATTAGAATTCAGCATGACATTTTGAAATATTAATTATTTTTTACCTACATTTGCATATGAGCAAATGCTTTGAACCAAGGTCAGACTGATCGCCAGTCATAATAACAGTTTCCATGCACATAGATATTTACAGTTAAGTGATCAGTATAACTCAAATGTTATTAATTACAATGCAAGCCAAAAATTACTTTCTGTAGTAATAAAAATGTACAGTAGTGCACCTTATCTTACCCTTTCAAAGGTTAAAAACTGATCAATATAGATCATAAACTCCAAAGATTTTCATTATTTACAGAGTGCAAAATAAATTGTACTATTCTCCGACTTGCCAAGGAAAAAATGTTCTTTTGAGCTAAACTATTCCAAAAATTCTCTAATACTCTTGACTTCTAAAACTGTTTTAAACTGCAGACCTGCTCAATTTTTTTTAGTTAACTGAATTGGTCTTGTAGATTTTCTAGAAAGAAAATCTGAGAAGCTGGTGTAAATAATTTTTTAAGGTATTTTCTTTCATTAAAGCATTTATGTTTATGAAATAATTCTGATAAACACTTTTTTTCAAGACTTTCATGAATACAAAAAGATTAACCTATAACCTCAAAAAACAGGAAGTAGTGGTTTCAGCATTGCCCTGCCACAGAAGCTGATCCATGAAAATGATCAAAATAGTGTATCTAGTTACTTGTATGGAGCATTTTTTTTTTCTGAGTAGTGTTTAACACCTGTTTTTACTACTGAGGCACCACAGGCAGTGGACACTGATGATACATGAGATGAAATGATAAATTGGAAAAGGATATTTTTTAAGGAAGGAAGCATTCCAGGTCTAAGTTTAGGGTATTTCCCTGCCATTTGCCAATTATGAGGACTGAGGAAAACCTGGAAAAAATTACATTCAGGGAGAACAATTCTGGGGAGACCTGCTGTCACGAGTCCGTGCCTTAATGACCTGTGTATGGAGCATAATTTATAATGATTGCTCTTTACAAGTGTAGTGTTTTGAAAATTATAATCACTGGTGTCAAATCTACTGGCCATTATCTGAATATTCTAACTATCCTAGAGCTCATAGCCTCTGTTAAAGTGTATAAAAAGCTATACTTACACAATAATATTATTGATGGGAATATGGATAAGCTTAACAAAAAATCCAATGAATCCCATGATACAAAATCCAATGGCAGTTGCTACTGCAATTTTCTGGAATTCTGAAAACAATAAAATATTATTAAACTATGTACATGTTTTAGAGGCCAAAAACAGAACAAGTTAACCTCAAAATAGTCACACATTTATTTACAGTATTCTGAGAATAATCTAAAAAGCTGTAATTAGGTGACATGGAAGCCAGCAATACTTATAATGGAACAATAGACCTACATTAAAATATATATTTCATATGCGATTGTAATTTATTTACAGTATTCTGAGAATAATCTAAAAAGCTGTAATTAGGTGACATGGAAGCCAGCAATACTTATAATGGAACAATAGACCTACATTAAAATATATATTTCATATGCGATTGTAAATGAAAAGTGTTGGTATATTTTGATATGTAGTACCACCAAAAGAACTAACAAATCTATAATTTGGTAATGTTAAATTGATTTATAATATAGAAACTAGAGACTATTATGCTATTTAGCCAAACAGATGCGACCCATGGCTGTGTTGTTTCTAAGATTTGAAGTCCTAAGCTTATTCACAGGAATCTTTTCTTGACCATCTCTGGAGTCTAGTGGTAGCATTTGCAACTACTAATTCAAAGGTCAAGCTGCCTGGGTAAGGTTTTCCATTGTTTCCATACCTTGGAAGTTGAATGCCAGATAGCTTTAAGGCATCAAGGACTCCAAGCTCATTTGGCCTATTATTTCATTTCATTCATTCCTATAGACTTAAACCTATAGTATTCAGTTCACAATCTGTTGTGAAAAGACCAATGTAGTCAAAGCAACAATAAATAAACATAGAATAAAAATTTTCAAAAAACCTTATGCTGCTGATAGTAAAAATTATGAAACTAAAATAAACTTTAAACTCCAATTCCCATTATTTTATTCTTGTTCTTGCCGTAGTTTAAAAACTTTAAAACGGTACTTTATCAAAATAGACTGAAAAGCATTAGATAATAAATAAATAGCAGAATCTGCATCACAGTCTATTTCCTTCATCTAATTTGGTAGCTGAGAAAAGTCCTGAAGTCAGTTGGGAATCAAGTGCTACTCTCTCTTACCATTGAAATTCCTTGCATTGTTTTTCTTACTCTGGCAAACTAGTAATAAACTAATAACACCACTGCTTTGCACTATAGTAACCTCATTTCATTGCTAGTTATCCAGAAACTAGATAATGAGTACTACAGTTTTAAAAGTGGTGAAGTAAACATTAAATACGCTGGTAACGTGTTATTTACTTTTGAGGGCTTCAATGGAACTGAATGTCTTATAACTGACGTAGAGAGTCAACAATAACTCATGCATGGCTATAAAATCTTTTATTACCATTGCATATTTTTTAAACTAATCATAAACTTTTGTGTTACACCCACACATTGTTCATTTAGCGATAGATCTAAACTTGTGTTGTACAGTTAATTATGGGAACTGAAAAAATGGGAGAAAAGTCAATTATGAAAATTATTATTTATAATTAGAATGAAATAAGATAAACTCCATGAGTAAAATTGTTCCCAAATATGCAAATTTTCTTGAAATACAATATTGCAGTTTTGACTTTTAAGGAACCTTTATCCCAAATCCCCACCTACTCATCATTTTGCTTACACAAAACTGGCCAACTGCATTATAATCAAATTTGAGAAAAAGGCAAATAATCCACAGCATTCACCTCATTTGGTATTTAATTGGTTTTTATTTTTATGATATGTGGTTATGCAGTAATAACAGCAGAATGAATGGCAAAAATCATAGTGCCATGGTGTCGCAGAAAAAAACAAAATTATTTTGACCATGCTGATGTAATATATTTTTTCTTAAAAACACAACTTGCAAAAATATTTCAAGAACGATTATGACATGTTAGGTACACATAGCTTACTTGAGAATTTAAAGGCAATAAAGAACGTAACTGTTAAACCATCTTCAACATTTATGGTACTTGTATAAAATATAGTGAACTTTTGTAACACTGATGTCAAATATTAACATTTTAAAAAAATTGAGTCAAGATTGAAACATACACACATTAAAATTAAATAAAAAGGAAGTCTAGTTTCGGGAGCCATCGCTCCTATCATCAGTTCCTGGTCGACTGCCGGCCTTGCTGTTTGTGTTAGATTGATTCATCTCGGTGGAGTTTTAATGAACTTTTTTATTAGTACATCACTTGGCAGATTTCAAAATTAAAAACTTAAAATAAAATAAAAATATTAAAGGGAAAACTGAACTTACAGTCTCGGAAAACATCTATATTTGAAAGAATAAAGAGAAAGTTTTTAATTTTGAAATCCACCAAGTGATGTACTAATACAAAAATTCATTAAACCTCAACCAGAGACAAACCAATCTACCACGAACAGCGAGGCTGGCAGTCGACCAGAAACTGACGATAGGACCAATGGCTCCCAAAACTAGTCTTCCTTTTTATTGAATTTTAGTGGTGTGTATGTTACAATCTTGACTCAATTTTTTTAAAATGTTAATTTATGGTACTATTAGATCAGACCTCCAGCTTTTTGCAATATCTGTTTCTTCTTGTTGACTTGAACTCTGAGGTACAATTTCTGACTATTTTTTATGGTCTTCTCTTTTTTCAAAATGGGATCCGGAGCTCCACCATCTACAGTGAAATGCAGCTCCCTGCAAACAAATATTTGCTTGCTTTATGTCCTGGTGACTGATATACAGTTTACTTTAGATATCTGGAAGTGAAATCCAGCAGCATTTTTAAGTACTCTGTATGCCTGTACACCAATCTTGGACATGCCAAAGAGTACTAAACCACTTGATTACTTTTTCATTATGTAGGTATCTTGCATAAGGTCATGAACCACTTACTTATTTGCAGTTTTTAATAGAATGTTTCAAATTTGTTCGGTCAGTCACCCTTTTCCTTCCTCTCTCATATGATGATGAAGATGCTTGCTTGTTCTCACTCATTTCAATATTGCATTAGCAAAAACCAATTGTTAAGAAGCAAGTTCACTTTTATAACTGCTCAGTTGTCCAACACATTGATAACTTTTCAGAACAATACAGTGCGCCCATTAATGTCTTTCTTATTGCTACAAAGGTTACCTCCAATGTCAACAATTAACATTGCTTGCAGCATATAATTAATATCAACTGAGCTCAAATAAGTGTACTTACGAAGCTGTTGACAATGGAGTGGTATATATATAAACAATGTATACAGTTTTTTTCACACTAACTCCATTCACTTACATAAATTTGGAACATATGTTTCGGGAGCGATCCCTCCCATCTTCAGCCTGTTGACAAACTGTTGTTAAACGTGGCGGTTGGGTCTCTTGATGTTCTTGTGGCGGCATCTGTTGGTTCTATTAGGAATTTGCTGAGTTCATCCAATGGAGGGATATCAAAATTCATCAAATTATCCTTATTTTTTGTAATGAAAATGTTTTCCCAAGTGGAAAGCTCTATTGCATTATGAAGTTGTTTAAGTAGTTTTATCTCTGATTTAATTTCATGATTTTTATTCCAAAAGTACGCTGCTATTGCTGATTTATCAATTTGTTTTAAGCGAATATTTCTGAAGTGTTCTTTTTTCCGGATTCCCAAATTCCTCTTCGTTTTTCCAATGTATTTTTTGTCGCACTCTGCACATTCTATTCTATTTTATTACACAGTAATAAAAATCATCAATAAAACCAAAAAACAAAAGGCAATAAGAGATGTTTCCACTCTTAAAAGTGCCAAAGAAAGGTACAAATTCAAAAGTTTCACATACCACCCAATTTATCACAATAAGTTCAAAAACATATTCGAAGAACAAGGAATTATGTTAGCCCCAAAGAACAATTTTAATATAAAGAACTTATTAGGTTGCATGCTAACAGAACAAAAGTCAGGTATTTATGAAATAGAATGTGCAGAGTGCGACAAAAAATACATTGGAAAAACGAAGAGGAATTTGGAAATCTGGAAAAAAGGACACTTCAGAAATATTCGCTTAAAACAAATTGATAAATCAGCAATAGCAGCGCACTTTTGGAATAAAAATCATGAAATTAAATAAGAGATAAAACTACTTAAACAACTTCATAATGCAATAGAACTTTCCACTTGGAAAACATTTTCATTACAAAAAATAAGGATAATTTGATGAATTTCGATATCCCTCCATTGGATGAACTCAGCAAATTCCTAATAGAACCAACAGATGCCGCCACAAGAACATCAAGAGACCCAACCGCCACGTTTAACAACAGTTTGTCAACAGGCTGAAGATGGGAGGGATCGCTCCCGAAACATATGTTCCAAATTTATGTAAGTGAATGGAGTTAGTGTGAAAAAAACTGTATACATTGTTTATATCAACTGAGCTGTTAAATTCTTTTTTAAAAAGTTCATTGCATTTAGTTTATTTTATTATAAATAAGCCGTCAGTATTGTTTTAAAATTATTTTATAATCATGTAATAATGCGCATTCAATGAATTTAATTGTATAAAATGGATAAAAAGAAATTACAAATAAGGTGGTCAAATGTTTCATTTGTTATATCGACAGGAAAAACAAGAATTGACCAGTTTTGGTATAACACATGCACATCTTGGACGTGACGGTTTTGCTATGATGCAATACATTGGAGTTTGCTGGGTTTGCTGTGACACCCCATTCCAGCACCAAATTACTACCAGATAAGGCAGAGTTTTCTAAATTCTCTTCTCACCTAATGATAGTTTCATATACTGTAATGTACAACTGTTAGCAGAAATTTTTAAATTTTTGGAGTTAACTGGTTTTGCTATGACACTGCTCATTTATGCTAGGATTATCATATATTAGCAATAATGCAGATATGTCCACATTTTTCATATTCAATTCTTTTTCATTAATTTTTGTTTCATAAGCATGAAGGGTGATATCCAGCATTCTATGTTCAGTGTAGGTAACACAGTATAAATGAAGAGTGCAGATGTTGGTTATAGACCAATTGAATTAAAACTGAACTGATGTTTGGATGATCTCAATTTCCAGATGTGATGCATATTGGCAACAGTGATGAAGTAAATGTTTTGATCATTATTCCAATTTGAACAGATTTGTCACTTCATACAATGGGAAGGCACAGTCAAGCTAAGAAAATGGCAATTGTATTAAATTTTGCAAAAAGGAACAACCATATGAAAATTTTTTGAATAAGGTTCAATTTCTTTTTGCAATACCACACCACAATGACAGTATCAAATGACTCTTTTCTCTAATAAAAAGCACATGGACAAAGGAAGTACGTAAATAGCCTTACCCCCGATCCTGTTAAAAAACTTCCTTAGTAAAACATAATTTCAGACATTTTAAAACTGTTAAAAATAATTAGGTCTATATGTAAGAGATGCAAAGTGATACAAATGGTGGAATGTGCTAGTGAGAGGAAGGTCATCAGTATTTTCAGCTTGCATAATGATTATGGCAATACTAATTTATGCATTGCACAGGTAATGCGTACTTTGTAGAAATAAGCATACATAAGATATACCCCAGCTTTAAAAGTTAATTAACTGCTAAGTAGTGTTATATTGCTACTATGAAAAGTAGCATTATTCATTGTAGAATTAAGATGAAATGTTCAGGAGTTACATGTAACTCAAAATTTGTTAATTAAGACTTATTGTATATTTGAGTCAAACCACACACTCTTATTGACTCCACTTATTTAAATGTAGAACATATTTTGCAGACCACCACCCGCATCCTCAGCTAACTGTTGACTGCTGGGTAAGTCATGTTTCTTTGGGGATGTATATTTGCTCTGGTGGAGATATGATGAACTTAAACTTTATGTTTTCATCCCCATAATGAAGTTCATTACACTAACTCTATCTTAGATTTTCTCCCGTGTTGCTACTAGCTCTGTAGGTTCCTGTAATGATTTCAATCATTTTGCTTTTTTCATTATGTCAGGATTTTCTGTGCAAAAATTAGATGCTGCTGATTTCTCCATTTGTTTGTATTTGATGTTCCTGAAGCATTCTTTTAACTGTGTATATATATCTTTGTTTTACCAATATACACTTTTTCACATTCTGCACATTTTATGTGGTAAAATGCCTGCTCCTTCAGTGGAATTTTGTTATTACCTAGCAGTCGACGGTTAGCTAAGGATGTCGATGATGGTCTGTGATATATGTTCTACATTTAAACAAGTGGAGCCAATAAGAATGTGTAGTTTGACTCAAATCATACAATAATCTTAATTATATTCTTAGCTTCGCCATACATGTTCCAATTACCAATTCAAGTTAAAATTTGTTACCTACACTTGTTGCATGACACCAGCATTTTTCATATTTGTAAGAGCATTATTTAGCCAGAAAATAATGAGTATACTGACTTTGCATTTTAATGCAGGAAAACTTCCTTTCTGTAACATAAACAATATATACAAACCACAATTCAAGCAAAAAATTCAGGGAATTTGTACTCTATACTGACTAATTTGTGTAAATTACTTTATGCATTGTGTAAGGCCTAACTGTGTTTTGTGACATGTTGTTCTAAACACAGTTCAGTAGAAATTTGTCAGGAGCAGCTTACATGATATTGTCAACATCCTGGTGAGGTGAAAGAAAAATGTAAGCATCACAAAAGAAAAGTGCATATAAATGGTGCACATAGCAAATAGTAATCACAAGAAAAGTTAAAAAAAATCACCAAATGTAAATATTAAAAACTTGTTCCTAGTAAAAGATATTAATTTAGCTACTTCATCTAATTGTGTTGCAACGAAATAATTGTAAACCAATTAAGTTGTCTGTGTTGCTTGTGTTCATGGTCAGAGGTTTTGCTGGCAATTCTTCGCAATATTTCTTAGCATCATTAATGCATTTTAGAAGCTAAGTGCTTAATTACTTTAACTGAATTTTCAAAGTAGAAGTATCATGAGTGTACAAAGAAAGCAATTATTGCACACTACATGTAAGTGGAAAATTATAAAAACACGAGATCTTCATATTCTCTTTCTGTTAGTGCATAAGATCAAAATTAACATACTCCTGCAAGCATTTATTCTTTGCCAATAGAGTCATTGATCTTTAACCAATCTGAAAAGTGTCTGAATCTTGCTGGGATCAAAGCATCTGCTGGATAAGCTTTATATTCATAGGTTTCCTCAGCATATACAGCAACATTGCACAAATTTTGTTAAAATTCTATAATAAACATTCCATCTTCTGCAGTTATATGACTGCAAAAGGAATAAAATGTTATAAATTGAAGAACACTACATAATAATGTGCTTACTAATTTACCTTTCCTATCTGGTTTAGTGCATCTCTTCACCAACCGGATAGAGTCCTTTGCAAATTGGCGTGCAGGCTCAATGAACTTTGTTACTTGGTCCATGCTGTTCTACAATGCTGAAACAAATGTAATTTTTATAAGGCAGAGATCCTAAAACTTAAATTGTTCAACAATACATATTCTTTTACAGGCACTGCCTTCCGCACCATTTACATCTACAAAGTGGAGTCGACCCATTAAAATGTTTACTGTTACACTCTTTAATGGGAAAAGTGTGCTGCAAAATGCACAATTCTGTTTCTTAATTTATAACTTTTATATTTTCCCACTCCTCTGGGGACATGGTCTTTGTATAATAGAATGCTATCAATATTTGTGTTTTCTTTTATTTCCTACAATAATGCAAAAACATTTGGTATTTCAATTCCTGTATAAGAAAGGGTTCAGTACCATAGCTTCACTTATTGAACTTAAAAATAGGGGGAAGGGGGGAAACAGTTTGTTGTTTCAACCCCAGCTTTTTATGCGAACAAAAATAAAGATTAAAATCACTTCATAAATTCATGTCATGTACAGGTGCAGTGCAAACAATGAATAGTCAATGAACTTCATATTTAATTTATTCTTATGGTCATTCTTCCAGAATTATTAGAAGTTATAAATGTGATATTTTTATTAGCGTCCTTAATTCACTAAACAAGTGATTTTCAAAAGAAGCATACGTTGAATTTTCCAGTATCCAATAAAACGCTACTGATATTACAGACTATGTTGTCATTTGTATAATTAAAAAAGAGAGAGTAATTATTTAGAAGAGCTGTTCATTTACTTTATGAAATCGAAAATCCTTTGATTGATGTCGATGAATTGTGTTTATTGAGCAGTTTAATACCTGGTTTATTTTTCGGCGACAAGAGAATTCCAGTTTTATTGTTTTACACAGTCGTTTTATATGCTGATTATAGATGAAATGTTAAGGTTTTTCTGATTGGTACTAAGTATCATGGTGGTTTGTTTTGTAATTGGTGCTGTAATGCTGATATACCCATGAATATTTCCTGGACGGTGCCTGATGGGTAGCATTACTATCTAGTTGTTTTCTTCGTTTGTCAGTTAGTGGGAACTTTCTGTGGACGAAGCGTGAGTGCGTGTTGTGGAGCTTTCAAGTCATGAGACGATATGAATACCTTCCGTATTTTTATATGTAGTGGCATAATTAAGGAATATATATACTGTCTAATTCGTGGAAAGTTTAGCCTTTCGTTGTGAAAAAGGTTAAGTGCGCGTTTTATAAATCTGCTCTTCTGGAAGTTTCGTTGAGATAGCAAAAATAGCTTTAGTACAATTTTCCGTGGTGTTTTCCTTCTTTGCAAGAAAAACTCGAATTAGCTCAACAGTTGCGGACTGGTATTCCTTTATCTACCATGTGTGCGGCGATGACACTTTGCAGAAGGGTTGAGACTGCCATTTTGGGGTGGACGAGGCGAAAGTCTTACTCGTATGGGTCCTCAGAGAATATTGAGGTAACTTATGAACCTTCTTTTATTGTGTGATTAACTTTCTAGTGTGTTTTAAATTAGATTAGGCCAAGGTTAGCTCCATTTAATTTAGTAGTTTTCTGCAAACTTATAATTCCAACACAAAAACAAAATTGATTTCAAACATTACCAATATTTTGCGTGAATGACACGGTTAAAACTCGCAAATAATGACCGAAAGAACATTAAACAAATTCCTTAATTTCCGAAAATGGTAACATGCCATGTACAATCTGCGAAAGTTTTCTGGAGGAAAGGGATGAGTAAAGCTGCACGTTTCGTTGCGGTTATAATAATAATTTGTACCTAAATGCTTCACATATTTGCTAAAGTAATTTCATCCACAGAGAACAATAAAGCCTTACATAATAAGCTCTCGGTTTTCAAATGGGCTTTCTTTAGAATGTAGAAATTATAAATGAAAAATTATAATGTATTAAAATGTAGTGTCAGTATTCTAGAATATTGTTCCTAGAACTGTGCGTACCAGCTTTTGATATTACTTACATTTGTTATAACCTAATACTACGTACTTTACCACTTTCACAGCCAGTTGCTACACTTTGTGCACCCTAGATTTTTCGTGTCAACGTGGTGTCAACACAATTCGTGACGTGTAAGTCGTATAACAGTTCCAGCAGCGTGATGACGTGAACCCGAGATGGCAGCACATTTTGCATTTCCGGTAACCACTGTTGCTGCCCTCTAGAGGAAAATTACATCAATACAAGCACCAGAGCAAGATCGTTTTGGCATCTAATGGCAATTTCTGGAACTATTTCATTGGAACACTAGCTCACCAAGCATTGGTAATAAGAGTTCTGTTTCTTCCATTCCTCTTTTGTGAAAACATACTTCTATGATTGAGATAATTTTAAAAAATGGATGATATTGCACTGATGAACTAGACGATTCGAAGCGCTAAAGACATCTTACTACATAAGATTTTATTTTTGTATGAAGACCAATCGCAGCAGTTTACCCGAAAGTATGTATGCTTTGTTCATTCTGTAAAATCATATTGATATACAAAGTACTAGGATAGGTACGTCAAGTCAATTAATGAGAATAATACTATATAGATACAGATTAGAAATAAAACATATGTACAAAATAAAAATGGAAACATAAACAGCACTAAAAATTATACATGTCACTTTTTATGAGGAAAAAATCATAACCATATGGTAAGGTTAAAAATAGCAATACGTACAAGATAAAGAGGAAACTTAGTATTACGGAGAGTTCAAGTCACGCTTGACCCGAAAGCAGACGGGAGGAAGCCGGTAGAGCGCAAAGTAAATTGCGACATTCTAAATAACGTAATTTTCCTTCAGTGGTGCCCGAGTCATACGTTGGGTGCTTAGTACAAGTTGAGGTGTTAGCAATAGAACACGTGTTTGCGCAGTCTTTATGTTACCGGTCATTGCTTTGTACAGCTTGGAGTGTTAGAGATATGTTTGCTTCTTTTGACTTTTTAAAGTGCATGTAATATGTATGCATTAAATTAGTTATTAGAATATTGAAATGCCGGCTGAACATTTTACTCCACAACAACAAATATTTATGATGATACATCAAAATAGATTCACGCCAGCAAGTGTGCAGGCAATTTGTAAATTGTTTCCCTGGCATTCGACCTCCAATAGAGATGCATTTAGAAACCATGTCAATAGATTTAAAGAAACGGGATCGCTGAACACTAAAATTTGTAGCCTAAACGTAAGGTTCTAAGAGAAGAGCAGCTGGGTGATATTGGGACATCACTTGAAAGTACTCCTAATAAATCTTGACGTCCTGTAGCAGAAAAAATTGGTGTTTCGAAATGTTCAGTTCATACGGCTACTAAATTTTTAAAATTAAAACCTTGCAGAGTTACTATTGTTCAAGAATAACGGCCGCATGACAACGAAGGTAGAGTGAATTTCTGTAATTAGGTTTTAGAGAATATTTATGGTGGTATTTTCATTCATATTTAATAATTTTCTCTTATGAAGCATGGTTTCATTTATGCGGTTACATGTGTTCACAGAACAATTCTGGAGCACAGAAAATTCTCTGCATGACGAAAAGATTGGTATGTGGTGTGCCGTAACAGCAAATCGAATAATAGGTCCTATATTTTTTTAAGATACCGTAAATTTAGAGAGGTATCATACGCAAATACTCGCACATTTTGGACAACTAACTGATCATGAGAGACGATGTGCATATTTTCAACAAGATTCTGCCACAGCCCATACTGCCCCTGGTTTTTGGAGGCTCTAGGGGAGGTTTTTGAAGATGAATTATTTGTAAAGGGTTATGGTCCGTATATTCCCCAGATGAGATCAATTGCAATGATGCGATTCATCATAGCATCCTCTTCTTCCTGAAAGCTCGCCAGGTTGATGCAACATGCTTTATAGCGAGTCCACTTCTGTACCTCACTCAATTTCACGCATGTTCAGGTCCTCCCGTAAAATGCGACTCACTGTTTTTGCCCGAATTCTTGTTTGTATTTTAATTCTACAAGTGTCCAGCGCCTATCATTGAGTAAGTACTGTTCCTCCACCATCATCTGTACATCCTTGTCCGCGGACACAGACTCCCACTGCGCGGCAGACATTCTGTCCCGTTTGAAACTTAGCCGTAGCGAAATTCTCGGAGCTGCTAGAACTCCAGTCCGAGAGACAGCGGAGAGAGGCGAACTCCTTAGTCCCGAACGGGAGAGCGGAATAGATATTTTGCTCTATTTCGTGTGAAAGTGTATATATTAATACTTTGTTAAAGCCAATGTAACCTATACGTTGTCCTCCGTAACTTTCTGGCTGCAATATGTTGTTCCTTATTACAAAACTGAGCTTTTTCACTTTATACCACGTGTTGCCTTATTGGAATTCGAAATTAATTCATATATAAAACACACTAACCTTAACGCTAACCTGGGGCAAATCCTAGAAACCGGTGGATAGAGTGGTTTGCTGGGCTTGCTACTGCCTGACGGCCTACGCTCGCCTCCTTTTCGTAAATATAAATTGATATGGGCGGGTAAATCACTGTAATGATGGCAAATCTCCTTTGATTCCAGCAGGAAAAAAATCATAAATATCAGTTCATAGCGCACTATGTGCGTGGTCTATGTTAGCGAGTAAAGCATTGTAATAGTGGCAGATCTCCTCTAACTCCGGCAGGGGGAAAAAAAGCATCAGTATGTGAGGATTCGAACCACTACCTTCACAAATAAAGCATGCCGCTCTAACCGTCTGAGTATCATGCCGTTGTGCTTGAGAGCCTTATCATCCAGCTATGTGAAAGTTCGGCTTTCTCCGCTATCGCTCGGGAGAGACTCGGGGCTGGAGCTCTAGCAGCTCCGAGAATTTTGCTAGGGGTAAGGAAAAGTCGTTTGGAAGGCCTCTGTTCACCTCACCACCATTCCATAGGACATGACACACTCACTCAGTGCTTCCCGTAGCTCTGTGTGGCATTTTCGTTGCCGCAGAGAAATGCTATTTTCACATACGCACGCTCTTCTTGTCGCTTACCAACTGAACTCCGAGGAGTGCTGAAACATATAGCTCAACCCACACACCATCTATTGGTTTCTTTCGAAAGTACATTCCATACACTTTCAATCTTATATCTTAGATTTTTCGTGTTGTCCCTTGTTCGCGAGAGGAAAAAATATTTGCCATGACTTATGACTTATTCCTCATATAAGGTTACTAAAGAATGTCTAAGCAGTATTGTTCAATGTGACCCGTTTGTGAATTACAATTTATACTTGGAACGTAATGCTTCGGCTTCCTGCCCCAAACATCCAAGCAGTCAACCTCCATCATTTCTGTTGCTTTAGCTTGTGCATGATGGTTATATGTTACTTTGCCCCGTGTCATGCGAATTTTATATGTTTACGAAAGGGAGTCCGTAGAACCTTTTTGTGAGAAGGGCAGGCTTTAAAGCTTAGTTGCAGAACCATTATGCATTAGCGATTTCCTAAGGAATGTAGTAGCTATTGCGGTTGCGCCCATAAAGCCATTTTTGAACAATTTCTTCAATTCTTCCTCGACCCTACCTATTAGGCACTGAAAATGACAACATCGAGGGCCATCCAGAAAGTAAGTCCCAATCGCGCCTGGAGATGGAACCACTTGTCGGATAGGAATGCGCATGCGCAGGAGTAGAGAGGAAGTACGTGGGAATAATGCAGTAAAGTTTCAGCCTTGTGACGGCCGTGGTTACCGCGCTGTACAAGGAGAAAATGGCTGCTCTGATATTGTATTCCGCCAACTGCGAGGTTCGTGCAGTCATCCGAGATTTGCTCGCTCAAAAGCAAAGTCCAGCAGAGATCCATCGGCAATTGTGTCAAGTGTATGGTTACGACATTATGGTAAGACGATGGTGCAGGCAGTTCACTGGAGGACGAACCAATATTCACGACGACGACCGTAGTGGCCGACCGTCCCTGGTGACGGCAGAAGTGTTGGAAAGTGTGCGGCAAGCAATTGAGCAGAACCGGCGCTTCACAATTTCAGAACTCTCTTGTCAATTCCCCAGATGTCTCGCTCCCTTGTGCACGAAATTGTCTCCCGGAAGCTTGACACAATTGGCGATGGATCTCTGCTGGACTTTGCTTTTGAGCGTGCAAACCTCGGATGACTGCACGAACTTCGCAGTTGGCGGGAGACAATATCAGAGCACCCATTTTCTCCTAGCACAGCGCGGTAACCACGGCCGTCACAAGGCTGAAATTTTACTGCATTATTACCATGCATGCGCATGCGCATTCCTATCTGACTAGCGGTGCCATCTCTAGGCGCCATTGGGACTTACTTTCTGGATGCCGTAATATAAAACTAGACGAGCAAAAAAGGATAAAATACTTAAAAAGTCACATGTTTAGTATAAGTATATGTATATGCATAGTTAATGAATTACTCCGAAATAATTTCAGAGAGCGTAGAGATGTCATAAATAAGCAATTTGAGAATATACATATAATGTTAATGAATCACACCGAAATAATTTCAGAAAGTATAGTGGTCATATATAAGAAATTTGTAATAGGCAATGTATGGTCCACAACTAAATATAACGCAGTTTTATGGTGTTAAACATGTTTGCATCAGATGCTGATAAGTCGGTGTTAAAGTCAAGGCAGGTCAAAAATTGGTTTATAATGTCTTTAAAATGCCTTGCGAACATAAAAATGTGGATATTCCGCAGCGCGTTATCAGCGTTTTCATTATTTAGTGCCATAAAAATTCCCCAAATCTCGAACTAATCATTTAACAGTGTGAAACTGAACATCATTTACTGCCTTCTTGCATTATGTAGCTTACTCTAGGAGCTCTTTAACTGTTTGTGTCGCATAATGCATAACGCAAAAATCGCGATTTCAATTGTCATGCCGTTAAATTTTTTAATCTAATATGGAGTGCTGCGATACGCACACTAAAGAATTATGAATGCAATTTTGGTAATCTTTGAATATGCGACACCCAACTCATTAAGATTGCACCTTTTGTAAGCAAGGGCTGTAATAACATGATATGTTAAGTGCATCAATTGAAACATCGTCTTAAAACCTAGGCTAAAAGCTGTATTATTAGACCCTAGTTGCGGGTGGGGGGTATTGAACGTCGCTCCTGGTGGTGTAGTGGTAACCATACTTGCCTCCTAAACCCAAGATCGCGGGTTCGATCCCGGCCAGGACCGATGGATTTTTTCGGGCGTAAAAATCCTAAGTATGGCTTCCTTCGGAAGGGAAGTAAAGCCGTGGGTCCCGTGTCGTACATTTACGGCACCAAAAAGAACCTCAAGCCTGAAAGAAGAGGCCTTTGAGCAAAATTTGTCGGCCGTTTCACGCCCTGAATTGAATGGGACGCTGATGACCTGAGATGTTAAAGAGCGTCCATAAATAAACCAAATAAAAGAGAGAGAGAGAGAGAGAGAGAGAGAGACTCGAACCCGAAACAAATGGCAACCTCTTACTGGAGAGTTAATGTCACAACTATGGCGGCAGAGTTATACGTTCAGAATCCCCCCCTTCATTATCATGTGTTATGCTTTCGAGGGGCATCTTCATTAGCCAGTGGCGCACTGGCGCTTTAGAAACTTATAGCCATAGCTTCGAAATTTGAACAGATAGCCCCAACGCTATCTATTCCAAATTGCTTTATATATATATAACCCCTAGCCCCTTTGATATGGCGTAGATTTATTGATAACGTCTTTATCATCTAGACACTGCATCGCCTACTTTGATGGTTTTTTTTTTTTTTTTTTTTTTTTTTTTTTTTCCCATGCTAAACACTAACTACTCAGATACTTTTACCTCTACAGTCTCTCGAACTCAAACAACTTTTCTAGACGTTAACAAAAATTTCCTAACCGGTTCACATTAAACCGACCAATTTGCAGCAATATTTACATTTTGATAGTTGCCACCCTTCCCATATTAAAAAAGATATTCCTTTTTCATTATCATTCCGGGGACACAGCATCTGCAACAACCTTAAGTCACTAGATGACTATATCACCAAGTTAATTGACAAATTGACTGATCGCGGTTATCCTCGTGCCATGGTTCAGTCGAGAGTTTTGTGTTCCCGCCAACACCATACGCCTCAGATCTTAGAACAACCTTGATAATAATCAGTTGAATTTTATAGTCACCTATTTCCCCGGTTTAGAACGTCTTAAGCCAATCCTAAAGGAATGTTTCAGTATTCTTAAGCAGAAGCCTACTATATCAGCATTGTTTTTCAAACCGCCACGTCTAAGTTTCAGGTCCCCACATAACCTAAAAACCATTCTCAGCAAGAAACTTAATTTTACATTTGATTCTCAATCTACGCCTGGGTTTTATCCCTGCAACAGAACGAAATGTAAAACTTGTGCCTTAATAACGCTAGTACATCCTTCTTCCGTTCGACACTTAAATCAGAATTCAAAATTCATATTTTTGCTAATTGTGCCTTCACTAACGTGATATACATGATCCAACGTAAGTTTTGTCCTGCTTTCTACATTGGTTTAACCTCCACCCCAGTTTCACTGAGAATGAACAATCACAGACGCTCTGTCAAAACCTGTTCTTCTTTACCTGTGGCCCAACATGCCAACCTTCAGCACTCCGTTTTCGATATTTGTTTTTCTTTAATACTCATAGATGCCGTACTTCCTACTTCTCCTACCAGCACTTTCAGAGACAGAGAGATGGCGGCTATTGTTCTTCACAAGGCACGCACCCCTTCGGGCTTAAACATCTCTCTATAAAAAAAATTAAAAA